>CM062815.1:928100518-928799122 GCA_031772625.1 Pinus tabuliformis | reverse complement strand
GTTGTATTTTTATTTTGTTTCAAATCAATAGAATAATATTACTTAGAAAAAAATAGTCATTTATGTTGAAAATTTTGGAAAAGAAATAATCAATGTTTATTTTTTACTTTTTTTTTTCTAATTATTAATTTTAAATTGTTGAAATTTAAACTTACAAATCAATAAAAATTAATTATTAACTTAAACTTATTTATGTGTAGTCTAATTAATAGACAAAATGGTTTTCTCGCCTAAATCCCACTCTAGCAAGATTGTTATTTTTTGTTGTTTAAAATACACTTTTGAATGCATAAATGGATTCTTCACACTGAAAAACTTCTAAGATAGTTTCATTTTTGCAAATAAACAACTTAAACATATGATTTTTAAAAATTTGTACTCAATTTGGAATAAAATAAAATTGACGCAAAAAATGGTTCTATTAGAACCATTTCATAGATTGATTAGGCTACCTAAATTTAATTCATAATCTTGATGAAAAAATGTCATCCTTTTTAATTATTAATCCCTTTATAAATTATAGTATTTAATTCTTGATTTATTTATTTATAATTTTTGAATTTCACTTATAAATCGAGATGGACATTTTCATATATATTATTTAATATAGTTATTGTTAAAGTGGTTAATGAGTCTCTCATATACAAATATTTTCATTTATTAAATCATTAATATATTCAATTTTATTTTGCATTAATTATTTTAATGGACCACACACATAATTTGTATAATATATTCATTACTATGATAAGTTTTGATAACATTTTATATTTATATATGTTTTAATTTGAATATTAATTAAAGAATATGAAGCCAACATTTAATTTTGTTTTGTTTTATTATTATTATTATTATCCAATTTTAAGCTCACCAAATTCATGTATGAGACCCCCTTGTTTGTGGGACAAGGGACCCACCTCTGTGGATACGAAGGCATACATACTCTAGCCCCCTCTGGTTTTGAACCTATGACCTCTTAGGAGGAAACATGTGCTCTTAACCATTAGGCCCACTCAAGGTGTATATATATCTATTTTCCCTATATTAAAATTGTTTACAATCTTTCTTACATTATACTTACACATCTCTTTTCCTTACATTACAAATGTTGATAATCTTTTTTACATTACATTTACACATCTCTCCTATACTAACGTGTAAAGCCACTCTCAATACACAAAGAATGATAAAATATTTAAAAATAAACTTTTATGATAATACATAAATAAAATAATAATAAAAAATATTAAAAACCAATATATAGAGAGAGCATTACCTATTAATTCAATCTATCGAATTGTATATCTAAACTATTAATAAAATCTAGATAAATTATTGAAACTCGTATAACAAGAGCCACGAGGAGGCATGTCACTGTGTTTTTTTGTATAGATGAATTATGTGCATCATAACTCTTTTTTGTATATATAAGATTGTTTTATTACTTGATTTGTTATTGGTGAAATAGTGTAACACGTCTATCATATTTTTTTGGTAATGGATTATGTCAAAATTTTATTAACTCTTCAATCTTCAATCATGTAAACAAAATTAACAACAAAAAAAATATTAATTGAGTTCATCAATTGAAATTTGATTTTATGTATTATTTCTAATTAACTTGATGATTGTATGTATTATTCCGAAATGCATGCTTAGGAGGAATTTTTTGATTGGAAATCATTTCTAACTACATTTAGTGCATGAAGGTCCAACATAACATATTGATACCAATTAAAATGTTAAATGGATCAAGTACATACGCATTAATAAGATTATAAAATCTTAGGATCTTGTCCAAAAGGTAATTAAAAAGACTTCCAATTAATCCCCCAATAATTCTAAGGATTATCACTGGCAGAAGATCAATTTTCCAATAGGAAATTTTCACTGAGCTAATATCAAACATTATCAGACCACCCTTTCTAAAGAGCTTAGATTTTCCCGTTTCACAGAAGTGTTTGAGTGCCTTCAAAACCATAACAACCACTGCTGTAGTGAAAAATTTTCTACAAAGAAGAGAACTCTGCCACCTGAAGAAAAAAAAGCTATCAGAGCCATTACCAACACAATTCAGTAACCTAATGCAACCGATCAGTTTTCTGCTAATAAGATGGACTAGACCCTTAGAATCATGAGAAATATGTTTGTTTAAAATTATGCCAAAGGTAGTAACAGACCCAAATCAATGAAATGATCAACACCCTAGATATTGCAGAATCCAAACACTTCTACCTAGAAACAATTTCCTCTTTAAGTATCTTCCCTATGACTTGAACCTTGATGAAGCAAGTGAACATATTCTCACTTTTAACACTCCATGAATCTCCTTAATAACTATTTAAAGAAGGTAAAAAATATTTAGGATTACCATGATGATACTTCTTCAAGGGTAAAGATAAAACCACCCACAGGGCACGAAGTGTAGTAGAAACTCCCGCAATTTTACCACATGCTATGAGATCATGCCTATCACTATCATTTTTGAAATACTGCAACCATATCTATGTTAAATGGTATCATTTGGAGCTGATCCTAGTGGATATTCATGTCCGCCTACCTATTCCACATAAACCTCTAATTGGTTTTCATCTATTTCCTTGTTTATTGCAGCTACTACTATTTTTAGCAGTTTTTTCGGTCCTGAACTTTCAGAATAGGTTTTTGGGTCTTGAAATTTCAGAGCAGTTTTGACCCCCTCAACAATGGTTTTTTAGGTCCACAGTAGCCTCGTTGCCATTGGAAAGGGCCTGTGAAAATTCCTGTAGTACTGAGAGAGATGTTTCCAACAACGTATCGTACGTGCAAAACGGATATAATATGACCAAGTTACAACCCCGGAAGTTGGTTGCCGAACTAACCCCAACAAGACCCACAAACTATTGGTGTTCCATCTCCTGGGGTTATGGTTTGGGTTTTTTAGGGTTTTCCATTGTTTTTCAATAATAAATAGGCCCTTGAACCTCATTGTAACATAGTTCAGAAGCAGGTAGCCACCACATCTCTTCTAAAGATAAGCTACCATCACCTGAGCTAGTTTATTTCCATTTTTGTTTGTAAGCATATTTCCGTATTTGATATTAATGAAATGAAGTGTTATTTATTCCGTATCTCTGTCTTAATGGTTAAATATGTGATTTGTTGCATTCTAGTTTAAGTTCAGATTAGTGGTATCAGAGTGGTCTGCTCTTTCTCTGTTTCTCTTTACATGTCCCCAACGAGGTTGAGATATAAGGAGTTAAGGATCTAACTGGTTGAACCTTTGCAAGACAATCCTAAAAAATCGGACCACTTGCCCTGGTGGAAGAGAAGAAAGATGAGGGGGAAGGAGATCCTTTCAAAATATTGCTTCAAGAACCCCTTGAGCAAGAGAGGAACGTAATGATGGATAACTTTACCCAGATCTTTCAATGACTACCCAAAGGCAACACATCTTCTTCTAGCAGCTACTACAGAAGCTCCACACCCTTTAAGGTACAAATTAAATTTGACATCCCCATATTTGAAGGTCATAGAGATGCAGACATCGTAGATAAATGGTTAAATATGCTAGAAGGATATTTTCATGTTAATGATTTTTCCAGCCAAGAAAAGATTACTTTTACACTTCTCAAAATGCTCCCCGCATCAAGGACTAGTGGGAAACTTACTGTGAGAAGTAGGATGAAAGTACACCCTCACTATTTTCAGCCACACCCACTTGGGACTCATTCTGGGATGCCATCAAGGAGTAGTACTACCCTATCGGGAGCTATGAGGATACATACATAAAGTGGACTATGCTGTGGCAAGCAAGGGACCAAGACATGTCGGAGTTTACCATTGTTTTTCATACCCTTCGCACGAAGTTGGGTATCAAGGATTCTGAGCAACATTTCATACTCAGGTACTGCAAATGTATACACATATACATCTAGGACGAGATCGAGTTCCTGTACATATCCTCGCTTGGCATGGCATACGAATACATTGTCAAGATTGAGCAAAAGCTTAAATAGAAGAAGTGATACTTTGGATTTGTGAATCCAAAGCAAGGGAGAGGTGCCTCCAAAATGCAGAGAAAACAAAAAATCCAAGGCAGGGTGACCCAAGACAACCCACCGAAGCTGCAAGCAAAGGACAACATCGTGAAGACAAAGAAGGACACAAAAGGGTGAGCTCCACTCACAACACAAGTGAGTGTTGGGCCAAGAAATCACTAGTGGTCGAGCTGAAGGCTTCTGAATGAGACGCATGTTTCGATTCTAAGTGAGAACCTAATGAAGGGAATGAAAAATGGAAGTATATCATTGAGGTGGAGCCCAGTGCTACTGTGGCCAACACTAAGATCCAGAAGAATGAGCCTAATGATCCAGAGGAGGGGGAACACCTCTTCCACTCACAGATGTGGGTAAAGGGTTCTCTGCTAGGATTCATTGTCGACAACAGGAGGAAAAATAACCTCATTTAAATAGAGATCGTGAAGCGGCTAGGTAGATCATGGCTTCAACACATCCAAATCGTACATCATGAGGTGGCTTCACCAAGGAAGAGATCTCCATGGTAGCTAGCAGTGTCGCCTTCCCTACATCATCAAGCCCTTCATGGATGAAGTATTGTGTGATGTTTCTCCTCTTGAATTTTGTGATGTATTATTAGGAAAACCATACTTGTGGAAGCTACATGTTGTATACGAGTCTAGACCTCTCTATTTGATTATTACTTTGGGCAACAAGTTGTACAAGATACCCGAGGTAGCCTTTCCTACCGCCATCTCCTTGATCTCTGCAAAGAAATGCATTAAGATGATTTCGTAGACCAGGAAATTTTGTTTCCCTATGATTTTCCCTCAGGAAAAGAAGAATATTGTGGCAATGACTTCCAAACAAGGCTCCTTTGCATAACAACAGCAGATGGACAACATAGTGGAGGAGTACAGGGACATTTTCACCTCACCTACGAGGGTACATTCACACTGTTAGGTCAAGAACTCCATTGATCTGAGCCCAGACGTGCCACTACCTAATGCACCGATCTATCGATGCTCTATTCTGGAGAACAATGTGATGAAGACGCAAATTCAGGAGTTGTTGCAGAAAGGGAACATAAGGACAAGATCATCACCCTCTTGGAGCCCGATTGTATGGGTACAAAAGAAGGATGGGACCTAGATAATCTATATTGATTCTCGAGTACTAAACAAGATCACTATTCCGAATAGGTACCCAATCCCACATATTGATGACCTTTTCGACCAGCTCAAGGGGGCCAAATATTTCAACAATATTGACTTGAAATCTGGTTATCTCCAGGTGCCTATAGAGCCCTCCGATGTGTGGGAGACTACCTTCAAATCGAAGGAGAGCCTTTTCGAATGGTTGGTCATGCCTTTTGGGTTGACAAGTGACCCCGCAACCTTCATGATGTTGATGGACAACATCTTGCGACCCTTCACCAATGCATTCATGGTGGTGTATTTAGATGATATCTTGATCTTCAGCTAGAGTTGGGAAGACCACCTCCACCATATTCGATAGGTCCTCCAAACCCAGTGACAACACAAGCTATGTGCCAATCTAGAGAAATTCATTTTTGGCATGACCTAGGTTCAATATCTGGGGTACATAATTGATGAGTAGGGCATGCATGTGGACCCAACCAAGATACAATTCATTCAGGTTTGGCTAACCCCAACCACTCTAATAAAGATACACATCTTTCTAGGATTTTCCAATTTCTACTCTAGGTTCGTGTTGGGGTTCTCTCATATAACTTGGCCTTTAAGTCAAGTCACCAAGGGTGGAGAAAAATAAATTTTATTTTTGTATGAAACCCAAAAAATGGCATTTTGAGTTGAAGCAGTTCCTCTGGTTTGAAGTAGTGCTCACATTACCAGATCTGCAACAACCATTTGAGATTGAGAAATATGCCTCCAACTATGCTATTTCTGCAGTTCTTACCCAGCAGGGGCATCCAGTGGCTTACCATAGTGAGACACTTGCAAACACAGCCCGAAATTATCACACCTATGACAAAGAAATGTATTCCATTATGTAGGCTTGCCATCAATGGAAGAATTACATTCTGGGGAAGGAAACAGTCATCCACACAGACCACTGACCCCTACAGTTCATACAGACATAAGGGAAGTTGCAGAATGATCTCTATAAGAAATGGTTGACATACCTAAAACTATTCCATTTGAACATTAAGTACAAGAAGGGAAGCACCAATAATGTTTCATACTACCTTATTTGACCACTAGTCATGGCGTTGATCACTGTGCTCGACTGCTATGGGCACGAGACTTCGAGGTGGCTACATCTTTACAAGAGAGATCTAGAATTCTACAACACATACCAGACACTATTGGAATGTAAGAAAGTTCCAAAATTTCACCTGTGGGATGCACTGTTATGCCACCTCGGTCACATTTGTGTTCCTTGAAGTGAGCATGCCAAGATGATTTGGTAGGCGCACTACAACCAGTTTTCTAGACATTCCATAGTAGAGAAAATAATGGAATTATTGTAGAAGTATTTTTATTGTCTGGAGCTTCATCAAGAAGCTGGAAGGTACATTAAATCTGGCACTTCCTATACCATTTCCAAACCAACCATCAGGAAACAAGGCCTCTATACTCCTCTTCCTACTCCTAGTCGAACTTGGGAATCCATCTCCATGGATTATATGTCAGGCCTTCCTTCTTTTATGCATGAAAATGACTATGCTTTCATGGTCATCGAAATATTCTCTAAGATGGCCATTATTGCAGCTTGCAAGAAGAGTATCATAGAAGAGGCCACTACTAAGCTCTTCTTTAAGCAAGTGTGGGTACAATTTTGGATCCCACAATCCATTATCTCACATCAGCACAACAGATTCCTTAGTGCATTTTGGTTAAATCTTTGGTTGATGTTGGATACCAAACTTACTAAGTCCATGACTTTCCATCCCAAAACCAATGGCCAAATAGAGGTCATCAACAAGATGAACGTACACATTTTGTGTATGTACAACTCGAAGCATCCATGCACATGGGATGAAAGCCTCCCTTATGTCCAACACAGCTACAACATATCTCTCCACAACTCAATAGACCACAACCCCTTTCAAGTAGGGCTGGGATTTCAGCCATTAAGTCCCATTGATGTCGTCATACCATTTGTAGCTACTTAGGAAGATTCAACACATTTAACACATCCACCAATAGGTCCATGATATATTGGACATAGCCATTGCTAAGTACAAGCAACACCATGACTATCATTGGGTTCCACACAAGTTCTAGGTGGGAGACAAAGTCTGGCTACATTTGCAGAAAGAGCGCCTAGCTCGACCCCACTACAAGCTTCACCCACTCTGGTATGGGCCATACACCATCACTAATATTGTAGCTGACAATTCCTTTGAGCTCATCATTCCACCATTCCTTGGTCTGCACCTAGTGTTCAATGTAGACAGTCTTCGGCTATACTTTTCACCATTGCTAGACACATCCGACATTGTAGAACAACTAATACCAACAAAGCTAAACCCATACTGCATGGAACATGACACAACTGATAAGATCATGGATACATATATTAAGAACACTCACCAATAGAGGATCCAACTATATCGAGTTGTCAAAGTAGGCCAACTCTTTCACCAGAAACGAGGTTCAACATAAATTTCCTCACCTCATGGAGGTTCTACACGCAATGGGTACCATTTCTTCCTAAGGAGGTGTTATAGATATATTTGGGCACTGCAACCCCAAACTCATATTTCCATAAACCAAGGAATATTCAGTCCCTAAAAGTGTTGTTTCATACCCTAAAGGATCATGGTCAACTGATTACATCATTTCCCAGAAGTTCCACCTGAAAAACTACTCAGAACTGGCCAAAACTGGACCATACTGAATGCTCCATGGTCAAGGTGCAATGCATACTGGCTGCTACACTAGCTAGGTGTGATGCATACTAAAATGGCCTTCTGTGGGGTGCAATGAGTGAGAATAGACAAATGGTAGAGATAGTTTGCTAAGTGGATGATCATGGAATCTTCCAGAAACTTCTCCTGTAACACTTTCCTCTCTGAATTCGCCCAGGGATGAGTAAGAGATCAATGAAATCTCCAAGTGGAACCAAGAACTATCAGTGGAATGATAGTAATCAAAAACCCAGAGCTGACTCACACCCTTCCATGACATCTATAAATGAATACCTCATCTAAGAGATCTGGAGGCTGGAATTTTGTAATTTGTAAGGAAGTGTTGTTGGTTTATCTGTGAGAAGAGACATTGTATTGTTGGGTAATCTTGCTTTTCATGAGGTAAAGAGGGCTACTATGCTGGGAGGATGATGCTGGATCAGACAGCTGGGTTGTAATCCTCTCTTCGACTATTAATAAAGTTCTTTGCATTTTACTCCATATAATCGTGTATTTGTGAATCTTATTGTTTATGAATGCAATTGTATGGTCAATGTGTTTCTAATTCTGCATTGTTTATGATGTTTTAGATAGAGATGATTTGATGGTTTTCTGTTACTTTGACTCTATAGGTACTCTTTTGAAGGGTCAAAGCGGAAGATCCAGGTTGGTCCTCTTTTCTTCCCTCTTATCTATTACACCTAAAGGAAATCTCAAATTGTTTTGATTGTTTGTTTCTAAGATAGCTACCCATCTTAGTGGGACTAGTAGTTCGAATAGACACTAGTTTTCCTTGAAACAAAATGGTGACTCCACTGGGGAGCGAATAGTTTTTTTTGTTTGTTTATTGTTTGCTTTATTAACTACAGACGGAGCCTGAAGTTAGCCAGCTAGCCTTCAAAATTCCTTTGCTATGCAATTGCGAAGTAGATGAATGCTGCTTCAGTCAATCTCCGGGTTGGTTTATGAACTGAACATCTGACTTAAAAACATTCTAAGTGCCCTTGTGGTAGCTCAATAACCTCATAAGATCATACCCCTATACTTTGTTCTTACTGTCCATCATAACTTAGCCTAAATCACTGAACTTAGCTGCAAATTTTGAGCAAAAACCAAGCTCAGTTTTGCTCCCTGGTCCATCCTACTGTCTGTAACTGGGCAGCCTGTATGCATCGCACCTCTCGTGTGTTGCAAGTGAGATCCATCACTATTTCCCTATGTTGCAGGTGTGATGATTGAGTGATACTGTTTCTCTCTTTGAAATTCGGTTTTTCCTCCTTGTTTTCAACTTTATTCAGTAGTTTTGTTGTTCATCTCATTGCTGAAACCTTCTTCCTTCACATATTTAAGCCTCCATTAGTTAGGAATTGTAAATTTTTTTGTTTATTTGTAAATCATTTACAGTCTTCCTTTGTCAAGAGTAGCTTAATTGAACTGTCGTTTTTTTGATGCAAGTGTCGTAATTGTCATTTTGAATCAAAAGAAGAGTGTCGTAAAGTCTTCCTCTTCCAGATAGTTGATTGTACTTTTGTCATTGTACTTGATTTGAGTTATTAGTATTTTAAGTGTCGAAAGTAGTTTTAAATTCAAAATAAAAAAGTGTCATCTTAGTCTTCCTTTCATTTTGAAAAGAAATTGTTTAAAATGTCACTTTAAAATAAAATAGTTTAGATCTGTACTTAGCTTTCCTTTTTGGCATTCATACATTAACGAAACGAAAAACAAATACATGCATGTGCATTTGCATTTTGACTGAATGTGGAATATGATTTAGGAAAGTGCATTTAGTGTGTGCTCTATGCTCTCTGCTGAAAGAAAATTCATAATCTTCTTTCCTTTGTAGCTAGGATTTTCATTGCTAAAAGAAAATAAATGACTATTTATCATTTTAGATTGCATATTTAGTAATTTTACATCTATATCATGCGGTGAACCTTGAAAGACAAACTTCTAAGCAAGATCAACTCTAAAATAAATCTCAATGAACATAAAAACGCTTTGGAACCTAATGCAACACATCTAGAAGTCTAGGCTAGAGACGTGTTCTGGCGTCGTACAACCTGGTAACTATCCTTTTCATCAAAGGTTGGGTGATTCCTCCTCTTTGATATGACAAGTGCCAGTACGGACTTGTGCTCCCCGTACCGTCGAGTATATATTGGGAGACCACAATATGTTGATATCCTTTATCCTTAAGAAGTTGTGTCTGCCGCCCTATTGATCGCAATGCACTGAACACAACATTCGGGAAGATTGACTGTTGTACATAAGCCCTTGGTAATTTCTCTATCGTTTATCGCCAAGGTGTATTTTGCAGTTTTGCGATCGGTTTGGTAATCCCTCTGTCTAGATTTCTAGAGTAGTCACTTTCGTTCCTTTTCGACTCCTTAAAATAAAAGGTCCATCTGAGCACTTGTCACTTTAGGCTCATTAAAAATCGAAGGCGACTAGAGTCACCTTTAGCTTTTTCTCGACTCTTAAAAATTGAAAAAGCAAGTTGTGTCAAAGCGTCTTTAAAATTTATTTAAATTGGAATAACATCCTTGTTCCTTCGTTGATCTGAGGTTGAGATAATGGAGTCCACCAATCAAGGAATCCCTCTTGGAGGGAATCCTAGTCCTTTCTCCTCTTAGGGAGATATTGGTTCTCCATATATGGCTACATTGTCCCTTCTAGGAATCACAATCGGCCTACGGTATGGATTTTCTCGACCTCTGTCGTTCAAAACACCGTAATTCCTCAACAATCTAATTAGCAACCAGATGATACTGAAGTTACCCCTTCACCTTCTACTTCGTTTGTTTCTCCTTCCCCTTCTTCCTCTTCGCTTGGTGAAACTAGTGACACTAAAAACCAAGTAGCTGAGAAGAAAAAGAAAGGGAAGGAGAAGAAGGAGAAGCCAGCTAAACAAGGAGGCAATCATGCATCATTCGGTAAAAATCTGCACACTAAACTTTCCAAACCAAAATCTCCATGCATAATTTTCAAGGGAGACCACTACCATCAAGATTGCCCTTGCATTCCGCAGATCTTGAGAGAATGGTCTCCCCATTTGCACCATTCGGTGTCATCAACCTTTACCAGTCAGGTTGACAGCATACCATCAACTAGTGAAAACAAAGTTAATGGACATGTCAAATTTCCGTGTGGGTTATGTGAAGGTAATCATACTCTTCCCCATTGTCCTTTTCAGGATGAAGCCAAAAGCATTTTGGATAACTGTCCTAGTTCACCACAACGACTTCCACCTGGATACAGGAAACTCTTGCCAAGTCCTTCGCTAGTTGAAAACCCGATTGACATAACTCAATTGTCGATCGAATCGCCTATCATTGAAAGTAAACCTTCTGAGTCCATACTGGACCAAAGTCAACTGGTCGAGATGGCAGTCGACCCAATCTTGCCTTCAGAAGGTCCACCTTTAGATGATACTATCACCAAAGAGAATGAGAACGAGACTGTTCAAATTCTTTTTGTCGAAATAAAATCTAATGAACTTGGGGCAATCCACCCATTCCTTTACAACAGGAAGAAACCCCCCGAGCTCATGAGATTTATCCGGCCATTTATTCAGTACCTCCTCCAAGCAGTCTAGTTGTTTTCTTTGATTGGAATCAACTAGCAAAACGCCGCCTTCCATCTAATGTACCATTCGAATCATAGTACAAGTTTACAAAATGATCATGTATGGCACTATCATAGATGAAGGGGCTTCAGTGAGTATCCTTTCCTCAACTGCTTGGAAATCACTTGGTTCACCATTGCTTTTGCTTGAGAAACAAAATTTGTTAGGCTTCAACAAAGGAACCAGTCGATCATTAGGGATCCATCCAAAGTTACCAATAACTTTGATAAAGAAAACCATTCATTTGAATGTGATGGTAGTTCAAGGGCCTCTAGATTACAATCTACTCCTTGGACATGATTATATATATAGCATGGAAGCTATTGTTTCCACACTCTTTCGAGTGATGTGTTTTCCACATGAAGGCCAACTGGTGCAACTTGTCGATCAGCTTTCATTTCCTAGTTCAAACACTGTTATGAATCAATCGTCATCCCTAAATGTTCTTTTCACGTCAACAATGTCTCTTCAACCTTCATTCCATCCACCTAATTACTGCGAGTAGTTCGGTGAATGTAACGAAGTTCAGGGGGCATGCACCCTGGTCTGCTTCAGCAGGCGAACCCAAAGGAAAAGAGAGACTTTCTTGAAGGTCATATGATTGGACTGAAAAAACATTCCCATGTAGGTTATGTGATCAGTCTGAAACAAATATTTCCTTGAAAGGTTATACGATTGGATTGAAGAATTATTTCCTTGTTGGATATGTGATCAATCGGAAACATGTATTCCCTTGTATGTTATGTGATTGGAAGCTCACCATTCACCTTCGTCCACTTCGATGGACAAAGCCAAGGAAGAGATTTTTGTCTGCTGATAGAAACAATCCTACCTAACCATAGGAACTTCCATATGGTAACCTAGAAACTCTCCTTTTACTGAAAGACCTGGGGGCATGCAAATCTTTATATGTAAGCGAAAAATGACCATTTGGTTTTTTAGCTTTTTAGCACTCTCAACCCTTTAGCTTTTTAGTTTTCTAGCTTTGTAGCTTGGTCATTTCTAGCCTACATAAAAAGGAAATGAGCACATGTTATAGTAGTGTTCAAGCTCATTAAAAAATAAATCTACCAAGAGACATCTTCAAACGACTGGTAAGAGCAATGTTCCCGCAAGGTTCAAGCTCATTAAAAAATAAACTTGCCATTGAGCATAGTTTCTCCTGGTTCAAGCTCATTAAAAAATGAAACCACCTTTGGTAAATAACCTTTGTGATCGCCTTGCTATCAGCCTTTTTGAACCTTGGTTGTGTTCCTACTGTCACCTCCATTCATTTGGCCGATCATACGCTTCCACTTGATTGTTTACCCTTTTGAGGAATAGTTGTGATGAGTGATTTTGATTGCCACCCTCTTCACACTGCCATGTTTTGAGAAGTTCCAAACTTACCTGGAACCAGTTGCTACCTGAAAATACCACTTGTTCCTAAAAAATGAGTCCCTTTTAAACTCTTTTTAGACTCGTTAAATATAAAAAGATTGTCAAACCATTGGCCTTTCCAGTCTGTTAAAGTAAGGGGAACGCCATCCCTCCCATTTATTTTAATCTTTTTGGACCTGAGGGATTATCAAACAAAAAGATCGAGCACTTGTCTTTTTTCGGCTCGTTAAAGCGATCAAAAAGTCATCACTTTTGTATCATTTTATATTTTTAGGACTTAAGGGATTATGCCACGAAAAAGGACTGTTGAAGTTTCCTTTTCATCCCTTTTTAAACTCTCTAAATAAGAAAAGGACCGAGTTATCTTTGTCATTAAACTCGTTAAAAAAATAGCGACAAACTTGTCCACCCAGACAAGAAGGAGTCTCACTGACACTAGGCTCGCTAAAAACAGAGTGACAGGTTTTCTCAAAGTGAAAATTATAGACCAACCATATGTTATCCTCCTCAATCTTGACAAAAATAAAGAGGTACTAGTTAGCAATGACTGGGGAAAAAGGGAAGAAAACTTGAAGAATTTTATTGGTAGCAGGTCGCTCTTGAACATGAAACTTTCAATCCATCACCATGATTGAGTTGGGTTGGGTTTTTTCTATTCACCATATCACCATTGGTCCTCTGTACCATCCATGGGGTTAACGCTACCAGTCCATATTAGTGTCGCCGACATGTTCAAGGGAAGTCATTTAGAGAATTCACCATCCAGCAAACGCCTCATCCACTGTAATACCTCCACCCTTCATTTTTCATGACCACCATTCCTAAACCTTATATCATCAAATCGTTTTCACCTCTAGAAAAATCATTTGCTTAGTTTCGCGTCGTAGATGTGGGATACATCAAGGCCCTCATACGACAGGTCACTTCTTGTCGACATCAGCTCATTATCCAAGAAGTTGACTTAGAAACAACGGTTTCAGTACTTTGAAGCTTGCATGCCTCAATGGCAAGTTTCTCACTTCCGGCAACAGGTTTACAACAATGACCTTGGATTGAAAGATTTTGCGTGGTGTTCGACATTGGCTCATATATTCACACCACGTGAATTGTACTGTAGTACCTTAAGGGTCATTATCATTATTGGTGATTCCTCTCGCGCCTGTTAACAACTTACATTATTGGCTAGTAATCAGGGGATGTCCTTCCATGTTCAACTTCAAAACATCTTTTTCACATGGATCGACTTGTACAATCAGGCGAAGATTGAACGAGTTTGAAGACCCCAGATCTAGTTTCATCCATCCAGGCTGCGATATATTCAGGAACATAAAGGCATCAAATGTGCACAGAATCTACACAGATAGTCATCTAAGCAAAAGCAGATGACTCTTTCATATGAAGAATCACTCTGTCCTATGTACATGAAAATGAATTTATGAAGCTGAGCATGGGAATGACCACCTCAGCTAGATCATGAAAATAATATGATGATGATGTATTGTATTGTATCTTATATAGGTCACCTTCCAGTTTGAATACCTCGGATCCTCATGATAAAGCATTTCACCCGGCATCAGAAGATTTACTACCTCATGCTTTAGGGGGCAACTGTTATAGACATATTTGGGCACTACAACCCCAAACTCATATGTCCATAATCGAAGGACTCTTCAGTCCCTAAAAGTGTTGTTTCATACCCTAAAGGATCATGGTCAACTGATTACATAATTTCCCAGAAGTTCCACATGAAAAACTACTCAGAACTGGCCAAAACTGGACCATACTAAATGCTCCATGGTCAAGGTGTGATGCATACTGAAATGGCCTTCTATAGGGTGCGATGAGCGAGAATAGACAAATGACAGAGACAGTTTGCTAAGTGGATGATCATGGAATCTTCCATAAACTTCTACTGTAACACTTTCCTCTCTGAATTCGCCTAGGGATGAGTAAGAGATCAATGAAATCTCCAAGTGGAACCAAGAAATATCAGTGGAATGATAGTAATAAAAAACCTAGAGCTGACTCACACCCTTGCATGACATCTATAAATGGATCCCTCATCAGAGAGATCTGAAGGCTGGAATTTTGTAATTTGTAAGGAAGTGTTGTTGGTTTATTTGTGAGAAGAGACATTGTATTGTTGGTTGATCTCGCTTTTCATGAGGTGAAGAGGGTTTCTATGCTGGGAGGATGATGCTGGATCAAACAGCTGGGTTGTAATCCTCTCTTCTACTATTAATAAAGTTCTTTGAGTTTTCCTCCATATAATCGTGTATTTGTGAATCTTATTGTTTATGAATGCAATTGTATGGTCAATGTGTTTCTGATTCTACATTGTTTATGATGTTTTAGATAGAGATGCTTTGATGGTTTTCTGTTACTTTGACTCTACAGGTACTCTTTGAAGCGGGACAAGTAGGAGAAGAGTGGAAAATTATATCAAGGGAAAGAGAAATCAAGAAAGGATCAAAGCGGAAGATCCAGGTTGGTCCTCTTTTCTTCCCTCTTATCTATTACACCTAAAGGAAATCTCAAATTGCTTTGATTGTTTGTTTCTAAGATAGCTACCCATCTTAGTGGGACTAGTAGTTCGAATCGACACTAGTTTTCCCTAAAACGGGAGGGAGGACTAATCCATGTGGATATTGATGTCTTCCCATGTATTCTACCTAGACCTCTAGTTGGTTTTCATTAGTTTCCTTGTTTATTGCAGGATTTACTATTTTTACTATTTTTTTGGGTCTTAAATTTCCGGAGTAGTTTTGACCCCCTAAACGATGTTTTTATTAGGTCCGTAGTAGGCCTATATTTTTAGGTAGGGGAATGCTACATATCTTGTAGTACTCAGAGAGATATTTCCAGAAAGGTATCATATACACCAAATGGAGATAATATGACCATTTTATGACCCTGGGAAGTTGGCTACCTAACTAACCCCAACGAGGCCCTCAAACTCTTGGTGTTCCATCTCCTGGGGTTCGGGTTTTGGTTTTTTAGGGTTTTTCTTTTTTGTTCAATAATAAATAGGCACTTGAGCCTCATTGTAACATAGTTTAGAGGCATGTATCCTCCACATCTCTTCTGAGAGATAAGCTACCATCACCTAAGCTAGTTTATTTCCATTTATGTTTGTAAGCTTATTTTAGTATTTTATATTAATGAAATGAAGTGTTATTTCTTCCACATCTCTGTATTTATGGTTATATCTGTGATTTATTGTGTTCTTGTTTAAGTTTAGATCAGGATGCACATTCATGCCCCAATATGCACAAGAGGTCCCTCCTTACTTACATCTAAGGAACCAAAGACTGCGTAAAGGCTACCTAAAATCTGCATATGAAAAATTCCATTGGCATTTTGTATTACATTTCATTTTCTCAATGTGCTAAGAATGAAGAGAAACAGGGAAAACTTGAGTGATACATGTTAAATGAGGCATTTTAGACTCTCTATTGAAATAAGTGTTAGTGTTCAAAAATAGAGAAGAAGGTTTCAAATTCATATAATCCAATCATGATTGTAGATAGATTATCCCTAATGTTTAAACCAACATAAACTAGAATTTAAATAACCCATGACATTCAATTATAAACCCTTGCAATAGAAATATTTGATAAGATCATATATAAATATCATAAGAGGAAACAACAATAAAATGTTGGTCCCATAACATTTAAGATGTGATAATAACAAGGAAGAGGCAATCTCTCACCAATTTCTTCTATCCCACATCACCCTTTGCCATCTAGAATGAATTTTTGCATATTTTACTTAATTTAGGATAACGAGGAGCTCATATTTTTATAGTGAGGATTATGATATATGAAGAATGATGAAGTGTTATTATATCACTTAGGTTCCCCATTGTCGAGTACAAATATACATGCATATTAGAGAACACTTTGTGCCTAGACATAAAATGATATTAATCTATCTTTTAGAAAAAAACTCATATGTGTTTACTTACTTCTGCAACATTTTCAATCAATTGCTTGAAACATGGTGGTTATCTAGAATTGGGGAGGAAAAACTAACTGGTGTAGTATGATTAGGACGAGATTTTAGGAGTGCTGTTAAATCAAGCTGGAACATAAGAATATTTTAATATGATACAATACAAGAGTTCATCTTCTCTTGTGGACATCTTCACTTGAAACAAATTACATAAATAAATGATATTTTAGGTGTGCATGTCATCAATGAAGCATAATGATTCTTTTCATTTCCTTGGGATACTGTGATTTGCTTCCCTCAAAATTTCTATGTTATTATTTAATGATGGAAATCATCAAGGTGAATAGTGTTCTATAAATGGCTTGTAAGATTTCATGGGCACTCATATTACTGTGAATACTATGTCATCACTGACTTGCATGCCAAATGATGTACACACTTGTTTTTAACCAATATAATCTTCAACCCTCATCTTTTGGAATTTATCATGTTATCACTTACAAATGGAAATAATCAAAGTGGATAATGTTCTCTAAATAGCTTATTGAGGATTCCATAAGCACTCATATAACTATGAATACTATGTTAACTCTTACTTGTTTGCGAAATAATGTACATGCTTGTTTTTAGCTGATATGAGCTTTAACCCTCATCTTTATGCTCTACTATTTTTGAAATTTCAATAACATTTAATTTAATTCATATTAAGAATTGTGCCCAAAAATAGTTTTCGTTTGGTACTATTTGTGGCACAGGATGAAGTTTCAAGAATGTAAACTCCTTCTTGGGGGCTACTATTTGAGTATTAGTGTGCCACAATATATTTATTGCTGCATATCGACTTATTATTGTCATATCCATAAATCGATATCTCCACTATCAGTGTGCTTGGAGACAAAATTCCTGGAGCATCAATACCACAAATAAGCTTTAACTTCCGGTATACCAGATCCGACAACTGTTGGAGCAATATAAGCACAAAGTATTGCTATAAATATAACTACAATAAAATTAGATCCTACATATAATCCAAATGCTAATGTATACTTTCATTAAAACATTACAATTTTGTAAATTCATCATAAGCCACTGTTAAGATTAATTAGCTTTTAGTTGGGTTTAATTCATCTTACTAGAAACAAGTGCGTTTAACTAATATATGTTATAAAAAATATAGAAATAGTGAAACATGACTATGGTAGAAAGTAATAAAATATTCAAGGCACATAATGCAATAGGCATGCATGTTATGCATGTAGATATGTACCTTTTATGTAGCATGAAATTGTTGGTAATTGCTAGCTTGGTCCCAACAATGTTTTCAATTGCTATACTGATGGTGAAGACAACAAGTCAAGTTAGAAGGCTAATTAAAAATGACAGAGTCCATTTCAGAATGATGTACTCAAATATTTGAATCCATGTGTTTCTATGCCAATCATGTTTGAAAATATCATGTTCAATAATCGTGGATGATAAAAATAGGAAACCACCATCATCTTCAAGAATAATGGAATAATGTATATTCTTGAGAAGTTAAACATTGAGTTTAGGCCTTGAGTACATCCACCACTAATATTGATTTCATATTATCAAGTAGAATGAATATCGAGCATTCTATGGTGTTCATCACCCTTAGATTGAAGTAACCAATAGAAGGTTCTTCAATTAGATAACATGAGATAGCTCATATGACATGATATCCACCATATTTGGCCACAACCCTAAGCTTTGGTGTGCATATAAGTTGGGTACATCAACATTGGCATTAGGCTATGTCTATAAATCTAGGGGCAGAGGGAAGAGGGAGTAGATCTACAGTTCAAGATGGAAAATGAATCTTAAACCATTAAATAAATAACATAAATGGTAGTATATTATGGTAGATACAAGCAATTGAGGTTGGCTTCAAACCCCTCAAAAGTTTGTAGGGTGTTTTCCATTTTTCGTTTGGCTAACTCTGAACTAACAATGCATTCACTATGAGTTTGTGTGTAATTTCCAAACAAAAATGGGTATTTAAGGTGTACATTGTAGCCTAAGATGATTGCAGGATCTAAACCACACCACTGAACTAATGGAGAAAGATGGAATGATCTGTCAATTTCTGGAAAGAAAGTTTGGTATAATTTTCTATTTTACTCTATGAGAAAAAGTAAGAGAGTTGAATATATGAATGCATGATAGAATCTTCAAGTTTGATCCCTAAATCTTGTGAAATTTTAACTCATGATTGTTATTTTACACCTGTGGCCTTTATCTACTTCCAAGTGGAACAAGTGTGTTGGGGGCTGGGGGGTGTGGGGAATTCAATTCAAGACCTGGAAACCCAAATGTAAACCATGAAAAGGTTTGAATTCTGCAGGTTTTGGCATTGGAATAGAATGTGTTGGAACATAATATCGAATCAGTGCATGTGATTACTTGAGGACAAAATTCATGAAGTGAATGAAAATTGCTGGAACAATGGATTTTGGTTGGCTATTCTCCTACCATATGGCCATGGGGGAACAACCTCTATGCCAAACACCATTAAATAAATATCAAAATGAAATATATTTAAAAACCCAAGTCATGTGATTCTGCACTCAAGATCTGCCATGGTCACACAATCAACATGGAAATGAAAATCCATAAACAACAACCACATGTTCAAACTTATAAGTTAGAGGGAGACATAATCATAGTCTACGCTCTAGATAGGAAAAATGTTTGAACCCACAATGGCTAGTTGTGAGGTCACATTGGAAATGGATCAAATCAACCTTTATTCCTACTACTTTGACTTCACTAATAATGGTTCACATATCCCAAAAACTGAAATGGGATGTTCATGAGGCTTAGGCGCAGGAGACTAAGAATCACATCAAATAATGAATGAGTGATAGATAAAGTGACAATAAAGAGAATGGATTAGCATTTTATGGTTCCCTATATGCATTGATTCAATAACTGCCTTGTTGGATGATGGTGTTGGAATGGGTGTTTTTAACAACTGATTTTGCCAATTTGTGACAACTAATTGATTGGTTACTATAGGTTGTGGCATTTCTCACCATTAACAGAGGGAGAAGAGTATTACCAAGTGAAGAAAAGTATAATTAAGTCTGGCAGGATTCATAATTAATCATCATATTATGCATTTAGATTTTAAGTGTGCATTTAAAATTGGTGTTCATAGCTCCCACTAGATTTTTAATGTCTCCTAAGACCCACCTATTATTGTTGTTGGCTTACAATGCCTTCTAGCTGGAAGTTTCATTGTAGTACTTGCAATTTTTCATCCATAGCATTTAGAGAACATGGCCCAGAAAACCTTATCTAGTCAGACTTGGAAGTTTTTAAGATACATATTTACCCTTGCCTTGGAATGCCTTATGGTTGGGACTTGCCATTGCAAGACTCTCAAATTTTAATCCATATAATCTAGAGAACATGGACTAGAAAACCTAATACAAACCTTCAAAGTCTTGGATGTTTTCAAGATACACATTTACCCTTTGTTTCTGCAACTGGCTTGATAACATTGCGTATGTCGTTGATTTAGCGATGGGGTTTTTCTTGCACTCAAAATAACCCAACACAAAATCAGAAACATAATAATGTCGTTTTGTCACATTTCTCTAGATTTAACTAAAAGTTGAAAGAAAATTATCCTTACCTTGTAAAACATGATTGTTTTAGGGTTGTTTCAATTTGTTAGTCCAGTTTCCTTCAATAGTTCTTCAATGTAGCAAAAGCAAGGTTACCCTCATCTCATTGATGCCATAAATTTTTCCAAAACACATCTCGCCATGTGAGACTGCTTACAAAATGAAAATCAAAAAGTTATTTAATGAGCTCACATTCAAAATAACCACACATATAATGTAAAACAGACTATATCTAGTTCTTTGACAACCAGAACAATTTATCTTCTAATAATAATATCTCCAACTCATTTCCATTTTACTGAAATCCAGCTACATATCATTAGACACAAAGAAATCTACCATATCGATGGTAGGGATGAGGACAAACCTAATAAGTCTAATAGCCATGGAAACGAAGAGGAAAAACCTAATAACCATAATAGGGTAGAGGAAAAACATAATAACCATGGCACAATAGATGGAAAACCTATGATGTCTTCCATTATGATGAGTCAAATTTGAATCATAGTTACCAAATTTGGTTAAGTAAAAAGGTTTGAAAATTTGGTAGTTTGATTTGATTCAACCACTAATACATCGATTCAACCATTAATACTTCAAATTTGTATAAGTTGAGTAAGCTAGTTTATCAAGTAGTCGTCCATTTCATGGAACAAATACTACTTAAATCTTACCTCCTCCATGGCTACCACATAAAGAATCTTTGGCTTGTCTCCCAACGTAAAATGCATGTTGCTGCAATTGACTTTTTCTCCATTTTGTGCAATTTCTAGCACTTTTGTCAAGCTTAAGTACATTTGTTGGCCCACTTTTGGTGGTAGGGGAAAAGTGCAATAGCCACATGAATTTCAAGAGGCCCTAGATAAAGGTAGGAAAACTTTCAGCGAAAATGTCATGACATGACACCCAACCTGTGATACCTCATGGATCTCTCTATTATCGTGAGTAAATCGAGAAGAGCATTGCTGATTTCCCATATAAAATATTCTACTGAATTATCCCCAACGTATTTTCTACAAGTTTTTTAACTATCTTTGGCTCAAAAAATTTTGAATGAAGAAAAAATCATGCATATTGTTCTTGCTCTTGAACATTTTGGGAAGGGAAACCAGCTTCTTAAATCTAAATAAATGTTCAAATGGAAATTTAATTCAAAGTTTTAAACCATATAAATGCATGCAATCTTCGAAATACTATGGGGACAACAATGGATCAGAAAGATGGAGCTGACATATGATTGATTGACTTGCATCATTTTCTCGCGAACCCGATGGAGTAGTCGTATTCAAAATATCTCTATTACAAATCTTTTGTACACATATTCCTTAAGCATTGTTGACATCCCTTGAAACATGTATTGGGCATGCCTGGACGCCATGATGTTGGAAATTGTTTTATATCAAAAGCAAAGGTTATCATTATCAAAATCCAAAAAAAATTGTGTACGGAAAAAACTAATAGCTCTCCACCGACACTAAATATCACATAATGACATAACAAGATAAACAATTAAAAATTTAACGTTAGTTAAAATGTTATTTCCTTTTTCTTTGATATGTAGTACTTTTATTTGGGAAAGTAAACACAGGTTGAGTAAACTTCGATTTTCTTATCATCAAATTTTTAAGATTGGATTTCCAATGTCGCTTCTTTTCATGTCTTATGGATTCCCTTTGTCACATGGCCACTTTTAAAGAGGGTATTGTGTTTTAATGCCCCTGATTTTTGCTATGTTCTCCATTGGGAATATAGTCATAACATACGATTAGATTGGTAGACATCCAATTCCCTGAGTTTTGTTCTATTTTCTAGGGGCGAGTTTGGTTGATAATGAGCGGGTCACATTTCAACAAGTGTAACATGCAACACTATGGCTCAGTACTTACTTTTATGTAAAGCGTAATCTATATATATATAATTTAAAATTAATATAAACAGATTTCAACAAGTATAATATAGAGTATTGTTTCTTAGTACATATTTTTTTGCAAAATGTACTAAGAAACAATGCTCTATATTATACTTGTTGAAATCTGTTTATATTAATTTTAAATTTTATATATATATATATAAGTTTAACATAATAAGAGCTTAATAAACTTCATAGAATATGTTTAAAAATTTCAAAACCATTTTAAAATCAAAGTTTTTTTTTTGACAAAAATAGAGAACAATTAACTTGTTTTTGGCAAGTATAAAAATGTCATAAGATAAAAATAAAATAAAATATTTTGATTTTGGCATGAGTTATGGTTTTTGGGAAAGTCGTATTGATAAGTCGTCGTACTCACTCATGGTATTGTAACAAAACCTATTTACAAGTTATAAAATTATATTATATTAAAATATTTATAAAATATTTTGGTTTTGAAATGAGTTATAGTTTTTGGGCATGTGTTATTGATAATTCATGGTATTGTAACAAAGCCTAAATTATTATGACACTTTGCGAATATAATTTTTTTTTAGATTTGTATAATTTTTATATTTGAAAATTCAATTTAAAACCACGTAAAAATAGTCTTCAACTAATTACAGAAAAATAATTTACATTTTTAAAAATATATATATATATATATATATATATATATATTATTTTTTTTCAAAATATTCACGTTAATATTTTTTTTTCAAAACTTTAATAAAACTAATAAAATTTATTTAAAAATTTGAAAACTAATTAGAAGTCAAAGGTTTTAGACCAAAATAAAGAAACAAAATAATGATGCTAGCTTGTCAAAAGGAAAAAAGATGGTAAATTTGAAAGTTGCTTGTTACGTGGCATGTCACAACGATAAATGTCACTAATGAGACGCCATATATGTCTTTAAGGACAACATTCATGGCATGTTTGAATTTTTTCCACCACGTGGCATGTCGCAATAGTAAACTGCACCCAACAATACACCATATGCTTTTAAGGAAAATATGATCGTGGTAAGTTTGAAAGTTGTCCACCACGCGACATGCCACAACAATAGATGTCATCCAATGAGGCGTCATATATGCCTTTTAGGAAAACATGCTCATTATCACTTTTCAAAATATATTTTCATTTTGAATTAAGTTAAAAAAGATTAACATTAACATTTATTCTTTTCTAAATATTTTTTATTTAAATGGTAAAAGGAACGTAAATAATGGAGAAGGGAAATATTTTAATTCAGTAAGATGTGGTATAGGGCTTATATATCGACCTGTATTCACTCATTTTTTTTTATAATTATCAATCAGATAGTTGTTTACAGAAATAAATATGAGAATTATTATGTTGTTGATGAGGATGAAATCAGTAGAAGTCGTCATCTCCTCTTCTGATCGACTGTAGCCTCCATAGTTGAGTGATCAATACCTAAGAAATTAGACAAATTTCTCAGTGTTTGGCTTTTTGTGGAATTGTGCATATCGAATAGATCTGAGATTTTTTCTAATTATAGATTGTACATGTGGGGTGAAAAATTTACGAAATTTCTAGATTGTAGACATGGGGCACAAAATTTTCATTTTCCAAGTTGTCTATCTTGACTATGGACTACCCACATGGTGGTTCATGGTTCTCATTAGCCTCAAGAATTAAAAAATGGATGATAATTAATTTTTACTAATATTTTTTATATGGTTTATTCGACTTAATAAGGTAAGAGGTTAATCAAAATTATTTAACATTATATTTCTATATTGAAAATAAGTGAAAAATGGGAAGGTGAGTAGTGTGACAAATATTTTGAAAATTAAATTGTATGTGACTATAAGATGGACAATCAAAGAGAAATTTATTTTCATCTTCAACCCTCTTAGTATAATACAAGTGACATACTATTTCATTCCATGGTGTATTGGGAATTGACAAATGCCCAATTTCACTATGATGCTCAAGAGAATTAATTACTAACTTATTAATGTTCATTTTACTCTTAACATTAGTTAAGACAAATAGATATTTTTGGTTTTCGAGATTGGGGTTGATCACCTCATAATATTTTAGTTTCTTTTTCCCCTAACTCTTTATCCCCCCACAATTTCTACTTAAATTTGGAAGTAATAATATTTTTAATATGATTTATCTTTTTGCAATATGATATTGTTTCTTATTGCCTAATGGTCTATCTAAGGCTAGGAATCCTTATGCCATTGTTGCTTGAGCCAAAAGTGGCAGTTTTGGCTAGATTTAGAAGTCATTTTAGGAAACAACTTGGATTCCATGTTGTATAACTTCTTATACACATGATACCTAGTAATATCCATGCTTTCAATGGGGGAAACACTTGCTTCAATCAGGGGGATAGGGTAGGTAGTATTTTCTTTAATCTTGAGGTTTTAGGTTATAAACTGCTTGACATGTATCTACTCAATCTTACTCCATCACTCTCTATAGATACTACAACTCCAAACCTCAAATACATATAGAATAACAGAAATAATGACAGTCTCAAACATGAGTTTTTTTCTTTTTAATCCCATATCTAAAGATCTTCCGACTTACTATTTGTTAGGAAAAATACTGAGGGGGGATGGGGGGGATTGAATCAGTATTTTTTATTTCACTTTAACCTTTAATTTCAAATTTAGAATTCTATACGTTAATGTTATTCAGAAAATTTGTGTGTGCACGCAACTTCATTAAATGCAAACCCCATATATCTAAATTACTATTTTTTCATAATATGCATCAATGATTTAACTTAACCATTACACCATTATTTGATTTTCCATTAATTAAACAACAACCATGAACAATAAGAGAGAGTAAACCATCACACATTATCAACACACAAGGACATGGGGATTTTAGGTGGAAACCCAATGTGGGAGAAAGCCACCACTTTTGTCATCCTTGTCCTCTTTCTTTTATTATAAAGAAAATCTTCTTATAAATCTGTATTGGCGTAGACCCTTACTAGCATGCAAGAACCCACTTGCAAGAGGCTATAACCCCCACTCATTCTCCAACACCCACTGGAAGGGAGCTACAGCCCCACTAATATCATTTACCAACTACTACCTGAAGCGAGCACCTATCCCCTCAACAAGTCTACCAGCTACTGCTAGAAGGAAGCTCCAACTCCCTCATTAAAGTATCCAACCCTAAGCACCCTTTGTGGACCATGTTTCATAATTTTCATACTAGATCCACTTGTTTAAAATACACATCAAAACTTGTATGCCACCTTTCATGAAATTTTCACATTGGACCCCTACCAGTAATGAGCTTAAACTGAATACAATCACTGAATCGTAATTGAATACTAATCACCAATAAAATGAATCACTAAATACTAAACCAATTGCAAGTTACCAATCAACTAATAACTGATTAAGACCAATCAACCATTGAAGTTAATACTAAACCATTCACTAATTGATTACAGTGTTAGATACTAGATAGTCATCACAAAAGAAATGTGCAAGCACTACAAAACCTGATCAAATTGACTTCAGTATATATATATATATATATATATATATATATATATATATATATATATATATATATATATATATATATATATATATATATATAGATGACTTATTTGATTATAACATCATCACTGATCAATAAGCCAAAACCAATTCAATCAAATTCATACTGTCAAATACAGATCATTTTGATCATGGCATCATTAATGAACAACAAAAAATAAGATAAAATTCATTAGTTGTTATCTTCAAGAAGAAATTCAAACCCTGGAATATATACTTGAATTCAATTAACCAGATCTGTTTATATATGTGCGTATCATGCATAAAACCTACATATATATTTCAAAATATTATATACCAAAACCCAAGTCTGGTAGCAATATAAAGAAAAATATTTTAGAATATATACACGATTACTATGGGGCATATCCACGTATGTACGGGACTTTATAGAAGAAAAACTGTATACGAATCTTTAAATTACTAAATCAGAACTTCGTTGCAAATCACATGTCAAACCCAGATCTTTGCGCACATACAAATCTCAGCAAATATATATATATATATATATATATATATATATATATATATATATATATATATATATATATATATATATATATATATATATTTCTAACATAATCACATATCTTGCATTGTTATTTATTTAAACATTTTTCAATAGGGAAATCAATCATGCATAAAACCTTCATATATATTTCAAAATATTATATACCAAAACCCAAGTCTGGTAGCAATATAAAGCAAATTATTTTAGAATATATATACGATTACTACGGGGCATATCCATGTATGTACACGACTTTATTGAAGAAAAACTACATACGAATCTTTAAATTACTAAATCAAAACTTCACTGCAAATCACATGTCAAACCCAGATCTTTACGCACATACATATCTCAACAATATATATATATATATATAGTTCTACCATAATCACATATCTTGCATTGTTATTCATTTAAACATTTTACAATAGGAAAATCAATCAAGCATATATTCAATACAACTTCAAATCTTTTAGATCTGAGCCTTATCTTTTCTCCCTCGTGCACATCTATTCCAAACCATATCACACAAGAAAAATCCATTTTATTTCACACTTCCTTTATCTTCATCTCCTTATATGTATTTTTCGTTTACGAATACCACAGGAAAATCCTTTGGCAATGTTGATGGTATTCATTTGAGTCGATCAAATGGACGTTGTTGCTACTAATGGGCAATTACCTTGGTAGTAACTCATGGTTTCTTTTTTTTCATGGTTTGGAGTATGTACGCGACTTTTGTTCACCGAAAATGCGTATGTATGTGACTTTTCTTCATAGGGGTTGCATGTACCTTTCAAACTCACACTTTCCATGCATTATGTAACTAAACTTCCAGTTCTCTGTAACATTTGTACCATCAATCACGTCATCCGTAACATTTCCATAAGTAACATATTATAACCAAGTTGACAACAAGAATATGTGTTTCAAGTAGGTTTCCATCAAGGACAACACATTAGCCATAACGCCAACAATCTCCCCCTTTGGACTTGACGACAACCTCTTTGGTGTTTGGAAACCACCTACAAACAAGATATGTTTTTCAAGTAGGTTTCTATCAAGGGAAACACAGTAGCCATAATGCCAAAAATATCCCCCTTTGGACTTGATGGAAACATCTTTGGTGTTTGGAAACCACCTGTAAACAAACCACCTGCAAACACAAAGTCTTAATTCTCCCTTTGACATCAAGGGAAAAGGGCTAAACTAGGTTGAATGAAATACTTTCCTTTGTAAGGATCTATTGATATGAATCATGAAATATGCATACTGACCATGCTCCCATGATCATATGCTAGAGCTTCTAAAGATATGCAATAAAAGTACAATACTTCATGATTCAAATACCTGATTATTCATGACATTTCCTATAATCAATGAATCTATGATTAGTCATCCAACATAATGCGGTTACACATTTGACCCAAAATTTTACATCAATCACCCAAAATAATGGGATTACGTACATAGCATGACCTAATCCCAATAACCCATACATGACTGAGTTTTACAATGATTATGACATGGGTGTTTTCATGACCTTTACATCAAGAGACATACATGACATCTATAACCATAAACAAGAATCTCAACAATGAAGTATCATTTCTAGAGAAACCATGATACTCATCCGCAACCACCATGCTCCAAATGGGCATATGCAGCACAATCATAAGCATCAAGAAAATCCTCATCATCAAGAAGAAATCAAGCAGATAAGACTATGTAGCATCATCATGTGGCCATAGATACAATATATCTAAGTATACTAAGAAATTATAGCAACAACATAAGATTTTTGCAATAAGGTTCTGTTAGCAACTAATCTCCTTGAATTCTTGTCATTAAGATCAACATACTTTCTACATATATGGGAATACCCACAATATTCAAGTAGAAAGATCATATCAATATCATGGACCAAAACACCATAGGAAGCATATACAAAATATTTCCATGCACCAACAACTAAGGGAACCTCCAACATCACAAGACGTTAAGTAGAATAGAATAGATTAACAACATATTGATTATCAACCAAAATCAACAGTAAGGATAGTATACATATATTCCTCATCAAATGCATCACAAAGACTTATTTATACAATAAGGCACCATCCATAACTTCATCACATGCAATCCAAACATCATTGATAACCCATGTCATAGTGACAGTAGCACATATATTTTCCATTAGTGAATAATAATAGGACCGATGACAACAATAACAACCATGAAGTCATCATATGGAAAAATTATGTGATAAGGAGTGCTCAAGAGACCATAATTCCAACAATGAACCATTAGATGCATAGAGGATGCTCCTCCCTAAACACGTGCCAACTTTTCATCATCAAATTTGATCACATTATATCCTTCTCACCAACAACAAAGAGACAGATTGACAGTAGTGATCAAAATTTGCAACAATTCATCACTCATCATGAACCAATATTATTTCACACATTTCTATAAGGAAATCATCAAAAAACTGCAACAGACCATTGTTAGATCAAAATGCCATTAATGAACTAATGGAGGCATATGAAAAGCTCCCCCTAAATTTGAGGCACTTCTTTATCACCACAAAGAAGCATATGTGACTGTATAAGCCAATAACCACATATGCACGTGACCTTCATTCATAAGAAACATGTACAGAATACGAAATGTTTATTTTTCTTGCAAACATCTCCCCCTAAATATGTTCGTTCCTAGTCATAGTCACTTTATCAGACAAACATAATAACTTATGGAATCATCATCATTAAGGAACACATGCACAACTCCGCTTGAGATCATATTCCATTGATCATGTGGACCTGATAATCATCATCTATTTTCCATGAGGTTGCATACATCTCATTTACTTCTACAGTCCCTATTAGAATTATGAATTAAGTACACTAAACTGTAGCAGGGTCTATCTTCCCTACATCTCTAATTGTTGCACCTTCTTCCTCCAAATCTGCCTGCAATTTCTAATCATGTGTTCAATCTTATCCCATCTCGTGGAACTAGAGGATAGCTTGCTTCCATTCCAAATGATTGACCTGCAATCAGCGCCCTTATGCCTAAATGAGTTACAAGAAAAGAAAATCCATAAAACCATCTCTTATACTTGGGGATTTATCTTGATGAACTTGATTCAATTTTATTTTAAGGAGATTTTTGTTATTCCTTGTTATTATCTTGTTGATATGAAACCATGTGGTTGTATCCAATGGATGTATTGATTAGAGGAGAGCATTGTTGATTGATAATATTCTCTTGTAATTCAGATGCCTTTACCTGCTTTTTTGTTTTCTCATAATCTTCCCTTAGAGTCACGACTTCCGATTCTAATTTTTCATAGTGCCTTTCCTTTTATTGAAGTTATTTTGCTAAAACTTATATTCTTATATTGGATGCTTCTAATTGAATATTTAACATGTTTATTTCCTTAACCATACTTCTTTATTTAATTTCTAGATCTTTATTTTCATTCTTGAGTCTATCAATTTATTTGAATGCTTTCATTAATCATCTTCTTCACAACTATCTGATTCACTAGTTGATTCTAGTGTAGGAATATGAATCTGTATCTTCCTGATCATCATATGTGCTTTGAGTATCTTCATTAGAATAAAAACTTTTCTTAGCAGAATACTTCGTTTTAGCATTTTTCTTCTAAACATCACTGCCCTTTTCTTTCTTATCACAATTTTATTTATATGGACACTGGATGCATAGTGATCTAATCTTCCACAAGTAAAACATTTAAAGGGAAGTTTACCTTTAAATTTGCCAATTCCCTCTTGCAGCTTTCTCACAAAATTAACTTCTTGCTCATCTGAAATGTAGCTTGTATCTTTAGGTTCTTCCTTTTATTTCCCTTTGTATGTGGCTTTGAAGGTTGCTTCTCTAATATCTTATGGTTTCCACTTTCTCATCTCATAAGTTGTTAATATCCCAAGAAGTTGTTCTAGAGTGAGACTTTTCAAATCATGAATTTCTTCAACGACAGATAATTTGGCATGGAATTTTTGGGTTAGTGATCTTGAAATATTTTCAACAATAGAAACATCTCCAATATTATCACTGAATCCTTTGATTTTGTTAATAATCTCGTATACTCTAAGGAAAACGCATTACAATGATTTCATCATCCAACATTCTTCATACTGAATTATTTATGATTGAAGTTTAGCATCTTTTACCTTAGTGTCACCTTCATATCTCTGGCCAAGATTTTCCCATATTACTTTAGCGGTGTTTAGCATCATGACTTTCACAAATTAGGATTCTACTCATCCTCCCAATATAACATTTACTTCCTTTGAATTTTTCTCATATTGTTGCTTTCCCGCATTTTCTGTGGGAGTAAAGTTTGGATATTGATATCCATCTTCAACAACTCCCCATACATCAGCTCTTAGTGAATGCAAATATGATCTCATCCTTACCTTCTAAAGCATAAGGTTAGTTCCATTAAACAAAGGTAACTTTGCAGAAAATACTCCTTCCATCTTTCTTCTCCTTTATACATCCCTTTAAGTGATCAAGCTTTTTCTGAGGGACCTGATCTGATACCAATTGCTAGGAAAAATACTTGGGTGGGGGGGGGGGGGTGCGGCGGCGGAGCGGGGAGTGAATCAATATTTTTAATTTCAAATTAAAAACTTTGTATGCTACTATTATTTAGACAACTTGAATGTGTACACAACTTTAGTGAATGCAAACTGTGTATATACATATTACTAAATTTTTATAATAGCGATCAATGATTAACTTAACCATTGCATAATTATTTCATTGTCCATTAATTAAGTATTAATCATGAGTATTAAGATAAAATAAACCATCACACATAATCAACACATAAGGACAATGAGATTTTAGGTGGAAACCCATGTGGGAGAAAACCACCATTGTTGTCGTCTTTGTCTTCTCTCTTTTTTTTATAAATAACATATTCTTACAATTTTGTACTAGTGAAGACTTTTACCAGTATGTAGGAACCCACTTGCAAGAGGCTACAAACTCCACTCATTCTCCAACTCCCACTAGAAGGGAGCTACAACCCTCTAATCTCATTTACTAGCTACTTCTCGAAGGGAGCACCTAACCCCTCAACAAGTTTGCCAGCTACTATCGGAAGGAAGCTCCAACTCCCTAACTGAAGGTTTCAACCCTCAACACCCTTTGCTAACTAGGTTTCATAATTTTCATTCTAGATCCGTCTGTCTCAAATACACATCAAAACCTGTAGGCCACCTTCCATCAAATTTCACACTGGACCCACACCAACAATAATCTCAAACTTAATACAATCATTGAATCACAATTGAATACCAATCACAAATAAACTGAATCACTTAATATTGAACCAATCCCAAGTTATCGATCAAACAATAATTGATCAACACCAATCAAACATTCAAGTTAATAATCAACCATTCATTAATTAATCACATTGTTAGATACCAAACAATCATCATAGAAGCAATGTGTAGTCATTGCAAACCCTCATCAAATTCAATTCAATATATATACATGGCTTCTCTAAAGAAAACCTACATATATATGCACTTCCTATTCATAAATCCTACATGCATATCTCATGTTACTGAATAATGAATAAAAACAAGCTAAATCACTGAACCATTGAATCAGTGAGTACAAATTCTAAATCACTGCATCATTCAATTACTAATATAGCAACATTGAATCACTGAATACCCAGTCACAATTTTGAATCATCATCGTTGATCAATAAGCCATAACCAGGTCAATCACATCCATACTGTCAAATACAGATCATTCTGATTAAGGCATCATTGACGCATAACAACAAGTAAGATATAATTCATTAGTTGTTATCATTAAGCAACAAAAAAAACCCTGGAATATAGATGTGACTTCAATAAACCAAATTTGCATATATACACACCTATCATGCATAAGACTCACATATATATTTCAAAATATTGAATACCAAAACCCAAGTCAAGAAGTAATATAAAACAAATTATTTCAGAATACGTACACGACTATTGCGGGGCATATTCGTATATGTCAACGACTATCCAGAAGAAAAAATACGTACATATATTTAAATTACTAAATCAAAAATTCACTACAAATCACATGTCAAAACCAGATCTCTACGCACATACATATCTTAGAAATATATATATTCATAATCGTAGTTCTACCATAATCATAGATCTTGCATTGTTAGTCATTTAAACATTCTGCAACAAGCAAATCAATCAAGCATATATTCAATAAAACTTTAGATCTTTTAGATCTGAGCATCCTCCTTTGTCTTTGGTGCACACCTATTCCAAATCAGATCATACAAGAATAAACCATTTCATTTCACACTTAACTCCTTGATCTTCATCTCCTTATATAGCTTTTTCCTTTGCCAATACCACAAGAAAATCCTTTGGTAAATTAATGTTGATGGTATTTGTTTGATTGGATCAAATAAGAATTTCCACCACAATATTATAGGAAATTACCATGGTAGTAGCATTTGGTTTCTTGTTTTCCATGTTTTGGATTATGTACACGACTTTTCTTCATCAAACCTACGTATGTATGTGACTCTTCTTCACAGGGGTCGTGTGTACCTTTTAAACTTCACACTTTCCAGGCATTCTATAACTAAATTGCCAATTATCTATAACACCTGTACCATCAATCATGTCATCTATAACAACTCTATAATCATCATATTATAACCAAGTTGACATCAAGGATATGTTTGTCAAGAGGTTTCCATCAAGGGCAACACATTATCCATAATGCCAACACTATTGTTTTCTCAAAAGTGTAAATTATACTTGATAGATCATTGTCAACCATTAAGAAAGCATATGATTAAATAATTATTACTCTCAAAAACTAAAAAAGTATCTTAGTGGAAAAAGAGTTTTTACAATAAAGAAAAAGAAGACTAATGTTCCCTCTCCCTTTATCAAAGGTGGTTGCCACATGAAAAGGAATCTATTTAAATTGAATTGTTAAGGAATTTATCATATAGTCCACATTAAATGGAGTAATCTAAACTAATCATTTTCTTTTAAAAATAAATGTAAACCAAATTAAGAAACATTTTGAACCTTTTGGTCCATGCCCCGCCCAAGACGGTTCTACTCATTTTCAAAATCCATTTACGCACATTTAATTATTAGTAAAGGTGGAAAATATGAATCTTTATGAGCCTTCCATGTTGGATCAAGAAATTAAGGATAAAATCATACCTACCATAGATAACTTAGTACTAGAAACCTAACGAAAGTTAGTAGAATATATAATTTTTCATGACATGCCCTTTGGTAGATCAAGTTGAAAGGAAAAATTTGAAGTAGGAAAAAATCTTACACTAGGGAGAAGATAGAGGAACATTTTCCTCACCTCATTCAATAAAAACTTTTGAGGACTAAAAGCCTCCATAAATGGGTATGTATGATCTAGAATGGATCATTATATAATTTTTCATCTATCTTGGTAATTTCTAGGTGAAAATTTGGAGGAATTGGCTTGCCTGACCCATTTTAGTGGCAAGTGCTTGCCTCAATATTTATGGTTTGGAACTTTCCATCGCAATTTTGGTTCACCAATTAGCACTAATTGGGTTCAAATATTTTATAGCAAAGCTCACAATCCCTTGATATTGTTTTATACGTAGAGACCCAAACAACAATGCAAAAATCACCTCCATTAAAGTTTGTATGCAAACCAAGTGGATGTCATGCCATCCCCCATTACTCACATGTGAGGCTAGCCACATGAAGAATTTTAAGAAGATTCTAGAAGGCCCAAAATCCTAATACTAATTGAGGTTTGAGGTATACAAAAATTTTAAGCCTAGATGATTACCAGACTAAGTTAAATATTGGGTTTGCTAGGAAGAGAGGAAGACCTTACATTCTTTTATCAATGTGCTATAGTTGAGCAGAGCATCTAGAGAGCGGGATTTGAGAGCATAAAGAAGGAAGTATAAGACTTTGTAGTAGTCATTCAATCCATAGTATCACTAGAAACTCCATAGTGAGTTCTCTTTCCTTGTATTTTCATATTGATAAATAAATAAAAGAGAGTAGAGTATAGGCCTCACCCTCTAGTTGGGTTTTCTCATGGACGCTTCACTGGGGGAGCAATACCATACCACATGTGTTCATATTGGGTATATATTGAGGAAAAAATGACCGAATATGTTGAGCATATATTAGGGGGTAAAGGGTTCTTATATTGGTAGGTATAAAAAATGGAGCTCAAAGTTAATGAAAAACTATTAAGGGGTATAAAAAATGTTAATGAAAAAATGTACACCTACAATATCTAGTGAAAGTAGGGGTTTTTCAAACTGGGAATGTGTATTAAGTTTGTATTGGTAGGGGGTTAAATAATGCGGTTTTAGAGGTATTTTCCTTTAATAGTCAAATTAGCGGTATTTTGTATTGGTAGGGAGTTAAATAATGTGATTTTGGAGGTATTTTCCTTGTATTATTTTGTCTGCCACAAATGCACATGATATGCCAGAGGTTCATTGAGTGAAGACCCTGTGAGTTTTCTCTTACATTATATTTCTATGGAAACATCTTGTCTTCATTTTTTTCATATTTCAGTTATTTTAAATTTAGAATATTGATAGACCATTTTTAAAAATTCATAATAAGAGGATTTGAACATTAGCTACGCATCTTAAATTTTTAATTCATCTTCCACAAACCATCACTTCAATTGCAATTTTATTGAAACAAGGAAACTGAAATATAATTTTTTAGGTTAAGTGGTTAATTAGGTTAACTCAACCTAGTAGGTAGTTTCAAACTTAAGGTGGCTTTTAGCCAATGAACTACAAAGAACATATGATCTCCATTTTATGTATCATATTCATTTTTGTAGAAGTAGTGGTTTGGCTTATGCTAAGTAGTAAGATGATGGATTTCCAATTAGTAAGTTTATTAATTGAGCTTACCTTCGTTCTTGAACATTTATCTCCATTTATTACTAAATTACATTTGTGGCAACTAATAACACCATATAATATGAAAAACTTGAGATATTTAATTCACCCTATAAAAAGATCATCTATTATCATTATTTATTTTCCATTATTAACTCTTCATAATCACACACTAAACTGAAATTAAAATTTATTTAAATAAAATATACAAATAATATTTGACAATAACTCTTTAATAATCATTCCATAAATGATAAGAGACCAAGATTATAGAAAAAAAGGTTGTTCTTACTGACTTTATTTGTATGCATCGCATTATACTCTGAATCATGTTTAATTATATAATGATTAGTTTTAAACTAACTATTATAATAATTTTATATCACAAATAATTTTCTACTAGCTTATTAATAAAAATCAAATAACTTACATTATAACGAGTGAGAATGCATAGTGTCATATACAGGAAAAAAAGTGAGTTTCTCCCATGTGTTCGATCACATGCGTTGTGGAAAAGCTTGGATGGTTTTGTTCACGACTCACATTTTCAAAAGTCTTACTTTTCTTCTCGACTTAATTTTGTGGAACGATTGGTTCATTGCATCCGCCACTTAATTTTGTGAAACGATTGGTTCATTGCATTCACGGTGGGGTCTTGTTTACTGCGAGTTCATGAAAACTGCGGCACGCCCACAAAATTCACGAAGCCAATCGAGTATTGAATCACAGTCAAGAAAATAATATATATATATATATTATTATTATTGTAGTAATTTTTTATTTAATTTAAAATAAAAATGGTATAACATAGGTGTATTTTAATTTATAGATGAATTGATTTTTTATCATATTTTTTTAATTAATTTTTGTAATGACCCTGGTAACTTGTAAATCTGGATAATTACTGTGGTAAAAAGTGTTGAGTGGTTACTCATGACTTGGAATGACATTATTAATAAAGAAAGTTAATATTTAAGTTATTTTTTTTTTTACATGGATATGTTCTTGAAAATGGTGGCAGCCTCCTGAAGGAGGATTTCCTACGCTTCAATTTTGGATCCTACCTTTTGTCTATAAGAACTATCATTTTCATTTTCGTCAAGTGTTCCTCTTGATTCTCTAGTGTCGCAATCACTTATCTTTTCATACATCCTTTGTGTGTTGTCTTAATGATCCAGGTGGATGTTGGTGGCCACGCACCTATCCCACTTGGACCCCCACAACTGTCTCTTTCAGTTTTTCAGTTTCCGTAATGGTAGCACAGTTTACTATTTTTAGCAGTTTTTCGGGTCGTGAACTTCCGGATCCGTTTTGGGGTCCTAAATGACGTTTTTTTGGAAAGCTGGGAGAAACATGGGTCCATGGACTAATTTTTCTGATCCCAAAATTGTAGTTCTTGGATAGATCTTTCTAATGAGATATTGTGCGTGTCAAACGGAGATGGTATGCCAAAGTTACGACCCCGAGAAGTTGATGTACCAATTTACCCAAACGGGGCCCACAATTTGGCGTTTCATCTTCTACGATTGGGTTTTTGAATGTTTAGGGTTTTCCATTGCTTCTCAACAATAAATAGGCCTTTGAGCGTCATTGTAACACAGTTCAGAGGCATGTAGTTGACACATATCTTCTCAGAGATAAGCTACCATCGCCCTAGTTGGTTTATTTACGTTTCTGTTTGTAAGCATATTTCAATGTTTTACATTAATGAAATGAAGTATTATTTCCACTGCATCTCTATGTTTATGGTTATCTTTGTAATTTTTTGCGTTCCTGTTTAAATCTGGCTCAGTGGTATAAGAGCGGTCTGCTTTTTCTTTGTTTTTCTTTGCATGCCCCAATGAGGTCGGGATATAAGGAGTTAGGGCTTGAACTAGTAAAACCTTTGCAAGACCAGCCTCGCAAATCCCGACGGCCTCCAATGGCAGATGAAAAGAAAGATGAGGGGCCAGGAAATCCTATCAAAATCTTGAAGAATCCCTCGAGCGGCAAAGGAATGTGATGATGGACAGCTTTGCCCAGATCCTTCAGTGGCTACCCAGACGCGACGCATTGGCTTCCAACAGCTACTCTGGAAATGCCACACCATTTAAGGTACAAGTTAATTTTGAAATCCCCATATTTGAGGGTCAGATAGACGCAGATGCTGTAGATAAATGGTTAAATCTATGAGAGGGTCATTCTTTTTTCATGAATTTTCGAGTTAGGAAAAGATTGTTTTCACTCTTCTCAAAGCAGTCCCCCACGTCAAGGACTGGTGGCAAACCTACTGCGAGCAGAAGGATGAAAGTACGGACTCACTGTTCTCAGTCACACCCACTTGGAATTCCTTCTGGGATGCCATCAAGGAGTAGTACTACCCTGTCAAAAGCTATGAGGACAAATACATAAAGTGGACCACACTGCGGTAAGGACGGGACCAAGATGTACTAGAGCACACACATTTTTCATACCCTTTGTACATAGTTGGGTATTAAATATTCTGAGTTGTATCTGGTACTCAAATACCGCGACTGCCTACACAGATACATCCAGGAAGAGATGAAGTTCCTAAACATCTCCTTGCTCAGACAGTGTACCAATACGCTGTCAAAATCAAGAAAAAGTTCAAATAGAAGAAGAAAGACTTTGGATCTGTGAACCAGAAGACCAAAGGACAAAGCCAAGGCGGGGAGATTGAAGCCACAAGAAAATAACAACACCATAAAGTCGAAGAAGGACACAGGAAAGTTGTGTGAGTTCCATAAGAGCCCCACTCACAACATAAGTGAGGGTCGGACCAAGAAGTCGTTGGTGGCAGAGTTGAAGGCTTCAGAATCATATGCATGTTCTGACCATGAGTCAAAACTCGATAAGGGGAATGGCAAAGGGAAGCAGATCATTGATGCGGAGCCCAGTGTCACTGTTGCCACTACCAAGATCCAGAAGAATGAGCCCGAAGATCCAGAGGAGGGGTAGCATCTTTTCCACTCACAGATGTGGGTGAAGGGTTTACCGCTGCAATTCATTGTTGAGAGTGGCAGCCAAAAGAACCTCATTTCAGTAGAGGTCATGAAGCGGTTGGGCCTACTGACTACACTACACTCGTAGTTGTACAGTATCGGGTGGCTTCACCAAGGACGAGATCTCCGAGTTTTCCAGAAGTGCCGCCTTCCCCACAGCATCAAGCCCTTCACAGACGAGGTATTGTGTGACGTTACACCTCTGGATGTCTGTGATGTATTATTAGGCTAGCCATACTTGTGGAGGTGACATGATCTGTATGAGTCAAGGCCTCGCACTGTTATTATTACTTTGGGTAATTCATTATACAGGATACCGGAGGCAGCCCCACCTACCTCTACCTCTTTGATCTCCGCTAAGAAATGCAGTAAGATTGTGTCCCACACTAGGAAATTCATTTTATGTCTTGTTCGCTCCCAAAGTTAGGGGAAGATCATCGCCACATCCATGACTCCCACGAAGGGTTCCTCTATGCAGTAGCAACAACAGATGGATACAGTCATGAAAGCAGACAATAACATCTTCTCCTCACCCACAGGAACATTGTTGCACTGTCACGTCAAGAATTCATTCAATCTGACTCCCAGAGCACATCTACCCAATAGGCCAATATATCACCTCTCCATTATTAAAATGACAAGTACAAGAAGCGACATGGTCCTTACACCAGTACCAAGGTTGTGGGGAACAATGCTTTGGAGAAAAACATTCCCCCATTCCTTTGCTTGCACCGAGTGTTCAATGTGGACCACCCTCTACCATGCTTCCCACCATTACTGGACACATCAGATATTGCAGAATAGCTCACCAGGGACCAAGTTCAGCAGATGGAGGAACTCAACGCAATGGGGACCATTGCTTCCTAAGGGGGGAGGAATGATATAGGTGGATGTTGGTGGCCACCCACCTATCCCACTTGGACCCCCACAGTTGTTTCTTTCAGTTTTTCAGTTTCTGTAATTGTAGCACAATTTACTATTTTTAGCGGTTTTTCGGGTCCTGAACTTCCGGAGCCGTTTTGAGGCCCTAAACAACGTTTTTTGGGAAAACTGGGAGCAACATAGGTCTTTCTAACGAGATATTGTGCACGTAAAATGGAGATTATATGCCAAAGTTACGATCACAGGAAGTTGATGTACCAATTTACCCAAATGGGGCCCACAGTTTGGCGTTTCATCTTCTAGGGTTAGGTTTTTGGATGTTTAGGGTTTTCCATTATATCTCAAAAATAAATAGGGCTTTGAGCCTCATTGTAACACAGTTCAGAGGCATGTAGCCACCACATCTCTTCTCAGAGACAAGCTACCATCGCCCTAGCTGGCTTATTTCCATTTCTGTTTGTAATCATATTTCAGTATTTTACATTAATGAAATGAAGTATTATTTCCATTGCATCTTTGTGTTTATGGTTATTTCTATAATTTGTTGCGTTCCTGTTTAAATCCGGATCACTTAACTAAGTTGTCTTGACAACAACTGAGTCTTGTCGACGACTATTGCACAACTTTTGATGACAAGTAAACACCCTCCCAAACACAAGCTAACTCTTGTCCTGATCTAGCACTGATTACTTGTCTTGCATATGGGAACTGCGTAATCCTTTGCCATTGGAAAGGCCTTAATGAATTGAGCTATGTAATCTTATGAGAAAGGCAGTCATTGAGCAAGTGAAATTCACAATACTCCTTTGAGAGTCAGAATTGCACAATTCACTAATCCAGTGAACTACACAATCCCTTGTCACTAGGAATTGAGCAGTTTTTCTGCCAGTGAACTGTCGAATCTTTTAGAACAATGGAATTGTGCATCCCTAGGAAATAGGGAGTGCACATTCCTATTTGACCATGTGGCATAAGTGTTTAATTATGATCTATGGACAAGTGTCAGTTTCTCCTTGATTTTAGGCATGCAGGTCATAAAACCTAACCCTAATATTGTGGGGGTAAATCTATATAATAGATGCTTGTAGAGCTCCTTTTCACATTCAACATTAGAGCTCCCACCATACCCATGATTTCAAGGAGGTTTAGAATTTTTTTGCAATACTTCTCCAGATAAGTTTCTAAAGTATCACTTTTTGCTGTTTTTCCTATCGCTTTTGTCGCTTTTTTTTTGCACATGCCACTTTGCATGTTTCTTATTGCAGTTATTAGTGTTTTTACTATTATTACCTTGTACAAGTGTGTTTTAGTCTATCGAGCTGTTTTTACAGGTGTCACATCCGTCTCTAGTCCTTTTTCTGACCATGAGTTATTATTGTTGGGTCTTTTTATGCATGCATGTTCTTCCCTTTGCATAATATTTTCTGGTCAATGCTAGTGATTGATCTAACTCATTCTAAGTGAAATTTAAACTCTTCTCTTACTTAGTCACTTATTTGAAGTTTTCCACTCTCCCAGGCTAAACTACAACATCTTGAAGGCTTGTTGGCATCTCCTACCACACATTGTGCAATCCTAAGTAGCAAGCCACCTTCTTGCCAGCTAAACCTATGCAATGCGTAATTACTAGCCTCCTCTAATTGTGCATTGTGCAATCTAAGCTAGTAGTGGCCCAACCTGATCACTGAGACTACACAGTACATAATCCTTCCCCCTTTCTGCCAGCTAAGATTTTGCATTGCGCAATTCCAACCCTCAATCCAACCATCTATCAGACAATACTACGCAATCCCCCCTCTCACTATGCATTGTGAAATTCCAGAGCCTATTCTACCTCCTTGCAGCCCAACATTGCATAATATCTTCCCTTGGTTAATGTTTTTCTGCTTTAAGATTTATTGTTGAACTTATCTGTTAGAGATAACTTGTTATCACCATTAGTGCATCTGTTTCCACAAGTACTGTAGGTCTTGAACACATTTCTCTCTCATCAATAGATATCACCATGCCTCCTAAGAGATCATCATTAAAGGAGGCTACAAAGAGCAGTTAAAAGGAAGTTGTTTAAATTTGTTTAATATCATTTCCCATTTGTCTAATACACATGTGTACATTGAGAAGGACTCTAATATTAGTTGGCATACTATCAAGGATGCATGCACTGCTATAGAATTTCAAGTAGATATGGAGGATAGACATGTTTACATCAACATCCAAAAGTCAAGGCTTAACAGAGTCGCTTGTAGATACCCAATATTGCCATGTGAAAATGTCATTAAATGGATTATGAAAGGATTGGATATGAAGAGCATGTCTTGAAATAGTGTTAGTGTTAGTGAGCATTGCCTCCTACCAACCACATGATATCCACTTGATTCACAACTTTCTTAAGCATGAGAAACATATGGACTCTTATTTCTATGCAGCAATAGGTTATCTACACACTAAGGAAGTGGTCAAGGTGTGGGTAAAGGAACTCATAAAATTTTTCTAGACACTAAACAATACTTACAAGACCAAATCACTTAGATAGGTGTTTCAATATTCGATATTGTTGTATTGTCGAGTTTATGGACATAGAAATACTAAATCCTTCCCAGAATGATGGTTTTACATGCTATATTAGATTGTCAAAAAGGGAAGATATTTAACTTGTCTAATATTGTTACTCGACAACTAAAGATCAAAGTGAACAAAGAAGAAAATCCACCAAAATATAAGAAACAACAATTGTACTTTTTTCCCTACCTACTAGATGAAATATGTGCTCACAATGCTTTCCCTAGAATGGATTGGAAATGGACACCTAAAGAGCCTCCTATTTATATTTATTGCAAATTGTTAACAGAATGAAACTACAGAGGAGTCTTTAAAATATTGTTTAATCACTTCTTGAGAGTCTTATACCAGATGATATTTGAATAAGAATCATCTTGCATGTCTCGTGAGGCAATGAATTCAGTGTTGGAAGTTGCAGATTGGTTTGCCTCACCAAATGGTACATACCTCAAAGTGCTTGGCTATTACAAACCATATCATGTATTTCCGAGGTATGCCACAAATAAAGTATTCATGCAAGAGGTTTCCTATTGTCTTGGCATAGGTCTAACTGTAGTACTGCAGAGGAAGAAGAAGGAACCTTGGCTTGATTTTCCCTTGTAGGTGGGATATTACGAGATTAAGAACTTGAAGGCTATAGAAGCTAAAGCCAAATAATTGGAAATCCTCAGGTTCAGTATGATAGACTTTCATCAATATGATCCTAGAGGATTTTGCATGATACATTGTTCCAAGTTGCACTTTTTCTGGCCGTATGGGACCTTTTCCAGGCTAGAGGAAGAAAATATCAATAATTGCTATAATGCCTCTTAGACACATACACTAGGAAACTAGGTAGGCCCTTCCATTGCAATTTTGGAGCAAAGTATTTCCGAGGAAGTAAAGTAGCCAGAAGAGTGCAACCCAACGAGAATCAAATGTAAGAGGAAGATTTCCAATAACCCAGCAGAAGTGAAAAGCCACAAGTTCAAAGTAGACCCAACTATTCTAAAAGTGTTTATGGTAGTAGAAGGGAGAAGGAAGTAGTGGGAAGTAGAGAGGAGATAAGAACAAGAACATAAATAGGAGGAAGCATGGATGCATAAGAAAGAGAAGGAAAGGAAATAATAAGAGTAGATGCATGAACATTAATAATTAAAAAGAAAGGAGGAAGAAGAAGCCAGGTGAAAGCTGGTAGAAGAGGAAAGGAAAAAACATCCTGAAGAAGAAGAGAGCAGACAAAAGTAGGATCAAGAGCTTGTTCAAGAAATTAATGAGAAGATATTACCCCAAGACATGGATATAGAACAAGGGGAACAAAACCAATATTTTGACCTCATGCCTATTGAAGAACATATAACCAGTCAACCTCCACCTCCCCTTATAGATGGGCAAACTCGAGGTGGTGAGGAAGAAATCTCTCCTCTAGATGATGACATGATCATAGATATTTTCAGCTTGACCTTTAATGAGCTCCATGACAAAATTGTACAGGAAACGAGGAAATATTCCCCATTGATCTAGCACATCATGCTTTCATTCACCAAAAAGGGGTGATCGTCACTAGCACTAGAAGGAATTCTCAGACCAATGTTGCAACTAAATTAGCTTTTGCAGGAGCTCCAAAAGAAAATACAAATTTCTTAATAGCAAAATTCTCATACAAAGAAATAGGTAACTCGACACTTTTGTGGCAAACATTTTAGCTGCTTATGCACAATTATATAATAGTCTGGATTCCTTGGTTCAAGTACAAAATATCCCCTCAGTAGGTCCATTTTCAGAGACAAAGGGAAAAAATGTTGTTAGGTAGAAGATCGAGGAATACTTGAACCAGCTGAAGCAGATCACTACCGAATAAGAGTTGGAGGTTAATAGACACAACGTGTAGAAGTATATAGGTGGTCCCGAACTGGTCAATATGAAGTTTTTCTTATTGTAGAAAAAATTGCAAAATGGATCCAAAACCATCTACCCAGACGTTATGGAAGCTAGAGTGCATTATTAGCCTAACCTTCCATCAATGTTTGAGGAGACAATTTCACAATACTAAGCTTCACATCAATATCTAACTACAAAATTGCAAATTAAAGTTGTTGAACTAGAGTTTCCTAAAACTAAATCTTAATGCATCTAGTTGTCTTATTAGGCTCTACTCAATTTTGTCCTATATGGGTTTTTTCCTTATTGTATATGTAAGTTGAAGTCTAAGAGTTAAATGTGGAATATGAAAAGTCATTAGTTAAAATAAAGAAAAAGAAGTCCAAGAGTCATGAGGGAAGCTCAAAGGTCACAAAGGGAGATGAAGGGTCATCTCATTTGTTATAAATAAATCCTCATAATTCAATCAAAGGGCTTGGAACCTAATATTTGGAGCCTTGGATTCTCTAGTCTAGTATAGGAGGAATATCATTCTTTGGAGAAGCAAGTGTTGGCTTCATGTTCCACTATTGGGTCTAGTGTAATATAAATGTAATTGTATGATTGGAACTTTCACTTTATAATGAGAAGATCTCAAAGACAACATTCTTTCATGCATATTTCATGAATGTTGTAAGAGTATTATTGATCCAAATGGATCCTAGAAACCATCTAAGTCTTCAAAGATCAAAACTATCACATGAGGAAAATCCCTTAGAAAAGGTGGAAAACACTATCGGGAGGCAAAAACATAGAGAAAATAGTGAAAATAGGCTTATCAGTAGTTTAAAGTAACTATGAATCAAAGCCGTCAGATCTGGCAGATCAACGGTCCAGATTCAATCGGCGAATCGCAATCAGCAGTGGCAAAGGGAGACTATTGGTGGAGACCACAAGGAATGTGTGATAGCGATCAGTGGGGTCAATGAGGACCGTCGATCAAGCGCGCAGATCGACGGCCCAAGTTGAATCACGATATCGCAATCGGCAAAAAAAGAGGAGCGATTGCAATTGGCCGGGGTTATGTGCGATATGCGAATTGGATCGCAACATCGCATCAGAGTATTATAAAGGATCGGGGTCGATAGTAAACATAATTGCGATAGTCGGACCTAATAATATTATAAATGATATTATATATGTTTTGAGATCCGGAAAGCAAGGTTTTCCTTTGTATTTTGCATTTTTGTTAAATAAACGAAATACAAAGGAAAAGGCGCCGATGTGATATTATGGACTTGAAAGGGTTTATTAATGTTGTTATATATGGTTTCAAGTCTGATAAAGCCATAATACGAGATTTTTCAATGTTTAATGTATTTCTTTAATACAAAGAAACCAAGCAGTATTTCGGGAGGACCAAAGGCGGAAAGAGGTTTTGGCCGGGCTCCACCGGAGCCCGTACATCGGCTGCCACGTGTCCAACCCCTGGAGAGAGAAAACCACTCTTTTCAGGCAATTAACTCCCATACAAAAGAGCCACCTAAAATGGATCTCAATCGTTGGATCTGGATCTCCCAGATCAATGGTGGAGAATCGATAAGCAGTTAAAAGGTGGACCTGATAGGAGTATTGACCAGATTTGAGGACTTCTGAAGTTCGATGAACAGTGTTGTGGCAGTTTTTCCCATGTTTGAATGCAATTCTCTGTGTAAACAGAGAGTGGCTATTTCAGTGATTTCAAAGGTCCGATGCACTCTTCCGTTGCAGAACAAGTGGCCACCTCCCCTAAAGGCATTAACAATGATTATTTAATGCTCAGAAGGGGGATTCGAGCAGACAGGGGCCGAGAGATAGAAAGCTCGAGAAGATGAAACGAACAGACAATGCAGATTGGATTTAAAGCCATAGACAGAGAGAAAACAGGACAAGCAGTGCTGAGACAGAGAAAAGATAGAGATATAGAGTGATAGAAGGAGTCTGTGTACTCAGAGAGGCTTGAGAGGTTCAAGCAAACTATTTCTGTTGTATCTGTTGCGTGTTGAGACTCAAATTGAGCTCATACCTTTGTAAAAATCTACTTTGAAGACATAATAGAGAGGTCACCACTGAAGGCTGGACCAAGAGATGTAGCCCAGAAGTGTTGGGTGAACTCCTTATTAAACTTGCTGTGTTTATATGTGTTTGTCAATTATGTTCTTTTACTACTTCATTGTCTATGTATTTCGCAATCTTATCAATCCATTGCATAAAATAACATAGGAATGTCCACGCACATGAGATAGTAATACCTTAATAATTGTCTAAGATCATATATCAGATCAAGTGGTATCAGAGCTTTAGGTTTGCTAAGGTTAGACAAGCTTGTGCTAGACTGTTGAATGATAACTAGGTCAAAGCTCAAATTAGGAGAATGAGAACTGGTTGAGACTAACCCAGAAATAGGAATAATCCATCCTAGGAGGAAAATGGCAGAAGAAACTCCCTTGGAATCAGACTCTCAGTTCATGGACAGTTTCGTGACCATGAGAGCCATGGTAGAAGAGATGTATCGAGAATTTAAGAAAGGTCGAAGTGAAGATACTTCAACCTCCAAACAAGACAAAAGAACAGAGGAACCTCTTCTCGATGGCCATTTAGAAGGCAAAGGGAAAGGGAAAGAGCCTCCTCTATCAACACCTCCTTCTAGCCCTTTGATTAAATTAGATGTAAAATTTGATTTTCCAATATATGATGGAGAATTAAATGCAGAAAAGCTAGATAACTAGATTAGACAAATTGATGTATATTGCAGGGTGTAGAACATCGATTCAGAAAGGAGAAAGATTCAGTTGGCTAGCCTTCACCTTGGAGGAACTGCCCTAGTGTGGTGGGAAGGCAGGACACAAGATGATTTGAATAAGCATGGTAAAATTCTTTCTATCGAGAATGAATTTGTTTTTTCCATTAAAAAACAATTCTATCCACTAACTTACCTGCAACAAGCCATGATGAGTTGGCAAACTCTTCGCCAATTAAAAGGGAAAAGTGTACAAAGCTATACCCAGAAATTTAAAAAAAGAGCTTTAATTCTAGGCATTTCTCTAGACTGACCTGAAACTTTGTTGAAGTATATAGGTGGTCTACACAGCTATTTTAGGCACACCATTCTCATGTTTAACGCTACTAGCATAGATGAGGTATCTGTTCATGCTACACATCTAGAGGCTAGAGGCAAGAATGTGAACCTAGAGATTGGGGGATCATCAAAACCCACTACAAGCAAGAACAAGGAAAAGAAGAAGCAAAAATTAAAGGAGAGGAAGACAAATACTGTACATAAAGACAAACCTTCATGCACTCACTGCAAGAAGGTTGGACATGATGATGAGCACTACTGGTCTTTGCATTCGGAGCTGAAACCCAAGAAGTTTGATGGCAAGAAGAAGAAGACTGTTGCTGCTATTCAAAAAGATTTGGGGTCAGACTTAGGTGATGAAACAATAGTCACAGCTGCAGATATAAAAGGCAAAAATTCTGAAGCATCTACTAGTAATTCTACACAATCTATTGATAATGAAGAAAATGAGAGGAAAAGACATGAGCTTTTTCATATTAGAGTTATTTCCAAGCATCAAAAGGTTGATACTTTATTTGATAGTAGTTCACAAGTAAACTTGATTTCTGAAGCAATTGTAAAGAAGTTGGGACTACTAACCACACCTCACAAGAAGCCATATCCATTAGGTTGGGTATGTGATAAAGAAAAACTACAAGTGACTAGACAATGTAAACTTAGGTTTTCTTTTGGGTCAACTTTTGTAGATGAGATTGAGTTAGATATAGTTCCTTTAGATATATGTGGTATTGGTTTAGGAAGTCCTTGTATGATAGAAAAGCCATTCTCTATAGAACTGAAAATAAGTATCAACTCACAAAAGATGGAATCAAATATAGTGTAAGAGCTCATTAGCTCAAAAATAACTACACTCTCATTAACTTAGCGCAGATGAAAAGAATTGTAAACTCATGCAAGCAATTTTTACTAATGGTTGTAAAGGAAAATACCCCTGAAAAAACCAATGTAATTGAAGGCTGTGATGCTAAACAAAAAGTTGATTTAGAAAAAGTTGTTTTAGAATATGATATCCTATGATATCCTATTTCAAGAACCTAAAGGTCTGCCACCCAAAAGGGAAATTGTACATGATATTAATTTGCAGCAAGATGCTCCATTGCCTAACATTGGACTGTATAGGTTATCAACTTTAGAGAATGTACAGATCAAGAAGCAGGTATAGGAGCTGCTCGACAAAGGGTTCATAAGACCAAGCACATCACCATGTGGATGTCCAATTGTCTTGGTGAGAAAGAAATATGGCTCGTGGAGGATGTGCATTGGTTATAGAGCACTGAATAAAATAACGATCAAGAATCTTTATCCTCTTCCTCGCATAGATGATCTACTAGATCAGTTGAACGAAGCTGTTTAAGTTTCCAAGTTAGACTTGCGTAGTGGCTACCATCAGGTCAGAGTAGCAAAAAAAGATGCATGGAAGACTGCTTTCAAAACAATGCAAAGGCTGTATGAATGGCTAGTTATGCCTTTTGGCTTAACTAATGCTCCTGCCACTTTCATGAGAGTAATGAATGATGTACTCAGGCCTTTTATTGATGATTTTGTAATTGTATATTTAGATGACATTCTTGTTTTCAGTAAAACACAGGAAGAACATTTGAAGCATGTAAAGCAAACTCTAGATGTTTTGAAAAAATAAAATCTCTATGTTAAGTTATCAAAATGTGAATTTGGTAAAACATCTTTGAATTATTTGGGTCATATTGTAGGAGGTGGTGAATTGAAGATAGATCCCTCTAAGGTTGAAGTCATTATGAACTGGCCTAAACCCAAATATGCTACAGAAGTTAGGAGCTTCTTAGGAGCAGCACAATATTGGAGAAAGTTTATTGCTAACTTTTCCTTGATTGCAACTCCCTTACATGCTTTAACAGGATTGAACAAGGTGTTTCAGTGGGGAGGCAAACAACAGAAAGCCTTTGACACCTTGAAAGAAAATATTAGTACAACACCAGTACTAGCATTGCCAGATCTTCAAATACCATTTGACATTGAAATAGATGCCAGTGACTATGCCATGGGAGCAGTGTTGATGCAACATGGTAAACCCATATGTTATCATTCTAAGACATTTAATTATGCAGTAGTTAATTATCCCACATATGATAAAGGATTGTATGCATTATTACAGAGTGTGAAAAAGCGGAAACATTACCTATTCGGTAAAGAAACAGTTATACATACTGATCATTAACCACTTCAATATTTGCACTCACAAACTAAATTGCAGCAATCAAGACACTATAGGTGGATGGGTTTTCTACAACAGTTTCATCTTGTCATCAGATATAAGAAAGGCATACACAATAAGGGTGCATATATGTTATCCAAGCCCATTATAAATGCATCTACTATACTTAAGCATAACCCAATATTGCATGAAAGCTACATTGAACAATATGATCAAGATGTAGATTTTAAAGATGTATATGAAACTTTAAGTGATAACAAACAAGTAGAAGAATTGGATTATCATGTTAAGGAACAACTCTTATATCATTTGGGAAAGTTATGCATTCCTCAAACTGAAAGAGTTAATATAATCCGAGAAGCACACACTTGTCTAATATCAAGTAATTTTGGTGTAAGTAAAATAGTTTCACAGCTGCAGAGATTCTGCTATTGGCCAAGAATGCATGGAACAATTTCTAGATATATTAAGGGGTGTACCATGTGTGCTAAAAGCAAGCCTAGCAATAGAAAACTAGGCTTGTACACTCCACTTCCAGTTCCTTCTCACCCTTGGGAAAGTGTTTCCATGGACTTTGTTGGGGGACTGCCAAAATCTAGAAAAGGTCATGATTATTTATATGTTATTGTGGATAGGTTCAGCAAAATGTGTATTTTAGTACCCTATAACAAGCAGATTACAGCTGAACAAACAAAAAAATTTCTCTTTGAGCATGTATGGGTTCATTTTGGGTTACCCACTTCTATTGTATCTGATCGAGATTCCCGATTTGTTGGGAAGTTTAGGTCAAGTCTATGGGAGTTAATGGACACCAGATTGAAGAAGAGCACAACATTTCATCCACAAACAGATGGCCAAACAGAGGTGGGCAATAGGACAGTGATCTAGTTGCTCAAGGGCTATTGCAGCAAGCATTCCAAGCTTTGCGATGAACATTTATGTTATGTGCAACATTCTTACAACCATGCTAAACACTCTTCTACACAATGATCTCCTTTTGAGACTTGTTTTGTATTTACACAAAAGTCTCCCTTGGATTTTATCTTTAGTAAAGACATAGCAGTTGATGGACACAATGATGTCGACAAAACAACCAAGTTCATTGAACAGATCCAAGAAATTCAACAGGCAGTGCAAGAACAACTGGAAAAGAGCCAAGCCAGGTACAAGGCAAGGCATGATAAGCATCGAATTGAGCATAGCTTCCAAGTTCATGATCAAGTCTGGCTATACTGTTGGCATTATGGTTCAAGTGTTGTCCTTGATGGCAACTCACTCAGTGGATGGTACAGGTGCTCAAAGGTTAGTACAGGTGATGGCAACTCAATCAGAAGACAGATCTCAGTACAGCATGGCAAGAAAGCTCATACACGCTCTTTCGTTAAGCCCAAGTCGCGTGTACACGCAAGTTAGATTCAGAAAAAGCGCGTGTATGTGGAAAAGTTCCTTTGGTTCATGGTGGTTAGACCTTGGAAGTTGTGCCTATGATTTCGGACCATTATGTCTCGACGGGCGTGTCGATCCCTAGTTTTAAAGTTGATGGTATTGTGTTACTATGGTTTTGGCTCTTGGTATTGAGAAAGGCCTAAGGCTATATAAGGAAAAGAAGATCATTAGGCAAAGATCATCTTTCGACAAGGCATGAATATCTAAGAGAGAAAGAGATCTGATATGCAGGTTCTGAGTTGGTTGATCTGAGCTAAGGAGAGATCTCATCGGTTGATGGTGAACTAGATCTAAGGAGAGATCGGGATCAAATGGTTTGAAATGCACTATCATGTTGATTATGCGTATTTCTAGATCTGCATATTGTCGCAATGTTACGTTCTGAGTCTAACTAATATCTGGTACAGCTGCAAGTTGAGAAAGTTTATTTTTAGATCTGTACGCAGGTTGGCTTCGGTAAAAGCGCGTGTATACGCGGTTTCTGCTCATTAAAGTAGCGTATATCTTTTGAAGCTTGATTTGGGTTTACAGTGGGATCTGACTGTTATTACAGAGTTCTGTAGTCTGCTCTGTGTTCTGGTAACTGGTGATTGACAGGGTTCAGTGGTTCAGTGATTCAAAGTTGGTTGTTTTATGCTTCAATGATCTGTTGTGAAAATTGAATGAATTGTGGTCTTCAGATTGTAATGTTGTGCTTCAGGAATATCCAAGTCTGAAAATGTATGAAAAGTGATACCTGGAAGAAGTAAGATTGTAGGTCAGCACCTACATACTAGTATTTTGGCTAGTACAAAAGAAAAGGGGGTTGGAGCTCCCTTCCAAGGAAGTTTGGAGAACGAGAGAAGGTTGAAGCCTTCTGCAGGTTGTAGCCTGCGTACTGGTATAAGGCTGCACCAGTACAAAAGATTGTAAACTGAAGTTTCATATTAAGAAAGATAGAGACAACTTGCAGCAGGTGGTTTTCACCCACATTGGGTTTCCACCTTATATCTTGGTGTTCATGTGTGTGGCTTTTTATCTGTTCTGTTATACTGCACATGTTTACTGTTAATATGATGAATAATGTCCTGATGCACTTAATTGAAGAATAAGCCAACTAAATTGTGAGTTTTCTGCTTATACGCTGTTTTACTTCGTCACAGTAGCGTGTACACGCTGGTTCACTTAACTGAAGTAGCGTATATGTTTTGGGCATTTGAAAAGTTTGATTAATCTGATAATACTGATTCACCCCCCCTCTCAGTATTATTTCCAACAATTGGTATCAGAGCAGGTCCTTCAGAGAAGCTTGATCGCTTGAAGGAAGATCATTCATCATGAGCAACTACGAGAAAGAAGCATCAATCAGGCCACCGGTTTTTGATGGAACAAATTTCAATTATTGGAAGGTAAGAGTTACTGCATATCTTCAATCTCTTGGTACAGAAGTTTGGGACATTGTAGAAAAAGGCTATGCTTTTCCTTCAGCTACTCCTACAGATCCAGATGGAAAAAAGGCATATGAAACAAATGCAAAAGCAGTTGCTACCCTATTAGGAAGTATATCTCAAACAGAATTCATGAAGGTCATGCACTTCAAATCAGCAAAAGAAATATGGGACAAAATGATCACTAGCTATGAAGGAGATGAACAGGTAAAGGAAGCTAAACTTCAAACACTCAGGATTCAATATGAGACTCTCAGGATGTATAATGATGAAAGTGTGGCTAATTATTTTCTCCGGGTAGATGAGATTGTTAATTGTATGAAAAACTTGGGTGAAGAAATAAGAGAAACTATAGTAGTTCAAAAGGTTCTAAGATCTTTATCCCCCAAGTTTGAATCTAAAGTATCTGCAATAGAAGAAAAAGAAAATCTCCGTGTTCTCACTATGTCTCAGCTACATGGAATTCTAACCGCTTATGAAATGAGAAAGGGAGGTCCATCTGACAGAAGGGAAGCTGCTTTTAAGGCATCAGGAAAAGAAGATTACTATGAAGCAAGCCATGTTCCAGAAGAAGAGGAAGAAGAATCAAATTTTGTCAGAAATCTTCAAAGGGGTTCTGGAAGGTTCAGAGGTAAGCTACCTTTCAAATGTTTTGCTTGTGGGAAAGTAGGTCATTATGCTGCAAAATGTCCTTATAAGGATAAAGGAAAAGAACCTGCTAGATGGAACAAGAAACAAAGTGCAAATAGGAAAAGCTACTACACCCATGAAGATAGTGATGGCTTATCAAACAGTGATGAAGATGAACAAGGTAATAAATATAAGCTGTTAATGGCATTTGAAGATGATGATTATGAGGATGCTATAGATGTGGATAATCTCTATAATGAAATCACTAGACTCAAGAGAAGCATAGAAGAAAGGAATGTGATTATTGATACTTTGCAATTTCAAATTGATGAAAAGGAAAAACATCTTGAAAAACTAGAAGGTGAAATTGTTGGTCTCAGAAAAGAAATTGAGAAAACAAAAACTATTAATCTTAAATTTGTCAAAGGATCTGAAACCTTGGATGAGATTATTAGTGTGCAGCGGTCTCCTCTAAACAAAACAGGTTTGGGCTATAATGGAGAAACCTCTCAAGCATCCACCTCAAAAAGTTATCTTGATGCAGCAAGAGGAAATGAGCGGAAGAACAATGAAGATAATCAGGTAAAGCAGGGACGAGTTACAAACAGAAACTATCAGGGACAATCCTCCTTAAGGATGAACAAAAGCTACAACCAACCACAGGTAAAATCTTCTCAGTTTGGCTCAAGAATAGATGAAAATAGAAATTACAATCAGTTGGCTGGTAGATTCAATAACCGCAGAAGCTTCTTCAATGGACAATGCTTTTCTTGCCACAACTTTGGTCACAGAGCAGCTCAATGTGTTGCATATAAAACAATCATGACTAGGGAAGCTCAAAAACAAAGAAGTATGACAGGGATTACAAAAAGGACCTATAACAACTTTTCGGTGCTTGAAAATGAAGTTGAATGTTCTATTTGCAATAATTTTGGTCATAAAGACTCTGAATGCAGGAGCAGGTTTCAGGAGAAAAAGGAACAAGCCACAAGCACCAAAACATGGAGAATAAAGGAACCTCAAACAGAAAGATGTGGGATAGCATTTTATGCAGAAGGACAGGAAAATCTATGGTACATTGACAGTGGATGTTCGAAACATATGACAGGTGATAAAGAAAAACTTGAATCTTATTCTACTTTAGAAAAGGGAAAGAAAGTCTCTTTTGGAAATGATACTCCTGCTACTATAAAAGGAAAAGGTATTGCTCCTTTAAAAGAAAAGGTCAAGGCTGGAAATGTTTTGTATGTTGATGGATTGAAACATAATCTTCTAAGTGTCAGCCAGATGTGTGATCAAAAAACAGAGGTTATTTTCAGATCGAATGGATGTCTTGTTCGTGATCTTGATACAGGTAAAACAGTTCTCAAAGGCAAAAGAACTCCAAATAATCTGTACATATTTGAAGAAGAACAACAACAATGCTATCTTAGCAAGGATGAAGAGCACTGGTTATGGCATCGAAGGTTGGGACATCTAAGCTTCTCACAAATAAGGAAAGCATGCAAATATCAGGCAGTTCGCGATCTTCCAGATATCAAAATTCCAGACAACACCATATGCAAATCTTGTCAGTTTGGAAAGCAGACCAGAACTAACTTTCCAGAGAAGGAAGGGTCAGCTAGCTTGCCTCTTGAGCTAGTCCATACAGATGTATGTGGTCCATTTAGGAAAAGGTCACCTCGAGGAGAAGAATATCTGATATTATTCATTGATGATTTCTCAAGGTTTGTTTGGTTAGGGCTTATGAAGCACAAAGATGAAGCATTCGAAAAATTCAAATCCTTCAAAGCATTGGCCGAAAATGAATCAGGACACAAAATCAAGTGCCTCAGATCTGACAGAGGTGGGGAGTTCACATCAAATGAATTTTTTGATTTCTGCGATGAACATGGGATAAGAAGAGAATTCTCTACAGCTAGAACTCCTCAGCAAAATGGGGTTGTGGAAAGAATGAACAGAACTATCCAACAAATGGCTCGTGCTATGCTCGATGAATCAGGTACTCCTGCAACCTTCTGGGGAGAAGCCGCACATGCTGCTGTTATCATTCTTAACAAAACAAATGTCCGAGTAAACAGCACTCAAACACCTCATGAGCTTTGGAGTGGTAAAACTCCTTCCGTGAAGCATTTCAAAATCTTTGGGAGCAAATGTTATATTAAGAACACTGATGAGCAACTTGGCAAACTTGAACCTAGAGCAGATGAGGGCATTCTTCTTGGTTATTCTCCACATAGCAAAGCATACAAGTGCTACAATAAAAGACTTGGCAGAATTGTTGACAGTATTGATATAGTGGTTGATGAGAAGGGATATATTCCTAGGCAAGTTCATCATGAAGAAGATGAAGGTTACTCTCAAAGGCGAAATGATGAAGAAGAAGAACCTCAAGAAGAAGAAGAATCTCAAGAAGAACCAGAGGAGCAGACAAGAATAGAAGAGAAGACTCCATCCAGATATGTCCAAAAGAATCATCCAGAAACTCAGATTGTGGGGCAGAAAGAAGCAGGAGTACAAACAAGAAGGACACTTGCAGAAGCTTCAAGCTACTTGGCTCTACTCTCCTCCATTGAACCACAAAATGTGAAAGAAGCATGCAAAGATGAATGTTGGGTCAAAGCAATGGATGAAGAACTTGAGCAAATCGAAAGGAACAACACTTGGGAATTGGTTCCTAGACCAAAAGATAAGAATGTAATAGGAACAAAATGGGTCTTCAAGAATAAGTTAAATGAAAATGGAGAAGTAATTAGAAACAAGGCCAGACTTGTTTGTAAAGGGTATGCACAGCAAGAAGGAATAGATTTTGAAGAGACCTTTGCTCCTGTGGCAAGACTAGAGGCCATCCGAATGTTCCTTGCTCTCTCAAGCTTTCAAAACTTCAAGGTATTTCAAATGGACGTGAAATCAGCCTTCCTGAATGGAGACTTAGAAGAAGAAGTATATATTGAGCAGCCAGATGGGTTCATTCTTGGGAATGATCCAAACCTTGTATGCAGATTGAAAAAGGCTCTCTATGGGCTCAAACAAGCCCCAAGGGCTTGGTACTATCGGTTGGACAAATATCTTCACCAACAAGGCTTTTCAAAAGGATCAGCAGATAGCAATCTCTATATAAAAGTTGAAAATAACAAATTGCTAATTCTTGTTGTTTATGTAGATGATATTATTTTTGGCAGCAATGAAGAGACTATGAGTCAAAACTTTGCCTTGGTTATGCAGAAAGAATTCGAAATGTCACTTCTTGGAGAATTGACATATTTTCTTGGATTGCAAATCCAACAAAATGAAGGAGGTATCTTCTTGTCTCAAACCAAATACCTCAAGCAGATCTTGAAGAAGTATGGCATGGAAGAGTCAAAACCAGTATGTACACCCATGGTTACAGGATGCAGCCTCAGTGCAAATGATGAATCAGCAGCAGTCCACCAACCCACTTATAGATCCATGATTGGGAGTTTGCTTTATTTGACAGGTACTCGACCAGATATTACACATGCAGTAGGAATGGTTGGAAGATTTCAAGCCAACCCAAAGGAAACTCATCTTCAGGCAGTCAAAAGAATCTTCAAATATCTTCAAGGGACCCAAAACTATGGCTTATGGTATCCTAGAAATACTGATCTCACTCTTCATGCTTACACAGATGCAGATTGGGCTGGAAGTGTGGATGATAGGAAAAGCACAAGTGGAGGTGCTTTCTTCATGGGTTCCAGATTAGTATCTTGGTTCAGCAAGAAACAAAGTTCGATTGCCTTATCTACAGCTGAAGCAGAATATGTAGCTGCAGCATCTTGTTGCACACAACTTCTTTGGATGATGCAGACCTTGCAGGACTTTCAAATCACTTGCACTCCACCTGTCTCTATCTTATGTGATAATACAAGTGCAATCAGCATTTCAAAGAATCCAGTCATGCACTCAAAGACCAAGCACATACCAATCAAGTACCATTTTCTTCGGGAACAAGTGCTTGAACAGAAGGTCAAGTTGGAGTATGTTCCTTCTAAGGAACAAGTTGCTGATATTCTCACAAAACCACTGCCCAGGGAAACTTTTGAATATCTCAGACAAAAGCTGGGAGTAGTTAATGCTTCATCCTGTTGTTGAAATTTGTTTACAGAAAAGTTGGTATACGCAGGTTACGGAAGTAATAGGAGCGTATACACGCGGATTCATGGTGGGAAAGTCGCGTGTATGCTGGACGCTTGTTGCAGAAAGAATATCCGCGTACATACGCTGTTTTATACAGGAGAAAACGCGTATATAAAGTTCTGAACAGCAAGGGAAAACTCTGAAGTTCTGAACAGCAATAGGAATGTCAGAATTATTCAGGCACAGTTTCAGGGAGTGCAACAGGCACAGGTTCAGGGGGAGCAGCTCAAAAGTCTCATAAAGCATTGTTGGCATTCAGATGTTTTTGGTTGTTGGTTTCAGGAGAAGGAGCTCAGAAAGAAATTCTAGTTGCTGATCTAACAAGATGTTTATCAGATGCTGCTGATGTCTTTCCTAAGTCTTGGTCTAGATCTGTTGTCTCTATGTCATGTATCTCTCTTGTCTCTTTTATGGTGTCAAGGTCATGTAACGGCCTTTGTTGGTTTCCCCACTATGCCTGGGATGAATGATGAAATGTTCATGTATTATCATGGTTAGGTGGATGATTCAATATTGATGTATCCCCACTTGGTTGGGTGGATGAGTCATTTTTTTTGTATATCCTCACTTAGTTGAGAATTGGATGTATGTATGAGTCTTTGGTGATAGGAAGGTCTTTTATGATGTATAGAGTCATGTTCTTCTTGAAGAACATCTTTTGCAGATCTTGCCTACAGTCAAGGGGAGCATGAACAGCACTTGGTGAGCAGGATGGATAGATTGGTACTCTTTGGCATTCACAAAGGGGGAGCACACTTGGAGATTTCAGCATGTACTCAGGGGGAGTATGGACAGCAGTATGGACAGCAGAAGGATTACCAAGGAAGAGAATATCTTGGTCCTCCCTTTGCCCTTGATGTCAAAGGGGGAGAGTGACACTTGGTGTGGTGTGTGGTGGTTGCCATCAAGTCCAAAGGGGGAGATTGTTGGCATTATGGTTCAAGTGTTGTCCTTGATGGCAACTCACTCAGTGGATGGTACAGGTGCTCAAAGGTTAGTACAGGTGATGGCAACTCAATCAGAAGACAGATCTCAGTACAGCATGGCAAGAAAGCTCATACACGCTCTTTCGTTAAGCCCAAGTCGCGTGTACACGCAAGTTAGATTCAGAAAAAGCGCGTGTATGTGGAAAAGTTCCTTTGGTTCATGGTGGTTAGACCTTGGAAGTTGTGCCTATGATTTCGGACCATTATGTCTCGACGGGCGTGTCGATCCCTAGTTTTAAAGTTGATGGTATTGTGTTACTATGGTTTTGGCTCTTGGTATTGAGAAAGGCCTAAGGCTATATAAGGAAAAGAAGATCATTAGGCAAAGATCATCTTTCGACAAGGCATGAATATCTAAGAGAGAAAGAGATCTGATATGCAGGTTCTGAGTTGGTTGATCTGAGCTAAGGAGAGATCTCATCGGTTGATGGTGAACTAGATCTAAGGAGAGATCGGGATCAAATGGTTTGAAATGCACTATCATGTTGATTATGCGTATTTCTAGATCTGCATATTGTCGCAATGTTACGTTCTGAGTCTAACTAATATCTGGTACAGCTGCAAGTTGAGAAAGTTTATTTTTAGATCTGTACGCAGGTTGGCTTCGGTAAAAGCGCGTGTATACGCGGTTTCTGCTCATTAAAGTAGCGTATATCTTTTGAAGCTTGATTTGGGTTTACAGTGGGATCTGACTGTTATTACAGAGTTCTGTAGTCTGCTCTGTGTTCTGGTAACTGGTGATTGACAGGGTTCAGTGGTTCAGTGATTCAAAGTTGGTTGTTTTATGCTTCAATGATCTGTTGTGAAAATTGAATGAATTGTGGTCTTCAGATTGTAATGTTGTGCTTCAGGAATATCCAAGTCTGAAAATGTATGAAAAGTGATACCTGGAAGAAGTAAGATTGTAGGTCAGCACCTACATACTAGTATTTTGGCTAGTACAAAAGAAAAGGGGGTTGGAGCTCCCTTCCAAGGAAGTTTGGAGAACGAGAGAAGGTTGAAGCCTTCTGCAGGTTGTAGCCTGCGTACTGGTATAAGGCTGCACCAGTACAAAAGATTGTAAACTGAAGTTTCATATTAAGAAAGATAGAGACAACTTGCAGCAGGTGGTTTTCACCCACATTGGGTTTCCACCTTATATCTTGGTGTTCATGTGTGTGGCTTTTTATCTGTTCTGTTATACTGCACATGTTTACTGTTAATATGATGAATAATGTCCTGATGCACTTAATTGAAGAATAAGCCAACTAAATTGTGAGTTTTCTACTTATACGCTGTTTTACTTCGTCACAGTAGCGTGTACACGCTGGTTCACTTAACTGAAGTAGCGTATATGTTTTGGGCATTTGAAAAGTTTGATTAATCTGATAATACTGATTCACCCCCCCTCTCAGTATTATTTCCAACATATACATCAGCAAAGACAAAATGCAAGATGAAGGTAAAAAGCTGAAGCCAATAAGGTATGGGCCTTTCAAGATACTTGGAAAATTGTTGAGAATGCTTTTCGCCTTGATTTGCCAACTTACATGCACATCTCTTCAGTAGTTAATGTAGAGAACTTGAGACTATTTGAACCTTCATTGATTGAGGATCCTAAAGAGCAAAGTTAGTTGCCTTCTATTGATGATCTGTTGCCTGAATATCTCAATAAGTTGCAGGAAGATAAAGTTTTGGACAGGAAGTTGAGAACTACACGCAGAGGGGATATTGAGTACCTCAGAATTGGACTCAAAGGTTCAAAACCAAGCAGTTCAAGATGGATAGATATTGGGCAAGTGAGGAAGTTGTATCCTCACTTGATTGATGCTTAAAAACCAAATTTTGGTGGTCCAAAAGCCTTTTTCAGTGGGAAGGTGTGATCCAAATAGATCCTAGAAACCCTCTAAGTCTTCAAAGATCAAAACTATTGCATAAGGGAAAACCCTTAGAAAAGGTGGAAAACACTATCGGGAGGCAAAAACATAGAGAAAACAATGAAAACAGGCTTATCGGTGGTTTAAAGTAACTTTGAATCGGAGCTGTCAGATCTAAACGATCAACGGTCCAGATCCGATTGGCGAATCGCAATCGGTAGTGGCAAAGGGAGGCTATCGGCAGAGACCACAAGGAATGCGCGATAGCGATCAGCGGGGTCAATGAGGACCATTGATCAAGCGCGCATATCGATGGCCCAAGTTGAATCGTGATATCGCAATTGGAAAACATAGAGGAGCTATTACAATCGTCCGGGCTTATGTGCGATATGCGATTGCGATCGCAACATCGCATCGGAGTATTATAAAGGATTGGGGCCGATAATAACCATAACTACGATAGCCATACCCAATAATATTATAAACGATATTATATATGTGTTGAGATCCGGAAAACAAGGTTTTCCTTTGTATTTTGCATTTTCGTTAAATAAACGAAATATAAAGGAAAAGGCGCCAATGCGATATTACGGACCCGAAAGGGTTTATTAATGTTGTTATATATGGTTTCAGGTTAGATAAAGCCATAATATGGGATTTTTCAATGTTTAATGTATTTCTTTAATACAAAGAAACCAAGCTGTATTTCGGAAGGACCGAAGGTGGAAAGAGGTTTTGGCCAGGCTTCCCCCGAGCCCGTACATTGGCTGCCACATGTCCAAGCCCTGGAGAGAGAAAACCACTCTTTTTAGGTGGTTAACTCTTGTACAAAAGAGCTGCCCAAAATGGATCTCAGTCATTGGATCTCGATCTCCCAGTTCAACGATGGAGAATCAATAAGCAGTTAAAAGGCGGACCTGATAGGAGTATAGACCGGATTTGAGGACTTCTGAAGTCTGATGAACAGTGTTTTGGCGGCTTTTCTCGTGTTTGAATGCATTTCTCTGTGTAAATAGAGAGCTACTGTTTCAGGGATTTCAAAGGCCTAATGCACTCTTCCGTTGTAGAACAGGTGGCCACCTCCCCTAAAGGCATTAGCAATGATTATTTAACGCTTAGAAGGGGGATTCGAGTGGACAAGGGCCGGGAGACAGAAATCCCATGAAGATGAAACAAACAAACAACGTAGATTGGCTTTAAAGCCATAGACAGAGAGAAAACAAGACAAGCAATGCTAAGATAGAGGAAAGGCAGAGACAAAGAGTGATAGAAGGAGTCTGTGTATTCAGAGAGGCTTGAGAGGTTCAAGAAAAACTCTTGCTGTTGTATCTGTTGTGTGTTGAGACTCAAATTGAGCTCATACCTTTGTAAAACTCTGCTTTGAAGAAATAATAGAGAGGTCACCACAGAAGGTTGGACCTGGAGATGTAGCCCAGGAGTGTTGGGTGAACTCCTTATTAAACTTGCTATGTTTATATGTGTTTGTCTATTATGTTCTTTTACTGCTTCATTGTCTATGTATTTCGCAATCTTATCGATCCATTGCATAAAGTAACATAGGCATATCCATGCACATGAGTCTGTAATACCTTAATAATTGTCTAAGATCATATATCAGATCAATTATTTTATTGTTTGAGATGTATGTTGTTTCATTTATGCTAATTCTAATGAAATAATTCATTTTCCTTAGTATACATCTTGTTGAATGTGTGTTTTTTATGATATTATGATCATTGTTATCTTGTGAACTATTTTGCAGGTTAATTAACGATTCTTTATGATGCTTTTGTGTCTCTTCTAATTACTTTCTTCAAAGGGGACCGCTCTTTTTCCCTTGATGTGAGCGAAACTTTCATACATTACACTTCATATCCCATAAAGTTCATACACTTGCTATCACCAAAATGATGCATATATCATCTTATTTGTTCATTGCAGCTAAGGCAATCTTTGATAGCACCTATTTAACAACCATATGTATTCCTATTGGGGATGTTACTCCAAATGGTGTAGGGTATAATTGGGACTTCACATTAGGGAGACACCCTTCCCCATTCTTGGCTTCCAACACCATCAACAGAGAGTTAAATCATCTCCACTAAGTTTTTACTTCCAAAATATTCATCAAGACATCAGGATCTCTGAATCGCAGTGCCCGTTGTAACTTGGGTCGAAAATTTTGATCCTAAGCTACTAACGTCCATTTATTCTCCAATTTCGCTCCTGCCCATAGAAAAAATCTATGCATATTCCTAATTTCCTAAATAATAAATTTTTGGTGTAACAAGAGTAGGAAACAAGTCATATAGGCATGCATTGCAGAACTAATTTTGGAAATATCAATTTGGCTACAATACTAAGAAATCTAAAGGTCTAGCTAGAATGTTTATTCTCAAATTTGGTAAATAGGACAGACCAAGAGGCTTTTCGGTGAGAGTTTTCAAGCCAAGGTCCTCCTAAATATTGGGTACATCCTAGGTTTTCTTATTACCTTTAGAGAATGAATGAGCTCGTGAGCTAACAAGACATTGTCTAAGATTTCTCTTCCCGCAACATACTTGTTTTTCTCACAAGATATGAGTTTGCATAACAATGGTTTGAGACTATTGGAAATGAAGTTGGAGACAATTTTATAGATGACATTACATAAATATATGGGTCTATAAGAGGATGGATTCTACCTTTGTTATCTTTAGGAACTAAAGTTATGAAAGTAGCATTTAGGGATGAGAAAATAGAAGAAATTATTCTTGAATTTCTATTAGTTCCCCACATAATTCCTTATGATCAATGAATAGATTTGAAAAAATAACTATTGTGAACCATCTAGTCTACTAGGAGACTTATCCTTCTGCATTTCCATTATGGATTGTTCAAACTTTGCTATGGAGATTTCACCTAATAAGAAGGCATTATTTCTAGGAGTAACCAGGGAAAAAATATTTTGAGTATTTTTTCTTATGGCCAGTGTTTGATCCTAAGAAGGTTTTATAAGTAGCTACTTGTAGAAGGAATAAGTTCTTCTTCATTGTCTTCACAATTCTCTAATTTGTTCCCTTGTGTGCCTTTGATGCAATAAATTCTATTCTATTGTCTAAAGTGGATCATCGATCTATGGAGGGATTTAGTATATATTTCTCCTTCTTTAACCATTTAATTCAAATTTCTACTCGAAAGTATTTCCTCTTTATTTTTTTCTTTCATCCAACTTGCATTTATTTTTTCTTCATTTTTCCATGATCCTCTATTTTACCTTCCTCCATTATGTGTTATTTGATATCTTCAATTTATATGGATAACTGGTCTTTAGATTCATGGATGATGTTGAATTCCTTTTTACTCCACATTTTAATGCAAGTTTTGACAATTCAAGTCATTGTTGAAAATTCTACATGATCGTTCCCTTAATTATTGGAACCTCCTTCCACCACTTCTTTATATTTTCTTTGAATGAGTTACACTTGATCGATAAGAATTCAAATTGGAATGGTTTTTTTAAGTGACTACCTTGCTAATCAAACTTCAAACATATCAATGGGTGATTTGAGCCTAGCTTGGTATAATTATTGCTTCCATAATCATCCCTATAACAGCCAATGACCGAGACACTAAAAAATGTTCTAGTCAAACCAAAACCATTCTTTCTTCCCACATTTGATTATTCAAAGTAAAAATCCCATTATTTGTTTCCATATCCACCAATTTTTTGTTTTTAATTAGGTCCTTGAAGTTGCAAGATTCATCCTCCAACCTACAAATTCCCACTTTCTTTTCAACTAGGGGTTTATTAGGTTAAAATACCCTCTAATTATCTAGCATATGTTTGCTAAGAAATCATAAATTCTTTTGAGATTTCTTCCAATGGTTGAATTGTCCCCCTAAGGTTAGGGCGATATACATTGGTGATATAACCAAAATTTTCTAACCCAAACTTCTGAAATATGGATAAATGATTCTTTGCATGGCTATGAAATATGAAAGGTTAATTTACTTAGGATCCCATATAATAGCTAGACCCTTTGAGGCTACCCTTGCATCTATGAAAATAAATTTACATCCTTTCCATATTATCTAGGTAATATTGGAGATTGGATCATCAATACATTTGGTTTCTTGAAGCATTACAATAGTTGGTTTTTGAATCTAAATGTTATCCTTTAGGATTTTGTGCTTGGATTTCCCATTTAGACTGTGTATATTAAATGTGATAAATTTAATTGTTTGTTGATGGAGGTTCACTGGTAGGATCCTATAACTATTCTTATCCTACTAGAGATTATAATATTTCCCCTAATATCCTAGATGAATTGTTTAGTTGATTTTATACCCCATTTTCTTCCCTATCAATTTGATTTCATATTTTCCTTATTGTTCAATTTTTTGACTCTTAGATAAGAGAAACCAAGAATTGTATTACCTTTGAAGTGACGATTTATATTTATTTATGATTGAAAGTAAGCTTTCAATATTATCTTGATCCCCTTTTCTAGTATTTTTGATGGGTCTCTGATTTCCCTTTCCTCTACGAAAGATTGAGGATTTATGTCATGAATATTGTGACATAAAAATGATAAGAAACCATTAATTACAATCCACTATGAGGGGTAAACACCCTTTTACAATGAATACAATGTATAAGACAATATTTTATTATCCTAAGAATAACTCTCCTTAGTTATTTATAGGAAACAAAATGGACAATTATAATGAAATGACATAAATGTAATTGTAAAATGACATAAAAATATAACAATAGAAATGTAACAACACCATAAATATGGATTAATAAGGGGTTTTAGGTTTAACATGGGGCTTATATACAACTTAATAGCACCCCCCACCCCCCCTTCAAGCAAGTTTTTTCTTGAACACTTGACTAACTACAAGTGTTTCTACATGGACAACTCATCTTCCCATGTCACCTCTTTCATTGGTAAATTCTTCGATTTGATGAGGTACTAAGTAGTTGGTATTTATTTAGTGTATAATACTTGTTTCTAGGATTATTTGTGTTCCTAGTATTATTTCCATTCTTCATTAATCTTTGGTAAAATAGTTTGGAATGAGATCTTATAACCAATTACCTTCTTTAAGATAGAAATATGGAATATTGGATGTATATGTGAATATGTATGCAACTCCGCTTTATAAGCCATAATTCCAATCCTATATAACACCTTATAGGGGCCATAATACGTTGGTTCTAATTTATTTTCCTTTTTTGGTTTCTTGAGGGACATATGTTTATATGGTTGTATACTCACAAATATATAATCCCCCACTTCAAATTCCCTTTCACTATTACGTTGATATGCTTTTTATTTTATCTTATTTTGTGTTATAACCAGGTTGTCCTTCAATAGTTTGAGAAAATCTTGTTGGTGCCCTATGTGGTCCTCCAGTACTTGAGCCTTTACAATCCCTTTCAAGGTTGATGGGATGGATGGAGGATGATATCCATAAAGTGCCATAATTGTGGACATTTTTAATGAAGTACGGAAGGATGTGTTGTGCAACCATTCTGCCAATGGAAACTACTTGACCCATTATGCATTTATGTTAAATGCAAATCGATCTAGATATTATTATAAACATTTAAACACAATCTTATTTTTCCCATTGGATTGAGGATTACAAGATGAGCCCTGAGCCAATTAAGTACCCAAAGAAGCAAATATTCTAGTCCAATTTTTTCTAAAGAAAACTGGATCTCTTCTACTTACAATAATTTTTGTTATTCAGTGAAGCTTTTGGATTATTTCCATGAATTTTTATACTTTTATACTTTCTTTAAAAGGATGTCATATATAGAAAAATGGGCATATTTTATCATTCAATTTACCACTGCAATAATGACATTCTTTCCTTTAGATTTAGGTAAATATGTAATAAAATCCATTGAAACATCTTCCCAATGTCGGTTTGGTATGGTGAATGGTGTAAGAGATGTGGGGTATTGACATTCTCTCCATTATTCTATTTGCATACCATACTTTCAACCACAAAATTTTGCACATATTCTTTAATATATTCCCAAAAAAAATATTTCTTGATCCTATGGTATGTTTTCAAGAACCCTGAATGTCCTCCTATAGGAGAAGTGTGTAATTGAAAAAGGACCTTGTGTTTCAGTTGATAATTCTTACATAAACATAAGCGATCTTGATACAACAAATTAACATAAAATTTTCTACTATGTCGGGGTCCTCTTCTAGTTACTAAATGCTATTGCATACTTTCTCATCTTTCTTCCATTCTATCCTTACTTCTTCCACCTAGTTAGATTGTGGAATAAAAATAGCACATAATAATCCCTCATTGTCTGACTCTTTTTTTGAGAGTTCAACTGCCACAATATTTTGTCTTTCCTTTTTGTAGATAATTCAAAATTAACAATCTAGCATATTTGTCACCTATTTTCCTTTTTCTTCCAAAGATATCATTTTTTCCAAGAAGTACTTAAAATTATCATGATATGTTTTTACTTTGAAGTGTCTTCCTATTAGCTATGGATGTCATTTCTTAACTACGTGTATTATGGCCAACATCTCGTTTTCATAAATGGGTCTGAGTGGGTTCTTTCCTTTAAGTTCACTACTTTCAAGGGCAAGGGGTTATCCTTCTGGCATAAAAACTACACCAATTCCATGGACTGAGGCATCACACTACACAATGAAGGTTTTTGTGAACTCAAGTGTGGCCAGTATGGGATTTGTATGCATACCCCTTTTAAGATTTTCAAATACTTTTATTGCTTCTTTAGTCTAAGAAAATGCTTCCTTCTTCAATAATTTTTCTAGAGGTGTTCCTAATTACCTATAATTCTTAACAAAATTGTAGTAATATCCTATCAATATTAAGAATTCTTGAGTTTATTCAAGTCTTAGGAATTGACCATTCCCTCATAACTTTTATTTTGTTAGGTTCTACATTGACACCTTCATGGGATAGAATATTACTAGAAATTCCACTTCATGAACCCCAAAGGAACACTTGGAAGGATGTGTATATAGTTGTTGTTCTTCCAATATTGTTAAAACCTTGTCAACATGTTGGAAATTATCTTCCCAATATTTCTTTTATATTAGTATGTCATCAAGAAATATTAACACAAATTTTCTAAGGAAGTATTTAAAAATATAATTCATCAAGCTTTGAAATGTTGAAGTTGCATTAGTAAGTTAAAATGGCATAACCAAAAACTCATAATGAACTTCATATGTTTTGAAGGCTATTTGGGGAATGTTTTCTTTCCTCATTATGATTTGATGATATCTAAAACAATTATCCAACTTATTAAAGAAGAATTCTGCATAAATTTCATCTAATAATTCATCAATGACAAGAATAGTAAACTTATATTTGATTTTCATTTTGTGGGTTGTCTATAATCCGGACACATCTTCCATGAACCATACTTTTTAATGAACCCCACTACTTGTGAAGAGAAATCACTTTGGTTAGCTTGAATGACGCCAACTTAAAAAATTTCTTGAACCATATGATTAATCTCACTCTTATATGCATATGGCCCTATCTAGAATGTCTAATGGTACAATTCATGGATGAAAATGTATAGCATGATCTTGACCTTGAGCAAGTGGAAGACCCTTAGGAATTTCCTCAAATACCTTGGAATTATTGTTGATTACTTTTCGGAGATCCACTGGAGTAGAGCATATATATGTTTGAACATATAATAAACAAAATTGTGTAATTAAACCATGATATCCATTTATTAGAAAAAAAAATCATTTTATCAAAGCTTACCACTTTAGATAGCTTCCCTTGCATACCTGTAAGCTCAATTTCCTTTTCTTCTAAGGAAAATATCATGAAAATATACTTAACAACTAAGGGCCGTTATTCCTAATGATTGTAACCATTAGGTTGCAAATGCAACATTAACACTACCGATTTGGATTGCAATCATGATATTATCCAATAAATACTCCCCATGTTGCTCTTAATAATATGGAAGTTCCTTGAACAATTTAAGTCACCTCCATTTGCAATCATTACTTGAAATTATAGTGTTAGAAATACAAAGAAGTTAAGAATTTTTTCCAAATTGTAGTTGATGAAGTTATGGATACTACTTTAATCAATAATTATTGTTACATTTTTATTTTTATATATCCTTTTATCTTGATTTTTTATTGGGTACTAATTCCAATCAATGCATGGCAAGATATTGTTGGAGTACTATATTCTAGCTCTATATATTGTGACAGTTCGACTTCTTAATATTATTCATCTTCATATTATATGTAGAATAATTTATTCTCACTACATTTGTGCCCCTTACTATACTTACTATCATAGTTAAAACAAATTCCCTTTTCTCCTCTTTCATCATTTTGCTTATGTGCCAACATTGTCAATTTAGGGGAGGGAAAATGATTTTCTCTATGGTTATTAGTGAACAATTTTCTAGTAGCCATATTTTTACTTTCAACTTTCCCTACTAGACTAAAAACATGCTCTAGGGATTTAGGTTGAAAGAGACACAACTCATGTTAGATTGTTTCCTTTAAAACTCCCATAAATAGGTCTAAAAAATTATCCTTTGACATGTTCTTTACCCTAAGACTCAACATTTTGAATTGTTGAATGTGCTATGTAATTGGAATTATCACTATGATTAAATTTAGAATGTATTACACTTAATATCCACATAATTGGTTATCAATTACTTTATAAAATGGACCAAAATACCATAGAATCCTTTTTCCGTTAACAAATCCATTGAAACAATACATGTTGATCTTGTTCGAAAATGATGGTTGCAATATTTTCCTTTTACAAGGATGCCATTTCGGTGTAGATCAAAGTATTGATCCATTTTGAATATCCATGTTACAATATCATTACCATCAAACTTCCTCATATTTATCTTTGGAATTTAGTAGTTCCTGGGTGCTTATTTGAAGCCATGATGATGTGGATCTTGGATTGTATAGTCATGATTAAGTTTCCGTGATTCAATATTTGTTCTCACTAATTGTGATATAATATTCACTATATGTGATTAAGTGTCGAAACCATGATTCTCCTTCCATTCATGATTTCCTTGGATCCCCATATCCCTTTCAGGGAGATCCTTTAACATACTGGTTTTCAATTCATTTATGGATTTTTGTATTTATTCCTTATCTTGATTAATAATATTTTCCATTTTATCCATCATTTCTCTTTGAAGACTTTCCTAAGAACCCAATAAATTCACCTCTTTCAACATACTACCATCCATTTCATTATTTTTCAACTCTAATTCAGAAAACTTGAATTTTAAATCTTCAGTTTCTTTATAAGTCATGGATGATCCTTCAAGAGGTGTAATTGGTGCAATAGCTTTTGCATCATTCTTTGGATCTATGTGAGAAAATAATGGTAGTTTCCTCTTTATCATAGTTTCTAATTACCCTAGAAAAATGGATTTTTTAATCAAAAGATATTTCACTTGTATGTTATGTAATTTTAAAATGTTAATTTGGAGAATATCTAAATGCCAAAACTTTTCTTAATATATATTTGAGATTTAAACCCTTCTAAACCTGAAATTTTTGCCTACAAGACTCTAATATTTCTTTCCTACAATTCCACAAGCTTAACTAGAATATGATGTGTCAAAAGAAAGTTATGATAACTTTCCCAAAACTTGCTGGAATTTTCTTCTTCATAAGAGAAAATTTGTATAAAATGCGATGTGCCTAATTCTTCAAATATAATTTTGAAAATTTTACGTAAGGTACTCTATGATGTGTCTTCAAACACATGAAAATTTCACAATATGAAGTGTAACAAAAAAATATTATAGCAAAAAATCCATGAATAACATCTTTCTTAGAAATAACATGTTTCTGGCCAACCTTAGAATGTGTAGAATGTTAGTGTCGGTATATTCATCCTTCTGTCAGAGATCAAATCCTCTTGTTGCATTACATATTAGGTGTCCTGCTGAGTCAGCTGCATTCCATTAGGTGCATAGATCATCTAACGGTAGTGGCTTTCCTACAGTTTCCCTCATGTCATTTACCTGCTGGCTCATGTTTGTTCATTAAAAAGCATATACAGTCCTCTTTTGTCTTAAAGATTGCAAAGGTTTTTGTTTTAGGTTTTCATTGTCATTAGGTCTAGGGTTTCATTAGGGTTTCATCAAAAGGGGTTTCAGAATGTCTAATAACAGCCAGCAGGCAGATAAGGAGGTTCCAATGCCATTAAAATTCAAAATCAAGTGCTCAGAGATGTGTCTTTCCTCAAAACTTTGTTTTGAGGAAAAACAGAGTATTTTTTCTTTTATTGTACAAAATCATGTAATTTTATTTCCTCCATATGTAAAATCACTCCACCTGCAACCTTGGTCACTTTCCCTAGCCCTAGTAGCTCCAACCCCCTTCAAAACAAACAAAACATAGGTTGGACAGTCCATCACAAGTTCTAATAAAGTGACAAAGCTCAAAACAGGGTTCAAAATAAAGTCATTCTCAAAACATTGTAAAAGTGGGTTTTGCTAACCAAAAAATTAAAAGACTCCTTGTACATAAGTCATTTCTTCAATTGAAAATATCATTTGCACTCTTGGAAGCAAAGCAAAGCTGTGTGTAGAGTGAGTAAGACAAAGTGGGAGAAATTTGCCAAAAAACATAAGCGCGACGCATTCGATAACTAGCGTGGCGCACATAGCAGACGCGACACACTGGGCCGCGATCTCCAGTTCATATTTACATAGGTGTGGCACACATAACTAGCGTGGCACATTGGGTTTGATGCGTGGCGCATAGAGCCCGCAAGCCCAAAATATTCTGCAACTTCTCTAAAACGCCAAAATCACCCAAATCTTCCAGTGTATAAGTAAGTATAGTCCTCCTCTCGGCTAGTAAAAGATTTTGCTACAACGTTTATGGTGGTTGTCTTATAGTGATTGTTTAAAAAGAAATCAAACCCTATCTCTTGAAATTTTTTCAAAGGAAATTGCTGCCTAGGGTTTGTATTGACTCTTTAGCCACTAAGTACACCTTTTGACTCCCTCACTCTATTTTCCCTCATTTCCCTATTCCCTAAACTCACATATCCCTAAATTCACTAATCCCATATCCCTAATTCCCATTTCCCAAAACCCCAAATGCAAACTCCCAAAACCTATTCCTATACCAAAAGCTCCCAAATTACTCCCTAATTCCCTGTTCCCTTAACCGAACCCTACCCTAACAGTCCTTAAATCCCTCACTGTTTCCTCCCTCCACAGTCCCTCATATCACTGTTTCCCTTGGTGGTAAAAGTCAAAAAACATCACAATCACTTACTTCTCATTAGGGCAGCTCCAAGACAGTTCACTAGCAGAGATGGCATATGATCCCTCATATTATTATGAAGAGGAGACACATAGTGACTCACCTACAGAGGTACATGCACCCAGCAGGCCTCATAGAGGTGGCAAACATATTCGAGAAGAACCAACCACTCTTGCTGAGTTACAAGCTTGCCCTCTTGCCATCTCTTGTTTCAACCACTAGTCCTGTTATGAATTTTGTGAAAAAGTTGCTAGCATTCAATTTCATCATGAGTTGGCTCATTTTTTTGTGCTGCATTTACATGATGGTCAAGCCACTCTAGCTGGTGTCACTTTCACATTAACACCGGAATCTATTTCACTAGCAACTAGTATACCTAACATTGGAGAGCAGTGGAACAAGAGGCAACAAATTGACCGGCAGCATTATGAACCATACACCAAGCCCGACTATTTGAGACAACTCAGGAGAGTGTTTCCTTTTCGATACCTCAAAGATTCTTATGCTCCTTTGATGAAATTGATAATGAGATATTTCAGCTGTGAGGGTCGGTTCTCCTCTTTATATGCTTATCATATCAGGCTGCTGATGCATTTTACCAAGCTAAGGATGATGAACATCCCCTACTTCAGGTGCTGAAATATCGAGAAAATTACCACTCTAGTGCAACATAAGACTCCTCAGCAGCAGTTCAACAGTATTTACCATTTTCCTCTCATTAAAATTGTGGTCATTCATCAGCTTGGCTTACAGGGCATCACTTGGGAGGACTTCATCTCTCGTGAGTTTTTCATAGCTCCTCCAGGACCTTCAGAGGTTTTGCATGAGACAGGTGGACCTTCTTATCAGCATAAGGGTCAGGAGACATAGGCTGCTAGTATGCCGATGTTTATCACTTATCAGAAGGGCACCAGGCAGTTTTTCCTAGCAGCAAAGCGAGTATTATCTCCACCTGGGGTGGAAGGGGTCTCATTTCCATCATTAGCACAACAGGTTCTGGAAAAAGGCAAGAGGCCATTACAGGATGAGGGGCCTTCAGGTGAGCGAGATACTGATTTCATTATTATAGGGGATGATGATACAGATGTGGGCCCGCAAAGTGCAAATCTCAAGGAAATCATCCAAGAGCAGCAGGAAGACATCAATGCCTTGTCCCTCAACTTGGAGAGGGCTAAGTGGATTATAAAGTACTTGGAGCAGAGAAATAAGCAGCTTGAAGATCAGCAAGTGATTATGGAGTTGCAAAACATTCGGGAGAATCGCCACGCTGCCCAAAGGAGGAGGGTGGAGCTCACTTCACTTGAGCAAGAGATCAATGCCGATTGGGAGTCTTGGCTTGAAAGAGCCAACATCCACTTAAAGAGATTGTTGGAGAAGGACAACAAGGAGAAAAAAATGTTGAGACACATGGCTTTTCATTATATGGCGAGAAACAAAGTTTGCAAGGCGAGAATCAGGAGCTTAAAGGCAAAATTGATGAAGGCATCAAAGAGGCGAAAGGAGCATGATCGACTTTAGATATTGGCCGAGGCTTCCTTGCCCCAAAAAATTTCTTGATAGAGAAGACTCAGCCCAAATTTCAAAAAATTTGGGGCACTTTTTGCATTTTTGAAATTTTTGGAACAAAAAACAAGATTTTCTGCTCTATGCGCCGCGCCACGTGGCGCTCGCTTTTGCTAGGAGCCTCCAAATCACAAAAAATCAACATTTTTGGATTTGGCATGAAAAAATATGTTTTCTTACCAATGGCCAAGAAATTTTGACAGGTTTTGAGCCCTCAAAAAGGTAAAAAACACTCAAAAAATGACCTTACTGCCCCTATTTTGACACACAGGAAGCAGTGTTGGGAGAACTGAATTTTGGAGGGGCAAATGGAGGCCAAATTGAAAAATTCCACTTGGGTTGGAAAGTAGATAGGCAGACCTTTCCAAAAAGCACACTTGGAGCTAATTTGGACATCGAGAAGGCCTCCAAAAGTGGGTCCAAACAGGCACTATGCATAGAGAATCAGGCGCGGTGCATAGAGGAAATTTTGCCAGTTTGACCAAGTATTACTTTGTTTTTCGCCCAGCTTTGGCCAGTTTGACTTTTTCACTTTCTTAATGGAAAATTTGTGATGTAATTTAATGTACATTGATGGATCATGATGTAAATATGTCAAATTTTCACTTATGGAGGTAGATTCATTGGTTAAAATGTTGTTTGAAACTAAATGAATCAGTTCCCTTGTTTCTAGAGGCATGATGTTCCACTGCCTGATTTCTAGTTCTCAGTTTAGAATTGGTTGGAACAGCTCCTAAACATGTGAGCTCGACCCCTAGAGGCTAGGATGAGCTATGATTTGTCTATATTATGTAGTTTTTCAGTCATTAGCATGGTTGGACTTTTGAGAAAGCCTTGAGCTTCATTGTACATTCATATTAGCATTTTGGCTAAGGAATTGAGACCAGGGTTTGCAGCACTCTTTGGGATCCATGTGGCAATTTGTCTTGGTACAGTGCTTTCTTTTGTAATTGTGAATTTTTGTATGTGGTATGTATATTATTCTCTATCTTGTTTCTTCTTAACTAAACAAACAAGAGTGTAAGTAGAATCCATTGAAATTGCAGTGCTCTACTTGAGGTTTGCTTTAGTTTCTTGATGTTTTCAACTGTTTGGAGAGGATCCATGACTTGCCTTGCCCTCTTCAACTCCTCACCTATCTAATCCATCCATCTCATTCAATTTGAAGTGCCAAAAACAATTTCCTACCTTGCCCCATTGAGATCTCTGCAAGACTGAGTCTCATTCCCCGCACCCAAAATCTGCCTTTCCATCTGAGCCAACAAATAATCTTTTTATTCAATCAAACTCTTGCATACACATACCTAGCCTAAGATCAGTAGTCAAATCAGTCATCTCAAGCCTTTAGCGATTATATTTTGCTGAGATTGACCCAGAGAGAGCCCTCTCCCGACCTGGTAGGGCTAGCTACTAGGCCAAGCGTGGTTTGATGTTGGTCCTGGATCCTACCTTTTTCAGCCTGAGGTAAATCTAGGCTCTAACATAGTGGTGACCATACTGGGGAAGAAATTGTTTGTTTGTTAGTGTTCTTCATTTTATAAACTACAGACGGAGCCTGAAGTTAGCCAGGTAGCCTTCGAAACGCTCTTGCTTTGCATTAGCGAAAGTAGATGAATGCTACTTCAGTCAATCTCCGGTCTAGTTTATGAAATGAACATCTGGTTTCCTCAGTAAAATGTAATCAAGTTTAGATCTGATTGTTGATGGTGGACCACGATCAGACACAGGAAGGATGAAATCATTCACCTGTTGACTCCAGTGTCGAAGAATCCTAAGGTTCAAAATTTTTATGGCGACTCTACCCTTAAAAAATCAGTAGCCTGAAAAATTTCTTGGTCAATTCATTGTTATCAAAACGGATTTGCTCACTCGACGGTATGCTCCCATGAGCCGAGATCACATTCTAGGTTTTCCAAATAAAATTCCTAAGGTATACTGGCAGAGGAATTTGCCTATGTTTAAAGATGATGATAGGAAGGATGCTGCTTTACATTTGGTTAGATTTCACATACATATTCGCAAGTTGAAGGTTGATTTTCCTGAAGATTGCTTGATGAAGATATTCATGGCCAATCTGGAAGGTGAAGCCCAATCTTGGTATGAAAGTTTGTCGCCTGCTTGTATTTATTATTTGAAATATTTTCATACCATGTTCTTTGAAAGGTATAAAGAATCTTATCCATCATTAAATTTAGTTCAGAATTGTTGTAGCCATGTTCATAGTTTTATTGAAAATCTTGAAAAAGTTTATGAAGATGATGACTTCATGGATGATGAGATCATGGAGGCTTTGTACAAAAATCCATTTCAGCAGCATAAAGAGAGCTTAGAGGATACTTGTCAAGATGCTCAGGAAAATTTGCAGTAGGATCAAGATCTTAGTGCAATGGAAAATGATGAAAGAGAAGGTTTTATTTTAGATCTGTCCATAGAAGAAGACAGTTTGCAGGGAAGTCAAGTTTCAATTTCAGAATGTGATAAAGTCAAGTCGGTCATTTCAGATCTAGATTCAGATCGTGATGATGAAGACTACCTTGTTTTGAATCCCATGAAGGAGAGCTCTGTTGTTGAGATCATCTGGAATGAAGAAGACAAAGTTACTGACCCAAGCCTTCATGAGGAGGTAATCCAGTCATTTCATGAAAAACAAGATGAGATCTTTGTTCAAGTAAGTGAAAAATCTTCTTTCGATAACTCAATGGTAAATGATAATTTGATTGCCATGTCATATGAAGATGATCAAAAATGTTTTAAATTTTTAGAAGACCAGGGAATTGAGGACTGTCATTTAGGTTTTTCATGTTCTGAAAAGTTATTTGAAGAAGACAATAACTGCTTGAGAAAAAGAAAACAAAAAGTATTATCTCCTTTGTCTGAAGATGAAATAGATCTACTCCTGAAAGGTCAGGTTCCAGCCCAAGATATTGCAGGTTTGCAGTGTGCACATGGTCAAGAAGGTGTTGGTGAAACTTCTTCTTCTTTTGAAAATGATGATAGTCTTGAAATTAGGTTTATAGATCAGAGAACAGATAATATTTTCTTTCATGAAAATGATAAGGCTGTCATTTTTGATAATATTGAAGATTGTTTTCTGTTTAAGAATGACCTAGACCATGAAATTGAGGAATACGAGCCTGAGAGAGACAATATGCCAGAATTTCTCATGGTCGAGGAATTTACAGCTAACACTCAGATGGAAAAAGCTTATCCCTCTCTATGCCTTCCTATCACTCGGCAATCAATTGTTCTTTCAGATCATAATGAAGGGACTACTTCTGTTTTTTCTGCTGGAACTCAGGACAAGCTAGTGCTTCAGGACTTTCAAGATCCTTTCGACATTCTATTGCAAGCACTAGAGAATATGAATGTTGCCTGGTTCATTAGCATAAGCCTTGGTTTCAGTTCTTATTGTGAGTTGCCTACATCTACATCGTTCTGCCTGCTCGGGGAAAGTGAGAGCAGAATTTCAGTATGTAGCCATCTATTGGATTGGTTACATTGGAAGGCCCACTTCACATGATTGTACATATTTCATCAGTAGGTACGTGGTTTTCATCATGATTTGAAGCCTTCAAATCTCGATGGTTTGCTGCCATTTAAAAGCTTTTTAAGTAGTTGTTTCCATTAAGTAAGTCTTGAGTCATTTTTTTTAGTCAGTGTCAAGATAGTTTCAGAGTCAGTTTGTACTGTTGTCATTCATTTATTTTGGGGCCCGAAGTGAAGGCTATAAAACTGAAGGATTGATTTCAGTTTTGGTTTGGTTTGTTAGAGTCAGTTTTGAGTCACATTTCAGTCCTGAAATTGAGTCAAAGAGTTTGGTTTTGATTTGTCGAAGTTATTGACTCCATGGCCCGATGGACGAAGGCACTGCTTGCTTTCCTAGATATCTGTAGTTCTTGGCACCTCCAAGGGGCTACCATCCCCATTGGAGCCAATGTTAGTGTCGGTATCTTCTCCCTCCGTCAGAGATCAAATCCTCTTGTTGCATTACATATTAGGTGTCCTGTTCAGTCAGTTGCATTCCATTAGGCGCATAGATCATCTGACGGTAGTGGCTTTCCTACAGTTTCCCTCATGTCATTTACCTGCTGGCTCATGTTTGTTCATTAAAAATCATATACAGTCATCTTTTGTCTTAAAGATTGCAAAGGTTCTTGTTTTAGGGTTTCATTGTCATTAGGTCTAGGGTTTCATTAGGGTTTCATCAAAAGGGGTTTTAGAATGTCTAATAATAGCCAGCAGGCACATGAGGAGGTTCCAATGCCAATAAAATTCAAAATCAAGTGCTCAGAGATGTGTCTTTCCTCAAAACTCTATTTTGAGGAAAAACATAGTATTTTTGCTTTTATTGTACAAAATCATGTAATTTTATTTCCTCCATATGTAAAATCACTCCACCTGCAACCCTGGTCACTTTCCTTAGCCCTAGTAGCTCCAACTCCCTACAAAACAAACAAAACATAGGTCATTTAGTCCATCACAAGTTCTAATAAAGTGACAAAGCTCAAAATAGAGTTCAAAATAAAGTCATTTTCAAAACATTGTAAAAGTGGGTTTTGCGAACCAAAAAATCAAAAGACTCCTTGTACATAAGTCATTTATTTAATTGAAAAGCTCATTTGCACTATTCGAAGAAAAGCAAAGCCGTGTGTAGAGCGAGTAAGACAAAGTGGGAGAAATTTGCCAAAAAACAGAAGCGCGGAGCATTGGATAACTGGTGTGGCACACATAGCAGGCGCGGTGCACTGGGCTGCGATCTCTAGTTCAGATTTACACGGGCGCGACGCACATAACTGGCGCGACGCATTGGGTTTGATGCGGGGCACATAGAGCTAGCAAGCTCAAAATCTTCTGCAAATTCTCTAAAACGCCAAAATCACCCAAATCTTCCAGCGTATAAGTAAGTACAGTCCTCCTCTCGGCTAGTAAAAGATTTTGCTACAACGTTTATGGTGGTTGTCTTATAGTGATTGTTTAAAAAGAAATCAAACCCTATCTCTTGAAATTGTTTCAAAGGAAATTGCTGCCTAGGGTTTGTATTGACACTTTAGCCACTAAGTCCACCTTTCGACTCCCTCACTCTATTTTCCCTCATTTTCCTATTCCCTAAACTCACATATCCCTAAATTCACTAATCCCATATCCCTAATTCCCATTTCCCAAAACCCCAAATGAAAACTCCCAAAACCTAGTCCTATACCAAAAGCTCCCAAATTACTCCCTAATTCCCTGTTCCCTTAACCAAACCCTACCCCAATAGTCCTTAAATCCCTCACTGTTTCCTCCCTTCACAGTCCCTCATATCACTATTTCCCTTGGTGGTAAAAGTAAAAAAACATCACAATCACTTACTTCTCATCAAGGCAACTCCAAGACAGTTCACTAGCAGAGATGGCATCTGATCCCTCATATGATTATGAAGAGGAGACACACAGTGACTCACCTACAGAGGTACATGCACCCAGGAGGCCTCATAGAGGTGGAAAACATATTCAAGAAGTACCAACCACTCTTGCTGAGTTACAGGCCTGCCCTCTTACCATCTCTTGTTTCCAACACTAGTCCTGCTATGAATTTTGTGAGAAAGTTGCTAGCATTCAGTTTCATCATGAGTTGGCTCGTTTGTTTGTGTTGCATTTACATGATGATCAAGCCACTCTAGCTGGTGTCACTTTCACATTAACACCAGAATCTATTTCACTAGTAATCGATATACCTAACATTGGAGAGCAATGGAACAAGAGGCAAAAAATTGACCGGTAGCATTATGAACCATACATCAAGCCCGGCTAGACAGCTCATGAGAGTGTTTCCTTTTCGATACCTCAAAGATTCTTATTCTCCTTTGATGAAATTGATAATGAGATATTTCAGCTGTGAGGGCTGGTTCTCCCGTTTATATGCTTATCATATCAGGCTGCTGATGCATTTTACCAGGGTAAGGATGATGAACATCCCTTACTTCATGTGCCAAAATATTGAGAAAATGACCACTCTAGTGCAGCGCAAGACTCCTCAGCAGCAGTTCAACAGTATTTACCATTTTTCTCTCATTAAAATTGTGGTCATTCATCAGCTTGGCTTACAGGGCATCACTTGGGAGGACTTCATCTCTCGTGAGTTTTTCACAGCTCCTCCAGGACCTTCAGAGGTTTTGCATGAGATAGGTGTACCTTCTTATTAGCATGAGGGTTAGGAGACACAGGCCGCTAGTATGTCGGTGTTTATCACTTATCAGAAGGGCACCAGGCAGTTGTTCGCAGCAGAAAAACAACTATTATCTCCACTTGGGGTGGAAGGGATCTCGCTTCCGTTGTTAGCACAACAAGTTATGGACAAAGGCAAGAGGCCAACGCAGGATGAGAGGCCTTCAAGTGAGCGAGATACTGATTTCATTCATATAGGGGATGATGATACAGATGTGGGCCTGCAAAGTGAAAATCTCAAGGAAATCATCCAAGAGCAGCAGGCGGACATCAATGCCTTGTCCCTCAACTTGGAGAGGGCTAAGTGGATTATAAAGTACTTGGAGCAGGAAATAAGTAGCTTGAAGATCAGCAAGTGATTATGGAGTTGCAAAACATTCGGGAGAATCACCACGCTGCCCAAAGGAAGAGGGTGGAGCTCACTTCACTTGAGCAAGAGATCAATGCCGATCGGGAGTCCTAGCTTGAAAGAGCCAACATCCACTTAGAGATATTGTTGGAGAAGGCCAAAAAGGAGAAAAACTTGTTGAGACACATGGCTTTTCATTATATGGCGAGAAACAAAGTTTGCAAGGTGAGAACTAGGAGCTTAAAGGCAAAATTGAAGAAGGCATCAAAGAGGCGAAAGGAGCATGATCGACTTCAGATATTGGCCGAGGATTCCTTGGCCTAACATAGTTCTTTATGGATAAGACTCAGCCCAAATTTCAAAAAAAAATTGGGCGCTTTTTGCATTTTTGAAAATTTTGGCACAAAAAACGGGATTTTCTGCTCTATGCACTGCGCCATGTGGCGCTCGCTTTTCCTAGGAGCCTCCAAATAAAAAAATCTTAGCATTTTTAGATTTTTCATGAAAAAATATGTTTGCTTACCAATGGCCAAGAAATTTTGACATGTTTTAAGCCCTGAAAAAGGTCAAAAACACTCAAAAAATGACCTTACTACCCCTATTTTGACACACAGGAAGCAGTGTTGGGAGAACTGAATTTTCAGGCAAAATTGAAACATTCCACTTGGGTGGGAAAGTAGACAGGCAGGCCTTTCCAACAAGCACACTTGGAGCTAGTTTGGACACAGGTAAGGCCTCCAAAGTAGGTCCAAACAGGCGCTATGCATAGAGAATCAGGCGTGGCACATAGAGGAAATTTTGCAGTTTTACCAAGTATTACTCTATTTTTCACCTAGCTTTGGCCAGTTTTACTTTTTCACTTTCTTAATGGCAAATTTGTGATGTAATTTAATGTAAATTGATGGATCATGATGTAAATATGTCAAATTTTCACTTATGGAGGTAGATTCATCGATTAAAATGTTGTTTGAAACTAAATGAATCAGTTCCCTTGTTTCTAGAGGCATGTTGTTCCACTGCCTGATTTCTAGTTCTCAGTTTAGAATTGGTTGGAACAACTCCTAAACATGTGAGCTCGACCCCTAGAGGCTAGTATGGGCTATGATTTGTCTATATTATGTAGTTTTTCATTCATTAGCATGGTTGGACTTTTGAGAAAGCCTTGAGCTTCATAGTACACTCATATCAACATTTTGGCTAAGGAATTGAGACCAGGGTTTGCAGCACTCTTTGGAATCCATGTGGCAATTTGTCTTGGTACAGTGCTTTCTTTTGTAATTGTGAATTTGCTTATGTGTTATGTATGTCATTCTCTATCTTGTTTCTTCTTAACTAAACAAACAAGAGTGTAAGTAGAATCCATTGAAATTGCAATGCTCTACTTGAGGTTTGCTTTAGTTTCTTGATGTTTTCAACTGTTTGGAGAGGATCCATGACTTTCCTTTCCCTCTTCAGCTCCTCACCTATCTAATCCGTCCATATCATTCAATTTGAAGTGCCAAAAACAATTGCCTACCTTGCCCCATTGAGATCTCTGCAAGACTGGTCTCATTCCCCGCACCCAAAATTTGGCTTTCCATCTAAGCCAACAAATCATCATTTTATTCAATCAAACTCTTGCATACACATACCTAGGCTAAGATCAGTAGTCAAATAAGTCATCTGAAGCCTTTAGCAATTATATTTTGCGGAGATTGACCCGGAGAGAGCCCTCTCCCGACATGGTGGGGCTAGATACCAAGCCAAGCGTGGTTTGATGTTGGTCCTAAATCCTACCTTTCTCAGCTTGAGGTAAATCTAGGCTCTAACATAGAACACTCGGGTGTGTTCAAACACTTGCATCCCTGAGCATTGATTTTACTTTTCATCATCTTGTGATCATGAATATAAAATCATCTCCAAGGAGAATGTCACCTCGATGATAACTTTCATATTCACAAAACCACTCACTCTAGGGAGTGATATGAAGGGTTGCACTTGCATCAATCAACCATAAGTCATGATTTGCATATGTTTTTGAAAAAGACAATTAAACATCCCATACTTCCTTTAATGATTCCTTCTCCTATTTGGAGGGACTATCATCAAGTCCCTTCCCTCTCTCAATGCTTTTGGACCAATAATTCTTCTTGAAATTCCCTTTTTCTCCACATTTACAACATCTATTATAACTTTTCTTGGAGATTTAGATCTACCTATATATTTAGATCTCCCACTTGAGGATTTACTCTTATTTCTATCATATCAATGTTGTTATAGACATTTTTGGGCACTGTAACCCCAATCAGACATGTCCATAAACCAAGGGCTTCTAAGTCCCTAAAAGTGTTGCTTCACACCCTAAAAGAACAAGGTCAACTGATTAGATCTTCTCCCAGAAGTTCTCCATGGAAAACTGCTAAGAACTGGTCAAAACTGGACCATACAGGTTGCTCAGTGCTAAGGGTGTGATGCATCCTAGCTGCTCAGTGTAAAAGGTGTGATGCATACTGGAAATCCCTTCTGTAGGGTGCGATGAGCGAGAGTGGACAAATGGCAGAGACAATTTGCAAGGTGGATACTCAGGGAATCTTCCAGAAACTTCTCCAATGACACTTGCCTCTCTGAATTCGCCCAGGGATGAGTAAGAGATCATGAATCTCCAAGTGGAACCAAGAACTATCAGAGAGAGGACACTAATCAGAAACCCAGTAGCTAACGCACCCCCTGCAAACATCTATATATGGATCCCTCATCGCAGAGATCCAGGGGTTGGAATCTTGTATTTTCTAAGGAAGTGTTGTTGGTTTCTTGGTGAAGATTATAGTGCTGGGTGATCTAAGCTTTTCATGAGGTGAAGAAGGTCTTTCATGCTGAGAGGGTGACGCTGGGTCAGAACAATTGGTTGTAATCCTCTTTGCTTTTCTTGATATTAATAAAGCTATTCAAGTTTTCCTCCACATTCTTGTATGTTTTATGATATATGCATTTGTGTGGTCAATATATATCTGGTCCTATATTGTTTATGATTGTAGATCTCTGTTCTTGGATAGTGCTCTGCTGCTTTGATCCTGCAGGTGCTCTTTGAAGCTGGGTAGATGAAGGAGGAGTGGCAAAGACCTGTCAGAAGGGAGAGGAACCAAGCAAGGAACCAAGCGCAAGACTGAGGTTGGTGTCCTTTGTTCCCCTCTTATCTACTTCTCATAAAGGAAAACGAAAGTAGTTTTAGTTTGTTTGTTTCTAAGATAGCTACCAGTCTTAGTGGGACTAGCAGCTCCGAGTGGACACTAGATTTCCCGATAACAAATGTTCCCTTAGTAATAAGGCATATGTACTATGAACTTCCATATTTTTCTTTCTCGTCTCCTTTGACAGCGGGTATGATACCATATTGTCAAAAATTAAAGTAGTTGTGTTACTACTTATGACTACAACAGACTATCCCATAAAGTTTAGTAAAAATCACAGTAAACTAATACACTTATTTTCATCTAAAATTTCAATATGAACAGACATTATTTGGCTTACCATATTATTTAAGGCATTCAAATGTTCTACCACATTGTCTCCACCATTCATCCTGAGGTTATACAACTTATTCTCTAGGAAAAGCTTCATTACTAGGGACTTAAACTAATACAAATCCCCTCACTTATTCCATAATTTATTGGTTTTAGCTTCTCCTAAAACAATTAGTAACACTAAATATGAGAGACATAACCAAATTATTCTCTTTTCCTTTTGATCCAAGTTTTCTCAGCCTTTTGTTCACATTCCCGTAGGTGTTATACCTATATCCATAATTACCCATTAATATTTTTTTACCAAAATATCTTACTTATTGAGCTTCCATGGATCGAAACTTTTCCCATTAAATTTGTTAATCTATACTTTTTAACTATTTTCGATTCTTTTCTAGCACAAGAATCACCACTGTGGAGGTCTCATTGCAACAAGGTTTATCACATAACCAAGATAATTGAATTGTTAGCCACAAAATCTAGGTTTTAAAACTTATTCAATATTTCAATGCCTTTATAGATTCTTAATAATAAAAAAAAACAAAAATAAAATGGCAACGACACATCCCGAAATATTTATGTTGGAAACTCAAACTAGGAAAGCTAGGAAACTTTTTAAAGCCACACCTCTAATTTTTATCATCAATCAACTTCATTGTTTACAATATAATATATATGATCTCGTTACATTCAAATTCTGTAATCCTTAAACTTGGATAGATTACAACCATGATTCTTAATTATAATTATAAATCCATAAGCTAAATCACCATACACCACAAAACTACCAAAAGCAAAAATCATATGTCAAAAACTACTAAAAATAGATGCATGGTGCTATTTTTGAGAAGAATATAATTCATACTCAACAAATAGTCCATTGAATAGGATTTGCACTTAAGGCTGCAACCTTAAAATTTGTAGTTGGAGGCTGCATTGTTGTATTGCTTAATGTTGTGTAGGTTGAAATATCCACCATTGATGGTCCTGGAAAGGTATGCATGATGAATATATGTTCCATTATGCCAACGAAAATAACATTTTGGGAGACAAATTAGACAAGAGAGGTAGCGGTGATTAAATCCTGACAACAAGTGGGAGAGAATGGGAACCAAAATTGGAGATGCATTGAAGGGAAACCCAATTGATAACTAAGAGGGGATATATTAAATTAGATTGTTGTCATTGTAGTTGACCTCCCACAACAATTATTAGGGATATGGATGAGATCATATATTATTACACATGAAACCCATCAAAATATAGGTGAGAGACATGGAAAAAGTATTAAGAGGAGGCTGCATGCGAGTGGTGGAACAATAGGTGATCATGAATTAAAGGCCCATGAGTGGATTTTATGAGACAACCATGTGGGAATGCCTAAAAAAAATATATTAGATAATTTTTTCCATCACAAGATAAAAAAAATGGAGTGTTATCATTGATAATAAATACCCTCGTAGTCTTCAATTTTATTCTTTGTGACCCTACAACCCTGAGCATTCCTACCCCTTTCAGATTTGATTGGTGGGCCACCTATTCTTTTCATAAGCTCCTTTTGAATTCTTTTCTTTATCATGAATATCTTAGTAAGCTCCACATTGGATCATCCTCTTCAACTTTTGGTTTCTTCTACATCGCTATGCACCAATCAGGCCTGGTGGTTAGCCATGACCAATCCAACCTCCCTATCTCAGCTCGAGTAGGGGATAAAATTTCAACACATTGGTAGCCAATGGATTGAAGTTTCAAAAATCTATCACTTCTTGTTTTGTTAAGAAATTAGATGATATTCTAAAAGTGGAGGTTTGTGCTCCACATTCCAAATCTTGTTCCCTTCAATTTGTAGAACATGGTCTTCTGGGCTGGTTTATGGGTCTGTGGCCATCACATATATCTATCAATTTATGGGTTAAGATTTTTTTTTAACCGTTAATAAAAGTGGATATCACCTCTTCCTTCTGTAGTAAAGGGGTTTTCACTCTTTTAAAAAAAAAAAAATCAGATCAAGGTATAATCTTTTGGATTGGACCATATTTCATGGGTTCCCAAGGGCTATATTTGGATTGACGGAACCCAAACTTCAACCCTAAATGCGATTTCCCCTATGTTATTATAGTTTGGGTTAAAATTCCATTTCTTCCCATCCATTTTTATAATGATTCCACCTTCAGAAGCATTACTAACACTTTGCGAAGGTATGTTGATTGTGTAGAGCCTCAATATGGTCTCTTCTCCTGTGCCTAAATCTATGTGGAGATCGATCTAGATAAAGGTATCCCCACTGTAATCAATAATAACCTAGATAGTTGGTCCCATATGAAAGAGGTCAACTATGATGAACTCCCTTTCAAATTTAAAGTTTTTCATGAATATGGTCACTTTGCTAGGAACTTCCCTAAAAATCAAGATGACTAGGAAAAGAAATGAGACTTGGGAGATTAGAGGAAACAAGTGGAAAATAGGATGGGATATAATAGATAGAAACAACCCCCAAATAAGTAGTAGGAATAATCATAAAAGAAAGGTATGTGATAAAAATCCTTGAAGATTAAATCCACTAGAAGTGGGGAAGGAAGGAACAAATTAGTAAACAAAGGTGATTCTAGAAATAGGTATGAAGTTATTAACAATGAAGAAGAAGAAGGGGAAATCCCTCAACAAAGGCCCCTTAAAATAGATCAACCAATAAATCAACTTGATACCCAAGATCTCATAGAGTTGGTAGCTGAACCAAGGTCCAACAAAGAACTAGAAGCTAATCAAAAAAATTTCTCAAAAGGAGAAGAAGACTTCCTCTTCCCAAGAGAGGGTAATGCAAGGGTGATTTTTAGAAGTTTATCTGATGAGAAATCTAAAGAAAAAAATGAAAACATACTAAAATCCAATTTGTCAAACCAAAAGGTATAAAAACATAGAAGTTTAGATAGAGAAAACAAAAGAGGAGAAATAATTAGGTCACCAAACCACCCTCTAGCACCTACAAATTGGGTAAATGAGAAATAAGGGAAGCAAAAGAGGCTTTGGCACCATCGGATCTAGAGGGGCATCTCATAAAAAAAGTAAATAATGATATTTCTCTCCTAGAATTATAGGGGACTTGGGTCTAAAAAGAGAAGAGCAGAATTAAAATCTATAATAAGAATAGAAATAATCTTAGTGGGTCTAATCAACAAGACCAAAATGGAGGACCAATAGATCCTTGCACAACACCATAAGATATGGAATGGCAGTGGAATTGCTTCAGTCAACACTAGAGGAGCTTTAGGAGGCCTTTTCACTCTCTATAATTCTCGATAATTTTATCTTTGAAACTCCTGCAACTCAATACATGGGTTAGCAACCTCCTTCTTGGATCTCATCTCCAATCAGGTATGTTCTATACTCAATGCCTATATGGAAGTCCATTTTAAAGAAAACAATAATGTTGGGCCTCTCTGCAAGGCCTTCATGAAACTAAGTTTGGATCCTTCAACATATTTGGATGGGATTTAAACGCTACATTGCACAATTGGGAGAAAAAAGGGGCTTTCCTATTAGAGACCCCTTATAAGGACAAATTGAATATTTAATTAGTCAATTAAAATTAATGGTTATCAAGCTGTATAGCCTCAGATATACATGGAAAAATAAAAGAGTCAGTCCTAGCCACATTACTGCAAGGCTATATCATTTCCTTATCTCAACCACCTTCTTGGGATGAAATCTCACTCTCTGATCATTCATCCTTCCTTGGAATGGTTCATACCATCGCCCTATTAAGTTGAATATGTCTCCTCTTCTCAAATATGGTCCCATTCCTTTCATATTTTGTCCGTTATGGATTTGACACCCTGATTTTAAAAAATCGGTATCCTTGTCATGGAATCATAGAGTTTAAGGAAGAATGATTCATCTTGTATATATTGTGACAGTTCGACTTCTTAATATTATTCATCTTCATATTATATGTAGAATAATTTATTCTCACTACATTTGTGCCCCTTAATATACTTACTATCATAGTTAAAACAAATTCCCTTTTCTCCTCTTTCATCATTTTGCTTATGTGCCAACATTGTCAATTTAGGGGAGGGAAAATGATTTTCTCTATGGTTATTAGTGAAAAATTTTCTAGTAGCCATATTTTTACTTTCAACTTTCCCTACTAGACTAAAAACATGCTCTAGGGATTTAGGTTGAAAGAGACACAACTCATGTTAGATTGTTTCCTTTAAAACTCCCATAAATAGGTCTAAAAAATTATCCTTTGACATGTTCTTTACCCTAAGACTCAACATTTTGAATTGTTGAATGTGCTATGTAATTGGAATTATCAATATGATTAAATTTAGAATGTATTACACTTAATATCCACATAATTGGTTATCAATTACTTTATAAAATGGACCAAAATACCACAGAATCCTTTTTCCGTTAACAAATCCATTGAAACAATACATGTTGATCTTGTTCGAAAATGATGGTTGCAATATTTTCCTTTTACAAGGATGCCATTTCGGTGTAGATCAAAGTATTGATCCATTTTGAATATCCATGTTACAATATCATTACCATCAAACTTCCTCATATTTATCTTTGGAATTTAGTAGTTCCTGGGTGCTTATTTGAAGCCATGATGATGTGGATCTTGGATTGTATAGTCATGATTAAGTTTCCGTGATTCAATATTTGTTCTCACTAATTGTGATATAATATTCACTATATGTGATTAAGTGTCGAAACCATGATTCTCCTTCCATTCATGATTTCCTTGGATCCCCATATCCCTTTCAGGGAGATCCTTTAACATACTGGTTTTCAATTCATTTATGGATTTTTGTATTTATTCCTTATCTTGATTAATAATATTTTCCATTTTATCCATCATTTCTCTTTGAAGACTTTCCTAAGAACCCAATAAATTCACCTCTTTCAACATACTACTATCCATTTCATTATTTTTCAACTCTAATTCAGAAAACTTGAATTTTAAATCTTCAGTTTCTTTATAAGTCATGGATGATCCTTCAAGAGGTGTAATTGGTGCAATAGCTTTTGCATCATTCTTTGGATCTATGTGAGAAAATAATGGTAGTTTTCCTCTTTATCATAGTTTCTAATTACCCTAGAAAAATGGATTTTTTAATCAAAAGATATTTCACTTGTATGTTATGTAATTTTAAAATGTTAATTTGGAGAATATCTAAATGCCAAAACTTTTCTTAATATATATTTGAGATTTAAATCCTTCTAAACCTGAAATTTTTGCCTACAAGACTCTAATATTTCTTTCCTACAATTCCACAAGCTTAACTAGAATATGATGTGTCAAAAGAAAGTTATGATAACTTTCCCAAAACTTGCTGGAATTTTCTTCTTCATAAGAGAAAATTTGTATAAAATGCGATGTGCCTAATTCTTCAAATATAATTTTGAAAATTTTACGTAAGGTACTCTATGATGTGTCTTCAAACACATGAAAATTTCACAATATGAAGTGTAACAAAAAAATATTATAGCAAAAAATCAATGAATAACATCTTTCTTAGAAATAACATGTTTCTGGCCAACCTTAGAATGTGTAGAATGTTAGTGTCGGTATATTCATCCTTCTGTCAGAGATCAAATCCTCTTGTTGCATTACATATTAGGTGTCCTGCTGAGTCAGCTGCATTCCATTAGGTGCATAGATCATCTAACGGTAGTGGATTTCCTACAGTTTCCCTCATGTCATTTACCTGCTGGCTCATGTTTGTTCATTAAAAAGCATATACAGTCCTCTTTTGTCTTAAAGATTGCAAAGGTTTTTGTTTTAGGTTTTCATTGTCATTAGGTCTAGGGTTTCATTAGGGTTTCATCAAAAGGGGTTTCAGAATGTCTAATAACAGCCAGCAGGCAGATAAGGAGGTTCCAATGCCATTAAAATTCAAAATCAAGTGCTCAGAGATGTGTCTTTCCTCAAAACTTTGTTTTGAGGAAAAACAGAGTATTTTTTCTTTTATTGTACAAAATCATGTAATTTTATTTCCTCCATATGTAAAATCACTCCACCTGCAACCTTGGTCACTTTCCCTAGCCCTAGTAGCTCCAACCCCCTTCAAAACAAACAAAACATAGGTTGGACAGTCCATCACAAGTTCTAATAAAGTGACAAAGCTCAAAACAGGGTTCAAAATAAAGTCATTCTCAAAACATTGTAAAAGTGGGTTTTGCTAACCAAAAAATTAAAAGACTCCTTGTACATAAGTCATTTCTTCAATTGAAAATATCATTTGCACTCTTGGAAGCAAAGCAAAGCCGTGTGTAGAGTGAGTAAGACAAAGTGGGAGAAATTTGCCAAAAAACATAAGCGCGACGCATTCGATAACTAGCGTGGCGCACATAGCAGACGCGACACACTGGGCCGCGATCTCCAGTTCATATTTACATAGGCGTGGCGCACATAACTAGCGTGGCACATTGGGTTTGATGCGTGGCGCATAGAGCCCGCAAGCCCAAAATATTCTGCAACTTCTCTAAAACGCCAAAATCACCCAAATCTTCCAGTGTATAAGTAAGTATAGTCCTCCTCTTGGCTAGTAAAAGATTTTGCTACAACGTTTATGGTGGTTGTCTTATAGTGATTGTTTAAAAAGAAATCAAACCCTATCTCTTGAAATTTTTTCAAAGGAAATTGCTGCCTAGGGTTTGTATTGACTCTTTAGCCACTAAGTACACCTTTTGACTCCCTCACTCTATTTTCCCTCATTTCCCTATTCCCTAAACTCACATATCCCTAAATTCACTAATCCCATATCCCTAATTCCCATTTCCCAAAACCCCAAATGCAAACTCCCAAAAGCTCCCAAATTACTCCCTAATTCCCTGTTCCCTTAACCGAACCCTACCCCAACAGTCCTTAAATCCCTCACTGTTTCCTCCCTCCACAGTCCCTCATATCACTGTTTCCCTTGGTGGTAAAAGTCAAAAAACATCACAATCACTTACTTCTCATCAGGGCAGCTCCAAGACAGTTCACTAGCAGAGATGGCATATGATCCCTCATATGATTATGAAGAGGAGACACATAGTGACTCACCTACAGAGGTACATGCACCCAGCAGGCCTCATAGAGGTGGCAAACATATTCGAGAAGAACCAATCACTCTTGCTGAGTTACAAGCTTGCCCTCTTGCCATCTCTTGTTTCCAACACTAGTCCTGTTATGAATTTTGTGAAAAAGTTGCTAGCATTCAATTTCATCATGAGTTGGCTCATTTTTTTGTGCTGCATTTACATGATGGTCAAGCCACTCTAGCTGGTGTCACTTTCACATTAACACCAGAATCTATTTCACTAGCAACTAGTATACCTAACATTGGAGAGCAGTGGAACAAGAGGCAACAAATTGACCGGAAGCATTATGAACCATACACCAAGCCCGACTATTTGAGACAACTCAGGAGAGTGTTTCCTTTTCGATACCTCAAAGATTCTTATGCTCCTTTGATGAAATTGATAATGAGATATTTCAGCTGTGAGGGTCGGTTCTCCTGTTTATATGCTTATCATATCAGGCTGCTGATGCATTTTACCAGGGTAAGGATGATGAACATCCCCTACTTCAGGTGCTGAAATATCGAGAAAATTACCACTCTAGTGCAGCACAAGACTCCTCAGCAGCAGTTCAACAGTATTTACCATTTTCCTCTCATTAAAATTGTTGTCATTCATCAGCTTGGCTTACAGGGCATCACTTTGGAGGACTTCATCTCTCGTGAGTTTTTCATAGCTCCTCCAGGACCTTCAGAGGTTTTGCATGAGACAGGTGGACCTTCTTATCAGCATAAGGGTCAGGAGACATAGGCTGCTAGTATGCCGATGTTTATCACTTATCAGAAGGGCACCAGGCAGTTGTTCGTAGCAGCAAAGCGAGTATTATCTCCACCTGGGGTGGAAGGGGTCTCATTTCCATCATTAGCACAACAGGTTCTGGAAAAAGGCAAGAGGCCATTACAGGATGAGGGGCCTTCAGGTGAGCGAGATACTGATATCATTATTATAGGGGATGATGATACAAATGTGGGCCCGCAAAGTGCAAATCTCAAGGAAATCATCCAAGAGCAGCAGGAAGACATCAATGCCTTGTCCCTCAACTTGGAGAGGGCTAAGTGGATTATAAAGTACTTGGAGCAGAGAAATAAGCAGCTTGAAGATTAGCAAGTGATTATGGAGTTGCAAAACATTCGGGAGAATCGCCACGCTGCCTAAAGGAGGAGGGTGGAGCTCACTTCACTTGAGCAAGAGATCAATGCCGATTGGGAGTCTTGGCTTGAAAGAGCCAACATCCACATAAAGAGATTATTGGAGAAGGACAACAAGGAGAAAAAAATGTTGAGACACATGGCTTTTCATTATATGGCGAGAAACAAAGTTTGCAAGGCGAGAATCAGGAGCTTAAAGGCAAAATTGATGAAGGCATCAAAGAGGCGAAAGGAGCATGATCGACTTTAGATATTGGCCGAGGCTTCCTTGCCCCAACAAAGTTCTTGATAGAGAAGACTCAGCCCAAATTTCAAAAAATTTGGGGCACTTTTTGCATTTTTGAAATTTTTGGAACAAAAAACAAGATTTTCTGCTCTATGCGCCGCGCCACATGGCGCTCGCTTTTGCTAGGAGCCTCCAAATCACAAAAAATAAACATTTTTGGATTTGGCATGAAAAAATATGTTTTCTTACCAATGGCCAAGAAATTTTGACAGGTTTTGAGCCCTCAAAAAGGTAAAAAACACTCAAAAAATGACATTACTGCCCCTATTTTGACACACAAGATGCAGTGTTGGGAGAACTGAATTTTGGAGGGGCAAATGGAGGCTAAATTGAAAACTTCCACTTGGGTTGGAAAGTAGATAGGCAGACCTATACAAAAAGCACACTTGGAGCTAGTTTGGACATCGAGAAGGCCTCCAAAAGTGGGTCCAAACAGGCACTATGCATACAGAATCAGGCGCGGTGCATAGAGGAAATTTTGCCAGTTTGACCAAGTATTACTTTGTTTTTCGCCCAGCTTTGGCCAGTTTGACTTTTTCACTTTCTTAATGGAAAATTTGTGATGTAATTTAATGTACATTGATGGATCATGATGCAAATATGTCATATTTTCACTTATGGAGGTAGATTCATTGGTTAAAATGTTGTTTGAAACTAAATGAATCAGTTCCCTTGTTTTTAGAGGCATGATGTTCCACTGCCTGATTTCTAGTTCTCAGTTTAGAATTGGTTGGAACAGCTCCTAAACATGTGAGCTCGACCCCTAGAGGCTAGGATGAGCTATGATTTGTCTATATTATGTAGTTTTTCAGTCATTAGCATGGTTGGACTTTTGAGAAAGCCTTGAGCTTCATTGTACATTCATATTAGCATTTTGGCTAAGGAATTGAGACCAGGGTTTGCAGCACTCTTTGGGATCCATGTGGAAATTTGTCTTGGTACAGTGCTTTCTTTTGTAATTGTGAATTTTCTTATGTGTTATGTATGTCATTCTCTATCTTGTTTCTTCTTAACTAAACAAACAAGAGTGTAAGTAGAATCCATTGAAATTGCAGTGCTCTACTTGAGGTTTGCTTTAGTTTCTTGATGTTTTCAACTGTTTGGAGAGGATCCATGACTTTCCTTGCCCTCTTCAACTCCTCACCTATCTAATCCCTCCATCTCATTCAATTTGAAGTGCCAAAAACAATTGCCTACCTTGCCCCATTGAGATCTCTGCAAGACTGAGCCTCATTCCCCGCACCCAAAATCTGCCTTTCCATCTGAGCCAACAAATCATCATTTTATTCAATCAAACTCTTGCACACACATACCTAGCCTAAGATCAGTAGTTAAATCAGTCATCTCAAGCCTTTAGCGATTATATTTTGCTGAGATTGACCCAGAGAGAGCCCTCTCCCGACCTGGTAGGGCTAGCTACCAGGCCAAGCGTGGTTTGATGTTGGTCCTGGATCCTACCTTTTTCAGCCTGAGGTAAATCTAGGCTCTAACATAGTGGTGACCATACTGGGGAAGAAATTGTTTGTTTGTTAGTGTTCTTCATTTTATAAACTACAGACGGAGCCTGAAGTTAGCGAGGTAGCCTTCAAAACGCTCTTGCTTTTCATTAGCGAAAGTAGATGAATGCTACTTCAGTCAATCTCCGGTCTAGTTTATGAAATGAACATCTGGTTTCCTCAGTAAAATGTAATCAAGTTTAGATCTGATTGTTGATGGTGGACCACGATCAGACACAGGAAGGATGAAATCATTCACCTGTTGACTCCAGTGTCGAAGAATCCTAAGGTTCAAAATTTTTATGGCGACTCTACCCTTAAAAAATCAGTATCCTGAAAAATTTCTTGGTCAATTCATTGTTATCAAAACAGATTTGCTCACTCGACGGTATGCTCCCATGAGCCGAGATCACATTCCAGGTTTTCCAAATAAAATTCCTAAGGTACACTGGCAGAGGAATTTGCCTATGTTTAAAGATGATGATAGGAAGGATGCTGCTTTACATTTGGTTAGATTTCACATACATATTCGCAAGTTGAAGGTTGATTTTCCTGAAGATTGCTTGATGAAGATATTCATGGCCAATCTGGAAGGTGAAGCCCAATCTTGGTATGAAAGTTTGTCGCCTGCTTGTATTTATTATTTGAAATATTTTCATACCATGTTCTTTGAAAGGTATAAAGAATCTTATCTATCATTAAATTTAGTTTAGAATTGTTGTAGCCATGTTCATAGTTTTATTGAAAATCTTGAAAAAGTTTATGAAGATGATGACTTCATGGATGATGAGATCATGGAGGCTTTGTACAAAAATCCATTTCAGCAGCATAAAGAGAGCTTAGAGGATACTTGTCAAGATGCTCAGGAAAATTTGCAGTAGGATCAAGATCTTAGTGCAATGGAAAATGATGAAAGAGAAGGTTTTATTTCAGATCTGTCCATAGAAGAAGACAGTTTGCAGGGAAGTCAAGTTTCAATTTCAGAATGTGATAAAGTCAAGTCGGTCATTTCAGATCTAGATTCAGATCGTGATGATGAAGACCACCTTGTTTTGAATCCCATGAAGGAGAGCTCTGTTGTTGAGATCATCTGGAATGAAGAAGACAAAGTTACTGACCCAAGCCTTCATGAGGAGGTAATCCAGTCATTTCATGAAAAACAAGATGAGATCTTTGTTCAAGTAAGTGAAAAATCTTATTTCGATAACTCAATAGTAAATGATGATTTGATTGCCATGTCATATGAAGATGATCAAAAATGTTTTAAATTTTTAGAAGACCAGGGAATTGAGGACTGCCATTTAGGTTTTTCATGTTCTGAAAAGTTATTTGAAGAAGACAATAACTGCTTGAGAAAAAGAAAACAAAAAGTATTATCTCCTTTGTCTGAAGATGAAATAGATCTACTCCTGAAAGGTCAGGTTCCAGCCCAAGATATTGCAGGTTTGCAGTGTGCACATGGTCAAGAAGGTGTTGGTGAAACTTCTTCTTCTTTTGAAAATGATGATAGTCTTGAAATTAGGTTTATAGATCAGAGAACAGATAATATTTTCTTTCATGAAAATGATAAGGCTGTCATTTTTGATAATATTGAAGATTGTTTTCTGTTTAAGAATGACCTAGACCATGAAATTGAGGAATACGAGCCTGAGAGAGACAATATGCCAGAATTTCTCATGGTCGAGGAATTTACAGCTAACACTCAGATGGAAAAAGCTTAGCCCTCTCTATGCCTTCCTATCACTCGGCAATCAATTGTTCTTTCAGATCATAATGAAGGGACTACTTCTGTTTTTTCTGCTGGAACTCAGGACAAGCTAGTGCTTCAGGACTTTCAAGATCCTTTCGACATTCTATTGCAAGCACTAGAGAATATGAATGTTGCCTGGTTCATTAGCATAAGCCTTGGTTTCAGTTCTTATTGTGAGTTGCCTACATCTACATCGTTCTGCCTGCTCGGGGAAAGTGAGAGCAGAATTTCAGTATGTAGCCATCTATTGGATTGGTTACATTGGAAGGCCCACTTCACATGATTGTACATATTTCATCAGTAGGTACGTGGTTTTCATCTTGATTTGAAGCCTTCAAATCTCGATGGTTTGCTGCCATTTAAAAGCTTTGTAAGTAGTTGTTTCCATTAAGTAAGTCTTGAGTCATTTTTTTTAGTCAGTGTCAAGATAGTTTCAGAGTCAGTTTGTACTGTTGTCATTCATTTATTTTGGGGCCCGAAGTGAAGGCTATAAAACTGAAGGATTGATTTCAGTTTTGGTTTGGTTTGTTAGAGTCAGTTTTGAGTCACATTTCAGTCCTGAAATTGAGTCAAAGAGTTTGGTTTTGATTTGTCGAAGTTATTGACTCCATGGCCCGATGGACGAAGGCACTGCTTGCTTTCCTAGATATCTGTAGTTCTTGGCACCTCCAAGGGGCTACCATCCCCATTGGAGCCAATGTTAGTGTCGGTATCTTCTCCCTCCGTCAGAGATCAAATCCTCTTGTTGCATTACATATTAGGTGTCCTATTCAGTCAGCTGCATTCCATTAGGCGCATAGATCATCTGACGGTAGTGGCTTTCCTACAGTTTCCCTCATGTCATTTACCTGTTGGCTCATGTTTGTTCATTAAAAATCATATACAGTCATCTTTTGTCTTAAATATTGCAAAGGTTCTTGTTTTAGGGTTTCATTGTCATTAGGTCTAGGGTTTCATTAGGGTTTCATCAAAAGGGGTTTTAGAATGTCTAATAATAGCCAGCAGGCACATGAGGAGGTTCCAATGCCAATAAAATTCAAAATCAAGTGCTCAGAGATGTGTCTTTCCTCAAAACTCTATTTTGAGGAAAAACATAGTATTTTTGCTTTTATTGTACAAAATCATGTAATTTTATTTCCTCCATATGTAAAATCACTCCACCTGCAACCCTGGTCACTTTCCTTAGCCCTAGTAGCTCCAACTCCCTACAAAACAAACAAAACATAGGTCATTTAGTCCATCACAAGTTCTAATAAAGTGACAAAGCTCAAAATAGAGTTCAAAATAAAGTCATTTTCAAAACATTGTAAAAGTGGGTTTTGTGAACCAAAAAATTAAAAGACTCCTTGTACATAAGTCATTTCTTTAATTGAAAAGCTCATTTGCACTCTTCGAAGAAAAGCAAATCCGTGTGTAGAGCAAGTAAGACAAAGTGGGAGAAATTTGCCAAAAAACAGAAGCGCGGAGCATTGGATAACTGGTGTGGCACACATAGCAGGCGCGGTGCACTGGGCCGCGATCTCCAGTTCAGATTTACACGGGCACGACACACATAACTGGCGCGACGCATTGGGTTTGATGCGGGGCACATAGAGCTAGCAAGCTCAAAATCTTCTGCAAATTCTCTAAAACGCCAAAATCACCCAAATCTTCCAGTGTATAAGTAAGTACAGTCCTCCTCTCGGCTAGTAAAAGATTTTGCTACAACGTTTATGGTGGTTGTCTTATAGTGATTGTTTAAAAATAAATCAAACCCTATCTCTTGAAATTGTTTCAAAGGAAATTGCTGCCTAGGGTTTGTATTGACTCTTTAACCACTAAGTCCACCTTTCGACTCCCTCACTCTATTTTCCCTCATTTTCCTATTCCCTAAACTCACATATCCCTAAATTCACTAATCCCATATCCCTGATTCCCATTTCCCAAAACCCCAAATGCAAACTCCCAAAACCTAGTCCTATACCAAAAGCTCCCAAATTACTCCCGAATTCCCTGTTCCCTTACCCAAACCCTACCCCAATAGTCCTTAAATCCCTCACTGTTTCCTCCCTTCACAGTCCCTCATATCACTATTTCCCTTGGTGGTAAAAGTAAAAAAACATCACAATCACTTACTTCTCATCAAGGCAACTCCAAGACAGTTCACTAGCAGAGATGGCATCCGATCCCTCATATGATTATGAAGATGAGACACACAGTGACTCACCTACAGAGGTACATGCACCCAGGAGGCCTCATAGAGGTGGAAAACATATTCAAGAAGTACCAACCACTCTTGCTGAGTTACAGGCCTGCCCTCTTACCATCTCTTGTTTCCAACACTAGTCCTGCTATGAATTTTGTGAGAAAGTTGCTAGCATTTAGTTTCATCATGAGTTGGCTCGTTTGTTTGTGTTGCATTTACATGATGATCAAGCCACTCTAGCTGGTGTCACTTTCACATTAACACCAGAATCTATTTCACTAGTAATCGATATACCTAACATTGGAGAGCAATGGAACAAGAGGCAACAAATTGACCGGTAGCATTATGAACCATACATCAAGCCCGGCTAGATAGCTCATGAGAGTGTTTCCTTTTCGGTACCTCAAAGATTCTTATTCTCCTTTGATGAAATTGATAATGAGATATTTCAGCTGTGAGGGCTGGTTCTCCCGTTTATATGCTTATCATATCAGGCTGCTGATGCATTTTACCAGGGTAAGGATGATGAACATCCCTTACTTCATGTGCCAAAATATTGAGAAAATTACCACTCTAGTGCAGCGCAAGACTCCTCAACAGCAGTTCAACAGTATTTACCATTTTTCTCTCATTAAAATTGTGGTCATTCATCAGCTTGGCTTACAGGGCATCACTTGGGAGGACTTCATCTCTCGTGAGTTTTTCACAGCTCCTCCAGGACCTTCAGAGGTTTTGCATGAGACAGGTGGACCTTCTTATTAGCATGAGGGTTAGGAGACACAGGCCGCTAGTATGTCGGTGTTTATCACTTATCAGAAGGGCACCAGGCAGTTGTTCGCAGCAGAAAAACAACTATTATCTCCACTTGGGGTAGAAGGGATCTCGCTTCCGTCGTTAGCACAACAAGTTATGGACAAAGGCAAGAGGCCAACACAGGATGAGAGGCCTTCAGGTGAGCGAGATACTGATTTCATTCATATAGGGGATGATGATACAGATGTGGGCCTGCAAAATGAAAATCTCAAGGAAATCATCCAAGAGCAGCAGGCGGACATCAATGCCTTGTCCCTCAACTTGGAGAGGGCTAAGTGGATTATAAAGTACTTGGAGCAGGAAATAAGTAGCTTGAAGATCAGCAAGTGATTATGGAGTTGCAAAACATTCGGGAGAATCACCACGCTGCCCAAAGGAAGAGGGTGGAGCTCACTTCACTTGAGCAAGAGATCAATGCCGATCGGGAGTCCTAGCTTGAAAGAGCCAACATCCACTTAGAGATATTGTTGGAGAAGGCCAAAAAGGAGAAAAACTTGTTGAGACACATGGCTTTTCATTATATGGCGAGAAACAAAGTTTGCAAGGTGAGAACTAGGAGCTTAAAGGCAAAATTGAAGAAGGCATCAAAGAGGCGAAAGGAGCATGATCGACTTCAGATATTGGCCGAGGATTCCTTGGCCTAACATAGTTCTTTATGGAGAAGACTCAGCCCAAATTTCAAAAAAAATTGGGCGCTTTTTGCATTTTTGAAAATTTTGGCACAAAAAACGGGATTTTCTGCTCTATGCACTGCGCCATGTGGCGCTCGCTTTTGCTAGGAGCCTCCAAATAAAAAAATCTTAGCATTTTTAGATTTTTCATGAAAAAATATGTTTGCCTACCAATGGCCAAGAAATTTTGACATGTTTTAAGCCCTGAAAAAGGTCAAAAACACTCAAAGAATGACCTTACTACCCCTATTTTGACACACAGGAAGCAGTGTTGGGAGAACTGAATTTGGGAGGGGAAAATTCAGGCCAAAGTGAAACATTCCACTTGGGTGGGAAAGTAGACAGGCATGCCTTTCCAACAAGCACACTTGGAGCTAGTTTGGACACAGGTAAGGCCTCCAAAGTAGGTCCAAACAGGCGCTATGCATAGAGAATCAGGCGTGGCACATAGAGGAAATTTTGCAGTTTTACCAAGTATTACTCTGTTTTTCACCGAGCTTTGGCCAGTTTTACTTTTTCACTTTCTTAATGGCAAATTTGTGATGTAATTTAATGTAAATTGATGGATCATGATGTAAATATGTCAAATTTTCACTTATGGAGGTAGATTCATCGGTTAAAATGTTGTTTGAAACTAAATGAATCAGTTCCCTTGTTTCTAGAGGCATGTTGTTCCACCGCCTGATTTCTAGTTCTCAGTTTAGATTTGGTTGGAACAGCTCCTAAACATGTGAGCTCGACCCCTAGAGGCTAGTATGGGCTATGATTTGTCTATATTATGTAGTTTTTCATTCATTAGCATGGTTGGACTTTTGAGAAAGCCTTGAGCTTCATAGTACACTCATATCAACATTTTGGCTAAGGAATTGAGACCAGGGTTTGCAGCACTCTTTGGAATCCATGTGGCAATTTGTCTTGGTACAGTGCTTTCTTTTGTAATTGTGAATTTGCTTATGTGTTATGTATGTCATTCTCTATCTTGTTTCTTCTTAACTAAACAAACAAGAGTGTAAGTAGAATCCATTGAAATTGCAATGCTCTACTTGAGGTTTGCTTTAGTTTCTTGATGTTTTCAACTGTTTGGAGAGGATCCATGACTTTCCTTTCCCTCTTCAGCTCCTCACCTATCTAATCCGTCCATATCATTCAATTTGAAGTGCCAAAAACAATTGCCTACCTTGCCCCATTGAGATCTCTGCAAGACTGGTCTCATTCCCCGCACCCAAAATTTGGCTTTCCATCTAAGCCAACAAATCATCATTTTATTCAATCAAACTCTTGCATACACATACCTAGGCTAAGATCAGTAGTCAAATAAGTCATCTGAAGCCTTTAGCAATTATATTTTGCGGAGATTGACCCGGAGAGAGCCCTCTCCCGACATGGTGGGGCTAGATACCAAGCCAAGCGTGGTTTGATGTTGGTCCTGAATCCTACCTTTCTCAGCTTGAGGTAAATCTAGGCTCTAACATAGAACACTCGGGTGTGTTCAAACACTTGCATCCCTGAGCATTGATTTTACTTTTCATCATCTTGTGATCATGAATATAAAATCATCTCCAAGGAGAATGTCACCTCGATGATAACTTTCATATTCACAAAACCACTCACTCTAGGGAGTGATATGAAGGGTTGCACTTGCATCAATCAACCATAAGTCATGATTTGCATATGTTTTTGAAAAAGACAATTAAACATCCCATACTTCCTTTAATGATTCCTTCTCCTATTTGGAGGGACTATCATCAAGTCCCTTCCCTCTCTCAATGCTTTTGGACCAATAATTCTTCTTGAAATTCCCTTTTTCTCCACATTTACAACATCTATTATAACTTTTCTTGGAGATTTAGATCTACCTATATATATAGATCTCCCACTTGAGGATTTACTCTTATTTCTATCATATCAATGTTGTTATAGACATTTTTGGGCACTGTAACCCCAATCAGACATGTCCATAAACCAAGGGCTTCTAAGTCCCTAAAAGTGTTGCTTCACACCCTAAAAGAACAAGGTCAATTGATTAGATCTTCTCCCAGAAGTTCTCCATGGAAAACTGCTAAGAACTGGTCAAAACTGGACCATACAGGTTGCTCAGTGCTAAGGGTGCGATGCATCCTAGCTGCTCAGTGTAAAGGGTGTGATGCATACTGGAAATCCCTTCTGTAGGGTGCGATGAGCGAGAGTGGACAAATGGAAGAGACAGTTTGCAAGGTGGATACTCAGGGAATCTTCCAGAAACTTCTCCAATGACACTTGCCTCTCTGAATTCGCCCAGGGATGAGTAAGAGATCATGAATCTCCAAGTGGAACCAAGAACTATCAGAGAGAGGACACTAATCAGAAACCCAGTAGCTAACGCACCCCCTGCAAACATCTATATATGGATCCCTCATCGCAGAGATCCAGGGGTTGGAATATTGTATTTTCTAAGGACGTGTTGTTGGTTTCTTGGTGAAGATTATAGTGCTGGGTGATCTAAGCTTTTCATGAGGTGAAGAAGGGCTTTCATGCTGAGAGGGTGATGCTGGGTCAGAACAATTGGTTGTAATCCTCTTTGCTTTTCTTGATATTAATAAAGCTATTCAAGTTTTTCTCCACATTCTTGTATGTTTTATGATATATGCATTTGTGTGGTCAATATATATCTGGTCCTATATTGTTTATGATTGTAGATCTCTGTTCTTGGATAGTGCTCTGCTGCTTTGATCCTGCAGGTGCTCTTTGAAGCTGGGTAGATGAAGGAGGAGTGGCAAAGGCCTGTCAGAAGGGAGAGGAACCAAGCAAGGAACCAAGCGCAAGACTGAGGTTTGTGTCCTTTGTTCCCCTCTTATCTACTTCTCATAAAGGAAAACGAAAGTAGTTTTAGTTTGTTTGTTTCTAAGATAGCTACCAGTCTTAGTGGGACTAGCAGCTCCGAGTGGACACTAGATTTCCCGATAACAAATGTTCCCTTAGTAATAAGGCATATGTACTATGAACTTCCATATTTTTCTTTCTCGTCTCCTTTGACAGCGGGTATGATACCATATTGTCAAAAATTAAAGTAGTTGTGTTACTACTTATGACTACAACAGACTATCCCATAAAGTTTAGTAAAAATCACAGTAAACTAATACACTTATTTTCATCTAAAATTTCAATATGAACAAACATTATTTGGCTTACCATATTATTTAAGGCATTCAAATGTTCTACCACATTGTCTCCACCATTCATCCTGAGGTTATACAACTTATTCTCTAGGAAAAGCTTCATTACTAGGGACTTAAACTAATACAAATCCCCTCACTTATTCCATAATTTATTGGTTTTAGCTTCTCCTAAAACAATTAGTAACACTAAATATGAGAGACATAACCAAATTATTCTCTTTTCCTTTTGATCCAAGTTTTCTCAGCCTTTTGTTCACATTCTCGTAGGTGTTATACCTATATCCATAATTACCCATTAATATTTTTTTACCAAAATATCTTACTTATTGAGCTTCCATGGATCGAAACTTTTCCCATTAAATTTGTTAATCTATACTTTTTAACTATTTTCGATTCTTTTCTAGCACAAGAATCACCACTGTGGAGGTCTCATTGCAACAAGGTTTATCACATAACCAAGATAATTGAATTGTTAGCCACAAAATCTAGGTTTTAAAACTTATTCAATATTTCAATGCCTTCATAGATTCTTAATAATAAAAAAAAAACAAAAATAAAATGGCAACGACACATCCCGAAATATTTATGTTGGAAACTCAAACTAGGAAAGCTAGGAAACTTTTTAAAGCCACACCTCTAATTTTTATCATCAATCAACTTCATTGTTTACAATATAATATATATGATCTCGTTACATTCAAATTCTGTAATCCTTAAACTTGGATAGATTACAACCATGATTCTTAATTATAATTATAAATCCATAAGCCAAATCACCATACACCACAAAACTACCAAAAGCAAAAATCATATGTCAAAAACTACTAAAAATAGATGCATGGTGCTATTTTTGAGAAGAATATAATTCATACTCAACAAATAGTCCATTGAATAGGATTTGCACTTAAGGCTGCAACCTTAAAATTTGTAGTTGGAGGCTGCATTGTTGTATTGCTTAATGTTGTGTAGGTTGAAATATCCACCATTGATGGTCCTGGAAAGGTATGCATGATGAATATATGTTCCATTATGCCAAGGAAAATACCATTTTGGGAGACAAATTAGACAAGAGAGGTAGGGGTGATTAAATCCTGACAACAAGTGGGAGAGAATGGGAACCAAAATTGGAGATGCATTGAAGGGAAACCCAATTGATAACTAAGAGGGGATATATTAAATTAGATTGTTGTCATTGTAGTTGACCTCCCACAACAATTATTAGGGATATGGATGAGATCATATATTATTACACATGAAATCCATCAAAATATAGGTGAGAGACATGGAAAAAGTATTAAGAGGAGGCTGCATGCGAGTGGTGGAACAATAGGTGATCATAAATTAAAGGCCCATGAGTGGATTTTATGAGACAACCATGTGGGAATGCCTAAAAAAAATATATTAGATAATTTTTTCCATCACAAGATAAAAAAAATGGAGTGTTATCATTGATAATAAATACCCTCGTAGTCTTCAATTTTATTCTTTGTGACCCTACAACCTTGAGCATTCCTACCCCTTTCAGATTTGATTGGTGGGCCGCCTATTCTTTTCATAAGCTCCTTTTGAATTCTTTTCTTTATCATGAATATCTTAGTAAGCTCCACATTGGATCATCCTCTTCAACTTTTGGTTTCTTCTACATCACTATGCACCGATCAGGCCTGGTGGTTAGCCATGACCAATCCAACCTCCCTATCTCAGCTCGAGTAGGGGATAAAATTTCAACACATTGGTAGCCAATGGATTGAAGTTTCAAAAATCTATCACTTCTTGTTTTGTTAAGAAATTAGATGATATTCTAAAAGTGGAGGTTTGTGCTCCACATTCCAAATCTTGTTCCCTTCAATTTGTAGAACATGGTCTTCTGGGCTGGTTTATGGGTCTGTGGCCATCACATATATCTATCAATTTATGGGTTAAGATTTTTTTTTTAACCGTTAATAAAAGTGGATATCACCTCTTCCTTCTGTAGTAAAGGGGTTTTCACTCTTTTAAAAAAAAAAAAATCAGATCAAGGTATAATCTTTTGGATTGGACCATATTTCATGGGTTTCCAAGGGCTATATTTGGATTGACGGAACCCAAACTTCAACCCTAAATGCGATTTCCCCTATGTTATTATAGTTTGGGTTAAAATTCCATTTCTTCCCATCCATTTTTATAATGATTCCACCTTCAGAAGCATTACTAACACTTTGCGAAGGTATGTTGATTGTGTAGAGCCTCAATATGGTCTCTTCTCCTGTGCCTAAATCTATGTGGAGATCGATCTAGATAAAGGTATCCCCACTGTAATCAATAATAACCTAGATAGTTGGTCCCATATGAAAGAGGTCAACTATGATGAACTCCCCTTCAAATTTAAAGTTTTTCATGAATATGGTCACTTTGCTAGGAACTTCCCTAAAAATCAAGATGACTAGGAAAAGAAATGAGACTTGGGAGATTAGAGGAAACAAGTGAAAAACAGGATGGGATATAATAGATAGAAACAACCCCCAAATAAGTAGTAGGAATAATCATAAAAGAAAGGTATGTGATAAAAATCCTTGAAGATTAAATCCACTAGAAGTGGGGAAGGAAGGAACAAATTAGTAAACAAAGGTGATTCTAGAAATAGGTATGAAGTTATTAACAATGAAGAAGAAGAAGGGGAAATCCCTCAACAAAGGCCCCTTAAAATAGATCAACCAATAAATCAACTTGATACCCAAGATCTCATAGAGTTGGTAGCTGAACCAAGGTCCAACAAAGAACTAGAAGCTAATCAAAAAAATTTCTCAAAAGGAGAAGAAGACTTCCTCTTCCCAAGAGAGGGTAATGCAAGGGTGATTTTTAGAAGTTTATCTGATGAGAAATCTAAAGAAAAAAATGAAAACATACTAAAATCCAATTTGTCAAACCAAAAGGTATAAAAACATAGAAGTTTAGATAGAGAAAACAAAAGAGGAGAAATAATTAGGTCACCAAACCACCCTCTAGCACCTACAAATTGGGTAAATGAGAAATAAGGGAAGCAAAAGAGGCTTTGGCACCATCGGATCTAGAGGGGCATCTCATAAAAAAAGTAAATAATGATATTTCTCTCCTAGAATTATAGGGGACTTGGGTCTAAAAAGAGAAGAGCGGAATTAAAATCTATAATAAGAATAGAAATAATCTTAGTGGGTCTAATCAACAAGACCAAAATGGAGGACCAATAGATCCTTGCACAACACCATAAGATATGGAATGGCAGTGGAATTGCTTCAGTCAACACTAGAGGAGCTTTAGGAGGCCTTTTCACTCTCTATAATTCTCGATAATTTTATCTTTGAAACTCCTGCAACTCAATACATGGGTTAGCAACCTCCTTCTTGGATCTCATCTCCAATCAGGTATGTTCTATACTCAATGCCTATATGGAAGTCCATTTTAAAGAAAACAATAATGTTGGGCCTCTCTGCAAGGCCTTCATGAAACTAAGTTTGGATCCTTCAACATATTTGGATGGGATTTAAACGCTACATTGCACAATTGGGAGAAAAAAGGGGCTTTCCTATTAGAGACCCCTTATAAGGACAAATTGAATATTTAATTAGTCAATTAAAATTAATGGTTATCAAGCTGTATAGCCTCAGATATACATGGAAAAATAAAAGAGTCAGTCCTAGCCACATTACTGCAAGGCTATATCATTTCCTTATCTCAACCACCTTCTTGGGATGAAATCTCACTCTCTGATCATTCATCCTTCCTTGGAATGGTTCATACCATCGCCCTATTAAGTTGAATATGTCTCCTCTTCTCAAATATGGTCCCATTCCTTTTATATTTTGTCCGTTATGGATTTGACACCCTGATTTTCAAAAATCGGTATCCTTGTCATGGAATCATAGAGTTTAAGTAAGAATGATTCATATTTTTGAGAAACCTAACGAAAGTTAGTAGAATATATAATTTTTCATGACATGCCCTTTGGTAGATCAAGTTGAAAGGAAAAATTTGAAGTAGGAAAAAATCTTACACTAGGGAGAAGATAGAGGAACATTTTCCTCACCTCATTCAATAAAAACTTTTGAGGACTAAAAGCCTCCATAAATGGGTATGTATGATCTAGAATGGATCATTATATAATTTTTCATCTATCTTGGTAATTTCTAGGTGAAAATTTGGAGGAATTGGCTTGCCTGACCCATTTTAGTGGCAAGTGCTTGCCTCAATATTTATGGTTTGGAACTTTCCATCGCAATTTTGGTTCACCAATTAGCACTAATTGGGTTCAAATATTTTATAGCAAAGCTCACAATCCCTTGATATTGTTTTATACGTAGAGAACCAAACAACAATGCAAAAATCACCTCCATTAAAGTTTGTATGCAAACCAAGTGGATGTCATGCCATCCCCCATTACTCACATGTGAGGCTAGCCACATGAAGAATTTTAAGAAGATTCTAGAAGGCCCAAAATCCTAATACTAATTGAGGTTTGAGGTATACAAAAATTTTAAGCCTAGATGATTACCAGACTAAGTTAAATATTGGGTTTGCTAGGAAGAGAGGAAGACCTTACATTCTTTTATCAATGTGCTATAGTTGAGCAGAGCATCTAGAGAGCGGGATTTGAGAGCATAAAGAAGGAAGTATAAGACTTTGTAGTAGTCATTCAATCCATAGTATCACTAGAAACTCCATAGTGAGTTCTCTTTCCTTGTATTTTCATTTTGATAAATAAATAAAAGAGAGTAGAGTATAGGCCTCACCCTCTAGTTGGGTTTTCTCATGGACGCTTCACTCGGGGAGCAATACCATACCACATGTGTTCATATTGGGTATATATTGAGGAAAAAATGACCGAATATGTTGAGCATATATTAGGGGGTAAAGGGTTCTTATATTGGTAGGTATAAAAAATGGAGCTCAAAGTTAATGAAAAACTATTAAGGGGTATAAAAAATGTTAATGAAAAAATGTACACCTACAATATCTAGTGAAAGTAGGGGTTTTTCAAATTGGGAATGTGTATTAAGTTTGTATTGGTAAGGGGTTAAATAATGCGGTTTTAGAGGTATTTTCCTTTAATAGTCAAATTAGCGGTATTTTGTATTGGTAGGGAGTTAAATAATGTGATTTTGGAGGTATTTTCCTTGTATTATTTTGTCTGCCACAAATGCACGTGATATGCCAGAGGTTCATTGAGTGAAGACCCTGTGAGTTTTCTCTTACATTATATTTCTATGGAAACATCTTGTCTTCATTTTTTTCATATTTCAGTTATTTTAAATTTAGAATATTGATAGACCATTTTTAAAAATTCATAATAAGAGGATTTGAACATTAGCTACGCATCTTAAATTTTTAATTCATCTTCCACAAACCATCACTTCAATTGCAATTTTATTGAAACAAGGAAACTGAAATATAATTTTTTAGGTTAAGTGGTTAATTAGGTTAACTCAACCTAGTAGGTAGTTTCAAACTTAAGGTGGCTTTTAGCCAATGAACTACAAAGAACATATGATCTCCATTTTATGTATCATATTCATTTTTGTAGAAGTAGTGGTTTGGCTTATGCTAAGTAGTAAGATGATGGATTTCCAATTAGTAAGTTTATTAATTGAGCTTACATTCGTTCTTGAACATTTATCTCCATTTATTACTAAATTACATTTGTGGCAACTAATAACACCATATAATATGAAAAACTTGAGATATTTAATTCACCCTATAAAAAGATCATCTATTATCATTATTTATTTTCCATTATTAACTCTTCATAATCACACACTAAACTGAAATTAAAATTTATTTAAATAAAATATACAAATAATATTTGACAATAACTCTTTAATAATCATTCCATAAATGATAAGAGACCAAGATTATAGAAAAAAAGGTTGTTCTTACTGACTTTATTTGTATGCATCGCATTATACTCTGAATCATGTTTAATTATATAATGATTAGTTTTAAACTAACTATTATAATAATTTTATATCACAAATAATTTTCTACTAGCTTATTAATAAAAATCAAATAACTTACATTATAACGAGTGAGAATGCATCGTGTCATATACAGGAAAAAAAGTGAGTTTCTCCCATGTGTTCGATCACATGCGTTGTGGAACGACTCACGACTCACATTTTCAAAAGTCTTACTTTTCTTCTCGACTTAATTTTGTGGAACGATTGGTTCATTGCATCCGCCACTTAATTTTGTGGAACGATTGGTTCATTGCATCCGCCACTTAATTTGGTGGGGTCTTGTTTACTGCGAGTTCGTGAAAACTGCTGCACGCCCACAAAATTCACGAAGCCAATCGAGTATTGAATCACAGTCAAGAAAATAATATATATATATTATTATTATTGTAGTAATTTTTTATTTAATTTAAAATAAAAATGGTATAACATAGGTGTATTTTAATTTATAGATGAATTGATTTTTTATCATATTTTTTTAATTAATTTTAATCAAATTGTTATAGAGAGTTTTTAAAAATTGAGCTTAAATTATTTAATTTTCATAATTTTAGTGTTTTACTATGTTTCATTGGGCTGAATTTATTTATGCATTCAAAAATATATTTTAAACAATAAAAAATCTTGAAATTATATTGTCACATTTTAATGAATTCAATGGTAAATTGAGCTCAAATAAAAGAATAACATTATATAAAAATAAATTGAAGTAAAAAAATAACATATATAAAAACAAATCAATAACAAAATATATATTATATATAATATCCTTCTTCCAAATCATATAATATTTTATTATTCCAAACAATATAATACTTTATTTTTCACTGAATTCCAATAGTTTTCAAAAAGTATGTTATAATAATTCATTTCTCAATGGATGTCAAAACTTTTTAGAAAATATGTTGTATGAAAAAATATAATATTTCATTTCTCAATGGATTCCAAAAGTTTTAGGAAAATATGTTGTATTTAACAATATAATATTTTATTTCTTTTTGGATTCCAAAAGTCTTCACAAATATAATGTATGTAATAATATAATCTTTCATTTCTCATTGAATTCCAAGAGTCTTTAGAAAATATTTTGTATTTAAGTGAATCATTATAATTATAATTATATATAATATCCTTATTCTAAAGGATATAATATTTCATTGAATTCCAAAAGTTTTTTGAAAATATGTTGTATGTAACACTATAATATTCCATTTCTCATTGCATTCTGAAAGTCTTTAGAAAATCTGTTATATGGAACAATATAATATTTCTTATCTTATTGGATTCCAAAAATCTTCATAAAATATCATGTTGCTAACAATATAATATTTCATTTCTCATTGAATTCCAAAAGTTTTCTGAAAATATGTCATATATAACACTATAATATTTCATTTCTCATTGCATTCCAAAAGTCTTCAGAAAATATGTTATATGGAACAATATAATATTTCATATCTTACTGGATTCCAAAAGTCTTCATAAATATGATGGTGCTAACAATATAATATTTCATTTCTCATTGAATTCCAAAAGTTTTCTGAAAATATGTTGTATGTAATACTATAATATTTCATTTATCATTGCATTCCAAAAGTCTTCAGAAAATATGTTATATGGAACAATATAATATTTCATATCTTGCTGGATTCCAAAAATCTTCATAAAATATGATGTTGCTAACAATATGATATTTCATTTCTCATTGAATTCCAATTTTTTTAAAAAAATATGATATATCTAGCAATATAATATTTTATTTCTCAATAAATTCCAAAAATCTTCAGAAAATATATTGTATTTTAATGAATCATTATAGTATTCAATCTCACAAAATATTATAAACTCATATGGAACAAAATTCAAAATCAATATTAAACAAAATTTAAAGTAAATATGTGACATCTTATTAAATCACAATATAAAAAAGTTAAAAAAAATAAAATCACAATACAAAATGGTTAAAAGCAAATAAATTATTTTTTATTCATAAATTTTATCTTTTCAAGAATTTGATATCAATTTTTTTTATATACATTATAATAAGTTTTTTTTTTTTTAATTTTTATTTATAACTGTAGATTTTAGTTATTCTTTTACATAAAATAAATTTAAAGCTAAAATCTTCGGCTATAAATAAAACTAAAATATATATACATATCACTATAGATTTATTTATTCTAGATCACATTAGATTTCTAAAAAAACTAAAATCTGTGAATAAAAATTAATGTATTTTACTGTGATTTTATAAAATACCTTTTATATTTTGAATGACGACAATTATATATATATATATATATATATATATATATATATATATATATATATAATGTAAAATAGAAACAATAAATTTTAAAACTATATTTTTGATAAATAATATGTTGTATATAAGTATTATAATGTATGAAATTAACTCAAACAAAAGTAATCTTTTGTTCAATAAAAAAATAATAAAAATAATTTGTGTTATAGAGATCAAAGATATTTGAGAAATAACATAAAAGTATAAGGTATTATGTTTTTTGTATTTATAATTAAATAGGGTATTCTTTTTTGTTAAGTTTGGTAGCGTTCATATAGTAATTTTTAAGCAAAAATTTATATATAATATTTGGGTTGTGGCAAGGAAAACCAAATTAGTAGTATAACATATTTTTTTGACACAGTGTAAAGAATTTGAATAAAATTACAAAACTAAACAAATTTTCACTATTATGACAATTATAACTTGTGTTTTAGGCTGGGAATCCTCTTATAACAAAATATATAAGAAAATTGAAACTAATGAATAACATGACAAACTTGATGACATGAATTAAGTAGTTGGAGAATCCAACTAAATAGTATTAGGTGAGCCTATTTCATCCTTAGAATCAACAATCTCTATATTTTCTAACTTCTTCGCTAGCATAACTGCCTTCTTATCCAACTTCTAAAGCTGACCCTACACTTCATCCACACTTAATAAAATATCCTTTTTCTCCTCTAGCCACTTAACCAAGACTCTACCCATGATTCTCTTCAGTTGCTAGTATATGTTCACAATTTGCATATACTAGGTTTGCGTCTTCCTTATCCTACTTGCCTCTAAGACCTTGTTTCTATTTTGGTCCTCAAATTCAGTATTTGAAATAAAATGATGATCTATCCTTGCACCATATTCAACATCTTCAATCTCTCTTCTAACTCAAGGAGGAGTGTTCCTGAAATATATTTATGGAAACTACTCTGTTATTTCTACTTCTTCAGTCTCTCTTCTAACTTAAGGAAGAGTGTTCTTGTAATATATTTAAGGAAATTACTCCACTATTTCAACTTCTTCAATCTCTCTTCTAACTCAAGGAGGAGTATTCTCGTAATATACTTCAACAAACGTCTATTTGATTAACTAATCCCAAGAAAAGGGGCTTGTTGGGGTGGTCATGAGTAATGCTTGCCCCTTCTCCCACTTGAGTCATACTTTGTAGGCATAATTGAAAGGCCAACTGAAAGAAACCATAGAGGGTAGATGGAATCCCTAAAACAAATTATTAAAATATTGATAGCAACTTTAAGAGGGGAGGAATAAAACAAATAATTTGATACCCAAGGAGAAATAAACTTTCTTCCCTTAGACCATTCTAGAAACCACTGAAGTAGATAACATAATAAGGGGAAGGGAAGGGGATTGAGAAGATTGAGATCGAAGAAATTAGCGAAGCAAGTGAAAACATTACCATAAAGGAAGAGGTTCCACTAGGGTGACCAAAGGAAAATAAAGGAGAAATCTAGAGCATATTTATTTAAAAAATCATAGAAATTCTAAAGAAACCAAATACCCATTGAGAGAAGTTTCTTATAAGAATCCTTTCAAGTAGAAGTCCAAGAAATGAAGGCATGGTATAAAGAACCTCATGACACATAAGAGCATCAAATACTTTTACGTCTGCAAGCTCTAGCCAAAGACATTAAACGTATAAAGTGAATAGTGGACCAATGATAACAAAACAAAGCTAAAAAGGGAAATTATGTCACCTATCATAGAAAATGAACCTAGAAGAGAGCTAGGGAAATGGAAATCGTGCTTAAGAGAGGCTTTATTACACCTTTTATGAATTAAAAAACTTTAACAATACAAAATGAAAACCACGCGTTCATCATCCAAGCCATATTTTCAACGAGTCGATTTCTTATAGGAAACATAAATAACAAATGACCAACATAGACACTTTCTATATGAAAACTTCCTTACTCCCAAAAGCTTGAGGAAGCACATCCATCAAGCATAAAGATTCAAGACCAAGAATGTTGTGTCAGCCAACGAACTATAAAACTTACTCATCAGATGGTTAATAGTCCATGTAACCTTCATAACCACAAATTTATCATATCCTTCTCGAACAACTTGATTTCATAAAACCTTGAAATCATGAATCCTATTAATTCTTGCATGCTTTTCGCTAGTGAGGGATCCTCAGTCACTGCCCCACCCCTTCACCTTCCTTTCAATCAATGTCCTAGACATTGAAAATGGAGCTATGGTTCACCTTATGTAGGGGTTGAGATCTTCTTGAACCAAATCCATACACTAAGATCGTAGTGGTTTGTCATTGACTTCAGCCCACAAAGAGTCCAATGCACCACTAGCCATATTTCCTCCTTCACTTACTACACTGTTGGCTAATTTATTCCCAGTTCATCTCCCATGTGATAATAATAGGAAAACGCTTGAGAGAGAAGGGAGTTTATTCTTTATAGAACTCCTTATAGTCTCCATCACCTAAACACTTTGGACACGTGAGATCCATTTTAAATTATTTTGACCATGGTTATTATCAATTAACAATCTTGTTTTATTAGTAGGTTGTTATATTGATGTTGAATGGCTATTCAAAGCCCATATTCCAGTGCAAAAAGTTACCTTGAATTGCTTCTATCGATTCCCAATGAGCCAAAATAAATATGTAATATAGCTTCATGAGAGATTTTGAAGGCTCCCCCATATGTAGCTGGGCCTGGGTTTCCTTTCAAGGTCCCATAAAAATTTAATTTTATGGCTTCTAGGGGAGGACAAATCCATTTTGTTGAATTGGAGCATCTAGGTTGAGGGATTAAATTAAAGTGGGTTTGCATGGATCATTGCGTTACCATTCCTATGGAGACCAACTGTGAGATAAAATAATTTCACTAATAGATTTGATTATTCTTCTGCAAATTTTTTCATTTGATTGCAAAGTATTTTTGGAAATTATTTTGTTCTTTTCATTCCTAGTCTCCCATTCAATAACTCTTCGGAGCGACTACCATTCTTAATTAATTATACTCTATGAGAAGTCTGAGATACACTACTCTAATATTAGGGTTAGAATGTCTCTAACTCTATCATATTTATGAAATATAAGAGCCACTTTATCCCAGAGGATAGACACATATGAGCAAGAGTTATGTAGGGTCTCTAAGGATTTAGATTTTTGACAATATAAGTGACAAAAGAGATTGGTCTAAAAAGCCACATATTTGAAACTTATCCCAAGTTAACATCTTCCTATGTGCAACCTACCATAAAAATAGTGAAACCTTCAACCATAAGCCCATTTTCCATATTTTACTCCATATGTTTTCTTATAGCGGTTAGGAGAATCTTAAAATGATATTGTATGCCTCTTTTAAATTGTAGTTTCCTCTTTCCTTGTAACCCCATCAAAATTTATCAAGTCCATTTTGAAGTTTTATTTTCCTTTCCTATTGCTTTCTCCATAAGTTTTCCATCACATTCCTCCTATTTGGAAGTAATAACTATTTTTTAGACAAATCAAATTCAGTATTCTTGATGATTAGCTTGGGTTTATCAATATTCAACTATTGTATCCTTACCTTGTTGATTTTTTTTTTTCTTTTTCTTGGAATTTCTCCTCCTATTGTAATTTAGGCATTTGATTCGAGGAGTCTTCTTAGAAATAAACATGATGTAATTATTACACCTCCTAAACATTATGATACTATATGAGGGAGCAGTTTTCTGACGATACATGTTTTTATCTATGAGCCTTTAATGTCCTCATATATTTAGATTAGTTTGTGTTCTTCAAAATCTAGAACATATTTATTTTTGTAGAGTTTTCTCCAAATATATGTATGAGAGTGTTGTAGCTACTACAACCCCTTCCAAAAATTTTCCTACACTTCAATTTTGGATCCTACCTTTTGTCTATAAGAACTATCATTTTCATTTTCGTCAAGTGTTCCTCTTGATTCTCTATTGTCGCAATCACTTATCTTTTCATACATCCTTTGTGTGTTGTCTTAATGATCCAGGTGGATGTTGTTGGCCACGCACCTATCCCACTTGGACCCCCACAACTGTCTCTTTCAGTTTTTCAGTTTCCGTAATGGTAGCACAGTTTACTATTTTTAGCAGTTTTTCGGGTCGTGAACTTCCGGATCCGTTTTGGGGTCCTAAATGACGTTTTTTTGGAAAGCTGGGAGAAACATGGGTCCATGGACGAATTTTTCTGATCCCAAAATTGTAGTTCTTGGATAGATCTTTCTAATGAGATATTGTGCGTGTCAAAAGGAGATGGTATGCCAAAGTTACGACCCCGAGAAGTTGATGTACCAATTTACCCAAACGGGGCCCACAATTTGGCGTTTCATCTTCTACGATTAGGTTTTTGAATGTTTAGGGTTTTCCATTGCTTCTCAACAATAAATAGGCCTTTGAGCGTCATTGTAACACAGTTCAGAGGCATGTAGTTGACACATATCTTCTCAGAGATAAGCTACCATCGCCCTAGTTGGTTTATTTACATTTCTGTTTGTAAGCATATTTCAGTGTTTTACATTAATGAAATGAAGTATTATTTCCACTGCATCTCTATGTTTATGGTTATCTTTGTAATTTGTTGCGTTCCTGTTTAAATCTGGATCAGTGGTATAAGAGCGGTCTGCTTTTTCTTTGTTTTTCTTTGCATGCCCCAATGAGGTTGGGATATAAGGAGTTAGGGCTTGAACTAGTAAAACCTTTGCAAGACCAGCCTCGCAAATCCCGACGGCCTCCAATGGAAGATGAAAAGAAAGATGAGGGGCCAGGAAATCCTATCAAAATCTTGAAGAATCCCTTGAGCGGCAAAGGAATGTGATGATGGACAGCTTTGCCCAGATCCTTCAGTGGCTACCCAGATGCGACGCATTGGCTTCCAACAGCTACTCTGGAAATGCCACACCATTTAAGGTACAAGTTAATTTTGAAATCCCCATATTTGAGGGTCAGATAGACGCAGATGCTGTAGATAAATGGTTAAATCTATGAGAGGGTCATTCTTTTTTCATGAATTTTCGAGTTAGGAAAAGATTGTTTTCACTCTTCTCAAAGCAGTCCCCCACGTCAAGGACTGGTGGCAAACCTACTGCGAGCAGAAGGATGAAAGTACGGACTCACTGTTCTCAGTCACACCCACTTGGAATTCCTTCTGGGATGCCATCAAGGAGTAGTACTACCCTGTCAAAAGCTATGAGGACAAATACATAAAGTGGACCACACTGCGGTAAGGACGGGACCAAGATGTACTAGAGCACAAACATTTTTCATACCCTTTGTACATAGTTGGGTATTAAAGATTCTAAGCTGGATCTGGTACTCAAATACCGCGACTGCCTACACAGATACATCCAGGAAGAGATGAAGTTCCTGAACATCTCCTTGCTCAGACAGTGTACCAATACGCTGTCAAAATCAAGAAAAAGTTCAAATAGAAGAAGAGAGACTTTGGATCTGTGAACCAGAAGACCAAAGGACAAAGCCAAGGCGGGGTGACCCAAGACAACCCATTGAAGCCACAAGAAAATAACAACACCATAAAGTCGAAGAAGGACACAGGAAATTTGTGTGAGTTCCATAAGAGCCCCACTCACAACATAAGTGAGGGTCGGACCAAGAAGTCGTTGGTGGCAGAGTTGAAGGCTTCAGAATCATATGCATGTTCTGACCGTGAGTCAAAACTCGATAAGGGGAATGGCAAAGGGAAGCAGATCATTGATGCGGAGCCCAGTGTCACTGTTGCCACTGCCAAGATCCAGAAGAATGAGCCCGAAGATCCAGAGGAGGGGTAGCGTCTTTTCCACTCACAGATGTGGGTGAAGGGTTTACCGCTGCAATTCATTGTCGAGAGTGGCAGCCAAAAGAACCTCATTTCAGTAGAGGTCATGAAGCGGTTGGGCCTACTGACTACACTACACTCGTAGCTGTACAGTATCGGGTGGCTTCACCAAGGACGAGATCTCCGAGTTTTCCAGAAGTGCCGCCTTCCCCACAGCATCAAGCCCTTCACAGACGAGGTATTGTGTGACGTTACACCTCTGGATGTCTGTGATGTATTATTAGGCTAGCCATACTTGTGGAGGTGACATGATCTGTATGAGTCAAGGCCTCGCGCTATTATTATTACTTTGGGTAATTCATTATACAGGATACCGGAGGCAGCCCCACCTACCTCTACCTCTTTGATCTCCGCTAAGAAATTCAACAAGATTGTCTCCCACACTAGGAAATTCATTTTATGTCTGGTTCGCTCCCAAAGTTAGGGGAAGATCATCGCCACATCCATGACTCCCACGAAGGGTTCCTCTATGCAGTAGCAACAGCAGATGGATACAGTCATGAAAGCAGACAATAACATCTTCTCCTCACCCACAGGAACGTTGTTGCACTGTCACGTCAAGAATTCATTCAATCTGACTCCCAGAGCACATCTACCCAATAGGCCAATATATCACCCCTCCATTATTAAAATGACAAGTACAAGAAGCGACATGGTCCTTACACCAGTACCAAGGTTGTGGGGAACAATGCTTTGGAGCAAAACATTCCCCCATTCCTTTGCTTGCACCGAGTGTTCAATGTGGACCACCCTCTACCATGCTTCCCACCATTAGTGGACACATCAGATATTGCAGAATAGCTCACCAGGGACCAAGTTCAGCAGATGGAGGAACTCAACGCAATGGGGACCATTGCTTCCTAAGGGGGGAGGAATGATATAGGTGGATGTTGGTGGCCACCCACCTATCCCACTTGGACCCCCACAGTTGTTTCTTTCAGTTTTTCAGTTTCTGTAATTGTAGCACAATTTACTATTTTTAGCGGTTTTTCGGGTCCGGAACTTCCAGAGCCGTTTTGAGGCCCTAAACGACGTTTTTTGGGAAAACTGGGAGCAACATAGGTCTTTCTAACGAGATATTGTGCACGTCAAATGGAGATTATATGCCAAAGTTACGATCCCAGGAAGTTGATGTACCAATTTACCCAAATGGGGCCCACAGTTTGGCGTTTCATCTTCTAGGGTTAGGTTTTTGGATGTTTAGGGTTTTCCATTATATCTCAAAAATAAATAGGGCTTTGAGCCTCATTGTAACACAGTTCAGAGGCATGTAGCCACCACATCTCTTCTCAGAGACAAGCTACCATCGCCCTAGCTGGCTTATTTCCATTTCTGTTTGTAATCATATTTTAGTATTTTACATTAATGAACTGAAGTATTATTTCCATTGCATCTTTGTGTTTATGGTTATTTCTATAATTTGTTGCGTTCCTGTTTAAATCCGGATCACTTAACTAATTTGTGTTGACAACAACTGAGTCTTTTCGACGACTATTGCACAACTTTTGATGACAAGTAAACACCCTCCCAAACACAAGCTAACTCTTGTCCTGATCTAGCACTGATTACTTGTCTTGCATATGGGAACTGCGTAATCCTTTGCCATTGGAAAGGCCTTAATGAATTGAGCTATGTAATCTTATGAGAAAGGCAGTCATTGAGCAAGTGAAATTCACAATACTCCTTTGAGAGTCAGAATTGCACAATTCACTAATCCAGTGAACTACACAATCCCTTATCACTAGGAATTGAGCAGTTTTTCTGCCAGTGAACTGTCGAATCTTTTAGAACAAGGGAATTGTGCATCCCTAGGAAATAGGGAGTGCACATTCCTATTTGACCATGTGGCATAAGTGTTTAATTATGATCTATGGACAAGTGTCAGTTTCTCCTTGATTTTAGGCATGCAGGTCATAAAACCTAACCCTAATATTGTGGGGGTAAATCTATATAATAGATGCTTGTAGAGCTCCTTTTCACATTCGACATTAGAGCTCTCACCATACCCATGATTTCAAGGAGGTTTAGAATTTTTTTGCAATACTTCTCCAGATAAGTTTCTAAAGTATCACTTTTTGCTGTTTTTCCTATCGCTTTTGTCGCTTTTTTTTTGCACGTGCCACTTTGCATGTTTCTTATTGCAGTTATTAGTGTTTTTACTATTATTACCTTGTACAAGTGTGTTTTAGTCTATCGAGCTGTTTTTACAGGTGTCACATCCGTCTCTAGTCCTTTGTCTGACCATGAGTTATTATTGTTGGGTCTTTTTATGCATGCATGTTCTTCCCTTTGCATAATATTTTCTGGTCGATGCTAGTGATTGATCTAACTCATTCTAAGTGAAATTTAAACTCTTCTCTTACTTAGTCACTTATTTGAAGTTTTCCTCTCTCCCAGGCTAAACTACAACATCTTGAAGGCTTGTTGGCATCTCCTACCACACATTGTGCAATCCTAAGTAGCAAGCCACCTTCTTGCCAGCTAAACCTATGCAATGCGTAATTACTAGCCTCCTCTAATTGTGCATTGTGCAATCTAAGCTAGTAGTGGCCCAACCTGATCACTGTGACTACATAGTACATAATCCTTCCCCCTTTCTGCCACCTAAGATTGTGCATTGCGCAATTCCAACCCTCAATCCAACCATCTATCAGACAATACTACGCAATCCCCCCTCTCACTATGCATTGTGAAATTCCAGAGCCTATTCTACCTCCTTGCAGCCCAACATTGCATAATATCTTCCCTTGGTTAATGTTTTTCTGCTTTAAGATTTATTGTTGAACTTATCTGTTAGAGATAACTTGTTATCACCATTAGTGCATCTGTTTCCACAAGTACTGTATGTCTTGAACACATTTCTCTCTCATCAATAGATATCACCATGCCTCCCAAGAGATCATCATTAAAGGAGGCTACAAAGAGCAGTTAAAAGGAAGTTGTTTAAATTTGTTTAATATCATTTCCCATTTGTCTAATACACATGTGTACATTGAGAAGGACTCTAATATTAGTTGGCATACTATCAAGGATGCATGCACTGCTATAGAATTTCAAGTAGATATGGAGGATAGACATGTTTACATCAACATCCAAAAGTCAAGGCTTCACAGAGTCGCTTGTAGATACCCAATATTGCCATGTGAAAATGTCATTAAATGGATTATGAAAGGATTGGATATGAAGAGCATGTCTTGAAATAGTGTTAGTGTTAGTGTGCATTGCCTCCTACCAACCACATGATATCCACTTGATTCACAACTTTCTTAAGCATGAGAAACATATGGACTCTTATTTCTATGCAGCAATAGGTTATCTACACACTAAGGAAGTGGTCAAGGTGTGGGTAAAGGAACTCATAAATTTTTTCTAGACGCTAAACAATACTTACAAGACCAAATCACTTAGATAGGTGTTTCAATATTCGATATTGTTGTATTGTCGAGTTTATGGACATAGAAATACTAAATCCTTCCCAGAATGATGGTTTTACATGCTATATTAGATTGTCAAAAAGGGAAGATATTTAACTTGTCTAATATTGTTACTCGACAACTAAAGATCAAAGTGAACAAAGAAGAAAATCCACCAAAATATAAGAAACAACAATTGTACTTTTTTCCCTACCTACTAGATGAAATATGTGCTCATAATGCTTTCCCTAGAATGGATTGGAAATGGACACCTAAAGAGCCTCCTATTTATATTTATTACAAATTGTTAACAGAATGAAACTACAGAGGAGTCTTTAAAATATTGTTTGATCACTTCTTGAGAGTCTTATACCAGATGATATTTGAATAAGAATCATCTTGCATGTCTCGTGAGGCAATGAATTCAGTGTTGGAAGTTGCAGATTGGTTTGCCTCACCAAATGGTACATACCTCAAAGTGCTTGGCTATTACAAACCATATCATGTATTTCCGAGGTATGCCACAAATAAAGTATTCATGCAAGAGGTTTCCTATTGTCTTGGCATAGGTCTAACTGTAGTACTGCAGAGGAAGAAGAAGGAACCTTGGCTTGATTTTCCCTTGTAGGTGGGATATTACGAGATTAAGAACTTGAAGGCTATAGAAGCTAAAGCCAAATAATTGGAAATCCTCAGGTTCAGTATGATAGACTTTCATCAATATGATCCTAGAGGATTTTGCATGATACATTGTTCCAAGTTGCACTTTTTTTGGCCGTATGGGACCTTTTCCAGGCTAGAGGAAGAAAATATCAATAATTGCTATAATGCCTCTTAGACACATACACTAGGAAACTAGGTAGGCCCTTCCATTGCAATTTCGGAGCAAAGTATTTCCGAGGAAGTAAAGTAGCCAGAAGAGTGCAACCCAACGAGAATCAAATGTAAGAGGAAGATTTCCAATAACCCAGCAGAAGTGAAAAGCCACAAGTTCAAAGTAGACCCAACTATTCTAAAAGTGTTTATGGTAGTAGAAGGGAGAAGGAAATAGTGGGAAGTAGAGAGGAGATAAGAACAAGAACATAAATAGGAGGAAGCGTGGATGCATAAGAAAGAGAAGGAAAGGAAATAATAAGAGTAGATGCATGAACATTAATAATTAAAAAGAAAGGAGGAAGAAGAAGCCAGGCGAAAGCTGGTAGAAGAGGAAAGGAAAAAACATCCTGAAGAAGAAGAGAGCAGACAAAAGTAGGATCAAGAGCTTGTTCAAGAAATTAATGAGAAGATATTACCCCAAGACATGGATATAGAACAAGGGGAACAAAACCAATATTTTGACCTCATGCCTATTGAAGAACATATAACCAGTCAACCTCCACCTCCCCTTATAGATGGGCAAACTCGAGGTGGTGAGGAAGAAATATCTCCTCTAGATGATGACATGATCATAGATATTTTCAGCTTGACCTTTAATGAGCTCCATGACAAAATTGTACAGGAAACGAGGAAATATTCCCCATTGATCTAGCACATCATGCTTTCATTCACCAAAAAGGGGTGATCGTCACTAGCACTAGAAGGAATTCTCAGACCAATGTTGCAACTAAATTAGCTTTTGCAGGAGCTCCAAAAGAAAATACAAATTTCCTAATAGCAAAATTCTCATACAAAGAAATAGGTAACTCGACACTTTTGTGGCAAACATTTTAGCTGCTTATGCACAATTATATAATAGTCTGGATTCCTTGGTTCAAGTACACAATATCCCCTCAGTAGGTCCATTTTCAGAGACAAAGGGAAAAAATGTTGTCAGGTAGGAGATCGAGGAATACTTGAACCAGCTGAAGCAGATCACTACCAAATAAGAGTTGGAGGTTAATAGACACAATGTGTAGAAGTATATAGGTGGTCCCGAACTGGTCAATATGAAGTTTTTCTTATTGTAGAAAAAATTGCAAAATGGATCCAAAACCATCTACCCAGACGTTATGGAAGCTAGAGTGCATTATTAGCCTAACCTTCCATCAATGTTTGAGGAGACAATTTCACAATACTAAGCTTCACATCAATATCTAACTACAAAATTGCAAATTAAAGTTGTTGAACTAGAGTTTCCTAAAACTAAATCTTAATGCATCTAGTTGTCTTATTAGGCTCTACTCACTTTTGTCCTATATGGGTTTTTTCCTTATTGTATATGTAAGTTGAAGTCTAAGAGTTAAATGTGGAATATGAAAAGCCATTAGTTAAAATAAAGAAAAAGAAGTCCAAGAGTCATGAGGGAAGCTCAAAGGTCACAAAGGGAGATGAAGGGTCATCTCATTTGTTATAAATAAATCCTCATAATTCAATCAAAGGGCTTGGAACCTAATATTTGGAGCCTTGGATTCTCTAGTCTAGTATAGGAGGAATATCATTCTTTGGAGAAGCAAGTGTTGGCTTCATGTTCCACTATTGGGGCTAGTGTAATATAAATGTAATTGTATGATTGGAACTTTCACTTTATAATGAGAAGATCTCAAAGACAACATTCTTTCATGCATATTTCATGAATGTTGTAAGAGTATTATTGATCCAAATGGATCCTAGAAACCATCTAAGTCTTCAAAGATCAAAACTATCACATGAGGAAAATCCCTTAGAAAAGGTGGAAAACACTATCGGGAGGCAAAAACATAGAGAAAATAGTGAAAATAGGCTTATCAGTAGTTTAAAGTAACTATGAATCGAAGCCGTCAGATCTGGCAGATCAACGGTCCAGATTCAATCGGCGAATCGCAATCGGCAGTGGCAAAGGGAGACTATTGGTGGAGACCACAAGGAATGTGTGATAGCGATCAGTGGGGTCAATGAGGACCATCAATCAAGCGCGCAGATCAACGGCCCAAGTTGAATCGCGATATCGCAATCGGAAAAAAAAGAGGAGCGATTTCAATTGGCCGGGGTTATGTGCGGTATGCGAATTGGATCGCAACATCGCATCAGAGTATTATAAAGGATCGGGGTCGATAGTAAACATAATTGCGATAGCCGGACCTAATAATATTATAAATGATATTATATATGTTTTGAGATCCGGAAAGCAAGGTTTTCCTTTGTATTTTGCATTTTTGTTAAATAAACGAAATACAAAGGAAAAGGCGCCGATGTGATATTATGGACTTGAAAGGGTTTATTAATGTTGTTATATATGGTTTCAAGTCTGATAAAGCCATAATACGAGATTTTTCAATGTTTAATGTATTTCTTTAATACAAAGAAACCAAGCGGTATTTCGGGAGGACCAAAGGCGGAAAGAGGTTTTGGCCAGGCTCCACCGGAGCCCGTACATCGGCTGCCACGTGTCCAACCCCAGGAGAGAGAAAACCACTCTTTTCAGGCAATTAACTCCCATACAAAAGAGCCACCTAAAATGGATCTCAATCGTTGGATATGGATCTCCCAGATCAATGGTGGAGAATCGATAAGCAGTTAAAAGGTGGACCTGATAGGAGTATTGACCAGATTTGAGGACTTCTGAAGTTCGATGAACAGTGTTGTGGCAGTTTTTCCCATGTTTGAATGCATTTCTCTGTGTAAACAGAGAGTGGCTATTTCAGTGATTTCAAAGGTCCGATGCACTCTTCCGTTGCAGAACAGGTGGCCACCTCCCCTAAAGGCATTAGCAATGATTATTTAATGTTCAGAAGGGGGATTCGAGCAGACAGGGGCTGAGAGATAGAAAGCTCGAGAAGATGAAACGAACAGACAACGCAGATTGGATTTAAAGCCATAGACAGAGAGAAAACAGGACAAGCAGTGCTGAGACAGGGAAAAGATAGAGATATAGAGTGATAGAAGGAGTCTGTTTACTCAGAGAGGCTTGAGAGGTTCAAGCAAACTCTTTCTGTTGTATCTGTTGCGCGTTGAGATTCAAATTGAGCTCATACCTTTGTAAAAATCTACTTTGAAGACATAATAGAGAGGTCACCACTAAAGGCTGGACCAAGAGATGTAGCCCAGAAGTGTTGGGTGAACTCCTTATTAAACTTGCTGTGTTTATATGTTTTTGTCAATTATGTTCTTTTACTACTTCATTGTCTATGTATTTCGCAATCTTATCAATCCATTGCATAAAATAACATAGGAATGTCCACGCACATGAGATAGTAATACCTTAATAATTGTCTAAGATCATATATCAGATCAAGTGGTATCAGAGCTTTAGGTTTGCTAAGGTTAGACAAGCTTGTGCTAGACTGTTGAATGATAACTAGGTCAAAGCTCAAATTAGGAGAATGAGAACTGGTTGAGACTAACCCAGAAATAGGAATAATCCATCCTAGGAGGAAAATGGCAGAAGAAACTCCCTTGGAATCAGACTCTCAGTTCATGGACAGTTTCGTGACCATGAGAGCCATGGTAGAAGAGATGTATCGAGAATTTAAGAAAGGTCGAAGTGAAGATACTTCAACCTCCAAACAAGACAAAAGAACAGAGGAACCTCTTCTCGATGGCCATTCAAAAGGCAAAGGGAAAGGGAAAGAGCCTCCTCTATCAACACCTCCTTCTAGCCCTTTGATTAAATTAGATGTAAAATTTGATTTTCCAATATATGATGGATAATTAAATGCAGAAAAGCTAGATAACTAGATTAGACAGATTGATGTATATTGCAGGGTGTAGAACATCAATTCAGAAAGGAGAAAGATTCAGTTGGCTAGCCTTCACCTTGGAGGAACTGCCCTAGTGTGGTGGGAAGGCAGGACACAAGATGATTTGAATAAGCATGGTAAAATTCTTTCTACCGAGAATGAATTTGTTTTTTCCATTATAAAACAATTCTATCCACTAACTTACCTGCAACAAGCCATGATGAGTTGGCAAACTCTTCGCCAATTAAAAGGGAAAAGTGTACAAAGCTATACCCAGAAATTTAAAAAAAGAGCTTTAATTCTAGGCATTTCTCTAGACTGACCTAAAACTTTGTTGAAGTATATAGGTGGTCTACACAGCTATTTTAGGAACACAATTCTCATGTTTAATGCTACTAGCATAGATGAGGTATCTGTTCATGCTACACATCTAGAGGCTAGAGGCAAGAATGTGAACCTAGAGATTGGGGGATCATCAAAACCCACTACAAGCAAGAACAAGGAAAAGAAGAAGCAAAAATTAAAGGAGAGGAAGACAAATACTGTACATAAAGACAAACCTTCATGCACTCACTGCAAGAAGGTTGGACATGATGATGAGCACTACTGGTCTTTGCATTCGGAGCTGAAACCCAAGAAGTTTGATGGCAAGAAGAAGAAGACTGTTGCTGCTATTCAAAAAGATTTGGGGTCAGACTTAGGTGATGAAACAATAGTCACAGCTGCAGATATAAAAGGCAAAAATTCTGAAGCATCTACTAGTAATTCTACACAATCTATTGATATTGATAATGAAGATATTAGAGTTATTTCCAAGAATCAAAAGGTTGATACTTTATTTGATAGTAGTTCACAAGTAAACTTGATTTCTGAAGCAATTGTAAAGAAGTTGGGACTACTAACCACACCTCACAAGAAGCCATATCCATTAGGTTGGGTATGTGATAAAGCAAAACTACAAGTGACTAGACAATGTAAACTTAGGTTTTCTTTTGGGTCAACTTTTGTAGATGAGATTGAGTTAGATATAGTTCCTTTAGATATATGTGGTATTGGTTTAGGAAGTCCTTGTATGATAGAAAAGCCATTCTCTATAGAACTGAAAATAAGTATCAACTCACAAAAGATGGAATCAAATATAGTGTAAGAGCTCATTAGCTCAAAAATAACTACACTCTCATTAACTTAGCGCAGATGAAAAGAATTGTAAACTCATGCAAGCAATTTTTACTAATGGTTGTAAAGGAAAAGACCCCTGAAAAAACCAATGTATTTGAAGGCTGTGATGCTAAACAAAAAGTTGATTTAGAAAAAGTTGTTTTAGAATATGATATCCTATGATATCCTATTTCAAGAACCTAAAGGTCTGCCACCTAAAAGGGAAATTGTACATGATATTAATTTGCAGCAAGATGCTCCATTGCCTAACATTGGACTGTACAGGTTATCAACTTTAGAGAATGCAGAGATCAAGAAGCAGGTATAGGAGCTGCTCGACAAAGGGTTCATAAGACCAAGCACATCACCATGTGGATGTCCAATTGTCTTGGTGAGAAAGAAAGATGGCTCGTGGAGGATGTGCATTGATTATAGAGCACTGAATAAAATAACGATCAAGAATCTTTATCCTCTTCCTCGCATAGATGATCTACTAGATCAGTTGAACGAAGCTGTTTAAGTTTCCAAGTTAGACTTGCGTTGTGGCTACCATCAGGTCAGAGTAGCAAAAAAAGATGCATGGAAGACTGCTTTCAAAACAATGCAAGGGCTGTATGAATGGCTAGTTATGCCTTTTGGCCTAACTAATGCTCCTGCCACTTTCATGAGAGTAATGAATGATGTACTCAGGCCTTTTATTGATGATTTTGTAATTGTATATTTAGATGACATTCTTGTTTTCAGTAAAACACAGGAAGAACATTTGAAGCATGTAAAGCAAACTCTAGATGTTTTGAAAAAATAAAATCTCTATGTTAAGTTATCAAAATGTGAATTTGGTAAAACATCTTTGAATTATTTGGGTCATATTGTAGGGGGTGGTGAATTGAAGATAGATCCCTCTAAGGTTGAAGTCATTATGAACTGGCGTAAACCCAAATATGCTACAGAAGTTAGGAGCTTCTTAGGAGCAGCACAATATTGGAGAAAGTTTATTGCTAACTTTTCCTTGATTGCAACTCCCTTACATGCTTTAACAGGATTGAACAAGGTGTTTCAGTGGGGAGGCAAACAACAGAAAGCCTTTGACACCTTGAAAGAAAATATTAGTACAACACCAGTACTAGCATTGCCAGATCTTCAAATACCATTTGACATTGAAATAGATGCCAGTGACTATGCCATGGGAGCAGTGTTGATGCAACATGGTAAACCCATATGTTATCATTCTAAGACATTTAATTATGCAGTAGTTAATTATCCCACATATGATAAAGGATTGTATGCATTATTACAGAGTGTGAAAAAGCGGAAACATTACCTATTCGGTAAAGAAACAGTTATACATACTGATCATTAACCACTTCAATATTTGCACTCACAAACTAAATTGCAGCAATCAAGACACTATAGGTGGATGGGTTTTCTACAACAGTTTCATATTGTCATCAGCTATAAGAAAGGCATACACAATAAGGGTGCATATATGTTATCCAAGCCCATTATAAATGCATCTACTATACTTAAGCATAACCCAATATTGCATGAAAGCTACATTGAACAATATGCTCAAGATGTAGATTTTAAAGATGTATATGAAACTTTAAGTGATAACAAACAAGTAGAAGAATTGGATTATCATGTTAAGGAACAACTCTTATATCATTTGGGAAAGTTATGCATTCCTCAAACTGAAAGAGTTAATATAATCCGAGAAGCACACACTTGTCTAATATCAAGTAATTTTGGTGTAAGTAAAATAGTTTCACAGCTGCAGAGATTCTGCTATTGGCCAAGAATGCATGGAACAATTTCTAGATATATTAAGGGGTGTACCATGTGTGCTAAAAGCAAGCCTAGCAATAGAAAACTAGGCTTGTACACTCCACTTCCAGTTCCTTCTCACCCTTGGGAAAGTGTTTCCATGGACTTTGTTGGGGGACTGCCAAAATCTAGAAAAGGTCATGATTATTTATATGTTATTGTGGATAGGTTCAGCAAAATGTGTATTTTAGTACCCTATAACAAGCAGATTACAGCTGAACAAACAAAAAAATTTCTCTTTGAGCATGTATGGGTTCATTTTGGGTTACCCACTTCTATTGTATCTGATCGAGATTCCCGATTTGTTGGGAAGTTTAGGTCAAGTCTATGGGAGTTAATGGACACCAGATTGAAGAAGAGCACAACATTTCATCCACAAACAGATGGCCAAACAGAGGTGGGCAATAGAACAGTGATCTAGTTGCTCAAGGGCTATTGCAGCAAGCATTCCAAGCTTTGCGATGAACATTTATGTTATGTGCAACATTCTTACAACCATGCTAAACACTCTTCTACACAATGATCTCCTTTTGAGACTTGTTTTGTATTTACACAAAAGTCTCCCTTGGATTTTATCTTTAGTAAAGACATAGCAGTTGATGGACACAGTGATGTGGACAAAACAACCAAGTTCATTGAACAGATCCAAGAAATTCAACAGGCAGTGCAAGAACAGCTGGAAAAGAGCCAAGCCAAGTACAAGGCAAGGCATGATAAGCATCGAATTGAGCATAGCTTCCAAGTTCATGATCAAGTTTGGCTATACATCAGCAAAGACAAAATGCAAGATGAAGGTAAAAAGCTGAAGCCAATAAGGTATGGGCCTTTCAAGATACTTGGAAAATTGTTGAGAATGCTTTTCGCCTTGATTTGCCAACTTACATGCACATCTATTCAGTAGTTAATGTAGAGAACTTGAGACTATTTGAACCTTCATTGATTGAGGATCCTAAAGAGCAAAGTCAGTTGCCTTCTATTGATGATCTGTTGCCTGAATATCTCAATAAGTTGCAGGAAGATAAAGTTTTGGACAGGAAGTTGAGAACTACACGCAGAGGGGATATTGAGTACCTCAAAATTGGACTCAAAGGTTCAAAACCAAGCAGTTCAAGATGGATAGATATTGGGCAAGTGAGGAAGTTGTATCCTCACTTGATTGATGCTTAAAAACCAAATTTTGGTGGTCCAAAAGCCTTTTTCAGTGGGAAGGTGTGATCCAAATAGATCCTAGAAACCCTCTAAGTCTTCAAAGATCAAAACTATTGCATAAGGGAAAACCCTTAGAAAAGGTGGAAAACACTATCGGGAGGCAAAAACATAGAGAAAACAATGAAAACAGGCTTATCGGTGGTTTAAAGTAACTTTGAATCCCAGTTGTCAGATCTAAACGATCAACGGTCCAGATCCGATTGGCGAATCACAATCGGTAGTGGCAAAGGGAGGCTATCGGCAGAGACCACAAGGAATGCGCGATAGCGATCAGCGGGGTCAATGAGGACCATTGATCAAGCGCGCATATCGATGGCCCAAGTTGAATCGTGATATCGCAATTGGAAAACATAGAGGAGCTATTACAATCGTCCGGGCTTATGTGCGATATGCGATTGCGATCGCAACATCGCATCGGAGTATTATAAAGGATTGGGGCCGATAATAACCATAACTACGATAGCCATACCCAATAATATTATAAACGATATTATATATGTGTTGAGATCCGGAAAACAAGGTTTTCCTTTGTATTTTGCATTTTCGTTAAATAAACGAAATATAAAGGAAAAGGCGCCAATGCGATATTACGGACCCGAAAGGGTTTATTAATGTTGTTATATATGGTTTCAGGTCAGATAAAGCCATAATATGGGATTTTTCAATGTTTAATGTATTTCTTTAATACAAAGAAACCAAGCTGTATTTCGGAAGGACCGAAGGTGGAAAGAGGTTTTGGCCAGGCTTCCCCCGAGCCCGTACATTGGCTGCCACATGTCCAAGCCCTGGAGAGAGAAAACCACTCTTTTTAGGTGGTTAACTCTTATACAAAAGAGCTGCCCAAAATGGATCTCAGTCATTGGATCTCGATCTCCCAGTTCAACGATGGAGAATCAATAAGAAGTTAAAAGGCGGACCCGATAGGAGTATAGACCGGATTTGAGGACTTCTGAAGTCTGATGAACAGTGTTTTGGTGGCTTTTCTCGTGTTTGAATGCATTTCTCTGTGTAAATAGAGAGCTACCGTTTCAGGGATTTCAAAGGCCTAATGCACTCTTCCTGTTACACTAAAAAATGTCACCTTGACTACTTACAGTTAGTATGGCTCAAATCAACAGTCATGCTACCCTCTTAGGCAAGTCTCATGCCTCTGTTATCCATCTCAAACTCAAAGAAGAGAGAAAGTCTTGTAAAAAACTATGTTTATCTCTGGGGTCGCAGGTTCTCTCTAGCCTTACCTGCGGGGACGCTGACCATGTTCACAAAATCTGCGTCCATGGACGCTCTGTATATTAAGGGACAGGTGCGTCCCTCTGTAAAAGGCAAAATGCGCGAGTTTTATCTTGAAAAAGTTACTTGTGGTTACTTCTAGAACATTCTAGAGGTCGGTTTGATGAAATGGATGTGCCTCCAGTTGGTTCATGTATCTCTATTAAGGGGGAACTTATCCCATCAATAAGGGAGCTATCCCACCCATAGAGGGGGATGATCCCATTGATAGTGGACCTGAATAACCTCTTTACAGCACTATAAATAAAGGCATTGAGCCAGAAGGAGAAGAGGTTGGAGCTATACATTTTCTTTGGGTAAATGCTGCAGGATTTAGGTCTTCCATTAGAGCCTTTGTGAGGAGAGATTGTCTTCACTTGATTCTACTTGGGAGAGGGTGAGCTTTGTCAAAGTAGAGGAAAACCCTTGATGGACCCTTGGAGGAACTTGCACAACACCAAGGCCAGGTTGTAAGAGTTTCTTTGTTTCGTTATTAATACAAACTGGTTTATTTTTCTCAATAGCTTGTGTTAATGAGTTATTTCATGTGTTCCTTGGTCTGCATGTTGAATATATGTTTTATTATATGAAATGCAAGTGCTTGGTAATTGTTTGATTGTTTGTGGTTGCAGGAATTGACTTGAAGGAGGAGCTCATCCGGATCGTCAAGAACGGACTTCAACAACAGCGTTTTGGAATAAGGTAAGCCTAAACACTTGTAGTTTTCATGTTATAAAAGGTGTATTTAGAGAAAGATCACTCCATTTTGTCTTGTTTGTCATTAGAATGTCTTAGACTTCTAGGAAGGTCAGTCGTGTCCGCACCCTTGACAGATTCCGTGTGACAAATTGGCGACTCCGCTGGGGATCCATTAATGAGAGAGTCTTTTCCTTTATATGAACTTTGCTTTGAGAAAATCATTTTTATTTTCTGGTTTTTGACTGTGAGAATTAGTATTTGGGTGGCTTAGCTGTAGATTTAGTTGGCTTTAGTTTTTCTTCCTTTTTCCAGAAGGACGCAGTCTCTGTGTGCTGCACAGTGCGTCCTTGGACGCGCTGTTGTCGACTGCACAGTGCGGGGCCGCACCTGTGACAACGGGTGGCCTGCGTCTTCCTGTAAAAGTTAAGAAAATTCCATTTTTGCTTTAAATTACTTTTAGATTTTGTTTTTTCTTAATGTTTTCTGCCCAGATCCTTTAGTACCCTGTCAAGAATTCTCACCTGAACTAGTTTTGTGAGCTTTGAGTGTTTTAGTGGTTTTCAACGAAGTTTAGACCTAGGGTTTGATTTTTGAATAGGTTCTGTAGTAACTTTGAGCTTAGAAAGTTGTCCAGCCTTAGATATCTCTGGTTAGTCAACCTTCTTAGAAGTTGAGCCTGTCGTAAAGTCTCCTTGTGTGAGCAACTTATCATTTGAGTTGTTTTGGGTCAAATTTCGCTTTGCTTGTTTTTAAAGTATTGATTTCCATTTTCAAAAAGGACAAAAAGATTAGAATTTTGTTTTGACTAGTTTTTGGTTCTGCAATAAGCTAGTCCTTGATTTGTTGTGATCAAGTAAAACACCTTAGAAATAATCATTGTTAGTTTTGGCCTCGTTAAGATTGCTTAGAGTAAATTTGCTTTTAGTTTGCTTATGAGTGCATTTTCATAGATTTTAAGAGTTGTTAAGATTGATTTTTGGTTATATTAGATTTACTTGCTTTATTAAAAGAAAAATACAAAAACATCTTCTTAAAAAGTCTTGTTTCAAGTAGCTTTTTGTTTTCAAAAGAAGAAAAGTGTTTTTCGTGTATGTAAAGAGAAGTTATGTTTTTATGCTTGGAAAAGAAAAACGAATTGTTTCTTTGATTGTCTTCAATTAAGAAGTTGCTTTTATAAAGATTGCATTCTCTCAACTTTTTAGTTAAGCAATTCATCGAAAAAGTAAAGTAGTGGATAAATCATTTTAGGTGCATTTTGTAGTGGTTTCGAGTCGAGTCAACACACCACTAGTTTCACTTCCATCACCTTTTGACTTAAGAAACAACCTTAAAAGTAACGCTTAAATTAAAATCAATCTAGTAATCTTTATTTTTCTAGGGCTCTGAAGCACCAACATAGCTTAGGCTAGGGTCTTGGAGTAGGTGAGTACTTAACTCTCCAAGACTACAAAACCAAACAGATAGTCTATCTTGAGTAGAACAAATCCAATTGTTTCAGTTACATTCTGGGAAAGCTCCTCTTAAAGGAGAAACACGAGCTCGTGTCCGAACCAGTGAGGGGATCATTCCTCCCTCGTTGGGAACGACGCCAGGCAGTACGTATTACAAACGGTAAACCTCGGATTAACCATTGTCGAGGAGCCAGGGGTCACTTATCGGTAAACCTTGGATTGTTGTCAAGGAGCCGGTAAGGGGATTGGAGCTTGCTACTCTGCCCTTGCGTGCTGTCGGAGTTTAGACTGTTCCCCCAGGTGTAATTGTTGTGATTGGTAACCTTAGTGGCCATAATATCTAGGATTCTACCCAAGGTGACGGTGGAGGGAAGGTCCCACTGTACCTGGAGCAGACGTCGGTTATACTCACTTGGATTTTCTGGGGGGTTCGCTTCACTTCGAGACGGTTAAAGTGGAGGAACTTGGTCCAGTCTATTCATTAAGCAGGTTGCCGGGGTAACTGTTCCACCCACTATTTCTGTACTGAATCCTGCGAGGTTGGGCCTAATCACCAACTAGCGTTTTTGGTCCGGAAGACTACTGTTTGTGTGTGGTTTGACGCTCTAGATTATTTAGGCGTGTGCTTCAAATTTGATTGGTTCTTTAGAAGACTTTAGGTGGTTTGATTTGAAATTTTTTACTTTGTTTTCGTGTGTTGTAGTTAAAAATCTTTAATTGTGGCGGAATTACCGAGAAGGTCCCGTCGCATTGCGGGCCAGTCTCCTGAAGTTGTATCTGTGGCCGAATTGTTGAGAAGATCCCGTGAACTTAGGGGTTCACCTCCTCGAGACGACCCCAGTTATTTAGAGGGTTTAAAGGTCCTTGTAACTCCTAGTGGCAGTAAAGTAGGTTCACCTGAAGAAGGAGAATCTTCTTTGGTAGTCCATCCAGATTACCAAAGATTAGAAACAGGTTACAATCCCGAAGCTGTTACAGTTTCCGAGCTTGCTGGTAGTTTTTCATCTGCCAGTGAAACAGGCGAAGAACCTGAAATTTCAGAACCTGTTACTCCAACTCCTAGTGTTCCTGATTCACCAAGAATAGAAAGAATTATCACCGAAAATCTTCCTGTTGGATTAATTGCTATAGAAGAACTTGTTCCAGAGGAAGAAATAGGCGTTTCTGATTCTGAAGATCTAATTACCCTTGATCTAAGGGAGCGTGAATCCATCTTTTACAGTCCTCCTAGAAGTGAATCTTGGTACCTTGCATTAACCAATTTTTTAGACAACTCAGTAGGTTTTTCTACACCTCGTACTCCGGTTCCACCTAGAGGAATTCATTCTCCTGTAAATATGTCTGGTCAGTCATCTGTGTTTTCACAAAGTCCTGAATCATTTTTACATGGCGGTCCTTCTGTTCCTACTGGGTATCAATCACTTTCTGGTACCTTTGCGGGAGCATCTCCTCAACCTGTTGATCATGGGTTATTAGTTGGAAACAGTGGTAATGTACCATTGAGTATAGGTGAAGTTTATATGATGTCAGGTTCAACTCCCATTAACCAACCTCAAGGTGGCCAATTACCGCCTGGGGGGCAACCTTCGTTAATGCCTGGGGGGCAACCTCAAGGTACTTCATTTGTGACTGGGGGGCAACCTCAAGGGTATCAACCCCAAGGGTATCAACCCCAGCCTCAATATGTACCCCAAAGTCAACCTCAGTATCAGTATCAACCTCAAGGATGGCAACCTCAAGGATGGCAACCCCAAGGGTATCAACCCCAAGGGTATCAACCTCAAGGATACCAACCTCAAGGTCAAGGTCAACCCCAGTATTCGTATTTACCTCAAGGTTATCAACCTACGGGTCAATACCCTGGTCAAGGTTATCAACCACCTCAAGGGCAATCATATGGGACTGCACCTTACAGTTATCAACCCTATCCTCAATACGGCTATGGATCTCAGTATCCTCAACCTGTTACGAGTCAATACCCTGGAATGTTAACATGGGATCCGTCACAGGGTCAACAGATGTCGCAACCAAGTATACAGTCGGTACCTCAAGCAGGACAACCTGCAGTTCCTGGTCCACCCCAGCAACCGCAACCTGTCCAGTCAAGTGTTCAGACCCCTGTAACTTCTGTAGTTACTCAGCCGCCAATTGCACCTAGTACTCCACCTCACACGGCTGCAGCAACTACCGCTTCATCTACCATGCTTACTTCTGGAGTATCGGCAGCTCCGGTTTCTACTGTCCCTGTAACCGCTCCTCAGACATCTGTACCGTTGTCTGGACCCACGGTTCAAACCACAGTCCAGATGCCTGCAGGCCAACCTGGTACAAGTACGGTTGTTACTACTCAACCTCAATTTGTTCAACCTCCGTACCAGGGACAGTATCAACCTGGGCAAGCTGCCCAACAACCGGTTTACCAGTATCAACCGTATCCTGGGTACACTTATCAACCACCTCAGCAACCCCAGTACGGTCCGGTTAATCCTGGTTTTCCAGGAGGATATAATATCCCAAATGCGACTCCTGTTCCTAGTTATCCTGGATATCCTCCTCCTGGGGCTGGTATTGTGACTCAGAGTTTTAGAGATCCTAACCGGCAGTTACCGTTTATTGCGACTTTAGATTTACCCGACTTGACGCGCCTAACGAACGATCCAATTCAATATCTTCCGTTCTGGCCGCCAATGCCAAATAAGTTGCCCAGCGATATACCCAAGTTCGAAGGTAAGTCTGGAGAGGATCCGTCTAATCACGTGATGACTTACCACCTCTGGTGTGCATCAAATTCCATCTCAGATGATTCTATCCGCTTACGTCTTTTCCAGCGTACACTCATTGGTCTCGCAGCCAAGTGGTACATTGAGTTGCCACGGGCTTCTTTTTACAACTTTAGCCAGTTAGCTACTTCATTCTTAACTCATTTTCAGTTACCAGTCAGATACGATAATGGTACAGAATTATTAACTTCGCTAAAACAATCGACATCCACGTACATTTCTGATCACATCCATGAGTGGAGACGTCGAAGAAGATTAGTGAAAGTTTTTATCCCGGACCAAATCTTAGCTGAATGGTTTGTCAAATCATTATTACCAAGAATTACTGAAGATGTAGCTAAGGCCGGAGTAGTTACTGAGGAGCAAGTCATTGCTCAGGCACAATACCTTGACTTAGTTTACACTCAGTCGGGTACGTTACACGAGAAAATTCCGGATCTTCCAAAGTCAAACCAAATCGCTGCTGCTCCTTCGGGATCTCATGCCGCTGATGGTATGATCGGTATCGTGACTACGAAGAGTAAGAAGAAGTCTTCCAAGACCTCCAATACTCCAATTATCACTTTGCCTGATTCTCCGACAGGAGAGTCTTCTCCTCCTGAACTTACCGCCGACATTCACGCTGTAGAGTCATCTACGGCCAAATCCAAAAACGGTGGAAAGAAGAAAGGAAAGAAGAAGGCTAAAGCAGACAAGGCTCCAAAGGAGAAAACGGAAAAGTCGGAAACCAATGACGAAAAGCGCAAACCTCGTTATCCTTGTCTCATTTGTGAAGAAGATCATTTTACGAGAGACTGCCCTCATCGGGCCGAGGTAGTGAAAATAGTTAAAGGTTCTCCCACTCCTGCTGTGTTAAAGAATCCATTTCCCGAGCAGGAAAATAAGATGATAGGTTCTTCTTCGAATGCCAGTGAAGAACCCATTTTGATGATGTCTCATGTCAGGATTGCGACTCGATCGCAAGATTATGGTAGTAAGGCTCCTGTTGATGGTAAAGAAGCAGAATCTTCTCACTCTAACCCATCAACCTCAGCTCCTGGTTCCGATCCACTACAGATCGAAAAACCTAACCCAGACTTAGTGATTAAGCCGCCCGCCAAGGGTGTACTTCGAAGGTCTGCTTTCAATCCACATGCGAGAGCAGCCCAGAATTACAACATTGTTGAAGACTTAGCTGTTTCACCTTCAGCAATGTCGGCACTCGAAGTGCTGCAATCATGTCCAGCGCAACGAAAATTGCTTTTGTCGGCTATTGGAGCTGTCGATGTTCAGGACCCGAACCTAATGATCTTTGATCTAGAAAGTAGTACACCGCGTCTCCCCCATCAAATGGCTTTCCAAATTCCAGTGATAGTCAAAAACAGGCCTATTCATCGGACTGTGATTGATGAGGGAGCTTCTACGTGTATTATGTCGATTCAATGTTGGAGATCGCTTGGTTCTCCTTCGTTGAACCAATCCCCCACCATCCTTAAGGCCTTTGATGGCCGTGGGTTCCGTCCGTTTGGTATTCTACAAGAATTGCCTATAGGGGTCGAAGGTAAAACCGTTAGTCTGGATGTGGAAGTGGTTGATGCCCCTCTAGACTACAACCTTCTTTTGGGTCGAAGTTGGTCATATGCTATGACAGCGGTCGTTTCATCGGTCTTCAGAGTCATTAAGTTTCCACATAACGGTAAGATCGTGACTATTGATCAGCTGACATACTTTTCATCCGACCCAACCTCTTTAGAAACTATCCAGCATGTTGGTAAAACGACAATCCCTTATAGGGACATTGGTGTAGGTTTAGTTAAGGATTCCGGTTTACTGGGAACTTTTCCTCTCCCTCCACTCAATGCAGACCCTTCGTTCGCAACAATTCATATGATCACGTCAGAAAACATTATTTATGATGATCCTTGGTATGTTCCCTCTGACTCTGAGCTAGACTCACTCGGTGATGTTATGCCGTTGAGTCCGTATGAGATTGCTTATGAAGCTCTTATGTCTTTTACCGACTTTCATTCAACCGACCAAATGAATGTGGTCAGTGAAGAGTCACTTTTCACCTCACCCTTAGAACGGATAACGTTTCCCGAAGAAGTGTCATCTGACGAACAACTTCGCGAAATCCTAAGTGTAGATGATCTACCATGGGAAGATCTCCATCACAGATCTTCGTTTTTACCTAAGGATGATGCATTTGAAAATGATTTTTCATCTATCTTTACCGCTGAATATGTCAAAGACGCTCAGGATCCAACGAAACATTCTGATTCAGAGCTGAATTTAGGGAATATTTCTCGTACTATTCCCATTGATATTTCAGTGAAGCCCGGAATCGAGGAGAACATTCATATAGGTGCCGCATGTACTGAAGAAGAAATCCAAACTTACAAGGCCCTATTCCAAGAATTCCGCGACGTGTTTGCCTGGTCTTACGAGGAAATGCCGGGAATTGATCCTGCCATTGTTGTTCATGAAATCAAAACCTACCCGGATGCTAAACCCATTCGGCAACGGTTGCGTCAGATTCACCCTCGAAAAGCAGCTGCAATCAAAGCCGAAGTCGAAAAGCTGTTGAAAGCAGGTTTCATTTATCCGATCCCGTTAACGGATTGGGTATCGAATATTGTTCCCGTCAATAAAAAACAAGGAACAATAAGAATCTGTATCGATTATAGGGATATCAATCGAGCTTGTCCAAAAGACAACTATCCTACGCCTTATATCGATCAAATTATTGATGATTGTGCCGGAAGTGAGATGTTTTCCTTCATGGATGGTTTCTCAGGTTATAATCAAATCAATATTCTACCTGCCGATCAACCAAAAACGGCATTCATTTGTCCATGGGGGACATTTGCTTATTGCAAATTACCTTTTGGCCTTAAGAATGCCGGTGCTACTTTTCAACGGGCCATGTCTTATGCATTTCATGACATCAAGCACATTGTGCAACCCTATCTCGATGATTTGCCTGCTCATTCTTTACACCGAGCTGATCACCTTGTCCATTTACGAGCAATCTTTATGAGGTGTAGGCATTATCGAATTCGGTTGAATCCCCACAAGTGTGTTTTCTGTATAGAAACAGGTCGATTGCTGGGATTTGTTGTTTCCAAAACCGGCATTCGCGTCGATCCCTCGAAAGTCGAGGCTATCATCCAATTGCCTCCTCCTTCGAGTTTGCGCCAACTCCAAAGTTTGCAAGGGAAAGCGAACTTTTTACGCCGATTCATCCCTAACTACGCCGAGGTCACTAAAGGTTTTACACGGTTGTTGAAACAGAACGTACAATTCTTTTGGGACGAGATTGCTCAACAATCTTTTGATGCATTAAAACACGCGTTGACCCATGCACCGTTATTGCATCCTCCCAACTACAACCAGGACTACTTCTTATACCTCGCAGCTTCGCATTCCACCATTGGAATGGTGTTAGTTCAAGAAGATGAATTCAAGGCAGAGCATGTGATATATTACCTTAGCAGAACCTTAAATCCAACTGAGTTAAAATATTCGCATGTGGAGAAATTGGCCCTGGCAGCCGTTCAAGCTGTCCAGCGTTTTCGTCACTACATTCTTCTCCGCAAAACTACTGTTATTTCGGATTGCAACCCTATGATTTATATCTTGACAAAACAACTGCTAGGGGGCAAGTACTCTAAATGGATCGTCATCCTGCAAGAGTTCGACTTGGAGTTTGAGAAGTCCAAGTCTAAGAAATCTTTAGTCTTCGCGGAATTGATGTGTGATTTCCCGAGTGCTGACACAGAGACTGTGGCAGAGGAGTCCATTGCGGACGAATCTTTGTTTCTTATTAGCACTGTAGATCCGTGGTATGGGGATATAATCATCTATCTCCAAACCCAAACCTTTCGGCCTGAAGCTTCCAAGGAAAACCGTCGAAAAATTCGGTTTCAATCCCAGCAATACAGAATTATTGGAGATACACTTTATCGCCTGGGGGCAGACTTAGTTTTTCGACGTTGTTTAACTCACGATGAGGCTGAGAGAGTTTTGAATGATTGTCACTCTGGAGCATGTGGCGGTCATATGTCTGGGTATGCCACAGCTCAGAAGGTGTTGCGCGCTGGCTATTTCTGGCCGTCTATGTTTAAAGATTGTATCCTTGCCGTCAGAAAATGCCACAACTGTCAAGTGTTTGATCGCAAGATGCGCGCTCCACCTGCTCCTCTCCACCCTATAATTGCCGCTGGTCCATTCGCCAAATGGGGCATTGACTTTATTACTTGTAACCCTCACTCGGCCGGGGGGCATGCGTATATCATCCTTGCGGTTGATTATTTTACTAAGTGGGCCGAGGCGATGCCTACATTCGACGCAAGCGGCAAGACAGCTGCACTTTTCGTATTCAATCATATCATAACTAGGTTTGGTGTCCCACAAGCAATCATTACGGACCATGGAAGCCATTTTCGAAATGTCATGATGACTGAGCTTACAAGCCAGCTTGGTTTGCGCCACGATAGCTCTACACCTTATTATCCGCAAGCCAACGGTTTGGTTGAGTCAATCAACAAAGTTCTAGTCGTCATGATTCGACGGATCATTGGTATCCATCGAACGAATTGGCATAACATGTTATTTTCGGCGCTATGGGCATATCGAACTTCAGTGAAAAATTCAACAGGTTTCACCCCTTTTCAGCTAGTTTATGGCTTAGAAGCTGTGTTACCTATTGAGTGCGAAATCCCATCACTTCAAATGGCTGTCGAATTACTTCCAGCTACTTCCGAAGAGGAGAAACGGTTGTTATACTTGGCTAAATTAGATGAGACTCGACGTGACGCTACTTTAGCTATCGAGACTCACGCGAAACGAATGAAAGCTCAGTACGATAAAAATGTAACCCCTCGAAGTTTTTCGGAAGGAGACCTAGTACTATTATATGATCAAGCTAACGATAAGCTAGGTGCTGGAAAATTCGTTCCCATGTGGCATGGGCCCTACATTGTAAAGCGAAAGCTAGCAAAAGGGGCTTATGAGTTAGTTGATTTTGATGGGGACTCTTTGGGCAAACCCAGAAATGGACTTTACCTAAAGAGGTATTATGCTTAAAATGATGGATGGAGAAATTTTTAGATAGGTTAGATTTCCTTTCTAGCTAGCAAGTGTGTTAGTTTAGTCAGTGTGCTTAGCTTAGCAAGTGTGGTTTTTCGTCATTATTTTGGCTCATCTTGGTTTTACTCTTGATATTGTAGATGTCGACGCCTCTCCAAACATACATTGGATTTGCTGATGGTGCTTGTCGTAGTACACGGAATATCTCTTCCGCAGCTTGGGTTATCTATTCGCCCTCTGACGAGTTAGTTTCTATGCATGGGGTAAGCCTCGGTCAAACAACGAATAACATTGCAGAATACAGTGCAGTGGTTGAATTATTATCCGAATCTATTTCATTTGGAATTCGACGTTTGATAGTGAGGTTAGATTCTGAACTTGTTGTATTACAGCTTAATAGAGTTTATGCCATTAGAAATCCTGTGTTATTAAGGTTGTTTTTGAGAGTGCGTCTCTTGGAACGTGAATTTGATTACATTGAATATCAACATATTCCAAGGTCTTTGAATACATTAGCAGATGCAATTGCTTCTCGAGTGTTGGACAGACATTTATAATAATCATGCAAGTAAATTTAAAGACATTTCATCATACATGTTAAACAAGATAAGCCGGTAATAGTGATATATAGATATAGATAGAAGTGTGTCCAAAAATATATACATCGTCTTCGATCATAGGTTTAACACACCTTATGATCGGCAAAATGATAGTACAAAAAGTCAAAAATGTCACATGTGACTACAAAAGTGACTAGTCAATCACTGGTGGTGCTCTCTGTACGACACCACTGCGCGGGCTACCTTACGCAAAAATCTCCTAAACGGTCCAGGGACCGCGACTACGAAGCGCTGAAGCCTCATAGGAATATCGTCCATAGTAGTCTCAGGTATATCTGCCGTGAGACGCTCTAGATCATGCTCCAAATCAGCTAGTACTTCTGCTGTCGCATCCTGTGGGGCCGGTGCCGGTGCAGCTGGATGTCGTCTGTCGTAAGGCCGGAGATTGGCTGGACGCTGTGGTCCAACATCTGCATTTTTAAAATTTTACTGTTACTTTGAGACGATATATATGAAAAATAAAAAAAATACATAATTAGAAAACTTGTGAAAATGAAAGTACCTCTGTCATCCCATTGTTCTCCCTGTGGAAGAACCATGTCCGGATCACCTCTGAAATCCATTCCGGCATATGGAAAGTCTTGTATCACAAAAAGCTGGCCCTCTAGCCAGTCAAAGTAACTGTCTGAGAATCGAACCACTGCAGCACCCTCGTCAGGATGCCGGGCCATCACCGCTACCCATCGAACAAGCTTTGGCTCCCGAGGACCCAAGTCATCAACAGTGAGTTGCTGAGGGATCAGCATAGGAACTCTCTCCAAGGCAAAGCTCACGACTAGAGGCCCATATCCAAAAGTCTTTAGTCGTCCGTTCTTTGCCTTGGTCAGTTGGCTCTTCATATGAGCCGACACAGCTTCGCACCAGTTGAAGATGGTGCCTTGGTAACAGTCAACTGCCATCCGCATTTGGGATCCGGAGGCAATGTGCAAGGCGGCCGCGCCACAAATCCTGGTGACCGTAAATGCAATAACTCTAAGTTCCGCCAGAGCGATGTGCTTTATCTCCACGCCTTTTTTATGGCGAGTCCCTGGTCTGCACCACTCCTCGCGGAGATCATCAAGGGATTGGCCACCCGGCCTGGTCCCCGCAAGGTTGAGTTGCTCACCTCTGTTTGGCAAGCCAGTGAGAAAGTATACATCCGAGGGCTCTATCTCGAGCTGGTGCCCTCCAATGTAAAAACATTGATCTTGAACGTTCCATCGCTCAACCAGCCATTCCAAAAATCTTACCTGGCCCCTCATGCCCGGTATGGTCCAATATTTGTACAATCCACATGTTCTTAAGGCATCCAGAGAGGGTTGGTGGTTAATCGCAGCTTCATCGTCCTCTACGTGCTCTCTCTCTCTCCAGTCTAACATGTTTAAGGCCCTGCACATCAAAAGAGTCAATTAGAAATTAATTTGAGAAAATTTGGTGGTTTTTTGAGAGAGTTGGGGTTTTGAAATGCGCCCTTTGCGGAAGACGCACCCCGGCTTTGTAGCACAGGGCGTCCGGACGCAGCTCGCCTGAAGGCGGACTGCGTCCCCCGACCTTTTTCCCGTATGAGAAAAAGTCGGGGGACGCAGGTCACCCGAAGGGCACCTGCGTCCGCCGAGGGGCGCATTTTGAACCCAAAACCCCCCCAAAAAATGAAACAGAGACCAAAAACAAAAAACTAAACGGATAAAAATGAAGAGTGGGATGTGTAAAATACCTCGGTGAAGCGGCGTTCGATTCCGACGGTCAGATTTTCCGCAGCAACCACGGGAAGTTTCTTGTCAAAAGCTCCTTTTTCAACCTCAACAGTGAAACGGTAAAAATGACATGGTAAAAGGTCTTTTTATAGGTTTTTTGGATGAATTAGTTCATTTTTTACCATGAAAAGATGTTTTTGAATGTATTTTTGCCTATTTTAAACAGGTATGAGTAATGTGTCGCTTTTGTGCAGGACGAAGGGATTTCGAGGGAAATTGTAATTTTTCACAAACAAAATTTCAGAGTCATCTTTTAAGCCCTTTTCTGACTCCTAAAACATGAAAAGATCGCCGAGTGTTTCTTTTTCACTCGTTAAAACGGAATTAAAAGACGGTCCCCTTTTAGCTCTTTTCTGACCGCAAAATCAGGAAAAGATTGCCGGGTTTTTGTCGTTTCAAACTCGATAAGGAAATAAAACGACGTGTCCTTGATCGCTTTTTACTTTTCAGGTCAACGACACTATTATGAAAGTACTCCTTGGTCGCAAGATCAAGCGGTTCCCCCAGGTATTATTTTATACTTTTTCGGGCTTGAGGGACACAAATATACGAAAAAGTTCAACGTGGAGTCTCCTTTAGTTTTTTCAGACTCTCTAAAATTGAAAAACGCCGAGTTTCTCCTATACTGGGCTCGTTAAACTTTTACAGTAAAGGACCTGTTCAATTACAAACAGGAACGAACCACTCCTTCCTAGGGTTCGAATTTAAACTAGGTTGGACTCGTCCGAAGGATGAGCTTATAATCAAGCATATGTTATCCTCCTCAAGCTTGTTAAAAATAAAGAGGTACTTGCCAGAAATGGTGGGGGAAAAAAGAGAAGAATGAACCTATTTGTCACCTTTTGTCTCAGAAGAAACTTTATTACCGCTCTTGAACACGACACTTTTCATTCACCTGGGTTGGGAAATCTTTTACCTCACAGTTGACCAAATCACTTTGAAAGTCTTTAACCGGGTTCCGGGATTAACTTTGAGTTATTCGTCACCAAGCCATCTGTTGTGTCGTTATGTGTTCAAGAGGTCTGCAAGCAAAAACTTTCATCTGCAAAATACTTGTCATCCATTTGACCATCCCTGAGTCAGTCCTTACAGCAACATTTCTTCAACTTGAACAATGATTTCGTGTTGCGGGCTTGCCTGCAACGGGTCGCTTTCTATCGACATCGACACATTATCTAGAAAGATGACTTAGGAATCGACAGTACCTTGAAGTCTGCATGCATCAATGGCAGGTTTCTCGCCTTTGACGTCAGTTTACATCATTGACTTTCGATCAGAGGATTCCGTGAAGTGTTCGACATCAAAACATCTATTCACATTTCACGGGTTGTGCTTGGTACTTTGAGAACCATTGACATTACTGGTGGTTTCTCTCACGCTTGTTAACAGTTTACATCATTGACTGGTAATCAAGTGGTTTCTACCATGTTCGACATCGAATCATTTAATCACATGGCTAGAATCGTACCAATTCGGGAAGTAGAAGTGAAGACCCTGGATCTAGTTTCTACCATCCAGGCTGCGAGGAGTTTTGTATTCATTATCTATGTAGACTAATCATAAACAGATGGCTGCGTCCATACTGTGTCTACAAAAGTCTATAAAAATGATGTACTGCAAGATCATTCCTGTATCAGAATAGTTAGTCCATTAGTTAAAGTTTTGAATCTGAGTATGGGAATGCCTACCTCAGTGATGATATAATCTTATCCATGTATTTTGTGTTGAAAATTGCAGGTTCCAACCAGGCCATCCACAAGGCAATCCTTGAAATGATAAAGCGCTTCACCCTTCCTAGAATTACAAAACCCTATTCTATTCCAGGCTTCGCACTTTAGGGGGCAATCTGTTACACTAAAAAATGTCACCTTGACTACTTACAGTTAGTATGGCTCAAATCAACAGTCATGCTACCCTCTTAGGCAAGTCTCATGCCTCTGTTATCCATCTCAAACTCAAAGAAGAGAGAAAGTCTTGTAAAAAACTATGTTTATCTCTGGGGTCGCAGGTTCTCTCTAGCCTTACCTGCGGGGACGCTGACCATGTTCACAAAATCTGCGTCCATGGACGCTCTGTATGTTAAGGGACAGGTGCGTCCCTCTGTAAAAGGCAAAATGCGCGAGTTTTATCTTGAAAAAGTTACTTGTGGTTACTTCTAGAACATTCTAGAGGTCGGTTTGATGAAATGGATGCGCCTCCAGTTGGTTCATGTATCTCTATTAAGGGGGAACTTATCCCATCAATAAGGGAGCTATCCCACCCATAGAGGGGGATGATCCCATTGATAGTGGACCTGAATAACCTCTTTACAGCACTATAAATAAAGGCATTGAGCCAGAAGGAGAAGAGGTTGGAGCTATACATTTTCTTTGGGTAAATGCTGCAGGATTTAGGTCTTCCATTAGAGCCTTTGTGAGGAGAGATTGTCTTCACTTGATTCTACTTGGGAGAGGGTGAGCTTTGTCAAAGTAGAGGAAAACCCTTGATGGACCCTGGGAGGAACTTGCACAACACCAAGGCCAGGTTGTAAGAGTTTCTTTGTTTCGTTATTAATACAAACTGGTTTATTTTTCTCAATAGCTTGTGTTAATGAGTTATTTCATGTGTTCCTTGGTCTGCATGTTGAATATATGTTTTATTATATGAAATGCAAGTGCTTGGTAATTGTTTGATTGTTTGTGGTTGCAGGAATTGACTTGAAGGAGGAGCTCATCCGGATCGTCAAGAATGGACTTCAACAACAGCGTTTTGGAATAAGGTAAGCCTAAACACTTGTAGTTTTCATGTTATAAAAGGTGTATTTAGAGAAAGATCACTCCATTTTGTCTTGTTTGTCATTAGAATGTCTTAGACTTCTAGGAAGGTCAGTCGTGTCCGCACCCTTGACAGATTCCGTGTGACACTTCCGTTGTAGAACAGGTGGCCACCTCCCCTAAAGGCATTAGCAATGATTATTTAACGCTTAGAAGGGGGATTCGAGTGGACAGGGACCGGGAGACAGAAATCCCATGAAGATGAAACAAACAGACAACGTAGATTGGCTTTAAAGCCATAGACAGAGAGAAAACAAGACAAGCAATGCTAAGATAGAGCAAAGGCAGAGACAAAGAGTGATAGAAGGAGTCTGTGTATTCAGAGAGGCTTGAGAGGTTCAAGAAAAACTCTTGTTGTTGTATCTGTTGTGTGTTGAGACTCAAATTGAGCTCATACCTTTGTAAAACTCTGCTTGGAAGAAATAATAGAGAGGTCACCACAAAAGGTTGGACCTGGAGATGTAGCCCAGGAGTGTTGGGTGAACTCCTTATTAAACTTGCTATGTTTATATGTGTTTGTCTATTATGTTCTTTTACTGCTTCATTGTCTATGTGTTTCGCAATCTTATCGATCCATTGCATAAAGTAACATAGGCATATCCATGCACATGAGTCTGTAATACCTTAATAATTGTCTAAGATCATATATCAGATCAATTATTTTATTGTTTGAGATGTATGTTGTTTCATTTATGCTAATTCTAATGAAATAATTCATTTTCCTTAGTATACATCTTGTTGAATGTGTGTTTTTTATGATATTATGATCATTGTTATCTTGTGAACTATTTTGCAGGTTAATTAACGATTCTTTATGATGCTTTTGTGTCTCTTCTAAGATAGTACTATTACTTTCTTCAAATGGGACCGCTCTTTTTCCCTTGATGTGAGCGAACCTTTCATACATTACACTTCATATCCCATAAAGTTCATACACTTGCTATCACCAAAATGATGCATATATCATCTTATTTGTTCATTGCAGCTAAGGCAATCTTTGATAGCACCTATTTAACAACCATATGTATTCCTATTGGGGATGTTACTCCAAACGGTGTAGGGTATAATTGGGACTTCACATTAGGGAGACACCCTTCCCCATTCTTGGCTTCCAACACCGTCAACAGAGAGTTAAATCATCTCCACTAAGTTTTTACTTCCAAAATATTCATCAAGACATCAGGATCTCTGAATCGCAGTGCCCGTTGTAACTTGGGTCGAAAATATTTATCCTAAGCTACTAACATCCATTTATTCTCCAATTTCGCTCCCGCCCATAGAAAAAATCTATGCATATTCCTAATTTCCTAAATAATAAATTTTTGGTGTAACAAGAGTAGGAAACAAGTCATATAGGCATGCATTGCAGAACTAATTTTGGAAATATCAATTTGGCTACAATACTAAGAAATCTAAAGGTCTAGCTAGAATGTTTATTCTCAAATTTGGTAAATAGGACAGACCAAGAGGCTTTTCGGTCAGAGTTTTCAAGCCATGGTCCTCCTAAATATTGGGTACATCCTAGGTTTTCTTATTACCTTTAGAGAATGAATGAGCTCGTGAGCTAACAAGACATTGTCTAAGATTTCTCTTCCCGCAACATACTTGTTTTTCTCACAAGATATGAGTTTGCATAACAATGGTTTGAGACTATTGGAAATGAAGTTGGAGACAATTTTATAGATGACATTACATAAATATATGGGTCTATAAGAGGATGGATTCTACCTTTGTTATCTTTAGGAACTAAAGTTATGAAAGTAGCATTTAGGGATGAGAAAATAGAAGAAATTATTCTTGAATTTCTATTAGTTCCCCACATAATTCCTTATGATCAATGAATAGATTTGAAAAAATAACTATTGTGAACCATCTAGTCTACTAGGAGACTTATCCTTCTGCATTTCCATTATGGATTGTTCAAACTTTGCTATGGAGATTTCACCTAATAAGAAGGGATTATTTCTAGGAGTAACCAGGGAAAAAATATTTTGAGTATTTTTTCTTATGGCCAGTGTTTGATCCTAAGAAGGTTTTATAAGTAGCTACTTGTAGAAGGAATAAGTTCTTCTTCATTGTCTTCACAATTCTCTAATTTGTTCCCTTGTGTGCCTTTGATGCAATAAATTCTAATCTATTGTCTAAAGTGGATCATCGATCTATGGAGGGATTTAGTATATATTTCTCCTTCTTTAACCATTTAATTCAAATTTCTACTCGAAAGTATTTCCTCTTTATTTTTTTCTTTCATCCAACTTGCATTTATTTTTTCTTCATTTTTCCATGATCCTCTATTTTACCTTCCTCCATTATGTGTTATTTGATATCTTCAATTTATATGGATAACTGGCCTTTAGATTCATGGATGATGTTGAATTCCTTTTTACTCCACATTTTAATGCAAGTTTTGACAATTCAAGTCATTGTTGAAAATTCTACATGATCGTTCCCTTAATTATTGGAACCTCCTTCCACCACTTCTTTATATTTTCTTTGAATGAGTTACACTTGATCGATAAGAATTCAAATTGGAATGGTTTTTTTAAGTGACTACCTTGCTAATCAAACTTCAAACATATCAATGGGTGATTTGAGCCTAGCTTGGTATAATTATTGCTTCCATAATCATCCCTATAACAGCCAATGACCGAGACACTAAAAAATGTTCTAGTCAAACCAAAACCATTCTTTCTTCCCACATTTGATTATTCAAAGTAAAAATCCCATTATTTGTTTCCATATCCACCAATTTTTTGTTTTTAATTAGGTCCTTGAAGTTGCAAGATTCATCCTCCAACCTACAAATTCCCACTTTCTTTTCAACTAGGGGTTTATTAGGTTAAAATACCCTCTAATTATCTAGCATATGTTTGCTAAGAAATCATAAATTCTTTTGAGATTTCTTCCAATGGTTGAATTTTCCCCCTAAGGTTAGGGCGATATACATTGGTGATATAACCAAAATTTTCTAACCCAAACTTCTGAAATATGGATAAATGATTCTTTGCATGGCTATGAAATATGAAAGGTTAATTTACTTAGGGTCCCATATAATAGCTAGACCCTTTGAGGCTACCCTTGCATCTATGAAAATAAATTTACATCCTTTCCATATTATCTAGGTAATATTGGAGATTGGATCATCAATACATTTGGTTTCTTGAAGCATTACAATAGTTGGTTTTTGAATCTAAATGTTATCCTTTAGGATTTTGTGCTTGGATTTCCCATCTAGACTGTGTATATTCAATGTGATAAATTTAATTGTTTGTTGATGGAGGTTCGCTGGTAGGATCCTATAACTATTCTTATCCTACTAGAGATTATAATATTTCCCCTAATATCCTAAATGAATTTTTTAGTTGATTTTATACCCCATTTTCTTCCCTATCAATTTGATTTCATATTTTCCTTATTGTTCAAATTTTTGACTCTTAGATAAGAGAAACCAAGAATTGTATTACCTTTGAAGTGACGATTTATATTTATTTATGATTGAAAGTAAGCTTTCAATATTATCTTGATCCCCTTTTCTAGTATTTTTGATGGGTCTCTGATTTCCCTTTCCTCTACGAAAGATTGAGGATTTATGTCATGAATATTGTGACATAAAAATGATAAGAAACCATTAATTACAATCCACTATGAGGGGTAAACACCCTTTTACAATGAATACAATGTATAAGACAATATTTTATTATCCTAAGAATAACTCTCCTTAGTTATTTATAGGAAACAAAATGGACAATTATAATGAAATGACATAAATGTAATTGTAAAATGACATAAAAATATAACAATAGAAATGTAACAACACCATAAATATGGATTAATAAGGGGTTTTAGGTTTAACATGGGGCTTATATACAACTTAATAGCACCCCCCACCCCCCCTTCAAGCAAGTTTTTTCCTGAACACTTGACTAACTACAAGTGTTTCTACATGGACAACTCATCTTCCCATGTCACCTCTTTCATTGGTAAATTCTTCGATTTGATGAGGTACTAAGTAATTGGTATTTATTTAGTGTATAATACTTGTTACTAGGATTATTTATGTTCCTAGTATTATTTCCATTCTTCATTAATCTTTGGTAAAATAGTTTGGAATGAGATCTTATAACCAATTACCTTCTTTAAGATAGAAATATGGAATATTGGATGTATACGTGAATATGTATGCAACTCCGCTTTATAAGCCATAATTCCAATCCTCTATAACACCTTATAGGGGCCATAATACGTTGGCTCTAATTTATTTTCCTTTTTTGGTTTCTTGAGGGACATATGTTTATATGGTTGTATACTCACAAATATATAATCCCCCACTTCAAATTCCCTTTCACTATTATGTTGATATGCTTTTTATTTTATCTTATTTTGTGTTATAACCAGGTTGTCCTTCAATAGTTTGAGAAAATCTTGTTGGTGCCCTATGTGGTCCTCCAGTACTTGAGCCTTTACAATCCCTTTCAAGGTTGATGGGATGGATGGAGGATGATATCCATAAAGTGCGATAATTGTGGACATTTTTAATGAAGTATGGAAGGATGTGTTGTGCAACCATTCTGCCAATGGAAACTACTTGACCCATTATGCATTTATGTTAAATGCAAATCGATCTAGATATTATTATAAACATTTAAACACAATCTTATTTTTCTCATTGGATTGAGGATTACAAGATGAGCCCTGAGCCAATTAAGTACCCAAAGAAGCAAATATTCTAGTCCAATTTTTTCTAAAGAAAACTGGATCTCTTCTACTTACAATAATTTTTGTTATTCAGTGAAGCTTTTGGATTATTTCCATGAATTTTTATACTTTTATACTTTCTTTAAAAGGATGTCATATATAGAAAAATGGGCATATTTTATCATTCAATTTACCACTGCAATAATGACATTCTTTCCTTTAGATTTAGGTAAATATGTAATAAAATCCATTGAAACATCTTCCCAATGTCGGTTTGGTATGGCGAATGGTGTAAGAGATGTGGGGTATTGAAATTCTCTCCATTATTCTATTTGCATACCATACTTTCAACCACAAAATTTTGCACATATTCTTTAATACATTCCCAAAAAAAATATTTCTTGATCCTATGGTATGTTTTCAAGAACCCTGAATGTCCTCCTATAGGAGAAGTGTGTAATTGAAAAAGGACCTTGTGTTTCAGTTGATAATTCTTACATAAACATAAGCGATCTTGATATAACAAATTAACATAAAATTTTCTACTATGTCGGGGTCCTCTTCTAGTTACTAAATGCTATTGCATACTTTCTCATCTTTCTTCCATTCTATCCTTACTTCTTCCACCTAGTTAGATTGTGGAATAAAAATAGCACATAATAATCCCTCATTGTCTGACTCTTTTTTTGAGAGTTCAACTGCCACAATATTTTGTCTTTCCTTTTTGTAGATAATTCAAAATTAACAATCTAGCATATTTGTCACCTATTTTCCTTTTTCTTCCAAAGATATCATTTTTTCCAAGAAGTACTTAAAATTATCATGATATGTTTTTACTTTGAAGTGTCTTCCTATTGGCTATGGATGTCATTTGTTAACTACGTGTATTATGGCCAACATCTCGTTTTCATAAATGGGTCTGAGTGGGTTCTTTCCTTTAAGTTCACTACTTTCAAGGGCAAGGGGTTATCCTTCTGGCATAAAAACTACACCAATTCCATGGACTGAGGCATCACACTACACAATGAAGGTTTTTGTGAACTCAAGTGTGGCCAGTATGGGATTTGTACGCATACCCCTTTTAAGCTTTTCAAATACTTTTATTGCTTCTTTAGTCTAAGAAAATGCTTCCTTCTTCAATAATTTTTCTAGAGGTGTTCCTAATTACCTATAATTCTTAACAAAATTGTAGTAATATCCTATCAATATTAAGAATTCTTGAGTTTATTCAAGTCTTAGGAATTGGCCATTCCCTCATAACTTTTATTTTGTTAGGTTCTACATTGACACCTTCATGGGATAGAATATTACTAGAAATTCCACTTCATGAACCCCAAAGGAACACTTGGAAGGATTTGTATATAGTTGTTGTTCTTCCAATATTGTTAAAACCTTGTCAACATGTTGGAAATTATCTTCCCAATTTTTGTTTTATATTAGTATGTCATCAAGAAATATTAACACAAATTTTCTAAGGAAGTATTTAAAAATATAATTCATCAAGCTTTGAAATGTTGAAGTTGCATTAGTAAGTTCAAATGGCATAACCAAAAACTCATAATGAACTTCATATGTTTTGAAGGCTATTTGGGGAATGTTTTCTTTCCTCATTATGATTTGATGATATCTAAAACAATTATCCAACTTATTAAAGAAGAATTCTGCATAAATTTCATCTAATAATTCATCAATGACAAGAATAGTAAACTTATATTTGATTTTCATTTTGTGGGTTGTCTATAATCCGGACACATCTTCCATGAACCATACTTTTTAATGAACCCCACCACTTGTGAAGAGAAATCACTTTGGTTAGCTTGAATGACGCCAACTTAAAAAATTTCTTGAACCATATGATTAATCTCACTCTTATATGCATATGGCCCTATCTAGAATGTCTAATGGTACAATTCATGGATGAAAATGTATAGCATGATCTTGACCTTGAGCAAGTGGAAGACCCTTAGGAATTTCCTCAAATACCTTGGAATTATTGTTGATTACTTTTCGGAGATCCACTGGAGTAGAGCATATATATGTTTGAACATATAATAAACAAAATTGTGTAATTAAACCATGATATCCATTTATTAGAAAAAAAAAATCATTTTATCAAAGCTTACCACTTTAGATAGCTTCCCTTGCATACTTGTAAGCTCAATTTCCTTTTCTTCTAAGGAAAATATCATGAAAATATACTTAACAACTAAGGGCCGTTATTCCTAATGATTGTAACCATTAGGTTGCAAATGCAACATTAACACTACCGATTTGGATTGCAATCATGATATTATCCAATAAATACTCCCCATGTTGCTCTTAATAATATGGAAGTTCCTTGAACAATTTAAGTCACCTCCATTTGCAATCATGACTTGAAATTATAGTGTTAGAAATACAAAGAAGTTAAGAATTTTTTCCAAATTGTAGTTGATGAAGTTATGGATACTACTTTAATCAATAATTATTGTTACATTTTTATTTTGATATATCCTTTTATCTTGATGTTTTATGGGGTACTAATTCCAATCAATGCATGGCAAGATATTGTTGGAGTACTATATTCTAGCTCTATATATTGTGACAGTTCAACTTCTTAATATTATTCATCTTCATATTATATGTAGAATAATTTATTCTCACTACATTTGTGCCCCTTACTATACTTACTATCATAGTTAAAACAAATTCCTTTTTCTCCTCTTTCATCATTTTGCTTATGTGCCAACATTGTCAATTTAGGGGAGGGAAAATGATTTTCTCTATGGTTATTAGTGAACAATTTTCTAGTAGCCATATTTTTACTTTCAACTTTCCCTACTAGACTAAAAACATGCTCTAGGGATTTAGGTTGAAAGAGACACAACTCATGTTAGATTGTTTCCTTTAAAACTCCCATAAATAGGTCTAAAAAATTATCCTTTGACATGTTCTTTACCCTGAGACTCAACATTTTGAATTGTTGAATGTGCTATGTAATTGGAATTATCAATATGATTAAATTTAGAATGTATTACACTTAATATCCACATAATTGGTTATCAATTACTTTATAAAATGGACCAAAATACCATAGAATCCTTTTTCCGTTAACAAATCCATTGAAACAATACATGTTGATCTTGTTCGAAAATGATGGTTGCAATATTTTCCTTTTACAAGGATGCCATTTCGGTGTAGATCAAAGTATTGATCCATTTTGAATATCCATGTTACAATATCATTACCATCAAACTTCCTCATATTTATCTTTGGAATTTAGTAGTTCCTGGGTGCTTATTTGAAGCCATGATGATGTGGATCTTGGATTGTATAGTCATGATTAAGTTTCCGTGATTCAATATTTGTTCTCACTAATTGTGATATAATATTCACTATATGTGATTAAGTGTCGAAACCATGATTCTCCTTCCATTCATGATTTCCTTGGATCCCCATATCCCTTTCAGGGAGATCCTTTAACATACTGGTTTTCAATTCATTTATGGATTTTTGTATTTATTCATTATCTTGATTAATAATATTTTCCATTTTATCCATCATTTCTCTTTGAAGACTTTCCTAAGAACCCAATAAATTCACCTCTTTCAACATACTACCATCCATTTCATTATCTTTCAACTCTAATTCAGAAAACTTGAATTTTAAATCTTCAGTTTCTTTATAAGTCATGTATGATCCTTCAAGAGGTGTAATTGGTGCAATAGCTTTTGCATCATTCTTTGGATCTATGTGAGAAAATAATGGTAGCTATCCTCTTTATCATAGTTTCTAATTACCCTAGAAAAATGGATTTTTTAATCAAAAGATATTTCACTTGTATGTTATGTAATTTTAAAATGTTAATTTGGAGAATATCTAAATGCCAAAACTTTTCTTAATATATATTTGAGATTTAAACCCTTCTAAACCTGAAATTTTTGCCTACAAGACTCTAATATTTCTTTCCTACAATTCCACAAGCTTAACTAGAATATGATGTGTCAAAAGAAAGTTATGATAACTTTCCCAAAACTTGCTGGAATTTTCTTCTTCATAAGAGAAAATTTGTATAAAATGCGATGTGCCTAATTCTTCAAATATAATTTTGAAAATTTTACCTAAGGTACTCTATGATGTGTCTTCAAACACATGAAAATTTCACAATATGAAGTGTAACAAAAAAATATTATAGCAAAAAATCCATGAATAACATCTTTCTTAGAAATAACATGTTTCTGGCCAACCTTAGAATGTGTAGAATGTTAGTGTCGGTATATTCATCCTTCTGTCAGAGATCAAATCCTCTTGTTGCATTACATATTAGGTGTCCTGCTGAGTCAGCTGCATTCCATTAGGTGCATAGATCATCTAACGGTAGTGGCTTTCCTACAGTTTCCCTCATGTCATTTACCTGCTGGCTCATGTTTGTTCATTAAAAAGCATATACAGTCCTCTTTTGTCTTAAAGATTGCAAAGGTTTTTGTTTTAGGTTTTCATTGTCATTAGGTCTAGGGTTTCATTAGGGTTTCATCAAAAGGGGTTTCAGAATGTCTAATAACAGCCAGCAGGCAGATAAGGAGGTTCCAATGCCATTAAAATTCAAAATCAAGTGCTCAGAGATGTGTCTTTCCTCAAAACTTTGTTTTGAGGAAAAACAGAGTATTTTTTCTTTTATTGTACAAAATCATGTAATTTTATTTCCTCCATATGTAAAATCACTCCACCTGCAACCTTGGTCACTTTCCCTAGCCCTAGTAGCTCCAACCCCCTTCAAAACAAACAAAACATAGGTTGGACAGTCCATCACAAGTTCTAATAAAGTGACAAAGCTCAAAACAGGGTTCAAAATAAAGTCATTCTCAAAACATTGTAAAAGTGGGTTTTGCTAACCAAAAAATTAAAAGACTCCTTGTACATAAGTCATTTCTTCAATTGAAAATATCATTTGCACTCTTGGAAGCAAAGCAAAGCCGTGTGTAGAGTGAGTAAGACAAAGTGGGAGAAATTTGCCAAAAAACAGAAGTCCGACGCATTCGATAACTAGCGTGGCGCACATAGCAGACGCGACACACTGGGCCGCGATCTCCAGTTCATATTTACATAGGCGTGGTGCACATAACTAGCGTGGCACATTGGGTTTGATGCGTGGCGCATAGAGCCCGCAAGCCCAAAATATTCTGCAACTTCTCTAAAACGCCAAAATCACCCAAATCTTCTAGTGTATAAGTAAGTATAGTCCTCCTCTCGGCTAGTAAAAGATTTTGCTACAACGTTTATGGTGGTTGTCTTATAGTGATTGTTTAAAAAGAAATCAAACCCTATCTCTTGAAATTTTTTCAAAGGAAATTGTTGCCTAGGGTTTGTATTGACTCTTTAGCCACTAAGTACACCTTTTGACTCCCTCACTCTATTTTCCCTCATTTCCCTATTCCCTAAACTCACATACCCCTAAATTCACTAATCCCATATCCCTAATTCCCATTTCCCAAAACCCCAAATGCAAACTCCCAAAACCTATTCCTATACCAAAAGCTCCCAAATTACTCCCTAATTCCATGTTCCCTTAACCGAACCCTACCCCAACAGTCCTTAAATCCCTCACTGTTTCCTCCCTCCACAGTCCCTCATATCACTGTTTCCCTTGGTGGTAAAAGTCAAAAAACATCACAATCACTTACTTCTCATCGGGGCAGCTCCAAGACAGTTCACTAGCAGAGATGGCATATGATCCCTCATATGATTATGAAGAGGAGACACATAGTGACTCACCTACAGAGGTACATGCACCCAGCAGGCCTCATAGAGGTGGAAAACATACTCGAGAAGAACCAACCACTCTTGCTGAGTTACAAGCTTGCCCTCTTGCCATCTCTTGTTTCCAACACTAGTCCTGTTATGAATTTTGTGAAAAAGTTGCTAGCATTCAATTTCATCATGAGTTGGCTCATTTTTTTGTGCTGCATTTACATGATGGTCAAGCCACTCTAGCTGGCGTCACTTTCACATTAACACCAGAATCTATTTCACTAGCAACTAGTATACCTAACATTGGAGAGCAGTGGAACAAGAGGCAACAAATTGACCGGCAGCATTATGAACCATACACCAAGCCCGACTATTTGAGACAACTCAGGAGAGTGTTTCCTTTTCGATACCTCAAAGATTCTTATGCTCCTTTGATGAAATTGATAATGAGGTATTTCAGCTGTGAGGGTCGGTTCTCCCGTTTATATGCTTATCATATCAGGCTGCTGATGCATTTTACCAGGGTAAGGATGATGAACATCCCTTACTTCAGGTGCTGAAATATCGAGAAAATTACCACTCTAGTGCAGCACAAGACTCCTCAGCAGCAGTTCAACAGTATTTACCATTTTGCTCTCATTAAAATTGTGGTCATTCATCAGCTTGGCTTACAGGGCATCACTTGGGAGGACTTCATCTCTCGTGAGTTTTTCATAGCTCCTCAGGGACCTTCAGAGGTTTTGCATGAGACAGGTGGACCTTCTTATCAGCATAAGGGTCAGGAGACATAGGCCGCTAGTATGCCGATGTTTATCACTTATCAGAAGGGCACCAGGCAGTTGTTCGTAGCAGCAAAGCGAGTATTATCTCCACCTGGGGTGGAAGGGGTCTCACTTCCATCATCAGCACAACAGGTTCAGGAAAAAGGCAAGAGGCCATTACAGGATGAGGGGCCTTCAGGTGAGCGAGATACTGATTTCATTCTCATAGGGGATGATGATACAGATGTGGGCCCGCAAAGTGCAAATCTCAAGGAAATCATCCAAGAGCAGCAGGCAGACATCAATGCCTTGTCCCTCAACTTGGAGAGGGCTAAGTGGATTATAAAGTACTTGGAGCAGAGAAATAAGCAGCTTGAAGATTAGCAAGTGATTATGGAGTTGCAAAACATTCGGGAGAATCGCCAAGCTGCCCAAAGGAGGAGGGTGGAGCTCACTTCACTTGAGCAAGAGATCAATGCCGATTGGGAGTCTTGGCTTGAAAGAGCCAACATCCACTTAAAGAGATTGTTGGAGAAGGACAACAAGGAGAAAAAAATGTTGAGACACATGGCTTTTCATTATATGGCGAGAAACAAAGTTTGCAAGGCGAGAATCAGGAGCTTAAAGGCAAAATTGATGAAGGCATCAAAGAGGCGAAAGGAGCATGATCGACTTTAGATATTGGCTGAGGCTTCCTTGCCCCAACAAAGTTCTTGATAGAGAAGACTCAGCCCAAATTTCAAAAAATTTGGGGCACTTTTTGCATTTTTGAAATTTTTGGAACAAAAAACAAGATTTTCTGCTCTATGCGCCGCGCCACGTGGCGCTCGCTTTTGCTAGGAGCCTCCAAATCACAAAAAATCAACATTTTTGGATTTGGCATGAAAAAATATGTTTGCTTACCAATGGCCAAGAAATTTTGACAGGTTTTGAGCCCTCAAAAAGGTAAAAAACACTCAAAAAATGACCTTACTGCCCCTATTTTGACACACAGGAAGCAGTGTTGGGAGAACTGAATTTTGGAGGGGCAAATGGAGGCCAAATTGAAAAATTCCACTTGGGTTGGAAAGTAGATAGGCAGACCTATCCAAAAAGCACACTTGGAGCTAGTTTGGACATCGAGAAGGCCTCCAAAAGTGGGTCCAAACAGGCACTATGCATACAGAATCAGGCGCGGTGCATAGAGGAAATTTTGCCAGTTTGACCAAGTATTACTTTGTTTTTCGCCCAGCTTTGGCCAGTTTGACTTTTTCACTTTCTTAATGGAAAATTTGTGATGTAATTTAATGTACATTGATGGATCATGATGCAAATATGTCAGATTTTCACTTATGGAGGTAGATTCATTGGTTAAAATGTTGTTTGAAACTAAATGAATCAGTTCCCTTGTTTCTAGAGGCATGATGTTCCACTGCCTGATTTCTAGTTCTCAGTTTAGAATTGGTTGGAACAGCTCCTAAACATGTGAGCTCGACCCCTAGAGGCTAGGATGAGCTATGATTTGTCTATATTATGTTGTTTTTCAGTCATTAGCATGGTTGGACTTTTGAGAAAGCCTTGAGCTTCATTGTACATTCATATTAGCATTTTGGCTAAGGAATTGAGACCAGGGTTTGCAACACTCTTTGGGATCCATGTGGCAATTTGTCTTGGTACAGTGCTTTCTTTTGTAATTGTGAATTTTCTTATGTGTTATGTATGTTATTCTCTATCTTGTTTCTTCTTAACTAAACAAACAAGAGTGTAAGTAGAATCCATTGAAATTGCAGTGCTCTACTTGAGGTTTGCTTTAGTTTCTTGATGTTTTCAGCTGTTTGGAGAGGATCCATGACTTTCCTTGCCCTCTTCAACTCCTCACCTATCTAATCCCTCCATCTCATTCAATTTGAAGTGCCAAAAACAATTGCCTACCTTGCCCCATTGAGATCTCTGCAAGACTGAGTCTCATTCCCCGCACCCAAAATCTGCCTTTCCATCTGAGCCAACAAATAATCTTTTTATTCAATCAAACTCTTGCATACACATACCTAGCCTAAGATCAGTAGTCAAATCAGTCATCTCAAGCCTTTAGCGATTATATTTTGCTGAGATTGACCCAGAGAGAGCCCTCTCCCGACCTGGTAGGGCTAGTTACCAGGCCAAGCGTGGTTTGATGTTGGTCCTGGATCCTACCTTTTTCAGCCTGAGGTAAATCTAGGCTCTAACATAGTGGTGACCATACTGGGGAAGAAATTGTTTGTTTGTTAGTGTTCTTCATTTTATAAACTACAGATGGAGCTTGAAGTTAGCCAGGTAGCCTTCGAAACGCTCTTGCTTTGTATTAGCGAAAGTAGATTAATGCTACTTCAGTCAATCTCTGGTCTAGTTTATGAAATGAACATCTGGTTTCCTCAGTAAAATGTAATCAAGTTTAGATCTGATTGTTGATGGTGAACCACGATCAGACACAGGAAGGCTGAAATCATTCACCTGTTGACTCCAGTGTCGAAGAATCCTAAGGTTCAAAATTTTTATGGCGACTCTACCCTTAAAAAATCAGTAGCCTGAAAAATTTCTTGGTCAATTCATTGTTATCAAAACGGATTTTCTCACTCGACGGTATGCTCCCATGAGCCGAGATCACATTCCAGGTTTTCCAAATAAAATTCCTAAGGTATACTGGCAGAGGAATTTGCCTATGTTTAAAGATGATGATAGGAAGGATGCTGCTTTACATTTGGTTAGATTTCACATACATATTCGCAAGTTGAAGGTTGATTTTCCTGAAGATTGCTTGATGAAGATATTCATGGCCAATCTGGAAGGTGAAGCCCAATCTTGGTATGAAAGTTTGTCGCCTGCTTGTATTTATTATTTGAAATATTTTCATACCATGTTCTTTGAAAGGTATAAAGAATCTTATCCATCATTAAATTTAGTTCAGAACTGTTGTAGCCATGTTCATAGTTTTATTGAAAATCTTGAAAAAGTTTATGAAGATGATGACTTCATGGATGATGAGATCATGGAGGCTCTGTACGAAAATCCATTTCAGCAGCATAAAGAGAACTTAGAGGATACTTATCAAGATGCTCAGGAAAATTTGCAGTAGGATCAAGATCTTAGTACAATGGAAAATGATGAAAGAGAAGGTTTTATTTCAGATCTGTCCATAGAAGAAGACAGTATGCAGGGAAGTCAAGTTTCAATTTCAGAATGTGATAAAGTCAAGTCGGTTATTTCAGATCTAGATTCAGATCGTGATGATGAAGACTACCTTGTTTTGAATCCCATGAAGGAGAGCTCTGTTGTTGAGATCATCTGGAATGAAGAAGACAAAGTTACTGACCCAAGCCTTCATGAGGAGGTAATCCAGTCATTTCATGAAAAACAAGATGAGATCTTTGTTCAAGTAAGTGAAAAATCTTCTTTCGATAACTCAGTGGTAAATGATAATTTGATTGCCATGTCATATGAAGATGATCAAAAATGTTTTCAAATTTTAGAAGACCAGGGAATTGAGGACTGTCATTTAGGTTTTTCATGTTTTGAAAAGTTATTTCAAGAAGACAATAACTGCTTGAGAAAAAGAAAACAAAAAGTATTATCTCCTTTGTCTGAAGATGAAATAGATCTACTCCTGAAAGGTCAGGTTCCAGCCCAAGCTATTGCAGGTTTGCAGTGTGCACATGGTCAAGAAGGTGTTGGTGAAACTTCTTCTTCTTTTGAAAATGATGATAGTCTTGAAATTAGGTTTATAGATCAGAGAACAGATAATATTTTCTTTCATGAAAATGATAAGGCTGTCATTTTTGATAATATTGAAGATTGTTTTCTGTTTAAGAATGACCTAGACCATGAAATTGAGGAATACGAGCCTGAGAGAGACAATATGCCAGAATTTCTCATGGTCGAGGAATTTACAGCTAACACTCAGATGGAAAAAGCTTATCCCTCTCTATGCCTTCCTATCACTCGGCAATCAATTGTTCTTTCAGATCATAATGAAGGGACTACTTCTGTTTTTGCTGCTGGAACTCAGGACAAGCTAGTGCTTCAGGACTTTCAAGATCCTTTCGACATTCTATTGCAATCACTAGAGAATATGAATGTTGCCTGGTTCATTAGCATAAGCCTTGGTTTCAGTTCTTATTGTGAGTTGCCTACATCTACATCGTTCTGCCTGCTCGGGGAAAGTGAGAGCAGAATTTCAGTATGTAGCCATCTATTGGATTGGTTACATTGGAAGGCCCACTTCACATGATTGTACATATTTCATCAGTAGGTACGTGGTTTTCATCATGATTTGAAGCCTTCAAATCTCGATGGTCTGCTGCCATTTAAAAGCTTTGTAAGTAGTTGTTTCCATTAAGTAAGTCTTGAGTCATTTTTTTTAGTCAGTGTCAAGATAGTTTCAGAGTCAGTTTGTACTGTTGTCATTCATTTATTTTGGGGCCCGAAGTGAAGGCTATAAAACTGAAGGATTGATTTCAGTTTTGGTTTGGTTTGTTAGAGTCAGTTTTGAGTCACATTTCAGTCCTGAAATTGAGTCAAAGAGTTTGGTTTTGATTTGTCGAAGTTATTGACTCCATGGCCCGATGGATGAAGGCACTGCTTGCTTTCCTAGATATCTGTAGTTCTTGGCACCTCCAAGGGGCTACCATCCCCATTGGAGCCAATGTTAGTGTCGGTATCTTCTCCCTCCGTCAGAGATCAAATCCTCTTGTTGCATTACATATTAGGTGTCCTGTTTAGTCAGCTGCATTCCATTAGGCGCATAGATCATCTGACGGTAGTGGCTTTCCTACAGTTTCCCTCATGTCATTTACCTGCTGGCTCATGTTTGTTCATTAAAAATCATATACAGTCATCTTTTGTCTTAAAGATTGCAAAGGTTCTTTTTTTAGGGTTTCATTGTCATTAGGTCTAGGGTTTCATCAAAAGGGGTTTTAGAATGTCTAATAATAGCCAGTAGGCACATGAGGAGGTTCCAATGCCAATAAAATTCAAAATCAAGTGCTCAGAGATGTGTCTTTCCTCAAAACTCTATTTTGAGGAAAAACATAGTATTTTTGCTTTTATTGTACAAAATCATGTAATTTTATTTCCTCCATATGTAAAATCACTCCACCTGCAACCCTGGTCACTTTCCTTAGCCCTAGTAGCTCCAACGCGCTACAAAACAAACAAAACATAGGTCATTTAGTCCATCACAAGTTCTAATAAAGTGACAAAGCTCAAAATAGAGTTCAAAATAAAGTCATTTTCAAAACATTGTAAAAGTGGGTTTTGCGAACCAAAAAATTAAAAGACTCCTTGTACATAATTCATTTCTTTAATTGAAAAGCTCATTTGCACTCTTCGAAGAAAAGCAAAGCCGTGTGTAGAGCGAGTAAGACAAAGTGGGAGAAATTTGCCAAAAAACAGAAGCGCGGAGCATTGGATAACTGGTGTGGCGTACATAGCAGGCGCGGTGCACTGGGCCGCGATCTCCAGTTCAGATTTACACGGGCGCGACGCACATAACTGGCGCGACGCATTGGGTTTGATGCGGGGCACATAGAGCTAGCAAGCTCAAAATCTTCTGCAAATTCTCTAAAACGCCAAAATCACCCAAATCTTCCAGCGTATAAGTAAGTACAGTCCTCCTCTCGGCTAGTAAAAGATTTTTCTACAAAGTTTATGGTGGTTGTCTTATAGTGATTGTTTAAAAAGAAATCAAACCCTATCTCTTGAAATTGTTTCAAAGGAAATTGCTGCCTAGGGTTTGTATTGACTCTTTAGCCACTAAGTCCACCTTTAGACTCCCTCACTCTATTTTCCCTCATTTCCCTATTCCCTAAACTCACATATCCCTAAATTCACTAATCCCATATCCCTGATTCCCATTTCCCAAAACCCCAAATGCAAACTCCCAAAACCTAGTCCTATACCAAAAGCTCCCAAATTACTCCCTAATTCCCTGTTCCCTTAACCAAACCCTACCCCAACAGTCCTTAAATCCCTCACTGTTTCCTCCCTTCACAGTCCCTCATATCACTATTTCCCTTGGTGGTAAAAGTAAAAAAACATCACAATCACTTACTTCTCATCAAGGAAACTCCAAGACAGTTCACTAGCAGAGATGGCATCTGATCCCTTATATGATTATGAAGAGGAGACACACAGTGACTCACCTACAGAGGTACATGCACCCAGGAGGCCTCATAGAGGTGGAAAACATATTCAAGAAGTACCAACCACTCTTGCTGAGTTACAGGCCTGCCCTCTTACCATCTCTTGTTTCCAACACTAGTCCTGCTATGAATTTTGTGAGAAAGTTGCTAGCATTCAGTTTCATCATGAGTTGGCTCGTTTGTTTGTGTTGCATTTACATGATGATCAAGCCACTCTAGCTGGTGTCACTTTCACATTAACACCAGAATCTATTTCACTAGTAATCGATATACCTAACATTGGAGAGCAATGGAACAAGAGGCAACAAATTGACCGGTAGCATTATGAACCATACATCAAGCCCGGCTAGACAGCTCATGAGAGTGTTTCCTTTTCGGTACCTCAAAGATTCTTATTCTCCTTTGATGAAATTGATAATGAGATATTTCAGCTGTGAGGGCTGGTTCTCCCGTTTATATGCTTATCATATCAGGCTGCTGATGCATTTTACCAGGGTAAGGATGATGAACATCCCTTACTTCATGTGCCAAAATATTGAGAAAATGACCACTCTAGTGCAGCGCAAGACTCCTCAGCAGCAGTTCAACAGTATTTACCATTTTTCTCTCATTAAAATTGTGGTCATTCATCAGCTTGGCTTACAGGGCATCACTTGGGAGGACTTCATCTCTCGTGAGTTTTTCACAGCTCCTCCAGGACCTTCAGAGGTTTTGCATGAGACAGGTGGACCTTCTTATTAGCATGAGGGTTAGGAGACACAGGCCGCTAGCATGTCGGTGTTTATCACTTATCAGAAGGGCACCAGGCAATTGTTCGCAGCAGAAAAACAACTATTATCTCCACTTGGGGTGGAAGGGATCTCGCTTCCGTCATTAGCACAACAAGTTATGGACAAAGGCAAGAGGCCAACGTAGGATGAGAGGCCTTCAGGTGAGCGAGATACTGATTTCATTCATATAGGGGATGATGATACAGATGTGGGCCTGCAAAGTGAAAATCTCAAGGAAATCATCCAAGAGCAGCAGGCAGACATCAATGCCTTGTCCCTCAACTTGGAGAGGGCTAAGTGGATTATAAAGTACTTGGAGCAGGAAATAAGTAGCTTGAAGATCAGCAAGTGATTATGGAGTTGCAAAACATTCGGGAGAATCACCACGCTGCCCAAAGGAAGAGGGTGGAGCTCACTTCACTTGAGCAAGAGATCAATGCCGATCGGGAGTCCTGGCTTGAAAGAGCCAACATCCACTTAGAGATATTGTTGGAGAAGGCCAAAAAGGAGAAAAACTTGTTGAGACACATGGCTTTTCATTATATGGCGAGAAACAAAGTTTGCAAGGTGAGAACTAGGAGCTTAAAGGCAAAATTGAAGAAGGCATCAAAGAGGCGAAAGGAGCATGATCGACTTCAGATATTGGCCGAGGATTCCTTGGCCTAACATAGTTCTTTATGGAGAAGACTCAGCCCAAATTTCAAAAAAAATTGGGCGCTTTTTGCATTTTTGAAAATTTTGGCACAAAAAACGGGATTTTCTGCTCTATGCACTGCGCCATGTGGCGCTCGCTTTTGCTAGGAGCCTCCAAATAAAAAAATCTTAGCATTTTTAGATTTTTCATGAAAAAATATGTTTGCCTACCAATGGCCAAGAAATTTTGACATGTTTTAAGCCCTGAAAAAGGTCAAAAACACTTAAAAAATGACCTTACTACCCCTATTTTGACACACAGGAAGCAGTGTTGGGAGAACTGAATTTGGGAGGGGAAAATTCAGGCCAAATTGAAAAATTCCACTTGGGTGGGAAAGTAGACAGGCAGGCCTTTCCAACAAGCACACTTGGAGCTAGTTTGGACACCGGTAAGGCCTCCAAAGTAGGTCCAAACAGGCGCTATGCATAGAGAATCAGGCGTGACACATAGAGGAAATTTTGCAGTTTTACCAAGTATTACTCTGTTTTTCACCCAGCTTTGGCCAGTTTTACTTTTTCACTTTCTTAATGGCAAATTTGTGATGTAATTTAATGTAAATTGATGGATCATGATGTAAATATGTCAAATTTTCACTTATGGAGGTAGATTCATTGGTTAAAATGTTGTTTGAAACTAAATGAATCAGTTCCCTTGTTTCTAGAGGCATGTTGTTCCACTGCCTAATTTCTAGTTCTCAGTTTAGAATTGGTTGGAACAGCTCCTAAACATGTGAGCTCGACCCCTAGAGGCTAGTATGGGCTATGATTTGTCTATATTACGTAGTTTTTCATTCATTAGCATGGTTGGAATTTTGAGAAAGCCTTGAGCTTCATAGTACACTCATATCAACATTTTGGCTAAGGAATTGAGACCAGGGTTTGCAGCACTCTTTGGAATCCATGTGGCAATTTGTCTTGGTACAGTGCTTTCCTTTGTAATTGTGAATTTGCTTATGTGTTATGTATGTCATTCTCTATCTTGTTTCTTCTTAACTAAACAAACAAGAGTGTAAGTAGAATCCATTGAAATTGCAATGCTCTACTTGAGGTTTAATTTAGTTTCTTGATGTTTTCAACTGTTTGGAGAGGATCCATGACTTTCCTTTCCCTCTTTAGCTCCTCACCTATCTAATCCGTCCATATCATTCAATTTGAAGTGCCAAAAACAATTGCCTACCTTGCCCCATTGAGATCTCTGCAAGACTGGTCTCATTCCCCACACCCAAAATTTGGCTTTCCATCTAAGCCAACAAATCATCATTTTATTCAATCAAACTCTTGCATACACATACCTAGGCTAAGATCAGTAGTCAAATCAGTCATCTGAAGCCTTTAGCAATTATATTTTGCGGAGATTGACCCGGAGAGAGCCCTCTCCCGACATGGTGGGGCTAACTACCAAGCCAAGCGTGGTTTGATGTTGGTCCTGAATCCTACCTTTCTCAGCTTGAGGTAAATCTAGGCTCTAACATAGAACACTCGGGTGTGTTCAAACACTTGCATCCCTGAGCATTGATTTTACTTTTCATCATCTTGTGATCATGAATATAAAATCATCTCCAAGGAGAATGTCACCTCGATGATAACTTTCATATTCACAAAACCACTCACTCTAGGGAGTGATATGAAGGGTTGCACTTGCATCAATCAACCATAAGTCATGATTTGCATATGTTTTTGAAAAAGACAATTAAACATCCCATACTTCCTTTAATGATTCCTTCTCCTATTTGGAGGGACTATCATCAAGTACCTTCCCTCTCTCAATGCTTTTGGACCAATAATTCTTCTTGAAATTCCCTTTTTCTCCACATTTACAACATCTATTATAACTTTTCTTGGAGATTTAGATCTACCTATATATTTAGATCTCCCACTTGAGGATTTACTCTTATTTCTATCATATCAATGTTGTTATAGACATTTTTGGGCACTGTAACCCCAATCAGACATGTCCATAAACCAAGGGCTTCTAAGTCCCTAAAAGTGTTGCTTCACACCCTAAAAGAACAAGGTCAACTGATTACATCTTCTCCCAGAAGTTCTCCATGGAAAACTGCTCAGAACTGGTCAAAACTGGACCATACAGGTTGCTCAGTGCTAAGGGTGCGATGCATCCTACCTGCTCAGTGTAAAGGGTGTGATGCATACTGGAAAGCCCTTCTGTAGGGTGCGATGAGCGAGAGTGGACAAATGGCAGAGACAGTTTGCAAGGTGGATACTCAGGGAATCTTCCAGAAACTTCTCCAATGACACTTGCCTCTCTGAATTCGCCCAGGGATGAGTAAGAGATCATGAATCTCCAAGTGGAACCAAGAACTATCAGAGAGAGGACACTAATCAGAAACCCAGTAGCTAACGCACCCCCTGCAAACATCTATATATGGATCCCTCATCGCAGAGATCCAGGGGTTGGAATCTTGTATTTTCTAAGGAAGTGTTGTTGGTTTCTTGGTGAAGATTATAGTGCTGGGTGATCTAAGCTTTTCATGAGGTGAAGAAGGGCTTTCATGCTGAGAGGGTGATGCTGGGTCAGAACAATTGGTTGTAATCCTCTTTGCTTTTCTTGATATTAATAAAGCTATTCAAGTTTTCCTCCACATTCTTGTATGTTTGATGATATATGCATTTGTGTGGTCAATATATATCTGGTCCTATATTGTTTATGATTGTAGATCTCTGTTCTTGGATAGTGCTCTGCTGCTTTGATCCTGCAGGTGCTCTTTGAAGCTGGGTAGATGAAGGAGGAGTGGCAAAGACCTGTCAGAAGGGAGAGGAACCAAGCAAGGAACCAAGCGCAAGACTGAGGTTGGTGTCCTTTGTTCCCCTCTTATCTACTTCTCATAAAGGAAAACGAAAGTAGTTTTAGTTTGTTTGTTTCTAAGATAGCTACCAGTCTTAGTGGGACTAGCAGCTCCGAGTGGACACTAGATTTCCCGATAACAAATGTTCCCTTAGTAATAAGACATATGTACTATGAACTTCCATATTTTTCTTTCTCGTCTCCTTTGACAGTGGGTATGATACCATATTGTCAAAAATTAAAGTAGTTGTGTTACTACTTATGACTACAACAGACTATCCCATAAAGTTTAGTAAAAATCACAGTAAACTAATACACTTATTTTCATCTAAAATTTCAATATGAACAAACATTATTTGGCTTACCATATTATTTAAGGCATTCAAATGTTCTACCACATTGTCTCCACCATTCATCCTGAGGTTATACAACTTATTCTCTAGGAAAAGCTTCATTACTAGGGACTTAAACTAATACAAATCCCCTCACTTATTCCATAATTTATTGGTTTTAGCTTCTCCTAAAACAATTAGTAACACTAAATATGAGAGACATAACCAAATTATTCTCTTTTCCTTTTGATCCAAGTTTTCTCAGCCTTTTGTTCACATTCTCGTAGGTGTTATACCTATATCCATAATTACCCATTAATATTTTTTTACCAAAATATCTTACTTATTGAGCTTCCATGGATCGAAACTTTTCCCATTAAATTTGTTAATCTATACTTTTTAACTATTTTCGATTCTTTTCTAGCACAAGAATCACCACTGTGGAGGTCTCATTGCAACAAGGTTTATCACATAACCAAGATAATTGAATTGTTAGCCACAAAATCTAGGTTTTAAAACTTATTCAATATTTCAATGCCTTCATAGATTCTTAATAATAAAAAAAAACAAAAATAAAATGGCAACGACACATCCCAAAATATTTATGTTGGAAACTCAAACTAGGAAAGCTAGGAAACTTTTTAAAGCCACACCTCTAATTTTTATCATCAATCAACTTCATTGTTTACAATATAATATATATGATCTCGTTACATTCAAATTCTGTAATCCTTAAACTTGGATAGATTACAACCATGATTCTTAATTATAATTATAAATCCATAAGCTAAATCACCATACACCACAAAACTACCAAAAGCAAAAATCATATGTCAAAAACTACTAAAAATAGATGCATGGTGCTATTTTTGAGAAGAATATAATTCATACTCAACAAATAGTCCATTGAATAGGATTTGCACTTAAGGCTGCAACCTTAAAATTTGTAGTTGGAGGCTGCATTGTTGTATTGCTTAATGTTGTGTAGGTTGAAATATCCACCATTGATGGTCCTGGAAAGGTATGCATGATGAATATATGTTCCATTATGCCAAGGAAAATACCATTTTGGGAGACAAATTAGACAAGAGAGGTAGGGGTGATTAAATCCTGACAACAAGTGGGAGAGAATGGGAACCAAAATTGGAGATGCATTGAAGGGAAACCCAATTGATAACTAAGAGGGGATATATTAAATTAGATTGTTGTCATTGTAGTTGACCTCCCACAACAATTATTAGGGATATGGATGAGATCATATATTATTACACATGAAATCCATCAAAATATAGGTGAGAGACATGGAAAAAGTATTAAGAGGAGGCTGCATGCGAGTGGTGGAACAATAGGTGATCATGAATTAAAGGCCCATGAGTGGATTTTATGAGACAACCATGTGGGAATGCCTAAAAAAAATATATTAGATAATTTTTTCCATCACAAGATAAAAAAAATGGAGTGTTATCATTGATAATAAATACCCTCGTAGTCTTCAATTTTATTCTTTGTGACCCTACAACCCTGAGCATTCCTACCCCTTTCAGATTTGATTGGTGGGCCACCTATTCTTTTCATAAGCTCCTTTTGAATTCTTTTCTTTATCATGAATATCTTAGTAAGCTCCACATTGGATCATCCTCTTCAACTTTTGGTTTCTTCTACATCGCTATGCACCAATTAGGCCTGGTGGTTAGCCATGACCAATCCAACCTCCCTATCTCAGCTCGAGTAGGGGATAAAATTTCAACACATTGGTAGCCAATGGATTGAAGTTTCAAAAATCTATCACTTCTTGTTTTGTTAAGAAATTAGATGATATTCTAAAAGTGGAGGTTTGTGCTCCACATTCCAAATCTTGTTCCCTTCAATTTGTAGAACATGGTCTTCTGGGCTGGTTTATGGGTCTGTGGCCATCACATATATCTATCAATTTATGGGTTAAGATTTTTTTTTTAACCGTTAATAAAAGTGGATATCACCTCTTCCTTCTGTAGTAAAGGGGTTTTCACTCTTTTTTTCGAAAAAAAATCAGATCAAGGTATTATCTTTTGGATTGGACCATATTTCATGGGTTCCCAAGGGCTATATTTGGATTGACGGAACCCAAAATTCAACCCTAAATGCGATTTCCCCTATGTTATTATAGTTTGGGTTAAAATTCCATTTCTTCCCATCCATTTTTATAATGATTCCACCTTCAGAAGCATTACTAACACTTTGCGAAGGTATGTTGATTGTGTAGAGCCTCAATATGGTCTCTTCTCCTGTGCCTAAATCTATGTGGAGATCGATCTAGATAAAGGTATCCCCACTGTCATCAATAATAACCTAGATAGTTGGTCCCATATGAAAGAGGTCAACTATGATGAACTCCCCTTCAAATTTAAAGTTTTTCATGAATATGGTCACTTTGCTAGGAACTTCCCTAAAAATCAAGATGACTAGGAAAAGAAATGAGACTTGGGAGATTAGAGGAAACAAGTGAAAAATAGGATGGGATATAATAGATAGAAACAGCCCCCAAATAAGTAGTAGGAATAATCATAAAAGAAAGGTATGTGATAAAAATCCTTGAAGATTAAATCCATTAGAAGTGGGGAAGGAAGGAACAAATTAGTAAACAAAGGTGATTCTAGAAATAGGTATGAAGTTATTAACAATGAAGAAGAAGAAGGGGAAATCCCTCAACAAAGGCCCCTTAAAATAGATCAACCAATAAATCAACTTGATACCCAAGATCTCATAGAGTTGGTAGCTGAACCAAGGTCCAACAAAGAACTAGAAGCTAATCAAAAAAATTTCTCAAAAGGAGAAGAAGACTTCCTCTTCCCAAGAGAGGGTAATGCAAGGGTGATTTTTAGAAGTTTATCTGATGAGAAATCTAAAGAAAAAAATGAAAACATACTAAAATCCAATTTGTCAAACCAAAAGGTATAAAAACATAGAAGTTTAGATAGAGAAAACAAAAGAGGAGAAATAATTAGGTCACCAAACCACCCTCTAGCACCTACAAATTGGGTAAATGAGAAATAAGGGAAGCAAAAGAGGCTTTGGCACCATCGGATCTAGAGGGGCATCTCATAAAAAAAGTAAATAATGATATTTCTCTCCTAGAATTATAGGGGACTTGGGTCTAAAAAGAGAAGAGCAGAATTAAAATCTATAATAAGAATAGAAATAATCTTAGTGGGTCTAATCAACAAGACCAAAATGGAGGACCAATAGATCCTTGCACAACACCATAAGATATGGAATGGTAGTGGAATTGCTTCAATCAACACTAGAGGAGCTTTAGGAGGCCTTTTCACTCTCTATAATTCTCGATAATTTTATCTTTGAAACTCCTGCAACTCAATACATGGGTTAGCAACCTCCTTCTTGGATCTCATCTCCAATCAGGTATGTTCTATACTCAATGCCTATATGGAAGTCCATTTTAAAGAAAACAATAATGTTGGGCCTCTCTGCAAGGCCTTCATGAAACTAAGTTTGGATCCTTCAACATATTTGGATGGGATTTAAACGCTACATTGCACAATTTGGAGAAAAAAGGGGCTTTCCTATTAGAGACCCCTTATAAGAACAAATTGAATATTTAATTAGTCAATTAAAATTAATGGTTATCAAGCTGTATAGCCTCAGATATACATGGAAAAATAAAAGAGTCAGTCCTAGCCACATTACTGCAAGGCTATATCATTTCCTTATCTCAACCACCTTCTTGGGATGAAATCTCACTCTCTGATCATTCATCCTTCCTTGGAATGGTTCATACCATCGCCCTATTAAGTTGAATATGTCTCCTCTTCTCAAATATGGTCCCATTCCTTTTATATTTTGTCCGTTATGGATTTGACACCCTGATTTTCAAAAATCGGTATCCTTGTCATGGAATCATAGAGTTTAAGGAAGAATGATTCATATTTTTGAGAAACCTAACGAAAGTTAGTAGAATATATAATTTTTCATGACATGCCCTTTGGTAGATCAAGTTGAAAGGAAAAATTTGAAGTAGGAAAAAATCTTACACTAGGGAGAAGATAGAGGAACATTTTCCTCACCTCATTCAATAAAAACTTTTGAGGACTAAAATCCTCCATAAATGGGTATGTATGATCTAGAATGGATCATTATATAATTTTTCATCTATCTTGGTAATTTCTAGGTGAAAATTTGGAGGAATTGGCTTGCCTGACCCATTTTAGTGGCAAGTGCTTGCCTCAATATTTATGGTTTGGAACTTTCCATCGCAATTTTGGTTCACCAATTAGCACTAATTGGGTTCAAATATTTTATAGCAAAGCTCACAATCCCTTGATATTGTTTTATACGTAGAGACCCAAACAACAATGCAAAAATCACCTCCATTAAAGTTTGTATGCAAACCAAGTGGATGTCATGCCATCCCCCATTACTCACATGTGAGGCTAGCCACATGAAGAATTTTAAGAAGATTCTAGAAGGCCCAAAATCCTAATACTAATTGAGGTTTGAGGTATACAAAAATTTTAAGCCTAGATGATTACGAGACTAAGTTAAATATTGGGTTTGCTAGGAAGAGAGGAAGACCTTACATTCTTTTATCAATGTGCTATAGTTGAGCAGAGCATCTAGAGAGCGGGATTTGAGAGCATAAAGAAGGAAGTATAAGACTTTGTAGTAGTCATTCAATCCATAGTATCACTAGAAACTCCACAGTGAGTTCTCTTTCCTTGTATTTTCATTTTGATAAATAAATAAAAGAGAGTAGAGTATAGGCCTCACCCTCTAGTTGGGTTTTCTCATGGACGCTTCACTAGGGGAGCAATACCATACCACATGTGTTCATATTGGGTATATATTGAGGAAAAAATGACCGAATATGTTGAGCATATATTAGGGGGTAAAGGGTTCTTATATTGGTAGGTATAAAAAATGGAGCTCAAAGTTAATGAAAAACTATTAAGGGGTATAAAAAATGTTAATGAAAAAATGTACACCTACAATATCTAGTGAAAGTAGGGGTTTTTCAAACTGGGAATGTGTATTAAGTTTGTATTGGTAGGGGGTTAAATAATGCGGTTTTAGAGGTATTTTCCTTTAATAGTCAAATTAGCGGTATTTTGTATTGGTAGGGAGTTAAATAATGTGATTTTAGAGGTATTTTCCTTTAATAGTCAAATTAGCGTTCTGCCACAAATGCACGTGATATGTCAGAGGTTCATTGAGTGAAGACCCTGTGGGTTTTTTCTTACATTATATTTCTATGGAAACATCTTGTCTTCATTTTTTTCATATTTCAGTTATTTTAAATTTAGAATATTGATAGACCATTTTTAAAAATTCATAATAAGAGGATTTGAACATTAGCTACGCATCTTAAATTTTTAATTCATCTTCCACAAACCATCACTTCAATTGCAATTTTATTGAAACAAGGAAATTGAAATATATTTTTTTAGGTTAAGTGGTTAATTAGGTTAACTCAACCTAGTAGGTAGTTTCAAACTTAAGGTGGCTTTTAGCCAATGAACTACAAAGAACATATGATCTCCATTTTATGTATCATATTCATTTTTGTAGAAGTAGTGGTTTGGCTTATGCTAAGTAGTAAGATGATGGATTTCCAATTAGTAAGTTTATTAATTGAGCTTACCTTCGTTCTTGAACATTTATCTCCATTTATTACTAAATTACATTTGTGGCAACTAATAACACCATATAATATGAAAAACTTGAGATATTTAATTCACCCTATAAAAAGATCATCTATTATCATTATTTATTTTCCAATATTAACTCTTCATAATCACACACTAAACTGAAATTAAAATTTATTTAAATAAAATATACAAATAATATTTGACAATAACTCTTTAATAATCATTCCATAAATGATAAGAGACCAAGATTACAGAAAAAAAGGTTGTTCTTACTGACTTTATTTGTATGCATCGCATTATACTCTGAATCATGTTTAATTATATAATGATTAGTTTTAAACTAACTATTATAATAATTTTATATCACAAATAATTTTCTACTAGCTTATTAATAAAAATCAAATAACTTACATTATAACGAGTGAGAATGCATCGTGTCATATACAGGAAAAAAAGTGAGTTTCTCCCATGTGTTCGATCACATGCGTTGTGGAAAAGCTTGGATGCGTTGCGGGACTTAACCCAACACCTTACGGCACGAGCTGACGACAGCCATGCACCACCTGTGTCCGCGTTCCCGAAGGCACTCCTCTCTTTCGGGAGGATTCACGGCATGTCAAGCCCTGGTTAATCAAATTGTTATAGAGAGTTTTTAAAAATTGAGTTTAAATTATTTAATTTTCATAATTTTAGTGTTTTACTAGTGCTTCATTGGGCTGAATTTATTTATGCATTCAAAAATATATTTTAAACAATAAAAAATCTTGAAATTATATTGTCACATTTTAATGAATTCAATGGTGAAAAAGATTTTTTCATCTATAAATTAGACTAAGCATATAAGATATACTAGATTTAACAAAAACACAAAAATTGAGCTCAAATAAAAGAATAACATTATATAAAAATAAATTGAAGTAAAAAAATAACATATATAAAAACAAATCAATAACAAAATATATATTATATATAATATCCTTCTTCCAAATCATATAATATTTTATTATTCCAAACAATATAATACTTTATTTTTCACTGAATTCCAATAGTTTTCAAAAAGTATGTTATAATAATTCATTTCTCAATGGATGTCAAAACTTTTTAGAAAATATGTTGCATGAAAAAATATAATATTTCATTTCTCAATGGATTCCAAAAGTTTTAGGAAAATATGTTGTATTTAACAATATAATATTTTATTTCTTTTTGGATTCCAAAAGTCTTCACAAATATAATGTATGTAATAATATAATCTTTCATTTCTCATTGAATTCCAAGAGTCTTTAGAAAATATTTTGTATTTAAGTGAATCATTATAATTATAATTATATATAATATCCTTATTCTAAAGGATATAATATTTCATTGAATTCCAAAAGTCTTCATAAATATGATGGTGCTAACAATATAATATTTCATTTCTCATTGAATTCCAAAAGTTTTCTGAAAATATGTTGTATGTAATACTATAATATTTCATTTATCATTGCATTCCAAAAGTCTTCAGAAAATATGTTATATGGAACAATATAATATTTCATATCTTGCTGGATTCCAAAAATCTTCATAAAATATGATGTTGCTAACAATATGATATTTCATTTCTCATTGAATTCCAATTTTTTTTTAAAAATATGATATATCTAACAATATAATATTTTATTTCTCAATAAATTCCAAAAATCTTCAGAAAATATATTGTATTTTAATGAATCATTATAGTATTCAATCTCACAAAATATTATAAACTCATATGGAACAAAATTCAAAATCAATATTAAACAAAATTTAAAGTAAATATGTGACATCTTATTAAATCACAATATAAAAAAGTTAAAAAAAAATAAAATCACAATACAAAATGGTTAAAAGCAAATAAATTATTTTTTATTCATAAATTTTATCTTTTCAAGAATTTGATATCAATTTTTTTTATATACATTATAATAAGTTTTTTTTTTTTTTTTTTAATTTTTATTTATAACTGTAGATTTTAGTTATTCTTTTACATAAAATAAATTTAAAGCTAAAATCTTCGGCTATAAATAAAACTAAAATATATATACATATCACTATAGATTTATTTATTCTAGATCACATTAGATTTCTAAAAAAACTAAAATCTGTGAATAAAAATTAATGTATTTTACTGTGATTTTATAAAATACCTTTTATATTTTGAATGACGACAATTATATATATATATATATATATATATAATAAATAATGTAAAATAGAAACAATAAATTTTAAAACTATATTTTTGATAAATAATATGTTGTATATAAGTATTATAATGTATGAAATTAACTCAAACAAAAGTAATCTTTTGTTCAATAAAAAAATAATAAAAATAATTTGTGTTATAGAGATCAAAGATATTTGAGAAATAACATAAAAGTATAAGGTATTATGTTTTTTGTATTTATAATTAAATATGATATTCTTTTTCGTTAAGTTGGGTAGCGTTCATATAGTAAATTTTAAGCAAAAATTTATATATAATATTTGGGTTGTGGCAAGGAAAACCAAATTAGTAGTATAACATATTTTTTTGACACAGTGTAAAGAATTTGAATAAAATTACAAAACTAAACAAATTTTCACTATTATGACAATTATAACTTGTGTTTTAGGTTGGGAATCCTCTTATAACAAAATATATAAGAAAATTGAAACTAATGAATAACATGAAAAACTTGATGACATGAATTAAGTAGTTGGAGAATCCAACTAAATAGTATTAGGTGAGCCTATTTCATCCTTAGAATCAACAATCTCTATATTTTCTAACTTCTTCGCTAGCATAACTGCCTTCTTATCCAACTTCTAAAGCTGACCCTACACTTCATCCACACTTAATAAAATATCCTTTTTCTCCTCTAGCCACTTAACCAAGACTCTACCCATGATTCTCTTCAATTGCTAGTATATGTTCACAATTTGCATATACTAGGTTTGCGTCTTCCTTATCCTACTTGTCTCTAAGACCTTGTTTCTATTTTGGTCCTCAAATTCAGTATTTGAAATAAAATAATGATCTATCCTTGCACCATATTCAACATCTTCAATCTCTCTTCTAACTCAAGGAGGAGTGTTCCTGAAATATATTTATGGAAACTACTCTGTTATTTCTACTACTTCAGTCTCTCTTCTAACTTAAGGAAGAGTGTTCTTGTAATATATTTAAGGAAATTACTCCACTATTTCAACTTCTTTAATCTCTCTTCTAACTCAAGGAGGAGTATTCTCGTAATATACTTCAACAAACGTCTATTTGATTAACTAATCCCAAGAAAAGGGGCTTGTTGGGGTGGTCATGAGTAATGCTTGCCCCTTCTCCCACTTGAGTCATACTTTGTAGGCATAATTGAAAGGCCAACTCAAAGAAACCATAGAGGGTAGATGGAAGCCCTGAAACAAATTATTAAAATATTGATAGCAACTTTAAGAGGGGAGGAATAAAACAAATAATTTGATACCCAAGGAGAAATAAACTTTCTTCCCTTAGACCATTCTAGAAACCACTGAAGTAGATAACATAATAAGGGGAAGGGAAGGGGATTGAGAAGATTGAGATCGAAGAAATTAGCGAAGCAACTGAAAACATTACCATAAAGGAAGAGGTTCCACTAGGGTGACCAAAGGAAAATAAAGGAGAAATCTAAAGCATATTTATTTAAAAAATCATAGAAATTCTAAAGAAACCAAATACCCATTGAGAGAAGTTTCTTATAAGAATCCTTTCAAGTAGAAGTCCAAGAAATGAAGGCATGGTATAAAGAACCTCATGACACATAAGAGCATCAAATACTTTTACGTCTGTAAGCTCTAGCCAAAGACATTAAACGTATAAAGTGAATAGTGGACCAATGATAACAAAACAAAGCTAAAAAGGGAAATTATGTCACCTATCATAGAAAATGAACCTAGAAGAGAGCTAGGGAAATGGAAATCGTACTTAAGAGAGGCTTTATTACACCTTTTATGAAGTAAAAAACTTTAACAATACAAAATAAAAACCACGCGTTCATCATCGAAGCCATATTTTCAACGAGTGGATTTCTTATAGGAAACATAAATAACAAATGACCAACATAGACACTTTCTATATGAAAACTTCCTTACTCCCAAAAGCTTGAGGAAGCACATCCATCAAGCATAAAGATTCAAGACCAAGAATGTTGTGTCAGCCAACGAACTATAAAACTTACTCATCAGAGGGTTAATAGTCCATGTAACCTTCATAACCACAAATTTATCATATCCTTCTCGAACAACTTGATTTCCTATGATGCCAAAGTATGCCAAATCGATAAACCGTATAGTGGTCAAGATCATAAAACCTTGAAATCATGAATCCCATTAATTCTTGCATGCTTTTCGCTAGTGAGGGATCCTCAGTCACCGCCCCACGCCTTCACCTTCCTTTCAATCAATGTCCTAGACATTGAAAATGGAGCTATGGTTCACCTTATGTAGGGGTTGAGATCTTCTTGAACCAAATCCATACACTAAGACCGTAGTGGTTTGTCATTGACTTCAGCCCACAAAGAGTCCAATGCACGACTAGCCATATTTCCTCCTTCACTTACTACACTGTTGGCTAATTTATTCCCAGTTCATCTCCCATGTGATAATAATAGGAAAACGCTTGAGAGAGAAGGGAGTTTATTCTTTATAGAACTCCTTATAGTCTCCATCACCTAAACACTTTGGACACGTGAGATCCATTTTAAATTATTTTCACCATGGTTATTATCAATTAATAATCTTGTTTTATTAGTAGGTTGTTATATTGATGTTGAATGGCTATTCAAAGCCCATATTCCAGTGCAAAAAGTTACATTGAATTGCTTCTATCGATTCCCAATGAGCCAAAATAAATATGTAATATAGCTTCATGAGAGATTTTGAAGGCTCTCCCATATGTAGCTGGGCCTGGGTTTCCTTTCAAGGTCCCATAAAAAATTAATTTTATGGCTTCTAGGGGAGTGTTGTAGGGAAAAGTATCCGACTCGGATGACCCTATCCCACTCTAAGGGTGATAGTACCTCAGCAACAACTATAAACAATACTACTTAAGGTTTACTTCTTTATGAAAGCAAGAGAGAATGAAGAAATGCACTAACCGTTGCCTTGCGCTTAATATTTGCTCCAATCTCTTCTCTTTGCTGCTTGCTCCCAGCTCCTTGCTCTTTTGCTGGCCCAACTACAATGAGATCCTGCAAAATAACAAAGAAGGAAACTACAAGAAGCATGCATTCATAACTGATTCAAGGATTAGCATAAATCAAATATACAATCATCACAATACATCATTGAAACAAATGCATATAGAAGAACCTCAATAGCTTTTATTAATGGAAGAAGTAAAGTTCTGAGAGTGTTACAACCATTGAAGGCCCCAATCCAGCAACACCTCCCAGCAGAAAGAATTTCTCCTCTTCACCTCCTTCAAGCAATCACCCAATAGTTCTATAGTGAAACCAACAGCATATCATTACTTTGCACAAAATTCCAGCCTCCTGAGCTCATAGGAGAGAGCTCAATATATAGATGAATTGAGAAAGGATGAGTCAGCTTGCAACTGATGTGTAGCTGCCTTGTGTCCTCTCTCTCTTCAGTTAATCTTCAGTTCTTGAGTCCACTTGGAGAAACAGAGCCTCTTACTCATCACAAGGCGAAATCCCTGATCCAAGTGTCATTTTTGGAAGATTCCAGAGCAATGACTCACTGTGCCACTTGTCCCATCTCGCTCAGCGCAGGTGGCCTTTGTTCTACCTGCTTTGCAACGCAGGTACACCATGGAGGAGTTGACATTCAGTGCAGAAGCTTAGTGGAGCAGCTGCTTTGATTTCAGAATTGCTTGTTTTTGAGTGTTTTCAGGTGGAGAACTGATTTTGAGAGCTGTTGGTTTGCTGACCTTGTTCCTCTAGGGGTAGGAACATCATGTTTAGGGACTTTGGATCCCTTGGATTATTGACATTTCATGCCTGATGCTGTAAGGCACAAAATTTTCTATAACAGATGCCCCCTAAAGTATGAGGTCGTTTATCGGGTGAAATGCTTTATTAGGAGGATCCGAAGTTCATTCAATCCGCTGAGAAGTGTCCTGTAATAAGATACAATACAATACATTATTTTTCATTCTTTTTCATGATCTAGCTGAGGCGGGCATTCCCATGCTCAGCTTTATAAATTCATTTTGGTACATAGAACAGACGATCGTCTGATGGTAGACTGATAATTCTCTGCTGAAATTATCATCCTTTGAGAAGGATGATCACCTGCTGCAATGATGTACATATCAAATGTCTTTATATCCTGAATATATATCGCAGCCCGGATGGATGAAACTAGATCCGGGGTCTTCAATCTCTTCCGATCTTCACTCGATGTACAAGTCGATCCATGTGAGAATTTCTTGAAGTCGAACATGGAAAGACATCGCTTGATTACCAGTCAATGATGTAAACCGTTAACAAGCGCGAGAGGAATCACTGATAAGGATGATGACCCTCAAGGTACGGCAGTACAATTTACATGGTGGGAATAAAGGACTTGGCGTCGACCACCATGCAAAATCTTCTGGTCGAAGGTCATTGATGTATACCTGTCGCCGGAAGTGAGAAACTTGCCATTGAGGCATGCAAGCTTCAAAGTACTGAAGGGGTTGTTCCTAGATCAACTCCTTGGATAATGAGCTGATGTCGACAAGGAGCGATCCGTCAAAGGAGGGCCTTAATGAATCCCACATCAGTGACACGGAACAGAGCTAATGATTGTGATGAGGTGAAAACAAGCTGTGATGTATGATTCAGGGTGGCGGTCATGAAATGGATGAAGGACAATGTATGGCAGTGGATGGGACACGGTTGACTCTCTGCAGAACAACATCTCTTGAACATATAACGACACTGATGTGATGGATCGGTAGCATTACCCCAAATGTGGATGGTGTGGCGAGGACCATGGTGATGAGACCGGTGAATGAAACAACCCAACCCGATGTGATATGGAGGACAAAGTGTCATGTTCAAGAGCGACTTGCTACCATTAAAGCTGTGAGGTTCTCCCAATTTTTCCCCAGTCATTTCTGACCAGTACCTCTTTATTTTTGTCAAGCTTGAGGAGGATAACATATGCTTGTTCTATAACCTGCCCTTCGGGAAAGCCCATCGCTATGTTTTAACGAGCCTAGCGATAGGGAAACTCGTTCTCGTCTAAAGACAAGTTTGTCGCTATTTAATGAATTTAACGAGTCTAACGACAAGGATAACTCGGTCCTTTTCATTTTTAGAGAGTCTGAAAAGGTACATAAAGTCAACTCCAAAATTCATTTTTCGTCATCTAATCCCTTAAGTCCGAAAAAGTATAAAACAATATAGAAGGGATGAATTTTCGATTGCTTTAATGAGCCGAATAAAACAAGCGCTCGATCTTTTTGTGCAATAATCCCTCAAATCCAAAAAGATTAAAATCTAGAGGAGGGATAGCTTTCCGGTCGCTTTAACGAGCTGGAAGGCCAAAACTCGGCAAACTTTTCATATTTTATGAGTCAGTGAAAAGAGCTCAAAGAAGACTCGTCTTTTGAGGAAGGAGTGATGAACAGGGCAACAGTAGATTCCAGGTACAGGTTGGAATATTCCAATCACGGCAGTGTCACAAGGATGGCTTAGTGAAATCACTCTTCGCAGCTGTTCCTCAAAAGAGGGTAAACAATCATATGGAGATGAACGATTGGCCAAATGAACGGATGGAGGTGACGGTACACAAACACGACCAATGGTTTTTATATGGCTGTCAAAGGTTACATTTACCAAGGTTATTTACCGGGATGGGTTCGTTTTTTAACGAGCTTGATCACTGCTCAAACTTATGTTTATTTTTTAACGAGCATGAACTATGTGCTAAAACTGCTCGTAGATAAGTTTGCATGCCCCCAGCATAATAATGCAAATCGAGGTGCATGCCCCCCAGGCTTCATTGCATCCAACTCGATGGTTGGAATGAAGGTTTACCTCGGGGATTTGTTTCATTTTTTAATGAGGTTGACACAAGATAAGAACCGTCCTCGGAGCCCAAAATATTTAGGAATCTTCCGAATCCAACCAGAAGATTGGATTAGATTTCATTTATTAGGTTTCCACCGTGGCCACTCCCGCCAGATTACTTGGAGGCGGTAGGGCGAAAGTACCCATTAAGGCAGGGTCTTTTAGGAGACCTACTCCGATATTTTGGAGCAAATGATTCCTTCCATGGATCATTGGAATGCTTCCTGTAACTTGTGAACTGTTTGGAGAAAAGTTTGTTGGTCGATGATTGTAATTCCTCCTTGGAAGGGGAATGCAGTCTTCCTGAAGTAGGTCGACACAACTGCGGCCATGGCATAGATCCATGGTCAGCGCAGGTAGCCCCTTCGGGACCTGCGTTGCAAAGCAGGTAGCCTGTGTACTACCTGCTTTGCAACGCAGGTACACCATGGAGGAGTTGACATTCAGCACAGAAGCTTAGTGGAGTAGCTGCTTTGATTTCAGAATTGCTTGTTTTTGAGTGTTTTCAGGTGGAGAACTGATTTTGAGAGCTGTTGGTTTGCTGACCTTGTTACTCTAGGGGTAGGAACATCATGTTTAGGGACTTTGGATCCCTTGGATTATTGACATTTCATGCCTGATGCTGTAAGGCACAAAATTGTCTATAACAGGGAGGACAAATCCATTTTGTTGAATTGGAGCATCTAGGTTGAGGGATTAAATTAAAGTGGGTTTGCATGGATCATTGCGTTACCATTCCTATGGAGACCAACTGTGAGATAAAATAATTTCACTAATAGATTTGATTATTCTTCTGCAATTTTTTTCATTTGATTGCAAAGTATTTTTGGAAATTATTTTGTTCTTTTCATTCCTAGTCTCCCATTCAATAACTCTTCGGAGTGACTACCATTCTTAATTAATTATACTCTATGAGAAGTCTGAGATACACTACTCTAATATTATGGTTAGAATGTATCTAAATCTATCATATTTATGAAATATAAGAGCCACTTTATCCCAGAGGATAGACACATATGAGCAAGAGTTATGTAGGGTCTCTAAGGATTTAGATTTTTGACAATATAAGTGACAAAAGAGATTGGTCTAAAAAGCCACATATTTGAAACTTATCCCAAGTTAACATCTTCCTATGTGCAACCTACCATAAAAATAGTGAAACCTTCAACCATAAGCCCATTTTCCATATTTTACTCCATATGTTTTCTTATAGCGGTTATGAGAATCTTAAAATGATATTGTATGCCTCTTTTAAATTGTAGTTTCCTCTTTCCTTGTAACCCCATCAAAATTTATCAAGTCCATTTTGAAGTTTTATTTTCCTTTCCTATTGCTTTCTCCATAAGTTGTGCATCACATTCCTCCTATTTGGAAGTAATAACTATTTTTTAGACAAATCAAATTCATTATTCTTGATGATTAGCTTGGGTTTATCAATATTCAACTATTGTATCCTTACCTTGTTGATTTTTTTTTTCTTTTTCTTGGAATTTCTCCTCCTATTGTAATTTAGGCATTTGATTCCAGGAGTCTTCTTAGAAATAAACATGATTTAGTTATTACACCTCCTAAACATTATGATACTATATGAGGGAGCAGTTTTCTGACGATACATGTTTTTATCTATGAGCCTTTAATGTCCTCATATATTTAGATTAGTTTGTGTTCTTCAACATCTAGAACATATTTCTTTTTGCAGAGTTTTCTCCAAATATATGTATGAGAGTGTTGTAGCTACTACAACCCCCTCCAAAATTTTTCCTACGCTTCAATTTTGGATCCTACCTTTTGTCTATAAGAACTATCATTTTCATTTTCGTGTGTTCCTCTTGATTCTCTAGTGTCGCAATCACTTATCGTTTCATACAGCCTTTGTGTGTTGTCTTAATGATCCAGGTGGATTTTGGTGGCCACGCACCTATCCCACTTGGACCCCCACAACTGTCTCTTTCAGTTTTTCAGTTTCCGTAATGGTAGCACAGTTTACTATTTTTAGCAGTTTTTCGGGTCGTGAACTTCCGGAGCCGTTTTGGGGTCCTAAATGACGTTTTTTTGGAAAGCTGGGAGAAACATGGGTCCATTGTCTAATTTTTCTCATCCCAAAATTGTAGTTCTTGGATAGATCTTTCTAATGAGATATTGTGCGTGTCAAACGGAGATGGTATGCCAAAGTTACGACCCCGAGAAGTTGATGTACCAATTTACCCAAACGAGACCCACAATTTGGCGTTTCATCTTCTACGATTAGGTTTTTGGATGTTTAGGGTTTTCCATTGCTTCTCAACAATAAATAGGCCTTTGAGCGTCATTGTAACACAGTTCAGAGGCATGTAGTTGACACATATCTTCTCAGAGATAAGCTACCATCGCCCTAGCTGGTTTATTTACATTTCTGTTTGTAAGCATATTTCAGTGTTTTACATTAATGAAATGAAGTATTATTTCCGCTGCATCTATGTGTTTATGGTTATCTTTGTAATTTGTTGCGTTCCTGTTTAAATCTGGATCAGTGGTATAAGAGCGGTCTACTTTTTCTTTGTTTTTCTTTGCATGCCCCAATGAGGTCGGGATATAAGGAGTTAGGGCTTGAACTAGTAAAACCTTTGCAAGACTAGCCTCGCAAATCCCGACGGCCTCCAATGGCAGATGAAAAGAAAGATGAGGGGCCAGGAAATCCTATCAAAATCTTGAAGAATCCCTCGAGCAGCAAAGGAATGTGATGATGGACAACTTTGCCCAGATCCTTCAGTGGCTACCCAGACGCGACGCATTGGCTTCCAACAGCTACTCTGGAAATGCCACACCATTTAAGGTACAAGTTAATTTTCAAATCCCCATATTTGAGGGTCAGATAGACGCAAATGCTGTAGATAAATGGTTAAATCTATGAGAGGGTCATTTTCTTTTCATGAATTTTCGAGTTAGGAAAAGATTGTTTTCACTCTTCTCAAAGCAGTCCCCCACGTCAAGGACTGGTGGGAAACCTACTACGAGCAGAAGGATGAAAGTACAGACTCACTGTTCTCAGTCACACCCACTTGGAATTCCTTCTGGGATGCCATCAGGGAGTAGTACTACCCTGTCAAAAGCTATGAGGACAAATACATAAAGTGGACCACACTGCGGTAAGGACGGGACCAAGATGTACTAGAGCACAAACATTTTTCATACCCTTTGTACATAGTTGGGTATTAAAGATTCTGAGCTGGATCTGGTACTCAAATACCGCGACTGACTACATAGATACATCCAGGAAGAGATGAAGTTCCTGAACATCTCCTTGCTCAGACAGTGTACCAATACGCTGTCAAAATCAAGAAAAAGTTCAAATAGAAGAAGAGAGACTTTGGATCTGTGAACCAGAAGACCAAAGGACAAAGCCAAGGCGGGGTGACCCAAGACAACCCATTGAAGCCACAAGAAAATAACAACACCATAAAGTTGAAGAAGGACACAGGAAAGTTGTGTGAGTTCCATAAGAGACCCACTCACAACATAAGTGAGGGTCGGACCAAGAAGTCGTTGGTGGCAGAGTTGAAGGCTTCAGAATCAGATGCATGTTCTGACCCTGAGTCAAAACCCGATAAGGGGAATGGCAAAGGGAAGAAGATCATTGATGCGGAGCCCAGTGTCACTGTTGCCACTGCCAAGATCCAAAAGAATGAGCCCGAAGATCTAGAGGAGGGGTAGCGTCTTTTCCACTCACAGATGTGGGTGAAGGGTTTACCGCTGCAATTCATTGTCGAGAGTGACAGCCAAAAGAACCTCATTTCAGTAGAGGTCATGAAGCGGTTGGGCCTACCGACTACACCACACTCGCAGCTGTACAGTATCGGGTGGCTTCACCAAGGACGAGATCTCCGAGTTTGCCAGAAGTGCCGCCTTCCCCATAGCATCAAGCCCTTCACAGACGAGGTATTGTGTGAGGTTACACCTCTGGATGTCTGTGATGTATTATTAGGCTAGCCATACTTGTGGAGGTGACATGATCTGTATGAGTCAAGGCCTCGCGCTGTTATTATTACTTTGGGTAATTCATTATACAGGATACCGGAGGCAGCCCACCTACCTCTACCTCTTTGATCTCTGCTAAGAAATGCAGCAAGATTGTCTCCCACACTAGGAAATTTATTTTATGTCTGGTTCACTCCCAAAGTTAGGGGAAGATCATCGCCACATCCATGACTCCCACGAAGGGTTCCTCTATGCAGTAGCAGCAGCAAATGGATACAGTCATGAAAGCAGACAATAACATCTTCTCCTCACCCACAGGAACATTGTTGCACTGTCACATCAAGAATTCATTCAATCTGACTCCCAGAGCACATCTACCCAATAGGCCAATATATCACCCCTCCATTATGAAAAATGACAAGTACAAGAAGCGACATGGTCCTTACACCAGTACCAAGGTTGTGGGGAAAAATGCTTTGGAGAAAAACATTCCCCCATTCCTTTGCTTTCACCGAGTGTTCAATGTGGACCACCCTCTACCATGCTTCCCACCATTACTAGACACATCAGATATTGCAGAATAGCTCACCAGGGACCAAGTTCAACAGATGGAGGAACTCAACGCAATGGGGACCATTGCTTCCTAAGGGGGGAGGAATGATATAGGTGGATGTTGGTGGCCACCCACCTATCCCACTTGGACCCCCACAGTTGTTTCTTTCAGTTTTTCAGTTTCCGTAATTGTAGCACAATTTACTATTTTTAGCGGTTTTTCGGGTCCTGAACTTTCGGAGCCGTTTTGAGGCCCTAAACGACGGTTTTTGGGAAAACTGGGAGCAACATAGGTCAACGGACTGATCTTGATCTTCCCAAAATTGTAGTTCTTGGACAGATCTTTCTAACGAGATATTGTGCACGTCAAATGCAGATTATATGCCAAAGTTACGATCCCAGGAAGTTGATGTACCAATTTACCCAAATGGGGCCCACAGTTTGGCGTTTCATCTTCTAGGGTTAGGTTTTTGGATGTTTAGGGTTTTCCATTATTTCTCAAAAATAAATAGGACTTTGAGCCTCATTGTAACATAGTTCAGAGGCATGTAGCCACCACATCTCTTCTCAGAGACAAGCTACCATCGCCCTAGCTGGTTTATTTCCATTTCTGTTTGTAATCATATTTCAGTATTTTACATTAATGAAATGAAGTATTATTTCCACTGCATCTCTGTGTTTATGGTTATTTCTGTAATTTGTTGCGTTCCTGTTTAAATTCGGATCACTTAACTAAGTTGTCTTGACAACAACTGAGTCTTGTCGACGACTATTGCACAACTTTTGATGACAAGTAAACACCCTCCCAAACACAAGCTAACTCTTGTCCTGATCTAGCACTGATTACTTGTCTTGCATATGGGAACTGCGTAATCCTTTGCCATTGGAATGGCCTTAATGAATTGAGCTATGTAATCTTATGAGAAAGGCAGTCATTGAGCAAGTGAAATTCACAATACTCCTTTGAGAGTCAGAATTGCACAATTCACTAATCCAGTGAACTACACAATCCCTTGTCACTAGGAATTGAGCAGTTTTTCTGCTAGCGAACTGTCGAATCTTTAAGAACAAGGGAATTGTGCATCCTTAGGAAATAGGGAGTGCACATTCCTATTTTACCATGTGGCATAAGTGTTTAATTATGATCTATCGACAAGTGTCAGTTTCTCCTTGATTTTAGGCATGCAGGTCATAAAACCTAACCCTAATATTGTGGGGGTAAATCTATATAATAGATGCTTATAGAGCTCATTTTCACATTCGACATTAGAGCTCTCACCATACCCATGATTTCAAGGAGGTTTAGAATTTTTTTGCAATACTTCTCCAGATAAGTTTCTAAAGTATCACTTTTTGCTGTTTTTCCTATCGCTTTTGTCACTTTTTTTTGCAAGTGCCACTTTGCCTGTTTCTTATTGCAGTTATTAGTGTTTTTACTATTATTACCTTGTACAAGTGTGTTTTAGTCTATCGAGTTGTTTTTATAGGTGTCACATCCGTCTCTAGTCCTTTTTCTGACCATGGGTTATTATTGTTGGGTCTTTTTATGCATGCATGTTCTTCCCTTTGCATAATATTTTCTGGTCGATGATAGCGATTGATCTAACTCATTCTAAGTGAAATTTAAACTCTTCTCTTACTTAGTCACTTATTTGAAGTTTTCCTCTCTCCCAGGCTAAACTAAAACATCTTGAAGGCTTGTTGGCTCATCCTACCACACATTGTGCAATCCTAAGTAGCAAGCCACCTTCTTGCCAGCTAAACCTATGCAATGCATAATTACTAGCCTCCTCTAATTGTGCAATGTGCAATCTAAGCTAGTAGTGGCCCAACCTGATCACTGAGACTACACAGTACATAATCCTTCCCCTTTTCTGCCAGCTAAGATTGTGCATTGCGCAATTCCAACCCTCAATCCAACCATCTATCAGACAATACTACGCAATCCCCCCTCTCACTATGCATTGTGAAATTCCAGAGCCTATTCTACCTCCTTGCAGCCCAACATTGCGTAATATCTTCCCTTGGTTAATGTTTTTCTGCTTTAAGATTTATTGTTGAACTTATCTGTTAGAGATAACTTGTTATCACTATTAGTGCATCTGTTTCCACAAGTATTGTAGGTCTTGAACACATTTCTCTCTCATCAATAGATATCACCATGCCTCCCAAGAGATCATCATTAAAGGAGGCTACAAAGAGAAGTTAAAAGGAAGTTGTTTAAATTTGTTTAATATCATTTCCCATTTGTCTAATACACATGTGTAAATTGAGAAGGACTCTAATATTAGTTGGCATACTATCAAGGATGCATGCACTGCTATAGAATTTCAAGTAGATATGGAGGATAGACATGTTTACATCAACATCCAAAAGTCAAGGCTTCACAGAGTCACTTGTAGATACCCAATATTGCCATGTGAAAATGTCATTAAATGGATTATGAAAGGATTGGATATGAAGAGCATGTCTTGAAATAGTGTTAGTGTTAGTGAGCATTGCCTCCTACCAACCACATGATATCCACTTGATTCACAACTTTCTTAAGCATGAGAAACATATGGACTCTTATTTCTATGCAACAATAGGTTATCTACACACTAAGGAAGTGGTCAAGGTGTGGGTAAAGGAACTCATAAAATTTTTCTAGACACTAAACAATACTTACAAGACCAAATCACTTAGATAGGTGTTTCAATATTCGATATTGTTGTATTGTTGAGTTTATGGACATAGAAATACTAAATCCTTCCCAGAATGATGGTTTTACATGCTATATTAGATTGTCAAAAAGGGAAGATATTTAACTTGTCTAATATTGTTACTCGACAACTAAAGATCAAAGTGAACAAAGAAGAAAATCCACCAAAAGATAAGAAACAAGAATTGTACTTTTTTCCCTACCTACTAGATGAAATATGTGCTCACAATGCTTTCCCTAGAATGGATTGGAAATGGACACCTAAAGAGCCTCCTATTTATATTTATTGCAAATTGTTAACAGAATGAAACTACAGAGGAGTGTTTAAAATATTGTTTGATCACTTCTTGAGAGTCTTATACCAGATGATATTTGAATAAGAATCATCTTGCATGTCTCATGAGGCAATGAATTCAGTGTTGGAAGTTGCAGATTGGTTTGCCTCACCAGATGGTACATACCTCAAAGTGCTTGGCTATTACAAACCATATCATGTATTTCCGAGGTATGCCACAAATAAAGTATTCATGCAAGAGGTTTCCTATTGTCTTGGCATAGGTCTAATTGTAGTACTGCAGAGGAAGAAGAAGGAACCTTGGCTTGATTTTCCCTTGTAGGTGGGATATTACGAGATTAAGAACTTGAAGGCTATAGAAGCTAAAGCCAAATAATTGGAAATCCTCAGGTTTAGTATGATAGACTTTCATCAATATGATCCTAGAGGATTTTGCATGAAACATTGTTCCAAGTTGCACTTTTTCTGGCCGTATGGGACCTTTTCCAGGCTAGAGGAAGAAAATATCAATAATTGCTATAATGCCTCTTAGACAGATACAATAGGAAATTAGGTAGGCCCTTCCATTGCAATTTCGGAGCAAAGTATTTCCGAGGAAGTAAAGTAGCCAGAAGAGTGCAGCCCAATGAGAATAAAATGTAAGAGGAAGATTTCCAATAACCCAGCAGAAGTGAAAAGCCACAGGTTCAAAGTAGACCCAACTATTGTAAAAGTGTTTATGGTAGTAGAAGGGAGAAGGAAGTAGTGGGAAGTAGAGAGGAGATAAGAACAAGAACATAAATAGGAGGAAGCGTGGATGCATAAGAAAGAGAAGGAAAGGAAATAATAAGAGTAGATCCATGAACATTAATAATTAAAAAGAAAGGAGGAAAAAGAAGCCAGGTGAAAGCTGGTAGAAGAGGAAAGGAAAAAACATCCTGAAGAAGAAGAGAGCAGAAAAAAGTAGGAACAAGAGCTTGTTCAAGAAATTAATGAGAAAATATTACCCCAAGACATGGATATAGAACAAGGGGAACAAAACCAATATTTTGACCTCATGCCTATTGAAGAACATATAACCAGTCAACCTCCACCTCCCCTTATATATGGGAAAACTCGAGGTGGTGAGGAAGAAATCTCTCCTCTAGATGATGACATGATCATAGATATTTTGAGCTTGACCTTTAATGAGCTCCATGACAAAATTGTACAGGAAACGAGGAAATATTCCCCATTGATCTAGCACATCATGCTTTCATTCACCAAAAAGGGGTGATCGTCACTAGCACTAGAAGGAATTCTCAGACCAATGTTGCAACTAAATTAGCTTTTGCAGGAGCTCCAAAAGAAAATACAAATTTCCTAATAGCAAAATGCTCATACAAAGAAATAGGTAACTCGACACTTTTGTGGCAAACATTTTAGCTGCTTATGCACAATTATATAATAGTCTGGATTCCTTGGTTCAAGTACACAATATCCCCTTAGTAGGTCCATTTTCAGAGACAAAGGGAAAAAATGTTGTCAGGTAGGAGATCGAGGAATACTTGAACCAGCTGAAGCAGATCACTACCAAATAAGAGTTGGAGGTTAATAGACACAACGTGTAGAAGTATATAGGTGGTCCCGAACTGGTCAATATGAAGTTTTTCTTATTGTAGAAAAAATTGCAAAATGGATCCAAAACCATCTACCCAGAAGTTATGGAAGCTAGAGTGCATTATTAGCCTAACCTTCCATCAATGTTTGAGGAGACAATTTCACAATACTAAGCTTCACATCAATATCTAACTACAAAATTTCAAATTAAAGTTGTTGAACTAGAGTTTCCTAAAACTAAATCTTAATGCATCTAGTTGTCTTATTAGGCTCTACTCACTTTTGTCCTATATGGGTTTTTTCCTTATTGTATATGTAAGTTGAAGTCTAAGAGTTAAATGTGGAATATGAAAAGTCATTAGTTAAAATAAAGAAAAAGAAGTCCAAGAGTCATGAGGGAAGCTCAAAGGTCACAAACGGAGATGAAGGGTCATCTCATTTGTTATAAATAAATCCTCATAATTCAATCAAAGGGCTTGAAACCTAATATTTGGAGCCTTGGATTCTCTAGTCTAGTATAGGAGGAATATCATTCTTTGGAGAAGAAAGTGTTGGCTTCATGTTCCACTATTGGGGATAGTGTAATATAAATGTAATTGTATGATTGGAACTTTCACTTTATAATGAGAAGATCTCAAAGACAACATTCTTTCATGCATATTTCATGAATGTTGTAAGAGTATTATTGATCCAAATGGATCCTAGAAACCATCTAAGTCTTCAAAGATCAAAACTATCACATGAGGAAAATCCCTTAGAAAAGGTGGAAAACACTATTGGGAGGCAAAAACATAGAGAAAATAGTGAAAATAGGCTTATCAGTAGTTTAAAGTAACTATGAATCGAAGCCGTCAGATCTGGCAGATCAACGGTCCAGATTCAATCGGCGAATCGCAATCGGCAGTGGCAAAGGGAGACTATTGGTGGAGACCACAAGGAATGTGTGATAGCGATCAGTGGGGTCAATGAGGACCGTCGATCAAGCGCGCAGATCGACGGCCCAAGTTGAATCGAGATATCGCAATCGACAAACAAAGAGGAGCGATTACAATCGGCCGGGGTTATGTGCGATATGCGAATTTGATCGCAACATCGCATCGGAGTATTATAAAGGATCAGGGTCGATAGTAAACATAATTGCGATAGCCAGACCTAATAATATTATAAATGATATTATATATGTTTTGAGATCCGGAAAACAAGGTTTTCCTTTGTATTTTGCATTTTTGTTAAATAAACGAAATACAAAGGAAAAGGCGCCGATGTGATATTATGGACTTGAAAGGGTTTATTAATGTTGTTATATATGGTTTCAAGTCTGATAAAGCCATAATACGAGATTTTTCAATGTTTAATGTATTTCTTTAATACAAAGAAACCAAGCGGTATTTCGGGAGGACCAAAGGCGGAAAGAGGTTTTGGCCGGGCTCCACCGGAGCCCGTACATCGGCTGCCACGTGTCCAAGCCCTGGAGAGAGAAAACCACTCTTTTCGGGCAATTAACTCCCATACAAAAGAGCCACCTGAAATGGATCTCAATCATTGGATCTGGATCTCCCAGATCAATGGTGGAGAATCGATAAGCAGTTAAAAGGTGGACCTGATAGGAGTATTGACCAGATTTGAGGACTTCTGAAGTTCGATGAACAGTGTTGTGGCAATTTTTCCCATGTTTGAATGCATTTCTCTGTGTAAACAGAGAGTGGCTATTTCAGTGATTTCAAAGGCCCGATGCACTCTTCCGTTGCAGAACAGGTGGCCACCTCCCCTAAAGGCATTAGCAATGATTATTTAATGCTCAGAAGGGGGATTCGAGCAGACAGGGGCCGAGAGATAGAAAGCTCGAGAAGATGAAACGAACAGACAATGCAGATTGGCTTTAAAGCCATAGACAGAGAGCAAACATGACAAGCAGTGCTGAGACAGAGAAACGATAGAGATATAGAGTGATAGAAGGAGTCTGTGTACTCAGAGAGGCTTGAGAGGTTCAAGAAAAACTCTTGATGTTGTATCTATTGTGCATTGAGACTCAAATACAAGGTTTTCCTTTGTATTTTGCATTTTCATTAAATAAACGAAATACAAAGGAAAAGGCGCCAATGCGATATTACGGACCTGAAAGGGTTTATTAATGTTGTTATATATGGTTTCAGGTCAGATAAAGCCATAATATGGGATTTTTCAATGTTTAATATATTTCTTTAATACAAAGAAACCAAGCGGTATTTCGGAAGGACCGAAGGTGGAAAGAGGTTTTGGCTAGGCTTCCCCCGAGCCCGTACATTGGCTGCCACATGTCCAAGCCCTGGAGAGAGAAAACCACTCTTTTTAGGTGGTTAACTCTTGTACGAAAGAGCTGCCCAAAATGGATCTCAGTCATTGGATCTCGATCTCCCAGTTCAACGATGGAGAATCAATAAGCAGTTAAAAGGCGGACCCGATAAGAGTATAGACCGGATTTGAGGAATTCTGAAGTCTGATGAACAGTGTTTTGGTGGCTTTTCTCGTGTTTGAATGCATTTCTCTGTGTAAATAGAAAGATACTGCTTCAGGGATTTCAAAGGCCTAATGCACTCTTCCGTTGTAGAACAGGTGGCCACCTCCCCTAAAGGCATTAGCAATGATTATTTAACGCTTAGAAGGGGGATTCGAGTGGACAGGGACTGGGAGACAGAAATCCCAAGAAGATGAAACGAACAGACAACGTAGATTGGCTTTAAAGCCATAGATAGAGAGAAAACAAGACAAGCAATGCTAAGATAGAGCAAAGACAGAGACAGAGAGTGATAGAAGGAGTCTGTGTACTCAGAGAGGCTTGAGAGGTTCAAGAAAAACTCTTGCTGTTGTATCTGTTGTGCATTGAGACTCAAATTGAGCTCATACCTTTGTAAAACTCTGCTTTGAAGAAATAATAGAGAGGTCACCACAGAAGGTTGGACCTGGAGATGTAGCCCAGGAGTGTTGGGTGAACTCCTTATTAAACTTGCTATGTTTATATGTGTTTGTCTATTATGTTCTTTTACTGCTTCATTGTCTATGTATTTCGCAATCTTATCGATCCATTGCATAAAGTAACATAGGCATATCCATGCACATGAGTCTGTAATACCTTAATAATTGTCTAAGATCATATATCAGATCAATTATTTTATTGTTTGAGATGTATGTTGTTTCATTTATGCTAATGCTAATGAAATAATTCATTTTCCTTAGTATAGATCTTGTTGAATGTGTGTTTTTTATGATATTATGATCATTGTTATCTTGTGAACTATTTTGCAGGTTAATTAACGATTCTTCATGATGCTTTTGTGTCTCTTCTAAGATAGTACTATTACTTTCTTCAAAGGGGACCACTCTTTTTCCCTTGATGTGAGCGAACCTTTCATACATTACACTTCATATCCCATAAAGTTCATACACTTGCTATCACCAAAATGATGCATATATCATCTTATTTGTTCATTGCAGCTAAGGCAATCTTTGATAGCACCTATTTAATAACCATATGTATTCCTGTTGGGGATGTTACTCCAAACGGTGTAGGGTATAATTGGGACTTCACATTAGGGAGACACCCTTCCCCATTCTTGGCTTCCAACACCGTCAACAGAGAGTTAAATCATCTCCACTAAGTTTTTACTTCCAAAATATTCATCAAGACATCAGGATCTTTGAATCGCAGTGCCCGTTGTAACTTGGGTCGAAAATATTTATCCTAAGCTACTAACATCCATTTATTCTCCAATTTCGCTCCTCCCCATAGAAAAAATCTATGCATATTCCTAATTTCCTAAATAATAAATTTTTGGTGTAACAAGAGTAGGAAACAAGTCATATAGGCATGCATTGAAGAACTAATTTTGAAAATATCAATTTGGCTACAATACTAAGAAATCTAAAGGTCTAGCTAGAATGTTTATTCTCAAATTTGGTAAATAGGACAGGCCAAGAGGCTTTTCGGTGAGAGTTTTCAAGCCAAGGTCCTCCTAAATATTGGGTACATCCTAGGTTTTCTTATTACCTTTAGAGAATGAATGAGCTCGTGAGCTAACAAGACATTGTCTAAGATTTCTCTTCCCGCAACATACTTGTTTTTCTCACAATATATGAGTTTGCATAACAATGGTTTGAGACTATTGGAAATGAAGTTGGAGACAATTTTATAGATGACATTACATAAATATATGGGTCTATAAGAGGATGGATTCTACCTTTGTTATCTTTAGGAACTAAAGTTATGAAAGTAGCATTTAGGGATGAGAAAATAGAAGAAATTATTCTTGAATTTCTATTAGTTCCCACACATAATTCCTTATGATCAATGAATAGATTTGAAAAAATAACTATTGTGAACCATCTAGTCTACTAGGAGACTTATCCTTCTGCATTTCCATTATGGATTGTTCAAACTTTGCTATGGAGATTTCACTTAATAAGAAGGCATTATTTCTAGGAGTAACAAGGGAAAAAATATTTTGAGTATTTGAATTTTTGACCGGAGAATCCACAGTAATAGAATTTTTACACCAACGTTTCGAATACCAAATGGGATCCATCATCAGGGTTAAGAGAAAGATGATAAAAGAAGAGCCAGATGGAAGAAATAAATACTCATGAGGGAAAGAATATTAAAGGAACAACACAGGTCGGCAAGAAAGAATTATAATGAAACCTAAATTTAATTTTAATTTTTTATAAATTAATATCATTTATTTAATATCTATAAAACAAAATCTTTAAATAACCTAAAATCTATATTAATATTAATATCTAAAAAACTAATATATATATTAATATTAATATCATAAATCTTTATATAAGCTAAAATCTATATTAATATTAATAACTAAAAAACTAATATATATGTTAATATTAATATCATAAATCCTAATATCCTAGGAACTGCCCTAGTGTGGTGGGAAGGCAGGACACAAGATGATTTGAATAAGCATGGTAAAATTCTTTCTACCGAGAATGAATTTGTTTTTTCCATTAAAAAAAAATTCTATCCACTAACTTACCTGCAACAAGCCATGATGAGTTGGCAAACTCTTTGCCAATTAAAAGGGAAAAGTGTACAAAGCTATACCCAGAAATTTAAAAAAAGAGCTTTAATTCTAGGCATTTCTCTAGAGTGACCTGAAACTTTGTTGAAGTATATAGGTGGTCTACACAGCTATTTGAGTCACACCATTCTCATGTTTAACGCTACTAGCATAGATGAGGTATCTGTTCATGCTACACATCTAGAGGCTAGAGGCAAGAATGTGAACCTAGAGATTGGGGGATCATCAAAACCCACTACAAGAAAGAACAAGGAAAAGAAGAAGCAAAAATAAAGGAGAGGAAGGCAAATACTATACATAAAGACAAACCTTCATGCACTCACTGCAAGAAGGTTGGACATGATGATGAGCACTACTGGTCTTTGCATTCGGAGCTGAAACCCAAGAAGTTTGATGGCAAGAAGAAGAAGACTGTTGCTGCTATTCAAAAAGATTTGGGGTCAGACTTAGGTGATGAAACAACAGTCACAGCTGCAGATATAAAAGGAAAAATTTCTGAAGCATCTACTAGTAATTCTACACAATCTATTGATAATGAAGAAAATGAGAGGAAAAGGCATGAGCTTTTTCATATTAGAGTTATTTCCAAGCATCAAAAGGTTGATACTTTATTTGATAGTGGTTCACAAGTAAACTTGATTTCTGAAGCAATTGTAAAGAAGTTGGGACTACTAACCAAACCTCACAAGAAGCCATATCCATTAGGTTGGGTATGTGATAAAGTAAAACTACAAGTGACTAGACAATGCAAACTTAGGTTTTCTTTTGGGTCAACTTTTGTAGATGAGATTGAGTTAGATATAGTTCCTTTAGATATATGTGGTATTGGTTTAGGAAGTCCTTGTATGATAGAAAAGCCATTCTCTATAGAACTGAAAATAAGTATCAACTCACAAAAGATGGAATCGAATATATTGTAAGAGCTCATTAGCTCAAAAATAACTGCACTCTCATTAACTTAGCGCAGATGAAAAGAATTGTAAACTCATGCAAGCAATTTTTACTAATGGTTGTAAAGGAAAAGACCCCTGATAAAACCAATGCATTTGAAGGCTGTGATGCTAAACAAAAAGTTGATTTAGAAAAAGTTGTTTTAGAATATGATATCCTATGATATCCTATTTCAAGAACCTAAAGGTCTGCCACCCAAAAGGGAAATTGTACATGATATTAATTTGCAGCAAGATGCTCCATTGCCTAACATCGGACTGTACAGGTTATCCACTTTAGAGAATGAAGAGATCAAGAAGCAGGTATAGGAGCTACTCGACAAAGGGTTCATAAGACCAAGCACATCACCATGTGGATGTCCAATTGTCTTGGTGAGAAAGAAAGATGGCTCGTGGAGGATGTGCATTGATTATAGAGCACTGAATAAAATAACGATCAAGAATCTTTATCCTCTTCCTCGCATAGATCAATTACTAGATCAGTTGAAGGAAGTTGTTTAAGTTTCCAAGTTAGACTTGCGTAGTGGCTACCATCAGGTCAGAGTAGCCAAAAAAGATGCATGGAAGACTGCTTTCAAAACAATGCAAGGGCTGTATGAATGGCTAGTTATGCCTTTTGGCTTAACTAATGCTCCTGCCACTTTCATGAGAGTAATGAATGATGTACTCAGGCCTTTTATTGATGATTTTGTAATTGTATATTTAGATGACATTCTTGTTTTCAGTAAAACACAGGAAGAACATTTGAAGCATGTAAAGCAAACTCTAGATGTTTTGAAAAAATAAAATCTCTATGTTAAGTTATCAAAATGTGAATTTGGTAAAACATCTTTGAATTATTTGGGTCATATTGTAGGGGGTGGTGAATTGAAGATAGATCCCTCTAAGGTTGAAGTCATTATGAACTGGCCTAAACCCAAATATGCTACAGAAGTTAGGAGCTTCTTAGGAGCAGCACAATATTGGAGAAAGTTTATTGCTAACTTTTCCTTGATTGCAACTCCCTTACATGCTTTAACAGGATTGAACAAGGTGTTTTAGTGGGGAGGCAAACAACAGAAAGCCTTCGACACCTTGAAAGAAAATATTAGTACAACACCAGTACTAGCATTGCCAGATCTTCAAAGACAATTTGACATTGAAATAGATGCCACTGACTATGCCATGGGAGCAGTGTTGATGCGACATGGTAAACCCATATGTTATCATTCTAAGACATTTAATTATGCAGTAGTTAATTATCCCACATATGATAAAGAATTGTATGCATTATTACAGAGTGTTAAAAAGCGGAAACATTACGTATTCGGCAAAGAAACAATTATACATACTGATCATTAACCACTTCAATATTTGCACTCACAAACTAAATTGCAGCAATCAAGACACTATAGGTGGATGGGTTTTCTACAACAGTTTCATCTTGTCATCAGATATAAGAAAGGCATACACAATAAGGGTGCATATATGTTATCCAAGCCCATTATAAATGCATCTACTATACTTAAGCATAACCCAATATTGCATGAAAGCTACATTGAACAATATGCTCAAGATGTAGATTTTAAAGATGTATATGAAACTTTAAGTGATAACAAACAAGTAGAAGAATTGGATTATCATGTTAAGGAACAACTGTTATATCATTTGGGAAAGTTATGCATTCCTCAAACTGAAAGAGTTAATATAATCAGAGAAGCACACACTTGTCTAATATCAAGTAAGTTTGGTGTAAGTAAAATAGTTTCACAGCTGCAGAGATTCTGCTATTGGCCAAGAATGCATGGAACAATTTCTAGACATATTAAGGGGTGTACCATGTGTGCCAAAAGCAAGCCTAGCAATAGAAAACTAGGCTTGTACACTCCACTTCCAGTTCCTTCTCACCCTTGGGAAAATGTTTCCATGGACTTTGTTGGGGGACTGCCAAAATCTAGAAAAGGTCATGATTATTTATATGTTATTGTGGATAGGTTCAGCAAAATGTGTATTTTAGTACCCTGTAACAAGCAAATTACAGCTGAACAAACAAAAAAATTTCTCTTTGAGCATGTATGGGTTCATTTTGGCTTACCCACTTCTATTGTATCTTATCGAGATTCCCGATTTGTTGGGAAGTTTTGGTCAAGTCTATGGGATTTAATGGACACCAGATTGAAGAAGAGCACAACATTTCATCCACAAACAGATGGCCAAACAGAGGTGGGCAATAGGACAGTGATCTAGTTGCTCAGGGGCTATTGCAGCAAGCATTCCAAGCTTTGGGATGAACATTTATGTTATGTGCAACATTCTTACAACCATGCTAAACACTCTTCTACACAATGATCTCCTTTTGAGACTTGTTTTGGATTTACACAAAGGTCTCCCTTGGATTTTATCTTTAGTAAAGACATAGCAGTTGATGGACACAGTGATGTGGACAAAACAACCAAGTTCATTGAACAGATCCAAGAAATTCAACAGGCAGTGCAGGAACAGCTGGAAAAGAGCCAAGCCAAGTACAAGGCAAGGCATGATAAGCATCGAATTGAGCATAGCTTCCAAGTTCGTGATCAAGTCTGGCTATACATCAGCAAAGACAAAATGCAAGGTGAAGGTAAAAAGCTGAAGCCAATAAGGTATGGGCCTTTCAAGATACTTGGAAAATTGTTGAGAATGCTTTTCGCCTTGATTTGCCAACTTACATGCACATCTATTCAGTAGTTAATGTAGAGAACTTGAGACTATTTGAACCTTCATTGATTGAGGATCCTAAAGAGCAAAGTTAGTTGCCTTCTATTGATGATCTGTTGCCTGAATATCTCAATAAGTTGCAGGAAGATAAAGTTCTGGACAGGAAGGTGAGAACTACACGCAGAGGGGATATTGAGTACCTCAGAATTGGACTCAAAGGTTCAAAACCAAGTAGTTCAAGATGGATAGATATTGCGCAAGTGAGGAAGTTGTATCCTCACTTGATTGATGCTTAAAAACCAAATTTTGGTGGTCCAAAAGCCTTTTTCAGTGGGAAGGTGTGATCCAAATAGATCCTAGAAACCCTCTAAGTCTTCAAATATCAAAACTATTGCATAAGGAAAAACCCTTAGAAAAGGTGGAAAACACTATCGGGAGGCAAAAGCATAGAGAAAACAATGAAAACAGGCTTATCGGTGGTTTAAAGTAACTTTGAATTGGAGCTGTCAGATCTAAACGATCAACGGTCCAGATCCGATTGGCGAATCACAATCGGTAGTGGCAAAGGGAGGCTATCGGCAGAGACCACAAGGAATGCGTGATAGCGATCAGCAGGGTCAATGAGGACCATTGATCAAGTGCGCATATTGATGGCCCAAGTTGAATCGTGATATCGCAATTGGAAAACATAGAGGAGCTATTACAATCGTCCGGGCTTATGTGCGATATGCGATTGCGATCGCAACATCGCATCGGAGTATTATAAAGGATTGGGGCCGATAATAACCATAACTATGATAGCCAGACCCAATAATATTATAAACGATATTATATATGTGTTGAGATCCGGAAAACAAGGTTTTCCTTTGTATTTTGCATTTTCATTAAATAAACGAAATACAAAGGAAAAGGCGCCAATGCAATATTATGGACCCGAAAGGGTTTCTTAATGTTGTTATATATGGTTTCAGGTCAGATAAAGCCATAATATGGGATTTTTCAATGTTTAATGTATTTCTTTAATACAAAGAAACCAAGCGGTATTTCGGAAGGACCGAAGGTGGAAAGAGGTTTTGGCCAGGCTTCCCCCGAGCCCGTACATTGGCTGCCACATGTCTAAGCCCTGGAGAGAGAAAACCACTCTTTTTAGGTGGTTAACTCTTGTACGAAAGAGCTGCCCAAAATGGATCTCAGTCATTGGATCTCGATCTCCCAGTTCAACGATGGAGAATTAATAAGCAATTAAAAGGCGGACCCGATAGGAGTATAGACCGGATTTGAGGAATTCTGAAGTCTGATGAATAGTGTTTTGGTGGCTTTTCTCGTGTTTGAATGCATTTCTCTGTGTAAATAGAGAGCTATTGCTTCAGGGATTTCAAAGGCCTAATGCACTCTTCTGTTGTAGAACAGGTGGCCACCTCCCCTAAAGGCATTAGCAATGATTATTTAACGCTTAGAAGGGGGATTCGAGTGGACAGGGACCAGGAGACAGAAATCCCAAGAAGATGAAACGAACAGACAAAGTAGATTGGCTTTAAAGCCATAGACAGAGAGAAAACAAGACAAGCAATGCTAAGATAGAGCAAAGACAGAGACAGAGAGTGATAGAAGGAGTCTGTGTACTCAGAGAGGCTTGAGAGGTTCAAGAAAAACTCTTGCTGTTGTATCTGTTGTGCATTGAGACTCAAATTGAGCTCATACCTTTGTAAAACTCTGCTTTGAAGAAATAATAGAGAGGTCACCACAGAAGGTTGGACCTGGAGATGTAGCCCAGGAGTGTTGGGTGAACTCCTTATTAAACTTGCTATGTTTATATGTGTTGATCTATTATGTTCTTTTACTGCTTCATTGTCTATGTATTTCGCAATCTTATCGATCCATTGCATAAAGTAACATAGGCATATCCATGCACATGAGTCTGTAATACCTTAATAATTGTCTAAGATCATATATCAGATCAATTATTTTATTGTTTGAGATGTATGTTGTTTCATTTATGCTAATGCTAATGAAATAATTCATTTTCCTTAGTATAGATCTTGTTGAATGTGTGTTTTTTATGATATTATGATCATTGTTATCTTGTGAACTATTTTGCAGGTTAATTAACGATTCTTCATGATGCTTTTGTGTCTCTTCTAAGATAGTACTATTACTTTCTTCAAAGGGGACCACTCTTTTTCCCTTGATGTGAGCGAACCTTTCATACATTACACTTCATATCCCATAAAGTTCATACACTTGCTATCACCAAAATGATGCATATATCATCTTATTTGTTCATTGCAGCTAAGGCAATCTTTGATAGCACCTATTTAACAACCATATGTATTCCTGTTGGGGATGTTACTCCAAACGGTGTAGGGTATAATTGGGACTTCACATTAGGGAGACACCCTTCCCCATTCTTGGCTTCCAACACCGTCAACAGAGAGTTAAATCATCTCCACTAAGTTTTTACTTCCAAAATATTCATCAAGACATCAGGATCTCTGAATCGTAGTGCCCGTTGTAACTTGGGTCGAAAATATTTATCCTAAGCTACTAACATCCATTTATTCTCCAATTTCGCTCCTCCCCATAGAAAAAATCTATGCATATTCCTAATTTCCTAAATAATAAATTTTTGGTGTAACAAGAGTAGGAAACAAGTCATATAGGCATGCATTGAAGAACTAATTTTGGAAATATCAATTTGGCTACAATACTAAGAAATCTAAAGCTCTAGCTAGAATGTTTATTCTCAAATTTGGTAAATAGGACAGACCAAGAGGCTTTTCGGTGAGAGTTTTCAAGCCAAGGTCCTCCTAAATATTGGGTACATCCTAGGTTTTCTTATTACCTTTAGAGAATGAATGAGCTCGTGAGCTAACAAGACATTGTCTAAGATTTCTCTTCCCGCAACATACTTATTTTTCTCACAAGATATGAGTTTGCATAACAATGGTTTGAGACTATTGGAAATGAAGTTGGAGACAATTTTATAGATGACATTACATAAATATATGGGTCTATAAGAGGATGGATTCTACCTTTGTTATCTTTAGGAACTAAAGTTATGAAAGTAGCATTTAGGGATGAGAAAATAGAAGAAATTATTCTTGAATTTCTATTAGTTCCCACACATAATTCCTTATGATCAATGAATAGATTTGAAAAAATAACTATTGTGAACCATCTAGTCTACTAGGAGACTTATCCTTCTGCATTTCCATTATGGATTGTTCAAACTTTGCTATGGAGATTTCACTTAATAAGAAGGCATTATTTCTAGGAGTAACAAGGGAAAAAATATTTTGAGTATTTGAATTTTTGACCGGAGAATCCACAGTAATAGAATTTTTACACCAACGTTTTGAATCCCAAATGGGATCCATCATCAGGGTTAAGAGAAAGATGATAAAAGAAGAGCCAGATGGAAGAAATAAATACTCATGAGGGAAAGAATATTAAAGGAACAACACAGGTCGGCAAGAAAGAATTATAATGAAACCTAAATTTAATTTTATTTTTTTATAAATTAATATCATTTATTTAATATCTATAAAACAAAATCTTTAAATAACCTAAAATCTATATTAATATTAATATCTAAAAAACTAATATATATATTAATATTAATATCATAAATCTTTATATAACCTAAAATCTATATTAATATTAGTATCTAAAAGAAAAAAAAAAAAAAAAAAACTAATATATATATTAATATTAATATCATAAATCCTAATATCTGTATAACATTTATATAACTTAATATTTATATAACCTAATGACTATATAACTTAATATTTATAAAACATGATCACTATATAACTTAATATTTATAAAATCTAAAATCTATATAACTTAATATATATAATAGTATTAATATCAATAAAACCTATTATCTATATCAATATCAAAATAAATTAATATTAATATAACCTAAATTCTATATTAAAATTTTTAACTTTATTAAAACCTACATTAATGACTAAATTATAAATAAATCCATGCTTGTAATTATATTAATAATTAGAGCTTTAATAGAATATATATAACCTAATAATAAAATTAATATTAAAATCAAAACTATGCTAATATCTATAATAATATTTATATTAATATGTAAACTTATATTAATATCTATATTAATAACTATCTTACCTGTTCGACAACTTACCTGGGGCCGGGCTGACGTTTCTTGATTTCACTGATCAGGGGAAGCCAGCTTCCGCTAATCTCCAAACCGTTGTCTCTGTTTAGAATACAAGGATGCTTCAAGATTTCGAGGGCTTCTCTGATTTTCCGTCTCTGATGCTGCTCTTCTCTCGTGATAATTGATGCATTTTCTAAGCAGATGTGGTGTTTAGTCTTTGAGGAGTGCTCTGCCAAGGCTGAGGTACGAGATCTTCCATTCCTGGGGTCAGCGCCATGTTCTCTGATGCTGCTCTTCTCTCGTGATAATTGATGCATTTTGAGTATTTTTTCTTATGGCGAGTGTTTGATCCTGAGAAGGTTTTATAAGTAGCTACTTGTAGAAGGAATAAGTTCTTCTTCATTGTCTTCACAATTCTCTAATTTTTTCCCTTGTGTGCCTTTGATGCAATAAATTCTATTCTATTGTCTAAAGTGGATCATCGATCTATGGAGGGATTTAGTATATATTTCTCCTTCTTTAACCATTTAATTAAAATTTCTACTCGAAAGTATTTCCTCTGTATTTTTTTCTTTCATCCAACTTGCATTTATTTTTTCTTCATTTTTCCATGATCCTCTATTTTACCTTCCTCCATTATGTGTTATTTGATATCTTCAATTTATATGGATAACTGGTCTTTAGATTCATGGATGATGTTGAATTCCTTTTTACTCCACATTTTAATGCAAGTTTTGACAATTCAAGTCATTGTTGAAAATTCTACATGATCGTTCCCTTAATTATTGGAACCTCCTTCCACTACTTCTTTATGTTTTCTTTGAATGAGTTACACTTGATCGATAAGAATTCAAATTGGAATGGTTTTTTTAAGTGACTACCTTGCTAATCAAACTTCAAACATATCAATGGGTGATTTGAGCCTAGCTTGGTATAATTATTGCTTCCATAATCATCCCTATAACAGCCAATGACCGAGACACTAAAAAATGTTCTAGTCAAACCAAAACCATTCTTTCTTCCCACATTTAATTATTCAAAGTAAAAATCCCATTATTTGTTTCCATATCCACCAATTTTTTGTTTTTAATTAGGTCCTTGAAGTTGCAAGATTCATCCTCCAACCTACAAATTCCCACTTTCTTTTCAACTAGGGGTTTATTAGGTTAAAATACCCTCTAATTATCTAGCATATGTTTGCTAAGAAATCATAAATTCTTTTGAGATTTCTTCCAATGGTTGAATTGTCCCCCTAAGGTTAGGGCGATATACATTGGTGATATAACCAAAATTTTCTAACCCAAACTTCTGAAATATGGATAAATGATTCTTTGCATGGCTATGAAATATGAAAGGTTAATTTACTTAGGGTCCCATATAATAGCTAGACCCTTTGAGGCTACCCTTGCATCTATGAAAATAAATTTACATCCTTTCCATATTATCTAGGTAATATTGGAGATTGGATCATCAATACATTTGGTTTCTTGAAGCATTACAATAGTTGGTTTTTGAATCTAAATGTTATCCTTTAGGATTTTGTGCTTGGATTTCCCATTTAGACTGTGTATATTCCATGTGATAAATTTAATTGTTTGTTGATGGAGGTTCGCTGGTAGGATCCTATAACTATTCTTATCCTACTAGAGATTATAATATTTCCCCTAATATCCTAGATGAATTGTTTAGTTTATTTTCTACCCCATTTTCTTCCCTATCAATTTGATTTCATATTTTCCCTATTGTTCAATTTTTTGACTCTTAGATAAGAGAAACCAAGAATTGTATTACCTTTGAAGTGACGATTTATATTTATTTATGATTGAAAGTAAGCTTTAAATATTATCTTGATCCCCTTTTCTAGTATTTTTGATGGGTCTCTGATTTCCCTTTCCTCTACGAAAGATTGAGGATTTATGTCATGAATATTGTGACATAAAAATGATAAGAAACCATTAATTACAATCCACTATGAGGGGTAAACACCCTTTTACAATGAATACAATGTATAAGACAATATTTTATTATCCTAAGAATAACTCTCCTTATTTATTTATAGGAAACAAAATGGAAAATTATAATGAAATGACATAAATGTAATTGTAAAATGACATAAAAATATAACAATAGAAATGTAACAACACCATAAATATGGATTAATAAGGGGTTTTAGGTTTAACATGGGGCTTATATACAACTTAATAGCACCCCCCACCCCCCCTTCAAGCAAGTGTTTTCCTGAACACTTGACTAACTACAAGTGTTTCTACATGGACAACTCATCTTCCCATGTCACCTCTTTCATTGGTAAATTCTTCGATTTGATGAGGTACTAAGTAATTGGTATTTATTTAGTGTATAATACTTGTTTCTAGGATTATTTATGTTCCTAGTATTATTTCCATTCTTCATTAATCTTTGGTAAAATAGTTTGGAATGAGATCTTATAACCAATTACCTTCTTTAAGATAGAAATATGGAATATTGGATGTATACGTGAATATGTATGCAACTCTGCTTTATAAGCCATAATTCCAATCCTCTATAACACCTTATAGGGGCCATAATACATTGGTTCTAACTTATTTTCCTTTTTTGGTTGCTTGAGGGACATATGTTTATATGGTTGTATACTCACAAATATATAATCCCCCACTTCAAATTCCCTTTCACTATTATGTTGATATGCTTTTTATTTTATCTTATTTTGTGTTATAACCAGGTTGTCCTTCAATAGTTTGAGAAAATCTTGTTGGTGCCCTATGTGGTCCTCCAGTACTTGAGCCTTTACAATCCCTTTCAAGGTTGATGGGATGGATGGAGGATGATATCCATAAAGTGCCATAATTGTGGACATTTTTAATGAAGTATGGAAGGATGTGTTGTGCCACCATTCTGCCAATGGAAACTACTTGACCCATTATGCATTTATGTTAAATGGAAATCGATCTAGATATTATTATAAACATTTAAACACAATCTTATTTTTCCCATTGGATTGAGGATTACAAGATGAGCCCTGAGCCAATTAAGTACCCAAAGAAGCAAATAATCTAGTCCAATTTTTTCTAATGAAAACTGGATCTCTTCTACTTACAATAATTTTTGTTATTCAGTGAAGCTTTTGGATTATTTCCATGAATTTTTATACTTTTATACTTTCTTTAAAAGGATATCATATATAGAAAAATGGGCATATTTTATCATTCAATTTACCACTGCAATAATGACATTCTTTCCTTTAGATTTAGGTAAATATGTAATTAAATCCATTGAAACATCTTCCCAATGTCGGTTTGGTATGGCGAATGGTGTAAGAGATGTGGGGTATTGACATTCTCTCCATTATTCTATTTGCATACCATACTTTCAACCACAAAATTTTGCACATATTCTTTAATACATTCCCAAAAAAAATATTTCTTGATCCTATGGTATGTTTTCAAGAACCCTGAATGTCCTCCTATAGGAGAAGTGTGTAATTGAAAAAGGACCTTGTGTTTCAGTTGATAATTCTTACATAAATATAAGCGATCTTGATACAACAAATTAACATAAAATTTTCTACTATGTCGGGGTCCTCTTCTAGTTACTAAATGCTATTGCATACTTTCTCATCTTTCTTCCATTCTATCCTTACTTCTTCCACCTAGTTAGATTGTGGAATAAAAATAACACATAATAATCCCTCATTGTCTGACTCTTTTTTTGAGAGTTCAACTGCCACAATATTTTGTCTTTCCTTTTTGTATATAATTCAAAATTAACAATCTAGCATATTTGTCACCTATTTTCCTTTTTCTTCCAAAGATATCATTTTTTCCAAGAAGTACTTAAAATTATCATGATATGTTTTTACTTTGAAGTGTCTTCCTATTAGCTATGGATGTCATTTCTTAACTACGTGTATTATGGCCAACATCTCGTTTTCATAAATGGGTCTGAGTGGGTTCTTTCCTTTAAGTTCACTACTTTCAAGGGCAAGGGGTTATCCTTCTGGCATAAAAACTACACCAATTCCATGGACTGAGGCATCACACTACACAATGAAGGTTTTTGTTAACTCAAGTGTGGCCAGTATGGGATTTGTACGCATACCCTTTTTAAGCTTTTCAAATACTTTTATTGCTTCTTTAGTCTAAGAAAATGCTTCCTTCTTCAATAATTTTTCTAGAGGTGTTCCTAATTACCTATAATTATTAACAAAACTGTAGTAATATCCTATCAATATTAAGAATTCTTGAGTTTATTCAAGTCTTAGGAATTGGCCATTCCCTCATAACTTTTATTTTGTTAGGTTCTACATTGACACCTTCATGGGATAGAATATTACTAGAAATTCCACTTCATGAACCCCAAAGGAACACTTGGAAGGATTTGTATATAGTTGTTGTTCTTCCAATATTGCTAAAACCATGTCAACATTTTGGAAATTATCTTCCCAATATTTTTATTATATTAGTATGTCATTGAGAAATATTAACACAAATTTTCTAAGGAAGTATTTAAAAATATAATTCATCAAGCTTTGAAATGTTGAAGTTGCATTAGTAAGTTCAAATGGCATAACCAAAAACTCATAATGAACTTCATATGTTTTGAAGGCTATTTGGGGAATGTTTTCTTTCCTCATTATGATTTGATGATATCTAAAACAATTATCCAACTTATTAAAGAAGAATTCTGCATAAATTTCATCTAATAATTCATCAATGACAAGAATAGTAAACTTATATTTGATTTTCATTTTGTGGGTTGTCTATAATCCGGACACATCTTCCATGAACCATACTTTTTAATGAACCCCACCACTTGTGAAGAGAAATCACTTTGGTTAGCTTGAATGACGCCAACTTAAAAAATTTCTTGAACCATATGATTAATCTCACTCTTATATGCATATGGCCCTATCTAGAATGTCTAATGGTACAATTCATGGATGAAAATGTATAGCATGATCTTGACCTTGAGCAAGTGGAAGACCCTTAGGAATTTCCTCAAATACCTTGGAATTATTGTTGATTACTTTTTGGAGATCCACTGGAGTAGAGCATATATATGTTTGAACATATAATAAACAAAATTGTGTAATTAAACCATGATATCCATTTATTAGAAACAAAAATCATTTTATCAAAGCTTACCACTTTAGATAGCTTCCCTTGCATACCTGTAAGCTCAATTTCCTTTTCTTATAAGGAAAATATCATGAAAATATACTTAACAATTAAGGGCCGTTATTCCTAATGATTGTAACCATTAGGTTGCAAATGCAAAATTAACACTACCTATTTGGATTGCAATCATGTTATTATCCAATAAATACTCCCCATGTTTCTCTTAATAATATGGAAGTTCCTTGAACAATTTAAGTCACCTCCATTTGCAATCATTACTTGAAATTATAGTGTTAGAAATACAAAGTAGTCAAGAAGTTTTTCCAAATTGTAGTTGATGAAGTTATGGATACTACTTTAATCAATAATTATTGTTACATTTTTATTTTGATATATCCTTTTATCTTGATGTTTTATGGGGTACTAATTCCAATCAATGCATGGCAAGATATTGTTGGAGTACTATATTCTAGCTCTATATATTGTGATAGTTCGACTTCTCAATATTATTCATCTTCATATTATATGTAGAATAATTTATTCCCATTACATTTTTGCCCCTTACTATACTTACTATCATAGTTAAAACAAATTCCCTTTTCTCCTCTTTCATCATTTTGCTTATGTGCCAACATTGTCAATTTAGGGGAGGGAAAATGATTTTCTCTATGGTTATTAGTGAACAATTTTCTAGTAGCCATATTTTTACTTTCAACTTTCCTTACTAGACTAAAAACATGCTCTAGGGATTTAGGTTGAAAGAGACACAACTCATGTTAGATTGTTTCCTTTAAAACTCCCATAAATAGGTCTAAAAAATTATCCTTTGACATGTTCTTTACCCTAAGACTCAACATTTTGAATTGTTGAATGTGCTATGTAATTGGAATTATCAATATGATTAAATTTAGAATGTATTACACTTAATATCCACATAATTGGTTATCAATTACTTTATAAAATGGACCAAAATACCATAGAATCCTTTTTCCGTTAACAAATCCATTGAAACAATACATGTTGATCTTGTTCGAAAATGATGGTTGCAATATTTTCCTTTTACAAGGATGCCATTTCGGTGTAGATCAAAGTATTGATCCATTTTGAATATCCATGTTACAATATCATTACCATCAAACTTCCTCATATTTATCTTTGGAATTTAGTAGTTCCTTGGTGCTTATTTGAAGCCATGATGATGTGGATCTTGGATTGTATAGTCATGATTAAGTTTCCGTGATTCAATATTTGTTATCACTAATTGTGATATAATATTCACTATATGTGATTAAGTGTCGAAACCATGATTCTCCTTCCATTCATGATTTCCTTGGATCCCCATATCCCTTTCTGGGAGATCCTTTAACATACTGGTTTTCAATTCATTTATGGATTTTTGTATTTATTCCTTATCTTGATTAATAATATTTTCCATTTTATCCATCATTTCTCTTTGAAGACTTTCCTAAGAACCTAATAAATTCACCTCTTTCAACATACTACCATCCATTTCATTATCTTTCAACTCTAATTCAGAAAACTTGAATTTTAAATCTTCAGTTTCTTTATAAGTCATGGATGATCCTTCAAGAGGTGTAATTGGTGCAATAGCTTTTGCATCATTCTTTGGATCTATGTGAGAAATAATGGTAGTTATCCTATTTATCACAGTTTCTAATTACCCTAGAAAAATGGATTTTTTAATCAAAAGATATTTCACTTGTATGTTATGTAATTTTAAAATGTTAATTTGGAGAATATCTAAATGCCAAAACTTTTCTTAATATATATTTGAGATTTAAACCCTTCTAAATCTGAAATTTTTGCCTACAATACTCTAATATTTCTTTCCTACAATTCCACAAGCTTAACTAGAATATGATGTGTCAAAAGAAAGTTATGATAACTTTCCCAAAACTTGTTGGCATTTTCTTCTTCATACGAGAAAATTTGTATAAAATGCGATGTGCCTAATTCTTCAAATATAATTTTGAAAATTTTAAGGTACTCTATGATGTGTCTTCAAACACATGAAAATTTCACAATATGAAGTGTAACAAAAAAATATTATAGCAAAAAATCCATGAATAACATCTTTCTTAGAAATAGCATGTTTCTGGCCAACCTTAGAATGTGTAGAATGTTAGTGTCGGTATATTCATCCTTCTGTCAGAGATCAAATCCTCTTGTTGCATTACATATTAGGTGTCCCGCTCAGTTAGCTGCATTCAATTAGGTGCATAGATCATCTAACGGTAGTGGCTTTCCTATAGTTTCCCTCATGTCATTTACCTGCTGGCTCATGTTTGTTCATTAAAAAGCATATACAGTCATCTTTTGTCTTAAAGATTGCAAAGGTTTTTGTTTTAGGTTTTCATTGTCATTAGGTCTAGGGTTTCATTAGGGTTTCATCAAAAGGGGTTTCAGAATGTCTAATAACAGCCAGCAGGCAGATGAGGAGGTTCCAATGCCATTAAAATTCAAAATCAAGTGCTCAGAGATGTGTCTTTCCTCAAAACTTTGTTTTGAGGAAAAACAGAGTATTTTTGCTTTTATTGTACAAAATCATGTAATTTTATTTCCTCCATATGTAAAATCACTCCACCTGCAACCTTGGTCACTTTCCCTAGCACTAGTAGCTCCAACCCCCTGCAAAACAAACAAAACATAGGTTGGACAGTCCATCACAAGTTCTAATAAAGTGACAAAGCTCAAAACAGGGTTCAAAATAAAGTCATTTGCAAAACATTGTAAAAGTGGGTTTTGCTAACCAAAAAATTAAAAAACTCCTTGTACATAAGTCATTTCTTCAATTGAAAATCTCATTTGCACTCTTGGAAGCAAAGCAAAGCCGTGTGTAGAGCGAGTAAGACAAAGTGGGAGAATTTTGCCAAAAAACAGAAGCGCGACGCATTCGATAACTAGCGTGGCGCACATAGCAGACGCGACACACTGGGCCGCGATCTCCAGTTCATATTTACATAGGCGTGGCGCACATAACTAGCGTGGCACATTGGGTTTGATGCGTGGCGCATAGATCCCGCAAGCCCAAAATATTTTGCAACTTCTCTAAAACGCCAAAATCACCCAAATCTTCCAGTGTATAAGTAAGTATAGTCCTCCTCTCGGCTAGTAAAAGATTTTGCTACAACGTTTATGGTGGTTGTCTTATAGTGATTGTTTAAAAAGAAATCAAACCCTATCTCTTGAAATTTTTTCAAAGGAAATTGCTGCCTAGGGTTTGTATTGACTCTTCAGCCACTAAGTACACCTTTTGACTCCCTCACTCTATTTTCCCTCATTTCCCTATTCCCTAAACTCACATATCCCTAAATTCACTAATCCCATATCCCTAATTCCCATTTCCCAAAACCCCAAATGCAAACTCCCAAAACCTATTCCTATACCAAAAGCTCCCAAATTACTCCCTAATTCCCTGTTCCCTTAACCGAACCCTACCCCAACAGTCCTTCAATCCCTCACTGTTTCCTCCCTCCACAGTCCCTCATATCACTGTTTCCCTTGGTGGTAATAGTAAAAAAACATCACAATCACTTACTTCTCATCAAGGCAGCTCCAAGACAGTTCACTAGCAGAGATGGCATATGATCCCTCGTATGATTATGAAGAGGAGACACATAGTGACTCACCTACAGAGGTACATGCACCCAGGAGGCCTCATAGAGGTGGCAAACATATTCGAGAAGAACCAACCACTCTTGCTGAGTTACAAGCTTGCCCTCTTGCCATCTCTTGTTTCCAACACTAGTCCTGTTATGAATTTTCTGAGAAAGTTGCTAGCATTCAGTTTCATCATGAGTTGGCTCATTTTTTTTTGCTGCATTTACATGATGGTCAAGCCACTCTAGCTGGTGTCACTTTCACATTAACACCGGAATCTATTTCACTAGCAACTATTATACCTAACATTGGAGACAACTCAGGAGAGTGTTTCCTTTTCGATACCTCAAAGATTCTTATGCTCCTTTGATGAAATTGATAATGAGATATTTCAGCTGTGAGGGTCGGTTCTCCTGTTTATATGCTTATCATATCAGGCTGCTGATGCTATTTACCAGGGTAAGGATGATGAACATCCCCTACTTCAGGTGCTGAAATATCGAGAAAATTACCACTCTAGTGCAGCACAAGACTCCTCAGCAGCATTTCGACAGTATTTACCATTTTGCTCTCATTAAAATTGTGGTCATTCATCAGCTTGGCTTACAGGGAAACACTTGGGAGGACTTCATCTCTCGTGAGTTTTTCATAGCTGCTCCAGGACCTTCAGAGGTTTTGCATGAGACAGGTGGACCTTCTTATCAGAATGAGGGTCAGGAGACATAGGCCGCTAGTATGCCGATGTTTATCACTTATCAGAAGGGCACCAGGCAGTTGTTCGTAGCAGCAAAGCGAGTATTATCTCCACCTGGGGTGGAAGGGGTCTCATTTCCATCATTAGCACAACAGGTTCTGAAAAAAGGCAAGAGGCCATTACAGGATGAGGGTCCTTCGGGTGAGTGAGATACTGATTTCATTATTATACGAGATGATGATACAGATGTGGGCCCGCAAAGTGCAAATCTCAAGGAAATCATCCAAGAGCAGCAGGAAGACATCAATGCCTTGTCCCTCAACTTGGAGAGGGATAAGTGGATTATAAAGTACTTGGAGCAGAGAAATAAGCAGCTTGAAGATTAGCAAGTGATTATGGAGTTGCAAAACATTCTGGAGAATCGCCACACTGCCCAAAGGAGGAGTGTGGAGCTCACTTCACTTGAGCAAGAGATCAATGCCGATTGGGAGTCCTGGCTTGAAAGAGCCAACATCCACTTAAAGAGATTGTTGGAGAAGGACAACAAGGAGAAAAAAATGTTGAGACACATGGCTTTTCATTATATGGCGAGAAACAAAGTTTGCAAGGCGAGAATCAGGAGCTTAAATGCAAAATTGAAGAAGGCATCAAAGAGGCGAAAGGAGCATGATCGACTTTAGATATTGGCCGAGGCTTCCTTGGCCCAACAAAGTTCTTGATAGAGAAGACTCAACCCAAATTTCAAAAAATTTGGGGCACTTTTTTCATTTTTGAATTTTTTGGAACAAAAAACAAGATTTTCTGCTCTACGCGCCGCGCCACGTGGCGCTCGCTTTTTCTAGGAGCCTCCAAATCACAAAAAATCAACATTTTTGGATTTGGCATGAAAAAATATGTTTGCTTACCAATGGCCAAGAAATTTTGACAGGTTTTGAGCCCTCAAAAAGGTCAAAAACACTCAAAAAATGACCTTACTGCCCCTATTTTGACACACAGGAAGCAGTGTTGGGAGAACTGAATTTTGGAGGGGCAAATGGAGGCCAAATTGAAAAATTCCACCTGGGTTGGAAAGTAGATAGGCAGACCTATCCAAAAAGCACACTTGGAGCTAGTTTTGACATCGGGAAGGCCTCCAAAAGTGGGTCCAAACAGGAACTATGCATACAGAATCAGGCGCGGTGCATAGAGGAAATTTTGCGAGTTTGACCAAGTATTACTTTGTTTTTCGCCCAGCTTTGGCCAGTTTGACTTTTTCACTTTCTTAATGGAAAATTTGTGATGTAATTTAATGTACATTGATGGATCATGATGCAAATATGTCAGATTTTCACTTATGGAGGTAGATTCATTGGTTAAAATGTTGTTTGAAACTAAATGAATCAGTTCCCTTGTTTCTAGAGGCATGATGTTCCACTGCCTGATTTCTAGTTCTCAGTTTAGAATTGGTTGGAACAGCTCCTAAACATGTGAGCTCGACCCCTAGAGGCTAGGATGAGCTATGATTTGTCTATATTATGTAGTTTTTCAGTCATTAGCATGGTTGGACTTTTGAGAAAGCCTTGAGCTTCATTGTACACTCATATTAGCATTTTGGCTAAGGAATTGAGACCAGGGTTTGCAGCACTCTTTGGGATCCATGTGGAAATTTGTCTTGGTACAGTGCTTTCTTTTGTAATTGTGAATTTTCTTATGTGTTATGTATGTTATTCTCTATCTTGTTTCTTCTTAACTAAACAAACAAGAGTGTAAGTAGAATCCATTGAAATTGTAGTGCCCTACTTGAGGTTTGCTTTACTTTCTTGATGTTTTCAACTGTTTGGAGAGGATCCATGACTTTCCTTGCCCTATTCAACTCCTCACCTATCTAATCCATCCATCTCATTCAATTTGAAGTGCCAAAAACAATTGCCTACCTTGCCCCATTGAGATCTCTGCAAGACTGAGTCTCATTCCCCGCACCCAAAATCTGCCTTTCCATCTGAGCCAACAAATAATCTTTTTATTCAATCAAACTCTTGCATACACATACCTAGCCTAAGATCAGTAGTCAAATCAGTCATCTCAAGCCTTTAGCGATTATATTTTGCTGAGATTGACCCAGAGAGAGCCCTCTCCCGACCTGGTAGGGCTAGTTACCAAGCCAAGCGTGGTTTGATGTTGGTCCTGGATCCTACCTTTTTAAGCCTGAGGTAAATCTAGGCTCTAACATAGTGGTGACCATACTGGGGAAGAAATTGTTTGTTTGTTAGTGTTCTTCATTTTATAAACTACAGACGGAGCCTGAAGTTAGCCAGGTAGCCTTCGAAACACTCTTGCTTTGCATTAGCGAAAGTAGATGAATGCTACTTCAGTCAATCTCCGGTCTAGTTTATGAACTCAACATCTGGTTTCCTCAGTAAAATGTAATCAAGTTTAGATCTGATTGTTGATGGTGGACCACGATCAGACACCATAAGGCTGAAATCATTCACCTGTTGACTCCAGTGTTGAAGAATCCTAAGGTTCAAAATTTGTATGGTGACTCTACCCTTAAAACATCAGTAGCGTGAAAAATTTCTTGGTCAATTCATTGTTATCAAAACGGATTTTCTCACTCGACGGTATGCTCCCATGAGCCGAGATCACATTCCAAGTTTTCCAAATAAAATTCCTAAGGTATACTGGCAGAGGAATTTGCCTATGTTTAAAGATGATGATAGGAAGAATGCTGCTTTACATTTGGTTAGATTTCACATACATATTCGCAAGTTGAAGGTTGATTTTCCTGAAGATTGCTTGATGAAGATATTCATGGCCAGTCTGGAAGGTGAAGCCCAATCTTGGTATGAAAGTTTGTCACCTACTTGTATTTATTATTTGAAATATTTTCATACCATGTTCTTTGAAAGGTATAAAGAATCTTATCCATCATTAAATTTAGTTCAGAACTATTGTAGCCATGTTCATAGTTTTATTGAAAATATTGAAAAAGTTTATGAAGATGATGACTTCATGGATGATGAGATCATGGAGGCTCTGTACAAAAATCCATTTCAGCAGCATAAAGAGAGCTTAGAGTATACTTGTCAAGATGCTCAGGAAAATTTGCAACAGGATCAAGATCTTAGTGCAATGGAAAATGATGAAAGAGAAGGTTTTATTTCAGATATGTCCATAGAAGAAGACAGTTTGCAGGGAAGTCAAGTTTCAATTTCAGAATGTGATAAAGTCAAGTCGGTCATTTCAGATCTAGATTCAGATCGTGATGATGAAGACTACCTTGTTTTGAATCCCATGAAGGAGAGCTCTGTTGTTGAGATCATCTGGAATGAAGAAGACAAAGTTACTGACCGAAGCCTTCATGAGGAGGTAATCCAGTCATTTCATGAAAAACAAGATGAGATCTTTGTTCAAGTAAGTGAAAAATCTTCTTTCGATAACTCAATGGTAAATGATAATTTGATTGCCATGTCATATGAAGATGATCAGCAATGTTTTAAAATTTTAGAAGACCAGGGAATTGAGGATTGTCATTTAGGTTTTTCATGTTTTGAAAAGTTATTTGAAGAAGACAATAACTGCTTGAGAAAAAGAAAACAAAAAGTATTATCTCCTTTGTCTGAAGATGAAATAGATCTACTCCTGAAAGGTCAGGTTCCAACCCAAGATATTGCAGGTTTGCAGTGTGCACATGGTCAAGAAGGTGTTGGTGAAACTTCTTCTTCTTTTGAAAATTATGATAGTCTTGAAATTAGGTTTATAAATCAGAGAACAGATAATATTTTCTTTCATGAAAATGATAAGGCTGTCATGTTTGATAATATTGAAGATTGTTTTCTGTTTAAGAATGACCTAGACCATGAAATTGAGGAATACGAGCCTGAGAGAGACAATATGCCAGAATTTCTCATGGTCGAGGAATTTACAGATAACACTCGGATGGAAAAAGCTTATCCCTCTCTATGCCTTCCTATCACTCGGAAATCAATTGTTCTTTCAGATCATAATGAAGGGACTACTTATGTTTTTGCTGCTGGAACTCAGGACAAGCTAGTGCTTCAGGACTTTCAAGATCCTTTCGACATTCTATTGCAAGCACTAGAGAATATGAATGTTTCCTGGTTCGTTAGCATAAGCCTTGGTTTCAGTTCTTATTGTGAGTTGCCTACATCTACATCGTTCTGCCTTCTCGGGGAAAGTGAGAGCAGAATTTCAGTATGTAGCCATCTGTTGGATTGGTTACATTGGAAGGCCCACTTCACATGATTGTACATATTTCATCAGCAGGTACGTGGTTTTCATCATGATTTGAAGCCTTCAAATCTCGATGGTCTGCTGCCATTTAAAAGCTTTGTAAGTAGTTGTTTCCATTAAGTAAGTCTTGAGTCATTTTTTTTAGTCAGTGTCAAGATAGTTTCAGAGTCAGTTTGTACTGTCGTCATTCATTTATTTTGGGGCCCGAAGTGAAGGCTATAAAACTGAAGGATTGATTTCAGTTTTGGTTTGGTTTGTTAGAGTCAGTTTTGAGTCACATTTCAGTCCTGAAATTGAGTCAAAGAGTTTGGTTTTGATTTGTCGAAGTTATTGACTCCATGGCCCAATGGACGAAGGCACTGCTTGCTTTCCTAGATATCTGTAGTTCTTGGCACCTCCAAGGAGCTACCATCCCCATTGGAGCCAATGTTAGTGTCGGTATCTTCTCCCTCCGTCAGAGATCAAATCCTCTTGTTGCATTACATATTAGGTTTCCTGTTCAGTCATCTGCATTCCATTAGGCGCATAGATCATCTGACGGTAGTGGCTTTCCTACAGTTTCCCTCATGTCATTTACCTGCTGGCTCATGTTTGTTCATTAAAAATCATATACAGTCATCTTTTGTCTTAAAGATTGCAAAGGTTCTTGTTTTAGGGTTTCATTGTCATTAGGTCTAGGGTTTCATTAGGGTTTCATCAAAAGGGGTTTTAGAATGTCTAATAATAGCCCGCAGGCACATGAGGAGGTTCCAATGCCAATAAAATTCAAAATCAAGTGCTCAGAGATGTGTCTTTCCTCAAAACTCTATTTTGAGGAAAAAATAGTATTTTTGCTTTTATTGTACAAAATCATGTAATTTTATTTCCTCCATATGTAAAATCACTCCACCTGCAACCCTGGTCACTTTCCTTAGCCCTAGTAGCTCCAACTCCCTACAAAACAAACAAAACATAGGTCATTTAGTCCATCACAAGTTCTAATAAAGTGACAAAGCTCAAAATAGAGTTCAAAATAAAGTCATTTTCAAAACATTGTAAAAGTGGGTTTTGCGAACCAAAAAATTAAAAGACTCCTTGTACATAAGTCATTTCTTCAATTGAAAAGCTCATTTGCACTCTTCGAAGAAAAGCAAAGCTGTGTGTAGAGCGAGTAAGACAGTGGGAGAAATTTGCCAAAAAACAGAAGCGCAGAGCATTGGATAACTGGTGCGGCGCACATAGCAGGCGCGGTGCACTGGGCCGTGATCTCCAGTTCAGATTTACACGGGCGCGGCGCACATAACTGGCGCGACGCATTGGGTTTTATGCGGGGCACATAGAGCTAGCAAGCTCAAAATCTTCTGCAAATTCTCTAAAACGCCAAAATCACCCAAACCTTCCAGCGTATAAGTAAGTACAGTCCTCCTCTCAGCTAGTAAAAGATTTTGCTACAAAGTTTATGGTGGTTGTCTTATAGTGATTGTTTAAAAAGAAATCAAACCCTATCTCTTGAAATTGTTTCAAAGGAAATTGCTGCCTAGGGTTTTTATTGACTCTTTAGCCACTAAGTCCACCTTTCGACTCCCTCACTCTATTTTCCCTCATTTCCCTATTCCCTAAACTCACATTTCCCTAAATTCACTAATCCCATATCCCTGATTCCCATTTCCCAAAACCCCAAATGCAAACTCCCAAAACCTAGTCCTATACCAAAAGCTCCCAAATTACTCCCTAATTCCCTGTTCCCTTAACCAAACCCTACCCCAACAGTCCTTAAATCCCTCACTGTTTCCTCCCTCCACAGTCCCTCATATCACTATTTCCCTTGGTGGTAAAAGTAAAAAAACATCACAATCACTTACTTCTCATCAAGGCAACTCCAAGACAGTTCACTAGCAGAGATGGCATCTGATCCCTCATATGATTATGAAGAGGAGACACACAATGACTCACCTACAGAGGTACATGCACCCAGGAGGCCTCATAGAGGTGGAAAACATATTCAAGAAGTACCAACCACTCTTGCTGAGTTACAGGCCTGCCCTCTTGCCATCTCTTGTTTCCAACACCATTCCTCCTATGAATTTTGTGAGAAAGTTGCTAGCATTCAGTTTCATCATGAGTTGGCTCGTTTGTTTATGCTGCATTTACATGATGATCAAGCCACTCTAGCTGGTGTCACTTTCACATTAACACCAGAATCTATTTCACTAGTAACCGATATACCTAACATTGGAGAGCAATGGAACAAGAGGCAACAAATTGACCGGTAGCATTATGAACCATACATCAAGCCCGACTAGACAGCTCAGGAGAGTGTTTCCTTTTCGGTACCTCAAAGATTCTTATTCTCATTTGATGAAATTGATAATGAGATATTTCAGCTGTGAGGGCCGGTTCTCCCATTTATATGCTTATCATATCAGGCTGCTGATGCATTTTACCAGGGTAAGGATGATGAACATCCCTTACTTCATGTGCCAAAATATTGAGAAAATGACCACTCTAGTGCAGCGCAAGACTCCTCAGCAGCAGTTCAACAGTATTTACCATTTTTCTCTCATTAAAATTGTGGTCATTCATCAGCTTGGCTTACAGGGCATCACTTGGGAGGACTTCATCTCTCGTGAGTTTTTCACAGCTCCTCCAGAACCTTTAGAGGTTTCGCATGAGACAGGTGGACCTTCTTATTAGCATGAGGGTTAGGAGACATAGGCCGCTAGTATGTCGGTGTTTATCACTTATCAGAAGGGCACCAGGAAGTTGTTCACAACAGAAAAACAACTATTATCTCCACTTGGGGTGGAAGGGATCTCGCTTCCGTCGTTAGCACAACAAGTTATGGACAAAGGCAAGAGGCCATTGCAGGATGAGAGGCCTTTAGGTGAGCGAGATACTGATTTCATTCTTATAGGGGATGATGATACAGATGTGGGCCTGCAAAGTGCAAATCTACAGGAAATCATCCAAGAGCAGCAGGCGGACATCAATGCCTTGTCCCTCAACTTGGAGAGGGCTAAGTGGATTATAAAGTACTTGGAGCAGGAAATAAGTAGCTTGAAGATCAGCAAGTGATTATGGAGTTGCAAAACATTCGGGAGAATCGCCACGCTGCCCAAAGGAAGAGGGTGGAGCTCACTTCACTTGAGCAAGAGATTAATGCCGATCGAGAGTCTTGGATTGAAAGAGCCAACATCCACTTAGAGATATTGTTGGAGAAGGCCAAAAAGGAGAAAACCTTGTTGAGACACATGGCTTTTCATTATATGGCGAGAAACAAAGTTTGCAAGGTGAGAACTAGGAGCTTAAAGGCAAAATTGAAGAAGGCATCAAAGAGGCGAAAGGAGCATGATCGACTTCAGATATTGGCCGAGGATTCCTTGGCCCAACATAGTTCTTTATGGAGAAGACTCAGCCCAAATTTAAAAAACAATTGGGCTCTTTTTGCATTTTTGAAATTTTTGGCACAAAAAACAGTATTTTCTACTCTATGCACTGTGCCATGTGGCGCTCGCTTTTGCTAGGAGCCTCCAAATAAAAAAAGCTCAGCATTTTTAGATTTTTCATGAAAAAATATGTTTGCCTACCAATGGACAAGAAATTTTGACATGTTTTAACCCCTGAAAAAGGTCAAAAACACTCAAAAAATGACCTTACTACCCCTATTTTGACACACAAGAAGCAGTGTTGGGAGAACTGAATTTGGGAGGGGAAAATTCAGGCCAAATTGAAACATTCCACTTGGGTGGGAAAGTAGACAGGCAGGCCTTTCCGACAAGCACACTTGGAGCTAGTTTGGACACCGGTAAGGCCTCCAAAGTAGGTCCAAACAGGCGCTATGCATAGAGAATCAAGCGTGGCGCATAGAGGAAATTTTGCCAGTTTTACCAAGTATTACTCTGTTTTTCACCCAGCTTTGGCCAGTTTGACTTTTTCACTTTCTTAATGGCAAATTTGTGATGTAATTTAATGTAAATTGATGGATCATGATGTAAATATGTCAAATTTTCACTTATGGAGGTAGATTCATTGGTTAAAATGTTGTTTGAAACTAAATGAATCAGTTCCCTTGTTTCTAGAGGCATGTTGTTCCACTGCCTGATTTCTAGTTCTCAGTTTAGAATTGGTTGGAACAGCTCCTAAACATGTGAGCTCGACCCCTAGAGGCTAGGATGAGCTATGATTTGTCTATATTATGTAGTTTTTCATTCATTAGCATGGTTGGACTTTTGAGAAAGCCTTGAGCTTCATTGTACACTCATATCAACATTTTGGCTAAGGAATTGAGACCAGGGTTGCAGCACTCTTTGGGATCCATGTGGCAATTTGTCTTGGTACAGTGCTTTCTTTTGTAATTGTGAATTTGCTTATGTGTTATCTATGTCATTCTCTATCTTGTTTCTTCTTAACTAAACAAACAAGAGTGTAAGTAGAATCCATTGAAATTGCAATGCTCTACTTGAGGTTTGCTTTAGTTCCTTGATGTTTTCAACTGTTTGGAGAGGATCCATGACTTTCCTTTCCCTCTTCAGCTCCTCACCTGTCTAATCCGTCCATATCATTCAATTTGAAGTGCCAAAAACAATTGCCTACCTTGCCCCATTGAGATCTTTGCAAGACTGGTCTCATTCCCCGCACCCAAAATCTGGCTTTCCATCTGAGCCAACAAATCATCATTTTATTCAATCAAACTCTTTCATACACATACCTAGGCTAAGATTAGTAGTCAAATCAGTCATCTGAAGCCTTTAGCGATTATATTTTGCGGAGATTGACCCGGAGAGAGCCCTCTCCCGACATGGCGGGGCTAGCTACCAAGCCAAGCGTGGTTTGATGTTGGTCCTGAATCCTACCTTTTGCAGCTTGAGGTAAATCTAGGCTCTAACATAGAACACTCGGGTGTGTTCAAACACTTCCATCCCTGAGCATCGATTTTACTTTTCATCATCTTGTGATCATGAATATAAAATCATCTCCAAGGAGAATGTCACCTCCATGATAACTTTCATATTCACAAAACCACTCACTCTAGGGAGTCATATGAAGGGTTGCACTTGCATCAATCAACCATAAGTCATGATTTGCATATGTTTTTGAAAAAGACAATTAAACATCCCATACTTCCTTTAATGATTCGTTCTCCTATTTGGAGGGACTATCATCAAGTCCCTTCCCTCTCTCAATGCTTTTGGACCAACAATTCTTCTTGAAATGCCCTTTTTCTCCACATTTACAACATCTATTATAACTTTTCTTGGAGATTTAGATCTACCTATATATTTAGATCTCCCACTTGAGGATTTACTCTTATTTCTATCATATCAATGTTGTTATAGACATTTTTGGGCACTGTAACCCCAATCAGACATGTCCATAAACCAAGGGCTTCTAAGTCCCTAAAAGTGTTGCTTCACACCCTAAAAGAACAAGGTCAACTAATTACATCTTCTCCCAGAAGTTCTCCATGGAAAACTGCTAAGAACTGGTCAAAACTGGACCATACAGGTTGCTCAGTGCTAAGGGTGCGATGCATCCTAGCTGCTCAGTGTAAAGGGTGCGATGCATACTGGAAAGCCCTTCTGTAGGGTGCGATGAGCGAGAGTGGACAAATGGTAGAGACAATTTGCAAGGTGGATACTGAGGGAATCTTCGAGAAACTTCTCCAATGACACTTGCCTCTCTGAATTCGCCCAGGGATGAGTAAGAGATCATGAATCTCCAAGTGGGACCAAGAACTATCAGAGAGAGGACACTAATCATAAACCCAGTAGCTAACACACCCCCCTGCAAACATCTATATATGGATCCCTCATCGCAGAGATCCGGGGGTTGGAATCTTGTATTTTCTAAGGAAGTGTTGTTGGTTTCTTGGCGAAGATTATAGTGCTGGGTGATCTAAGCTTTTCATGAGGTGAAGAAGGGCTTTCATGCTGAGAGGGTGACGCTGGGTCAGAACAATTGGTTGTAATCCTCTTTGCTTTTCTTGATATTAATAAAGTTATTCAAGTTTTCCTCCACATTCTTGTATGTTTGATGATATATGCATTTGTGTGGTCAATATATATCTGGTCCTATATTGTTTATGATTGTAGATCTCTGTTCTTAGATAGTGCTCTGCTGCTCTGATCCTGCAGGTGCTCTTTGAAGCTGGGTAGATGAAGGGGGAGTGGCAAAGACCTGTCAGAAGGGAGAGGAACCAAGCAAGGAACCAAGCACAAGACTGAGGTTGGTGTCCTTTGTTCCCCTCTTATCTACTTCTCATAAAGGAAAACGAAAGTAGTTTTAGTTTGTTTCTAAGATAGCTACCAGTCTTAGTGGGACTAGCAACTCCGAGTGGACACTAGATTTCCCGATAAAAAATGTTCCCTTAGTAATAAGGCATATGTACTATGAACTTCCATATTTTTCTTTCTCGTCTCCTTTGACAGTGGGGATGATACCATATTGTCAAAAATTAAAGTAGTTGTGTTACTACTTATGACTACAACAGACTATCCCATAAAGTTTAGTAAAAATCACAGTAAACTAATACATTTATTTTCATCTAAAATTTCAATATGAACAAACATTATTTGGCTTACCATATTATTTAAGGCATTCAAATGTTCTATCACATTGTCTCCACCATTCATCCTGAGGTTATACAACTTATTCTCTAGGAAAAGTTTCATTACTAGGGACTTAAACTAATACAAATCCCCTCACTTATTCCATAATTTATTGGTTTTAGCTTCTCCTAAAACAATTAGTAACACTAAATCTGAGAGACATAACCAAATTATTCTCTTTTCCTTTTGATCCAAGTTTTCTCAGCCTTTTGTTCACATTCTCGTAGGTGTTATACCTAGATCCATAATTACCCATTAATATTTTTTTACCAAAATATCTTACTTATTGAGCTTCCATGGATCGAAACTTTTCCCATTAAATTTGTTAATCTATACTTTTTAACTATTTTCGATTCTTTTCTAGCACAAGAATCACCACTGTGGAGGTCTCATTGCAACAAGGTTTATCACATAACCAAGATAATTGAATTGTTAGCCACAAAATCTAGGTTTTAAAACGTATTCAATATTTCAATGCCTTCATAGATTCTTAATAATAAAAAAAACAAAAATAAAATGGCAACGACACATCCCGAAATATTTATGTTGGAAACTGAAACTAGGAAAGCTAGGAAACTTTTTAAAGCCACACCTCTAATTTTTATCATCAATCAACTTCATTGTTTACAATATAATATATATGATCTTGTTACATTCAAATTCTATAATCCTTAAACTTGGATAGATTACAACCATGATTCTTAATTATAATTATAAATCCATAAGCTAAATCACCATACACCACAAAACTACCAAAAGCAAAAATCATATGTCAAAAACTACTAAAAATAGATGCATGGTGCTATTTTTGAGAAGAATATAATTCATACTCAACAAATAGTCCATTGAATAGGATTTGCACTTAAGGCTGCAACCATAAAATTTGTAGTTGGAGGTTGCGTTGTTGTATTTCTTAATGTTGTGTAGGTTGAAATATCCACCATTGATGGTCCTGGAAAGGTATGCATGATGAATATATGTTCCATTATGCCAAGGAAAATACCATTTTGGGAGACAAATTAGACAAGAGAGGTAGGGGTGATTAAATCCTGATAACAAGTGGGAGAGAATGGGAACCAAAATTGGAGATGCATTGAAGGGAAACCCAATTGATAACTAAGAGGGAATATATTAAATTAGATTGTTGTCATTGTAGTTGACCTCCCACAACAATTATTAGGGATATGGATGAGATCATAAATTATTACACATGAAATGCATCAAAATATAGGTGAGAGACATGGAAAAAGTATTAAGAGGAGGTTGCATGCGAGTGGTGGAACAATAGGTGATCATGAATTAAAGGCCCATGAGTGTATTTTATGAGACAACCATGTGGGAATGCCTAAAAAAAATATATTAGATAATTTTTTCCATCACAAGATAAAAAAAATGGAGTGTTATCATTGATAATAAATACCCTCGTAGTCTTCAATTTTATTCTTTGTGACCCTACAACCCTGAGCATTCCTACCCCTTTCAGATTTGATTGGTGGGCCACCTATTCTTTTCATAAGCTCCTTTTGAATTCTTCTCTTTATCATGAATATCTTAGTAAGCTCCACATTGGATCATCCTCTTCAACTTTTGGTTTCTTCTACATCGTTATGCACCAATTAGGCCTGGTGGTTAGCCATGACCAATCCCACCTCCCTATCTCAGCTCGAGTAGGGGATAAAATTTCAACACATTGGTAGCCAATGGATTGAAGTTTCAAAAATCTATCACTTCTTGTTTTGTTAAGAAATTAGATGATATTCTAAAAGTGGAGGTTTGTGCTCCACATTCCAAATCATGTTCCCTTCAATTTGTAGAACATGGTCTTCTGGGCTGTTTTATGGGTCTGTGGCCATCACATATATCTATCAATTTATGGGTTAAGATTTTTTTTTAACCATTAATAAAAGTGGATATCACCTCTTCCTTCTGTAGTAAAGGGGTTTTCACTCTTTTTTTCGAAAAAAAATCAGATCAAGGTATAATCCTTTGGATTGGACCATATTTCATGGGTTCCCAAGGGCTATATTTGGATTGACGGAACCCAAGCTTCAACCCTAAATGCGATTTCCCCTATGTTATTATAGTTTGGGTTAAAATTCCATTTCTTCCCATCCATTTTTATAATGATTCCACCTTCAGAAGCATTACTAACACTTTGCGAAGGTATGTTGATTGTGTAGAGCCTCAATATGGTCTTTTCTCCTGTGCCTAAATCTATGTGGAGATAGATCTAGATAAAGGTATCCCCACTGTAATCAATAATAACCTAGATAGTTGGTCCCATATGAAAGAGGTCAACTATGATGAACTCCCCTTCAAATTTAAAGTTTTTCATGAATATGGTCACTTTGCTAGGAACTTCCCTAAAAATCAAGATGACTAGGAAAAGAAATGAGACTTGGGAGATTAGAGGAAACAAGTGAAAAACAGGATGGGCTATAATAGATAGAAACAACCCCCAAATAAGTAGTAGGAATAATCATATAAGAAAGGTATGTGATAAAAATCCTTGAAGATTAAATCCACTAGAAGTGGGGAAGGAAGGAGCAAATTAGTAAACAAAGGTGATTCTAGAAATAGGTATGAAGTTATTAACAATGAAGAAGAAGAAGGGGAAATCCCTCAACAAAGGCCCCTTAAAATAGATCAACCAATAAATCAACTTGATACCCAAGATCTCATAGAGTTGGTAGCTGAACCAAGGTCCAACAAAGAACTAGAAGCTAATCAAAAAAATTTCTCAAAAGGAGAAGAAGACTTCCTCTTCCCAAGAGAGGGTAATGCAAGGGTGATTTTTAGAAGTTTATCTGATAAGAAATCTAAAGAAAAAAATGAAAACATACTAAAATCCAATTTGTCAAACCAAAAGGTATAAAAACATAGAAGTTTAGATAGAGAAAACAAAAGAGGAGAAATAATTAGGTCACCAACCACCCTCTAGCACCTACAAATTGGGTAAATGATAAATAAGGGAAGCAAAAGAGGCTTTGGCACCATCGGATCTAGAGGGGCATCTCATAAAAAAAGTAAATAATGATATTTCTCTTGTTGTAGGGAAAAGTATCCGACTCGGATGACCCTATCCCACTCTAAGGGTGACAGTTCCTTAGCAACAACTATAAAACAAACTACTTAAGGTTTACTTCTTTATGAAAGCAAAAGAGAATGGAGAAAGCACTAACCGTTGCCTTGCGCTTAATGTCGAATCCAAACTCTTCTCTTTGGCCGCTTGCTCCTAGCTCTTTGTCCTTCTTCTCGCCTAGCTACAATGAGATCCTACAAAACAACAAAGAAGGAAACTACAAGAGGCATGCAATCATAACTGGTTCATGGATTAGTGTAAACCAAACATGCAATCATCACAATATATAATTGAAACAAGAGCACATAGAAGAACCTCAATAGCTTTTATTAATGTAGAAGAAAAGGTTCTGAGAGTATTACAACCATTGAAGGCTCCAACCCAGCAACACCTCCCAGCAGAAAGAATTGCTCTTCTTCACCTCTCTCAAACAATCACCCAATAACTCAAGAATGAAACCAACAAGATATCATTACTTTGCACAAAATTCCAGCCCCCTGAGCTCATAGGAGAGAGCTCAATATATAGATGAATTGAGAAAGGATGAGTCAGCTTGCAACTGATGTGTAGCTGCCTTGTGTCCTCTCTCTCTTCAGTTAATCTTTAGTTGATCTTCAGTTCTTGAGTCCACTTGGTGAACCTTGCTTCCACTTGGAGAAACAAAGCCTCTGACTCATCACAAGGCGAAATACCTGATCCAAGTGTCATTTTTGGAAGATTCCAAAGCAATGACTCACAGTGCCACATGTCCAAACTCGCCCAACGCAGGTGGGCTTTGTTCTACCTGCTTTGCAACGCAGGTACACCATGGAGCAGTTGTGTTTCAGCGCAGAAGCCTAGTGGAGCACCTACTTTGATTTCAGGATTGCTTGTTTTTGAGTGTTTTCAGGTGGAGAACTGATCTGAGAGCTGTTGGTTTACTGACCTTGATCCTCTAGGGGTAGGAACATCATGTCTAGGGAACTTTGGATCCCTTGGATTATTGACAATTCATGCTTGTTGCTGTAAGGCACAAAATTGTCTATAACAAATGCCCCCTAAAGTATGAGGTCGTTTATCGGGTGAAATGCTTTATTGAGAGGATCCGAAGTTCATTCAATCTGCTGAGAAGTGTCCTGTAATAAGATACAATACAATACATTATTTTTCATACATTTTTCATGATCTGGCTGAGGCGGGCATTCCCATGCTCAGCTTTATAAATACATTTTGGTACATAGAACAGACGATCGTCTGATATAGACTGATAATTCTCTGCCGAATTTATCATCCTTTTCTGATTGTAGACTGATAATTCTCTGCCGAATTTATCATCCTTTGAAAAGGATGATCATCTGCTGTAATGATGTACATAAATTTCTTTATGTCCTGAATATATATCGCAGCCCGGATGGATGAAACTAGATCCGGGGTCTTTAATCTCTTCCGATCTTCACTCGATGTACAAGTCGATCCATGTGAGAATTTCTTGAAGTCGAACATGGAAAGACATCGCTTGATTACCGGTCAATGATGTAAACCGTTAACAAGCGCGAGAGGAATCACCGATAAGGATGATGACCCTCAAGGTACTGCAGTACAATCTACATGGTGGGAATAAAGGACTTGGCGTCGACCACCATGCAAAATCTTCTGGTCGAAGGTCATTGATGTATACCTGTCGCCGGAAGTGAGAAACTTGCCATTGAGGCATGCAAGCTTCAAAGTACTGAGGGGGGTGTTCCTAGATCAACTCCTTGGATAATGAGCTGATGTCGACAAGGAGCGATCCGTCAAAGGAGGGCCTTAATGAATCCCACATCAGTGACACGGAACGGAGCTAGTGATTTGTGATGAGGTGAAAACAAACTGTGATGTATGATTCAGGATGGCGGTCATGAAGTGGATGAAGGATAATGTATGGCAGTGGGTGGAACACGGTCGACTCTTTACAGAACCACATCTCTTGAACATGTAACGACACTGATGTGATGGATTGGTAGCATTACTCCAATTGTGGATGGTGTGGCGAGGACCATGATTCTGCGACCGGTGAATGAAACAACCCAACCCGATGCGGTACGGAGGACAAAGTGTCATGTTCAAGAGCGACTTGCTACCATTAATGCTGTGAGGTTCTCCCAATTTTTCCCCAGTCATTGCTGACCAGTACCTCTTTATTTTTGTCAAGCTTGAGGAGGATAACATATGCTTGTTCTATAACCTGCCCTTCGTGCAAGCCCATCGCTATGTTTTAACGAGCTTAGCGATAGGGAAACTCGTTCTCGTCTAAAGACAAGTTTGTCACTATTTAATCATTTTAACGAGTCTAACGACAAAGAAAACTCGGTTCTTTTCATTTTTAGAGAGTCTGAAAAGGTACGAAAAGTTAACTCCACAATTCCTTTTTCGTCTTCTAATCCCTTAAGTCCGAAAAAGTATAAAACAATACATAAGGGATGAATTTTCGATTGCTTTAACGAGCCGAACAAAACAAGCGCTCGATCTTTTTGTGCAATAATCCCTCAGGTCCAAAAAGATTAAAATGTAAAGCAGGGATAGCTTTCCGGTCGCTTTAACGAGCTGGAAGGCCAAAACTCGGCAAACTTTTCATATTTTACGAGTCAGTGAAAAGAGCTCAAAGAAAACTCGTCTTTTGAGGAACGAGTGATGAACAGGGATAGCAACAGATTCCAGGTACAGGTTGGAATTCTCCAATCACGGCAGTGTCACAAGGATGGCTAAGTGAAATCACTCTTCGCAGCTGTTCCTCAAAATGGGTAAACACACATATGGAGGTGAACGATTGGCCAAATGAACGGATGGAGGTGATGGCATATAAACACGACCAAGGGCTTTTAATATGGCTTTCAAAGGTCACATTTCTCGAGGTTGTTTACCGGTTCATTTTTTCTGGGTGAGCTTGAACTGTTAGGGAAAGATTGCTCACAATTTATGTTTATTTTTTAACGAGCATGAACTCCGCACAAAAACTGCTCGATTCTCGCGTTTATTTTTTAACGAGCATGAACATTGCTAAAACTGCTCGATGATGCCCCCATCATAATAATAATGCAGATGAGGCGCATGCCTTCTAAATCATAAAGGGGACATTTCATTTTTTAAACGAGGTTGACTTGAGATAAGAACTATCCTCGAAACTTTTAGATCCATTAAAAATAGAAGGCTTCATATTCCGTTGCACCCATCTCCGCAAGATTACTCGGCGGTGGTGGGGCAAGAGTGCCCATTAAAGAAGGGCCTTTTAGGAAAATTACTCTGCTATATGGGAGATGATGATTGCCTCCATGGATCGATGGAATGCTCCTCGTGTTGGATGGCGGCTCAACTTTTGTCGAAGTTGTTGTCGAACTGCTTGGTCGACCTTTTCTTTCGCCATTCAACGGCTGTGGATTCCCACGGCTTTTATTTAATGTTGAAATTAAAGCATCATCTTGGCGCTTAAAACTTGACAACATCATAACTTGTGATGGGGAAGCATTTCCACTGTCAACCAGATTCTGACTTGGGTCGGGAAATGGATCAGTCAATATGGCTGGAGTGTGCGGATTCTTTACAAATCTTTTAAACTCAGCTTTGTACTGGAAATCTGCCGTCCGATGATCGTCGTCACATATGTGACATGGAAGTCGTTTCCTATTCCCAGGAGGGTTTGAAGAATTTTTCTTAGGGGATGACCCACCTTGTTTATTCTTCCTCCATTTGTTTTGATTCTTCTTGCTTCCTGGTTGATTGGTTTCTTTGCCCTTATCTGTCGATACGGCATTTACTTCCGAAGCAAGAACTTCTTCATGCGCATTTTGATTCGAATCCTTACGGGCCTTCTTTTGATTGGTCCTTTTTGGATTCGTGTTTGCCGTGCCAATCACGCCATCACCGGCATGAGAGTCACTGTTCGATTTAGGAGGAGGAGGGATTGAAAACTCTGGTCTAGGGGCGTCTGGTATTTTGTCATAGAGCGTGCCGGACTGAGTATATACTAAATCCAAGTATTGTGCACGAGCGATAACTTGCTCTTCTGTTACGACTCCTCCCTTTGCTACATCTTCTGTTATAGCCGGAAGTAATGACTTTATAAACCACTCAGCTAAAAGCTGATCAGGAACGTATGTTTTAACCATTCTTCATCGACGTTGCCACTCATGTATATGATCTGATATATGAGTTGCGGTTGTCTGTTTGAAGTTAGTCAATATCTCTGTTCCCGTTTCGTACCTTATTGGTAATTGAAAGTGGGTCAAGAATGTTGTGGCAAGGGAGCCAAAATTGTTGAACGAAGCTCTAGGTAATTCTATATACCATTTTGCCGCCAGACCTGTCAATGTTCTCTGAAAGAGGCGAAGCCTTATCGAATCGTCATTCAAAGTGTTCGACGAACACCATAGATGAAATGTCATCACATGATTCGACGGGTCTTCGCCTGGATTTCCATTGAATTTAGGAATGTCGGATGGAAGTTTGTGCGGAATCACTGGCCACCAAGGGGCGTAAGCAATTGGATCGTTTGTTAACCGATGTAAATCAGGCAACTCTAAAGTTGCCACGAATGGTAACTGCTGGTTCAAGTTAGGTGAAGCGTAACCAGGATACGATGGAATCGCTTGAACAGTCGGTCTTTGCATACCAGCATAATGGAGTTGATGTTGGTATGATGAATACGGTTGATGGACTTGACCACTATAAAGTGGTTGATTTTGACCATTTTGAATATATGGTTGTCCAGTATTCGCAAATATTTGCTGTTCAGAACCTTGGTACACTTGTTGGAATTGCATTATCCACGGTTGCGACACCATGGGTTGTTGCGCTACACTAACGATTGGACCAAGATGTGGGGTAGTTGTACCCAACTGTACTTGTGTTGTCCCACCAGTAGGTGATTATGGTTGGGTTGCAGGGTCAAGGGGCTGTTGCATGAGAACTTGAGCAATCTGAGGTTGACATACAACAGGCATTGTTTGAACTTGCGACACGGTCACAATAGCCGGTGTAGTTGGGATGTTTGACACAGGTACACACTGTTGCATAGAATATACAACTCTCGGTGGCTGGGATAGCATAGGTACCCAACTACTCGTTGCAATTCCGCCATAACTTGAATAAGGTTGAGAGCTCCCGTATGGGTACTGCCCCCCATACAGTAGCAACCCAGAACTCAAGGCAACTGCCTGTCTTGGAGGACTGGATGGCCTAATTAGATTCCCAAAAGGGTCAATTTGATGAGTCTCACCATGAGAGTTACCAGACATTACTCCGGAACAAACAGGAACAGACCATACTGTCGAGATAGTCTCTTGGTGGACTCCTTCTAGCGACTGCGAGCTAGTTGGGACAGATGGTATGCCGGCGAACATTGTTGGATTTACAGCAGGTAATTCTGCCGTCGCCGTGTCATTCGACACAGTCCTAGATGTCGACGGTTGTTCAGTCATTTTTAGTCTATCCAATTGATCACCTAGTGATTCTACAGGAACTTCCACTGGTGATGGACAAACTTCTGTTGTAGCAGGAAATAGAGTGACCCCTACTCCAAATTGAATTGGAGTGGATACTTGCGGTTCCTCTATAATTTCCTCTATCGCAATCAGACCAGGTGGAAGAGGAAGACCGTCAGGTCTGTAAAAGATTTCCGGTGCCGAAGAAGGGGTTGTATCGACCGCGACGGATGTTTGAGGAACAAAATTCTCTGGACCGGTTACAGATGGAACTGGTTCAGTCATACAAGTATTTGCCCCCAGACTAGGATCAATATTACTGTCCCTCTGTGGCGATTGAACTTCTTCTATTGAGGCAGGGTTTCCGGAAATGTTTGGAGTGACCAGAATCTCAGATGTTGTTGGAACGCTTGTTCTAACTTTTAAAGGAGATTTTGAACTGGTTCGACGAGCTCGCTTTGTCCGGATTGTTTTCGATTCCGGAGACAATGACGGTTGACTCGCAAGCCTCCGAGAACGACGGATATTCAATTTACTTTCTTCCACGATTGCGGATTACTCGATCAACTAAAATATAAAGGGGAAAATTTGTGTTTCCGATTTGAATGAATTTTATTAGACGCTTTTAAACATAACTTTGCTTTTTCATGTTTTAAGAGTCGAGAAAAAGCTAAAGATGACTCTAGTCGCCTTCGATGTATTAACGAGCCCGAAGTGACAAATGCTCGGTTGGACCTTTTCAGTTATAGAGTTTGAAAAGGGCCAAAAGAAACTACTCTGGAGATCTAGGCAGAGGGTGTGCCAAACCTTTCGCGAAACCACAGAATACGTTTTACGGTACGGGTGGTCGATCTTCGAGAATGCTGTGTTCACTGCATCGCGATCAGTAGGGCGGTCGACACGGCTTCCTATGGATAAAGGATAATTGCCTATAGGGGTCTCCCAATATATACGCGACGGTACGTGGGAGCACAAGTCCGTATTAGTGCCACCGACTCTCAGGAGGAATCACCCACCTTCGTAGAGATCGACAGTCACTATGTTTAACGACGTCGGAACACGTCTCTACCTAGACCTCTAGATGTTTGCGTTATGTTTCAAATGCGTTGTTAGGTTCATTCCGTATATTTTAAGTTGATCTTTTTAAAGTTTGCCTTTCAAGGTTCACTACGAGATGTATATGACAAATTCCTAAATGCAGCCTAAGATGAGAAGCAAGCTTTTTCAAATCTTTTTGACTGATGAAAATCTTAACTACTGAGGGAGAAGAAAGGCAAATTCTTTTCACACAGTTCATACAGCACAAACTAATGCACTTTCTCCTAAATCATCATGCAAACTTTTTCAAATGCAAAATGCACAATGCATGTATTTTCTTTTCCCTTTCTTAATGTGGATGGATACAAAAAGAAAGTGGTTATATAACTTTGATTTTGATTTAAAGCGAAAGTAAACAAGTTTGTCCAACAATCAAAAGACACCTTAAGATTCACTTGCTTAATCACTGGAAATACATAAAATCAAACCATACTAACGAAAGTAAAATGACTAATCAGCTATGGACAGCAAGCAAGCTAACTCTTTAGACCAGCAAAATGCCTAACACAGGTTCAGATCTAAGAGGCCAAAAGCATGACTAGTTTACTCTTCGTTATGGGAAATTGTAAATGAGTAAGAAATACAAAGAACAAGTACAATTTCATTATATAACAGAGGCAGAATGATGGCAAGTAATATTGGTTTCAAAACAAGTACAAGACTGACACTTAGCAGCAAATCTAAGTGAAAACAGGCAAGAGAAAGGAGGAAACCCCAAATGCACTAGGCAAATTTGGGCCAACGTAGGCTCTGCACAGCCAAACTGGCTCTCAGCGCAGGTAGCCCCTTCGGGACCTGCATTGCAAAGCAGGTAGCCTGTGTACTACCTGCTTTGGAAAACGAGAGTTGCGTTTTCACAGTTTCCGGGTCATAATTTTCTAAAAAATGCACGGTTTTTTCTCAAATCAGAGACATTCAGTCAAGCACACTCAAAGGGATGATTTAGAAGGTGCAAAGCTATCACTAAGAGCTTACAAGGATCTTTGTAGATCAGCTCTTCAAATCATGAACTTGCTCAGAAATGAGCCAGAGTAGCTGCCCCTCTACTTCGCTTTTGATATAGTCAAAAGCTTTTCGATTCGGTACTCTTTGGTTCAGGAAATGAATAGCAAAGATACTACAAACACAATCAAACAGATACGATCCCCAGTGGAGTCGCCAGTTTGTTGTAGGGAAAAGTATCCGACTCGGATGACCCTATCCCACTCTAAGGGTGACAGTTCCTTAGCAACAACTGTAAAACAAACTACTTAAGGTTTACTTCTTTATGAAAGCAAAAGAGAATGGAGAAAGCACTAACCGTTGCCTTGCGCTTAATGTCAAATCCAAACTCTTCTCTTTGGCCGCTTGCTCCTAGCTCTTTGTCCTTCTGCTCGCCCAGCTACAATGAGATCCTGCAAAACAACAAAGAAGGAAACTACAAGAGGCATGCAATCATAACTGGTTCATGGATTAGTGTAAACCAAACATGCAATCATCACAATATATAATTGAAACAAGAGCACATAGAAGAACCTCAATCGCTTTTATTAATGTAGAAGAAAAGGTTCTGAGAGTATTACAACCATTGAAGGCTCCAACCCAGCAACACCTCCCAGCAGAAAGAATTGCTCTTCTTCACCTCTCTCAAACAATCACCCAATAACTCAAGAATGAAACCAATAGCATATCATTACTTTGCACAAAATTCCAGCCCCCTGAGCTCATAGGAGAGAGCTCAATATATAGATGAATTGAGAAAGGATGAGTCAGCTTGCAACTGATGTGTAGCTGCCTTGTGTCCTCTCTCTCTTCAGTTAATCTTTAGTTGATCTTCAGTTCTTGAGTCCACTTGGTGAACCTTGCTTCCACTTGGAGAAACAAAGCCTCTGACTCATCACAAGGCGAAATACCTGATCCAAGTGTCATTTTTGGAAGATTCCAAAGCAATGACTCACAGTGCCACATGTCCAAACTCGCCCAACGCAGGTGGGCTTTGTTCTACCTGCTTTGCAACGTAGGTACACCATGGAGCAGTTGTGTTTCAGCGCAGAAGCCTAGTGGAGCACCTGCTTTGATTTCAGGATTGCTTGTTTTTGAGTGTTTTCAGGTGGAGAACTGATCTGAGAGCTGTTGGTTTGCTGACCTTGATCCTCTAGGGGTAGGAACATCATGTTTAGGGAACTTTGGATCCCTTGGATTATTGACAATTCATGCTTGTTGCTGTAAGGCACAAAATTGTCTATAACATCTCTCCTAGAATTATAGGGGACTTGGGTCTAAAAAGAGAAGAGCAGAATTAAAATCTATAATAAGAATAGAAATAATCTTAGTGGGTCTAGTCAACAAGACCAAAATGGAGGACCAATAGATCCTTGCACAACACCATAAGATATGGAATGGTAGTGGAATTGCTTCAGTCAACACTAGAGGAGCTTTAGGAGGCCTTTTCACTCTCTATAATTCTCGATAATTTTATCTTTGAAACTCCTGCAACTCAATACATGGGTTAGCAACCTCCTTCTTGGATCTCATCTCCAATCAGGTATGTTCTATACTCAATGCCTATATGGAAGTCCATTTTAAAGAAAACAATAATGCTGGCCCTCTCTGCAAGGCCTTCATGAAACTAAGTTTGGATCCTTCAACATATTTGGATGGGATTTAAACGCTACATTGCACAATTGGGAGAAAAAAGAGGCTTTCCTATTAGAGACCCCTTATAAGAACAAATTGAATATTTAATTAGTCAATTAAAATTAATGGTTATCAAGATGTATAGCCTCAGATATACATGGAAAAATAAAAGAGTCAGTCCTAGCCACATTACTGCAAGGCTATATCATTTCCTTATCTCAACCACCTTCTTGGGATGAAATCTCACTCTCTGATCATTCATCCTTCCTTGGAATGGTTCATACCATCGCCCTATTAAGTTGAATATGTCTCCTCTTCTCAAATATGGTCCCATTCCTTTTATATTTTGTCCGTTATGGATTTGACACCCTGATTTTCAAAAATCGGTATCCTTGTCATGGAATCATAGAGTTTAAGGAAGAATGATTCATATTTTTGAGAAACCTAACTAAAGTTAGTAGAATATATAATTTTTCATGACATGCCCTTTGGTAGATCAAGTTGAAAGGAAAAATTTGAAGTAGGAAAAAATCTTACACTAGGGAGAAGATAGAGGAACATTTTCCTCACCTCATTCAATAAAAACTTTTGAGGACTAAAAGCCTCCATAAATGGGTATGTATGATCTAGAATGGATCATTATATAATTTTTCATCTATCTTGGTAATTTCTAGGTGAAAATTTGGAGGAATTGGCTTGCCTGACCCATTTTAGTGGCAAGTGCTTGCCTCAATATTTATGGTTTGGAACTTTCCATCGCAATTTTGGTTCACCAATTAGCACTAATTGGGTTCAAATATTTTATAGCAAAGCTCACAATCCCTTGATATTGTTTTATACGTAGAGACCCAAACAACAATGCAAAAATCACCTCCATTAAAGTTTGTATGCAAACCAAGTGGATGTCATGCCATCCCCCATTACTCACATGTGAGGCTAGCCACATGAAGAATTTTAAGAAGATTCTAGAAGGCCCAAAATCCTAATACTAATTGAGGTTTGAGGTATACAAAAATTTTAAGCCTAGATGATTACGAGACTAAGTTAAATATTGGGTTTGCTAGGAAGAGAGGAAGACCTTACATTCTTTTATCAATGTGCTATAGTTGAGCAGAGCATCTAGAGAGCGGGATTTGAGAGCATAAAGAAGGAAGTATAAGACTTTGTAGTAGTCATTCAATCCATAGTATCACTAGAAACTCCATAGTGAGTTCTCTTTCCTTGTATTTTCATTTTGATAAATAAATAAAAGAGAGTAGAGTATAGGCCTCACCCTCTAGTTGGGTTTTCTCATGGACGCTTCACTGGGGGAGCAATACCATACCACATGTGTTCATATTGGGTATATATTGAGGAAACAATGACCGAATATGTTGAGCATATATTAGGGGGTAAAGGGTTCTTATATTGGTAGGTATAAAAAATGGAGCTCAAAGTTAATGAAAAACTATTAAGGGGTATAAAAAATGTTAATGAAAAAATGTACACCTACAATATCTAGTGAAAGTAGGGGTTTTTCAAACTGGGAATGTGTATTAAGTTTGTATTGGTAGGGGGTTAAATAATGCGGTTTTAGAGGTATTTTCCTTTAATAGTCAAATTAGCGGTATTTTGTATTGGTAGGGAGTTAAATAATGTGATTTTGGAGGTATTTTCCTTGTATTATTTTGTCTGCCACAAATGCACGTGATATGCCAGAGGTTCATTGAGTGAAGACCCTGTGAGTTTTCTCTTACATTATATTTCTATGGAAACATCTTGTCTTCATTTTTTTCATATTTCAGTTATTTTAAATTTAGAATATTGATAGACCATTTTTAAAAATTCATAATAAGAGGATTTGAACATTAGCTACGCATCTTAAATTTTTAATTCATCTTCCACAAACCATCACTTCAATTGCAATTTTATTGAAACAAGGAAACTGAAATATAATTTTTTAGGTTAAGTGGTTAATTAGGTTAACTCAACCTAGTAGGTAGTTTCAAACTTAAGGTGGCTTTTAGCCAATGAACTACAAAGAACATATGATCTCCATTTTATGTATCATATTCATTTTTGTAGAAGTAGTGGTTTGGCTTATGCTAAGTAGTAAGATGATGGATTTCCAATTAGTAAGTTTATTAATTGAGCTTACCTTCGTTCTTGAACATTTATCTCCATTTATTACTAAATTACATTTGTGGCAACTGATAACACCATATAATATGAAAAACTTGAGATATTTAATTCACGCTATAAAAAGATCATCTATTATCATTATTTATTTTCCATTATTAACTCTTCATAATCACACACTAAACTGAAATTAAAATTTAAATAAAATATACAAATAATATTTGACAATAACTCTTTAATAATCATTCCATAAATGATAAGAGACCAAGATTACAGAAAAAAAAAAGGTAAAAAAGGTTGTTCTTACTGACTTTATTTGTATGCATCGCATTATACTCTGAATCATGTTTAATTATATAATGATTAGTTTTAAACTAACTATTATAATAATTTTATATCACAAATAATTTTCTACTAGCTTATTAATAAAAATCAAATAACTTACATTATAACGAGTGAGAATGCATCGTCATATACAGGAAAAAAAGTGAGTTTCTCCCATGTGTTCGAGTTCGTGAAAACTGCGGCACGCCCACAAAATTCACGAAGCGAATCGAGTATTGAATCACAGTCAAGAAAATAATATATTATTATTATTGTAGTAATTTTTTATTTAATTTAAAATAAAAATGGTATAACATAAGTGTATTTTAATTTATAGATGAATTGATTTTTTATCATATTTTTTTAATTAATTTTAATCAAATTGTTACAGAGAGTTTTTAAAAATTGAGTTTAAATTATTTAATTTTCATAATTTTAGTGTTTTACTAGTGTTTCATTGGGCTGAATTTATTTATGCATTCAAAAATATATTTTAAACAATAAAAAATCTTGAAATTATATTGTCACATTTTAATGAATTCAATGGTGAAAAAGATTTTTTCATCTATAAATTAGACTAAGCATATAACATATACTAGATTTAACAAAAACACAAAAATTGAGCTCAAATAAAAGAATAACATTATATAAAAATAAATTGAAGTAAAAAAATAACATATATAAAAACAAATCAATAACAAAATATATATTATATATAATATCCTTCTTCCAAATCATATAATATTTTATTATTCCAAACAATATAATACTTTATTTTTCACTGAATTCCAATAGTTTTCAAAAAGTATGTTATAATAATTCATTTCTCAATGGATGTCAAAACGTTTTAGAAAATATGTTGCACGAAAAAATATAATATTTCATTTCTCAATGGATTCCAAAAGTTTTAGGAAAATATGTTGTATTTAACAATATAATATTTTATTTCTTTTTGGATTCCAAAAGTCTTCACAAATATAATGTATGTAATAATATAATCTTTCATTTCTCATTGAATTCCAAGAGTCTTTAGAAAATATTTTGTATTTAAGTGAATCATTATAATTATAATTATATATAATATCCTTATTCTAAAGGATATAATATTTCATTGAATTCCAAAAGTTTTTTGAAAATATGTTGTATGTAACACTATAATATTCCATTTCTCATTGCATTCTGAAAGTCTTTAGAAAATCTGTTATATGGAACAATATAATATTTCTTATCTTATTGGATTCCAAAAATCTTCATAAAATATGATGTTGCTAACAATATAATATTTCATTTCTCATTGAATTCCAAAAGTTTTCTGAAAATATGTCATATATAACACTATAATATTTCATTTCTCATTGCATTCCAAAAGTCTTCAGAAAATATGTTATATGGAACAATATAATATTTCATATCTTATTGGATTCCAAAAATCTTCATAAATATGATGGTGCTAACAATATAATATTTCATTTCTCATTGAATTCCAAAAGTTTTCTGAAAATATGTTGTATGTAATACTATAATATTTCATTTATCATTGCATTCCAAAAGTCTTCAGAAAATATGTTATATGGAACAATATAATATTTCATATCTTGGTGGATTCCAAAAATCTTCATAAAATATGATGTTGCTAACAATATGATATTTCATTTCTCATTGAATTCCAATTTTTTTAAAAAAATATGATATATCTAACAATATAATATTTTATTTCTCAATAAATTCCAAAAATCTTCAGAAAATATATTGTATTTTAATGAATCATTATAGTATTCAATCTCACAAAATATTATAAACTCATATGGAACAAAATTCAAAATCAATATTAAACAAAATTTAAAGTAAATATGTGACATCTTATTAAATCACAATATAAAAAAGTTAAAAAAAATAAAATCACAATACAAAATGGTTAAAAGCAAATAAATTATTTTTTATTCATAAATTTTATCTTTTCAAGAATTTGATATCAATTTTTTTTATATACATTATAATAAGTATTTTTTTTTTTTTTTTTTTTTTTTTTCTATTTATAACTGTAGATTTTAGTTATTCTTTTACATAAAATAAATTTAAAGCTAAAATCTTCGGCTATAAATAAAACTAAAATATATATACATATCACTATAGATTTATTTATTCTAGATCACATTAGATTTCTAAAAAAACTAAAATCTGTGAATAAAAATTGATGTATTTTACTGTGATTTTATAAAATACCTTTTATATTTTGAATGACGACATATATATATATATATATATATATATATATATATATACTAAAATAAAATAAAATAAATAATGTAAAATAGAAACAATAAATTTTAAAACTATATTTTTGATAAATAATATGTTGTATATATGTATTATAATGTATGAAATTAACTCAAACAAAAGTAATTTTTTGTTCAATAAAAAAATAATAAAAATAATTTGTGTTATAGAGATCAAAGATATTTGAGAAATAACATAAGAGTATAAGGTATTATGTTTTTTGTATTTATAATTAAATAGGGTATTCTTTTTTGTTAAGTTGGGTAGCGTTCATATAGTAATTTTTAAGCAAAAATTTATATATAATATTTGGGTTGTGGCGAGGAAAACCAAATTAGTAGTATAACATATTTTTTTGACATAGTGTAAAGAATTTGAATAAAATTACAAAACTAAACAAATTTTCACTATTATGACAATTATAACTTGTGTTTTAGGCTAGGAATCCTCTTATAACAAAATATATAAGAAAATTGAAACTAATGAATAACATGACAAACTTGATGACATGAATTAAGTAGTTGGAGAATCCAACTAAATAGTATTAGGTGAGCCTATTTCATCCTTAGAATCAACAATCTCTATATTTTCTAACTTCTTCGCTAGCATAACTGCCTTCTTATCCAACTTCTAAAGCTGACCCTACACTTCATCCACACTTAATAAAATATCCTTTTTCTCCTCTAGCCACTTAACCAAGACTCTACCCATGATTCTCTTTAGTTGCTAGTATATGTTCACAATTTGCATATACTAGGTTTGCGTCTTCCTTATCCTACTTGTCTCTAAGACCTTGTTTCTATTTTGGTCCTCAAATTCAGTATTTGAAATAAAATGATGATCTATCCTTGCACCATATTCAACATCTTCAATCTCTCTTCTAACTCAAGGAGGAGTGTTCCTGAAATATATTTATGGAAACTACTCTGTTATTTCTACTTCTTCAGTCTCTCTTCTAACTTAAGGAAGAGTGTTCTTGTAATATATTTAAGGAAATTACTCCACTATTTCAACTTCTTCAATCTCTCTTCTAACTCAAGGAGGAGTATTCTCGTAATATACTTCAACAAACGTCTATTTGATTAACTAATCCCAAGAAAAGGGGCTTGTTGGGGTGGTCATGAGTAATGCTTGCCCTTTCTCCCACTTGAGTCATACTTTGTAGGCATAATTGAAAGGCCAACTCAAAGAAACCATAGAGGGTAGATGGAAGCCCTAAAACAAATTATTAAAATATTGATAGCAACTTTAAGAGGGGAGGAATAAAACAAATAATTTGATACCCAAGGAGAAATAAACTTTCTTCCCTTAGACCATTCTAGAAACCACTGAAGTAGATAACATAATAAGGGGAAGGTAAGGGGATTGAGAAGATTGAGATCGAAGAAATTAGCGAAGCAAGTGAAAACATTACCATAAAGGAAGAGGTTCCACTAGGGTGACCAAAGGAAAATAAAGGAGAAATCTAAAGCATATTTATTTAAAAAATCATAGAAATTCTAAAGAAACCAAATACCCATTGAGATAAGTTTCTTATAAGAATCCTTTCAAGTAGAAGTCCAAGAAATGAAGGCATGGTATAAAGAACCTCATGACACAAAAGAGCATCAAATACTTTTACGTCTGTAAGCTCTAGCCAAAGACATTAAACATATAAAGTGAATAGTGGACCAATGATAACAAAAGAAAGCTAAAAAGGGAAATTATGTCACCTATCATAGAAAATGAACCTAGAAGAGAGCTAGGGAAATGGAAATCGTGCTTAAGAGAGGCTTTATTACACCTTTTATGAAGTAAAAAACTTTAACAATACAAAATAAAAACCACGCGTTCATCATCGAAGCCATATTTTCAACGAGTGGATTTCTTATAGGAAACATAAATAACAAATAACCAACATAGACACTTTCTATATGAAAACTTCCTTACTCCCAAAAGCTTGAGGAAGCACATCCATCAAGCATAAAGATTCAAGACCAAGAATGTTGTGTCAGCCAACGAACTATAAAACTTACTCATCAGATGGTTAATAGTCCATGTAACCTTCATAACCACAAATTTATCATATCCTTCTCGAACAACTTGATTTCCTATGATGCCAAAGTATGCCAAATCGATAAACCGTATAGTGGTCAAGATCATAAAACCTTGAAATCATGAATCCCATTAATTCTTGCATGCTTTTCGCTAGTGAGGGATCCTCAGTCACCGCCCCACCCCTTCACCTTCCTTTCAATCAATGTCCTAGACATTGAAAATGGAGCTATGGTTCACCTTATGTAGGGGTTGAGATCTTCTTGAACCAAATCCATACACTAAGACCGTAGTGGTTTGTCATTGACTTCAGCCCACAAAGAGTCCAATGCACCACTAGCCATATTTCCTCCTTCACTTACTACACTGTTGGCTAATTTATTCCCAGTTCATCTCCCATGTGATAATAATAGGAAAACGCTTGAGAGAGAAGGGAGTTTATTCTTTATAGAACTCCTTATAGTCTCCATCACCTAAACACTTTGGACACGTGAGATCCATTTTAAATTATTTTCACCATGGTTATTATCAATTAACAATCTTGTTTTATTAGTAGGTTGTTATATTGATGTTGAATGGCTATTCAAAGCCCATATTCCAGTGCAAAAAGTTACCTTGAATTGCTTCTATCGATTCCCAATGAGCCAAAATAAATATGTAATATAGCTTCATGAGAGATTTTGAAGGCTCTCCCATATGTAGCTGGGCCTGGGTTTCCTTTCAAGGTCCCATAAAAAATTTAATTTTATGGCTTCTAGGGGAGGACAAATCCATTTTGTTGAATTGGAGCATCTAGGTTGAGGGATTAAATTAAAGTGGGTTTGCATGGATCATTGTGTTACCATTCAACCATTCCTATGGAGACCAACTGTGAGATAAAATAATTTCACTAATAGATTTGATTATTCTTCTGCAAATTTTTTCATTTGATTGCAAAGTATTTTTGGAAATTCTTTTGTTCTTTTCATTCCTAGTCTCCCATTCAATAACTCTTCGAAGCGACTACCATTCTTAATTAATTATACTCTATGAGAAGTCTGAGATACACTACTCTAATATTATGGTTAGAATGTCTCTAACTCTATCATATTTATGAAATATAAGAGCCACTTTATCCCAAAGGATAGACACATATGAGCAAGAGTTATGTAGGGTCTCTAAGGATTTAGATTTTTGACAATATAAGTGACAAAAGAGATTGGTCTAAAAAGCCACATATTTGAAACTTATCCCAAGTTAAAATCTTAAAATGATATTGTATGCCTCTTTCAAATTGTAGTTTCCTCTTTCCTTGTAACCCCATCAAAATTTATCAAGTCCATTTTGAAGTTTTATTTTCCTTTCCTATTGCTTTCTCCATAAGTTGTCCATCACATTCCTCCTATTTGGAAGTAATAACTATTTTTTAGACAAATCAAATTCATTATTCTTGATGATTAGCTTGGGTTTATCAATATTCAACTATTGTATCCTTACCTTGTTGATTTTTTTTTTCTTTTTCTTGGAATTTCTCCTCCTATTGTAATTTAGGCATTTGATTCCAGGAGTCTTCTTAGAAATAAACATGATGTAATTATTACACCTCCTAAACATTATGATACTATATGAGGGAGCAGTTTTCTAACGATACATGTTTTTATCTATGAGCCTTTAATGTCCTCATATATTTAGATTAGTTTGTGTTCTTCAACATCTAGAACATATTTCTTTTTGCAGAGTTTTCTCCAAATATATGTATGAGAGTGTTGTAGCTACTACAACCCCCTCCAAAAATTTTCGTACACTTCAATTTTGGATCCTACCTTTTGTCTATAAGAACTATCATTTTCATTTTCGTCAAGTGTTCCTCTTGATTCTCTAGTGTCGCAATCACTTATCTTTTCATACAGCCTTTGTGTGTTGTCTTAATGATCCAGGTGGATGTTGGTGGCCATGCACCTATCCCAGTTGGACCCCCACAACTGTCTCTTTCAGTTTTTTAGTTTCCGTAATGGTAGCACAGTTTACTATTTTTAGCAATTTTTCGGGTCGTGAACTTTCGGAGCCGTTTTGGGGTCCTAAATGACGTTTTTTTGGAAAGCTGGGAGAAACATGGGTCCATGGACTAATTTTTCTCATCCCAAAATTGTAGTTCTTGGATATATCTTTCTAATGAGATATTGTGCGTGTCAAACGGAGATGGTATGCCAAAGTTACGACCCCGAGAAGTTGATGTACCAATTTACCCAAACGGGGCCCACAATTTGGCGTTTCATCTTCTACGATTAAGTTTTTGGATGTTTAGGGTTTTCCATTGCTTCTCAACAATAAATAGGCCTTTGAGCGTCATTGTAACACAGTTCAGAGGCATGTAGTTGACACATATCTTCTCAGAGATAAGCTACCATCGCCCTAGCTGGTTTATTTACATTTCTGTTTGTAAGCATATTTCAGTGTTTTACATTAATGAAATGAAGTATTATTTCCACTCCATCTCTGTGTTTATGGTTATCTTTGTAATTTTTTGCGTTCTTGTTTAAATCTGGATCAGTGGTATAAGAGCGGTCTGCTTTTTCTTTGTTTTTCTTTGCATGCCCCAATGAGGTCGGGATATAAGGAGTTAGGGCTTGAACTAGTAAAACCTTTGCAAGACCAGCCTCGCAAATCCCGACGGCCTCCAATGGCAGATGAAAAGAAAGATGAGGGGCCAGGAAATCCTATCAAAATCTTGAATAATCCCTCGAGCGGCAAAGGAATGTGATGATGGACAGCTTTGCCCAGATCCTTCAGTGGCTACCCAGACGCGACGCATTGGCTTCCAACAGCTACTCTGGAAATGCCACACCATTTAAGGTACAAGTTAATTTTGAAATCCCCATATTTGAGGGTCAGATAGACGCAGATGTTGTAGATAAATGGTTAAATCTATGAGAGGGTCATTTTTTTTCATGAATTTTCGAGTTAGGAAAAGATTGTTTTCACTCTTCTCAAAGCAGTCCCCCATGTCAAGGACTGGTGGGAAACCTACTGCGAGCAAAAGGATGAAAGTACGGACTCACTGTTCTCAGTCACACCCACTTGGAATTCCTTCTGGGATGCCATCAAGGAGTAGTACTACCCTGTCAAAAGCTATGAGGACAAATACATAAAGTGGACCACACTACGGTAAGGACGGGACCAAGATGTACTAGAGCACAAACATTTTTCATACCTTTTGTACATAGTTGGGTATTAAATATTCTGAGCTGGATCTGGTACTCAAATACTGCGACTGCCTACATAGATACATCCAGGAAGAGATGAAGTTCCTGAACATCTCCTTGCTCAGACAGTGTACTAATACGCTGTCAAAATCAAGAAAAAGTTCAAATAGAAGAAGAGAGACTTTGGATCTGTGAACCAGAAGACCAAAGGACAAAGCCAAGGCGGGGTGACCCAAGACAACCCATTGAAGCCACAAGAAAATAACAACACCATAAAGTCGAAGAAGGACACAGGAAAGTTGTGTGAGTTCCATAAGAGCCCCACTCACAACATAAGTGAGGGTCAGACCAAGAAGTCGTTGGTGGCAGAGTTGAAGGCTTCAGAATCAGATGCATGTTCTGACCCTGAGTCAAAACCCGATAAGGGGAATGGCAAAGGGAAGCAGATCATTGATGCGGAGCCCAGTGTCACTGTTGCCACTGCCAAGATCCAGAAGAATGAGCCCGAAGATCCAGAGGAGGGGTAGCGTCTTTTCCACTCACAGATGTGGGTGAAGGGTTTACCGCTGCAATTCATTGTCGAGAGTGGCAGCCAAAAGAACCTCATTTCAGTAGAGGTCATGAAGCGGTTGGGCCTACCGACTACACCACACTCACAGCTGTACAGTATCGGGTGGCTTCACCAAGGACGAGATCTCCTTGTTTGCCAGAAGTACCGCCTTCCCCACAGCATCAAGCCCTCCACAGACGCGGTATTGTGTGATGTTACACCTATGGATGTCTGTGATGTATTATTAGGCTAGCCATACTTGTGGAGGTGACATGATTTGTATGAGTCAAGGCCTCGCGCTGTTATTATTACTTTGGGTAATTCATTATACAGGATACCGGAGGCAGCCCCACCTACCTCTACCTCTTTGATCTCTGCTAAGAAATGCAGCAAGATTGTCTCCCACACTAGGAAATTCATTTTATGTCTGGTTCGCTCCCAAAGTTAGGGGAAGATCATCGCCACATCCATGACTCCCACGAAGGGTTCCTCTATGCAGTAGCAACAGCAGATGGATACAGTCATGAAAGCAGACAATAACATCTTCTCCTCACCCACAGGAACATTGTTGCATTGTCACGTCAAGAATTCATTCAATTTGACTCTGAGAGCACATCTACCCAATAGGCCAATATATCACCCCTCCATTATGAAAAATGACAAGTACAAGAAGCGACATGGTCCTTACACCAGTACCAAGGTTGTGGGGAACAATGCTTTGGAGCAAAACATTCCCCCATTCCTTTGCTTGCACCGAGTGTTCAATGTGGACCACCCTCTACCATGCTTCCCACCATTACTGGACACATCAGATATTGCAGAATAGCTCACCAGTGACCAAGTTCAGCAGATGGAGGAACTCAACGCAATGGGGACCATTGCTTCCTAAGGGGGGAGGAATGATATAGGTGGATGTTGGTGGCCACCCACCTATCCCACTTGGACCCCCACAGCTGTTTCTTTTAGTTTTTCAGTTTCCGTAATTGTAGCACAATTTACTATTTTTAGCGGTTTTTCGGGTCCTGAACTTCCGGAGCCGTTTTGAGGCCCTAAACGACGTTTTTTGGGAAAACTGGGAGCAACATAGGTCAACGGACTGATCTTGATCTTCCCAAAATTGTAGTTCTTGGATAGATCTTTCAAACGAGATAGTGTGCACGTCAAATGGAGATTATATGCCAAAGTTACGATCCCAGGAAGTTGATGTACCAATTTACCCAAATGGGGTCCACAGTTTGGCGTTTCATCTTTTAGGGTTAGGTTTCTGGATGTTTAGGGTTTTCCATTATTTCTCAAAAATAAATAGGGCTTTGAGCCTCATTATAACACAGTTCAGAGGCATGTAGCCACCACATCTCTTCTCAGAGACAAGCTACCATCGCCCTAGCTGGTTTATTTCCATTTCTGTTTGTAATCATATTTCAGTATTTTACATTAATGAAATGAAGTATTATTTCCACTGCATCTCTGTGTTTATGGTTATTTCTGTAATTTGTTGCGTTCCTGTTTAAATCCGGATCACTTAACTAAGTTGTCTTGACAACAACTGAGTCTTGTTGACGACTATTGCACAACTTTTGATGACAAGTAAACACCCTCCCAAAGACAAGCTAACTCTTGTCCTGATCTAGCACTGATTACTTGTCTTGCATATGGGAACTGCGTAATCCTTTGCCATTGGAAAGGCCTTAATGAATTGAGCTATGTAATCTTATGAGAAAGGCAGTCATTGAGCAAGTGAAATTCACAATACTCCTTTGAGAGTCAGAATTGCACAATTCACTAATCCAGTGAACTACACAATCCCTTGTCACTAGGAATTGCGCAGTTTTTCTGCCAGTGAACTGTCGAATCTTTTAGAACAAGGGAATTGTGCATCCCTAGGAAATAGGGAGTGCACATTCCTATTTGACGATGTGGCATAAGTGTTTAATTATGATCTATGGACAAGTGTCAGTTTCTCCTTGATTTTAGGCATGCAGGTCATAAAACCTAACCCTAATATTGTGGGGGTAAATCTATATAATAGATGCTTGTAGAGCTCATTTTCACATTCGACATTAGAGCTCTCACCATACCCATGATTTCAAGGAGGTTTAGAATTTTTTTGCAATACTTCTCCAGATAAGTTTCTAAAGTATCACTTTTTGCTGTTTTTCCTATCGCTTTTGTCACTTTTTTTTTGCAAGTGCCACTTTGCCTGTTTCTTATTGCAGTTATTAGTGTTTTTACTATTATTACCTTGTACAAGTGTGTTTTAGTCTATCGAGTTGTTTTTACAGGTGTCACATCCGTCTCTAGTCCTTTTTCTGACCATGAGTTATTATTGTTGGGTCTTTTTATGCATGCATTTTCTTCCCTTTGCATAATATTTTCTGGTCGATGCTAGTGATTGATCTAACTCATTCTAAGTGAAATTTAAACTCCTCTCTTACTTAGTCACTTATTTGAAGTTTTCCTCTCTCCCAGGCTAAACTACAACATCTTGAAGGCTTGTTGGCTCCTCCTACCACACATTGTGCAATCCTAAGTAGCAAGCCACCTTCTTGCCAGCTAAACCTATGCAATGCGTAATTACTAGCCTCCTCTAATTGTGCATTGTGCAATCTAAGCTAGTAGTGGCCCAACCTGATCACTGAGACTACACAGTACATAATCCTTCCCCTTTTCTGCCAGCTAAGATTGTGCATTGCGCAATTCCAACCCTCAATCCAACCATCTATCATACAATACTACACAATCCCCCTCTCACTATGCATTGTGAAATTCCAGAGCCTATTCTACCTCCTTGCAGCCCAACATTGCGTAATATCTTCCCTTGGTTAATGTTTTTCTGCTTTAAGATTTATTGTTGAACTTATCTGTTAGAGATAACTTGTTATCACCATTAGTGCATCTTTTTCCACAAGTACTGTAGGTCTTGAACACATTTCTCTCTCATCAATAGATATCACCATGCCTCCCAAGAGATCATCATTAAAGGAGGCTACAAAGAGCAGTTAAAAGGAAGTTGTTTAAATTTGTTTAATATCATTTCCCATTTGTCTAATACACATGTGTACATTGAGAAGGACTCTAATATTAGTTGGCATACTATCAAGGATGCATGCACTGCTATAGAATTTCAAGTAGATATGGAGGATAGACATGTTTACATCAACATCCAAAAGTCAAGGCTTCACAGAGTCGCTTGTAGATACCCAATATTGCCATGTGAAAATGTCATTAAATGGATTATGAAAGGATTGTATATGAAGAGCATGTCTTGAAATAGTGTTAGTGTTAGTGAGCATTGCCTCCTACCAACCACATGATATCCACTTGATTCACACCTTTCTTAAGCATGAGAAACATATGGACTCTTATTTCTATGCAGCAATAGGTTATCTACACACTAAGGAAGTGGTCAAGGTGTGGTTAAAGGAACTCATAAAATTTTTCTAGACACTAAACAATACTTACAATACCAAATCACTTAGATAGGTGTTTCAATATTCGATATTGTTGTATTGTCGAGTTTATGGACATAGAAATACTAAATCCTTCCCAGAATGATGGTTTTACATGCTATATTAGATTGTCAAAAAGGGAAGATATTTAACTTGTCTAATATTGTTACTCGACAACTAAAGATAAAAGTGAACAAAGAAGAAAATCCACCAAAAGATAAGAAACAACAATTGTACTTTGTTCCCTACCTACTAGATGAAATATGTGCTCACAATGCTTTCCCTAGAATGGATTGGAAATGGACACCTAAAGAGCCTCCTATTTATATTTATTGCAAATTGTTAACAGAATGAAACTACAGAGGAGTCTTTAAAATATTGTTTGATCACTTCTTGAGAGTCTTATACCAGATGATATTTGAATAAGAATCATCTTGCATGTCTCGTGAGGCAATGAATTCAGTATTGGAAGTTGCAGATTGGTTTGCCTCACCAGATGGTACATACCTCAAAGTGCTCGGCTATTACAAACCATATCATGTATTTCCGAGGTATGCCACAAATAAAGTATTCATGCAAGAGGTTTCCTATTGTCTTGGCATAGGTCTAACTGTAGTACTGCAGAGGAAGAAGAAGGAACCTTGGCTTGATTTTCCCTTGTAGGTGGGATATTACGAGATTAAGAACTTGATGGCTATAGAAGCTAAAGCCAAATAATTGGAAATCCTCAGGTTCAGTATGATAGACTTTCATCAATATGATCCTAGAGGATTTTGCATGAAACATTGTTCCAAGTTGCACTTTTTCTGGCCGTATGGGACCTTTTCCAGGCTAGAGGAAGAAAATATCAATAATTGCTATAATGCCTCTTAGACACATACACTAGGAAACTAGGTAGGCCCTTCCATTGCAATTTCGGAGCAAAGTATTTCCGAGGAAGTAAAGTAGCCAGAAGAGTGCAACCCAATGAGAATCAAATGTAAGAGGAAGATTTCCAATAACCCAGCAGAAGTGAAAAGCCACAAGTTCAAAGTAGACCCAACTATTCTAAAAGTGTTTATGGTAGTAGAAGGGAGAAGGAAGTAGTGGGAAGTAGAGAGGAGATAAGAACAAGAACATAAATAGGAGGAAGCGTGGATGCATAAGAAAGAGAAGGAAAGGAAATAATAAGAGTAGATGCATGAACATTAATAATTAAAAAGAAAGGAGGAAGAAGAAGCCAGGCGAAAGCTGGTAGAAGAGGAAAGGAAAAAACATCCTGAAGAAGAAGAGAGCAAACAAAAGTAGGATCAAGAGCTTGTTCAAGAAATTAATGAGAAGATATTACCCCAAGACATGGATATAGAACAAGGGGAACAAAACCAATATTTTGACCTCATGCCTATTGAAGAACATATAACCAGTCAACCTCCACCTCCCCTTATAGATGGGCAAACTCGAGGTGGTGAGGAAGAAATCTCTCCTCTAGATGATGACATGATCATAGATATTTTGAGCTTGACCTTTAATGAGCTCCATGACAAAATTGTATAGGAAACGAAGAAATATTCCCCATTGATCTAGCACATCATGCTTTCATTCACCAAAAAGGGGTGATCGTCAATAGCACTAGAAGGAATTCTCAGACCAATGTTGCAACTAAATTAGCTTTTGCAGGAGCTCCAAAAGAAAATACAAATTTCCTAATGGCAAAATGCTCATACGAAGAAATAGGTAACTCGACACTTTTGTGGCAAACATTTTAACTGCTTATGCACAATTATATAATAGTCTGGATTCCTTGGTTCAAGTACACAATATCCCCTCAGTAGGTCCATTTTCGGAGACAAAGGGAAAAAATGTTGTCAGGTAGGAGATCGAGGAATACTTGAAATAGCTGAAGCAGATCACTACCAAATAAGAGTTGGAGGTTAATAGACACAACGTGTAGAAGTATATAGGTGGTCCCGAACTGGTCAATATGAAGTTTTTCTTATTGTAGAAAAAATTGCAAAATGGATCCAAAACCATCTACCTAGACGTTATGGAAGCTAGAGTGCATTATTAGCCTAACCTTCCATCAATGTTTGAAGAGACAATTTCACAATACTAAGCTTCACATCAATATCTAACTACAAAATTGAAAATTAAAGTTGTTGAACTAGAGTTTCCTAAAACTAAATCTTAATGCATCTAGTTGTCTTATTAGGCTCTACTCACTTTTGTCCTATATGGGTTTTTTTTTTATTGTATATGTAAGTTGAAGTCTAAGAGTTAAATGTGGAATATGAAAAGTCATTAGTTAAAATAAAGAAAAAGAAGTCCAAGAGTCATGAGGGAAGCTCAAAGGTCACAAAGGGAGATGAAGGGTCATCTCATTTGTTATAAATAAATCCTCATAATTCAATCAAAGTGCTTGGAACCTAATATTTGGAGCCTTGGATTCTCTAGTCTAGTATAGGAGGAATATCATTCTTTGGAGAAGCAAGTGTTGGCTTCATGTTCCACTATTGGGGCTAGTGTAATATAAATGTAATTGTATGATTGGAACTTTCACTTTATAATGAGAAGATCTCAAAGACAACATTCTTTCATGCATATTTCATGAATGTTGTAAGAGTATTATTGATCCAAATGGATCCTAGAAACCATCTAAGTCTTCAAAGATCAAAACTATCACATGAGGAAAATCCCTTAGAAAAGGTGGAAAACACTATCGGGAGGCAAAAACATAGAGAAAATAGTGAAAATAGGCTTATCAGTAGTTTAAAGTAACTATGAATCGAAATCGTCAGATCTGGCAGATCAACGGTCCAGATTCAATCGGCGAATCGCAATCGGCAGTGGCAAAGGGAGACTATTGGTGGAGACCACAAGGAATGTGTGATAGCGATAAGTGGGGTCAATGAGGACCGTCGATCAAGCGCGCAGATCGACGGCCCAAGTTGAATCGCGATATCGCAATCGGCAAAAGAAGAGGAGCGATTGCAATTGGCCGGGGTTATGTGCGATATGCGAATTGGATCGCAACATCGCATCAGAGTATTATAAAGGATCGGGGTCAATAGTAAACATAATTGCGATATCCGGACCTAATAATATTATAAATGATATTATATATGTTTTGAGATCCGGAAAACAAGGTTTTCCTTTGTATTTTGCATTTTTGTTAAATAAACGAAATACAAAGGAAAAGGCACCGATGTGATATTATGGACTTGAAAGGGTTTATTAATGTTGTTATATATGGTTTCAATTCTGATAAAGCCATAATACGAGATTTTTCAATGTTTAATGTATTTCTTTAATACAAAGAAACCAAGCTGTATTTCGGGAGGACCAAAGGCGGAAAGAGGTTTTGGTCGGGCTCCACCGGAGCCCGTACATCGGCTGCCACGTGTCCAAGCCCTGGAGAGAGAAAACCACTCTTTTCGGGAAATTAACTCCCATACAAAAGAGCCACCTAAAATGGATCTCAATCGTTGGATCTCCCAGATCAATGGTGGAGAATCGATAAGCAGTTAAAAGGTGGACCTGATAGGAATATTGACCAGATTTGAGGACTTCTGAAGTTCGATGAACAATGTTGTGGCAGTTTTTCCCATGTTTGAATGCATTTCTTTGTGTAAACAGAGAGTGGCTATTTCAGTGATTTCAAAGGCCCGATGCACTCTTCCGTTGCAGAACAGGTGGCCACCTCCCCTAAAGGCATAGCAATGATTATTTAATGCTTAGAAGGGGGATTCGAGCAGACAGGGGCCGAGAGATAGAAAGCTCGAGAAGATGAAATGAACAGAAAACGCAGATTGGATTTAAAGCCATAGACAGAGAGCAAACAGGACAAGCAGTGCTGAGACAGAGAAAAGATAGAGATATAGAGTGATAGAACGAGTCTGTGTACTCAGAGAGGCTTGAGAGGTTCAAGAAAACTCTTTCTGTTGTATCTGTTGCGTGTTGAGACTCAAATTGAGCTCATACCTTTGTAAAAATCTACTTTGAAGACATAATAGAGAGGTCACCACTGAAGGCTGGACCAAGAGATGTAGCCCAGAAGTGTTGGGTGAACTCCTTATTAAACTTGTTGTGTTTATATGTGTTTGTCTATTATGTTCTTTTACTGCTTCATTGTCTATGTATTTCGCAATCTTATCAATCCATTGCATAAAATAACATAGGAATGTCCACGCACATGAGATAGTAATACCTTAATAATTGTCTAAGATCATATATCAGATCAAGTGGTATCAGAGCTTTAGGTTTGCTAAGGTTAGACAAGCTTGTGCTAGATTGTTGAATGATAACTAGGTCAAAGCTCAAATTAGGAGAATGAGAACTGGTTGAGACTAACCCAGAAATAGGAATAATCCATCCTAGGAGGAAAATGGCAGAAGAAACTCCCTTGGAATCAGACTCTCAGTTCATGGACAGTTTCGTGACCATGAGAGCCATGGTAGAAGAGATGTATCGAGAATTTAAGAAAGGTCGAAGTGAAGATACTTCAACCTCCAAAAAAGACAAAAGAACATAGGAACCTCTTCTCGATGGCCATTCAGAAGGCAAAGGGAAATGGAATGAGCCTCCTCTATCAACACCTCCTTCTAGCCCTTTGATTAAATTAGATGTAAAATTTGATTTTCCAATATATGATGGAGAATTAAATGCAGAAAAGCTAGATAACTAGATTAGACAGATTGATGTATATTGCAGGGTGTAGAACATCGATTCAGAAAGGAGAAAGATTCAGTTGGCTAGCCTTCACCTTGGAGGAACTGCCCTAGTGTGGTGGGAAGGCAGGACACAAGATGATTTGAATAAGCATGGTAAAATTCTTTCTACCGAGAATGAATTTGTTTTTTCCATTAAAAAACAATTCTATCCACTAACTTACCTGCAACAAGCCATGATGAGTTGGCAAACTCTTCGCCAATTAAAAGGGAAAAGTGTACAAAGCTATACCCAGAAATTTAAAAAAAGAGCTTTAATTCTAGGCATTTCTCTAGACTGACCTGAAACTTTGTTGAAGTATATAGGTGGTCTACACAGCTATTTGAGGCACACCATTCTCATGTTTAACGCTACTAGCATAGATGAGGTATTTATTCATGCTACACATCTAGAGGCTAGAGGCAAGAATGTGAACCTAGAGATTGGGGGATCATCAAAACCTACTACAAGCAAGAACAAGGAAAAGAAGAAGCAAAAATTAAAGGAGAGGAAGACAAATACTGTACATAAAGACAAACCTTCATGCACTCACTGCAAGAAGGTTGGACATGATGATGAGCACTACTGGTCTTTGCATTCAGAGCTGAAACCCAAGAAGTTTGATGGCAAGAAGAAGAAGACTGTTGCTACGATTCGAAAAGATTTGGGGTCAGACTTAGGTGATGAAACAACAGTCACAGCTGCAGATATAAAAGGCAAAAATTCTGAAGCATCTACTAGTAATTCTACACAATCTATTGATAATGAAGAAAATGAGAGGAAAAGACATGAGCTTTTTCATATTAGAGTTATTTCCAAGCATCAAAAGGTTGATACTTTATTTGATAGTAGTTCACAAGTAAACTTGATTTCTGAAGCAATTGTAAAGAAGTTGGGACTACTAACCACACCTCACAAGAAGCCATATCCATTAGGTTGGGTATGTGATAAAGCAAAACTACAAGTGACTAGACAATGTAAACTTAGGTTTTCTTTTGGGTCAACTTTTGTAGATGAGATTGAGTTAGATATAGTTCCTTTAGATATATGTGGTATTGGTTTAGGAAGTCCTTGTATGATAGAAAAGCCATTCTCTATAGAACTGAAAATAAGTATCAACTCACAAAAGATGGAATCGAATATATTGTAAGAGCTCATTAGCTCAAAAATAACTGCACTCTCATTAACTTAGCACATATGAAAAGAATTGTAAACTCATGCAAGCAATTTTTACTAATGGTTGTAAAGGAAAAGACCCCTGAAAAAACCAATGTATTTGAAGGCTATGATGCTAAACAAAAAGTTGATTTAGAAAAAGTTGTTTTAGAATATGATATCCTATGATATCCTATTTCAAGAACCTAAAGGTCTGCCACCCAAAAGGGAAATTGTACATGATATTAATTTGCAGCAAGATGCTCCATTGCCTAACATTGGATTGTACAGGTTATCAACTTTAGAGAATGCAGAGATCAAGAAGCATGTATAGGAGCTGCTTGACAAAGGGTTCATAAGACCAAGCACACCACCATGTGGATGTCCAATTGTCTTGGTGAGAAAGAAAGATGGCTCGTGGAGGATGTGCATTGATTATAGAGCACTGAATAAAATAACGATCAAGAATCTTTATCCTCTTCCTCACATAGATGATCTACTAGATCAGTTGAACGAAGTTGTTTAAGTTTCCAAGTTAGACTTGCGTAGTGGCTACCATCAGGTCAGAGTAGCAAAAAAAGATGCATGGAAGACTGCTTTCAAAACAATGCAAGGGCTGTATGAATGGCTAGTTATGCCTTTTGGCTTAACTAATGCTCCCGCCACTTTCATGAGAGTAATGAATGATGTACTCAGGCCTTTTATTGATGATTTTGTAATTGTATATTTAGATGACATTCTTGTTTTCAGTAAAACACAGGAAGAACATTTGAATCATGTAAAGCAAACTCTAGATGTTTTGAAAAAATAAAATCTCTATGTTAAGTTATCAAAATGTGAATTTGGTAAAACATCTTTGAATTATTTGGGTCATATTGTAGGGGTGGTGAATTGAAGATAGATCCCTCTAAGGTTGAAGTCATTATGAACTGGCCTAAACCCAAATATGCTACAGAAGTTAGGAGCTTCTTAGGAGCAGCACAATATTGGCGAAAGTTTATTGCTAACTTTTCCTTGATTGCAACTCCCTTACATGCTTTAACAGGATTGAACAAGGTGTTTCAGTGGGGAGGCAAACAACAGAAAGCCTTTGACACCTTGAAAGAAAATATTAGTACAACACCAGTACTAGCATTGCCAGATCTTCAAAGACCATTTGACATTGAAATAGATGCTAGTGACTATGCCATGGGAGCAGTGTTGATGCAACATGGTAAACCCATATGTTATCATTCTAAGACATTTAATTATGCAGTAGTTAATTATCCCACATATGATAAAGGATTGTATGCATTATTACAGAGTGTGAAAAAGCGGAAACATTACTTATTCGGCAAAGAAACAGTTATACATACTGATCATTAACCACTTCAATATTTTTACACTCACAAACTAAATTGCAGCAATCAAGACACTATAGGTGGATGGGTTTTCTACAACAGTTTCATCTTGTCATCAGATATAAGAAAGGCATACACAATAAGGGTGCATATATGTTATCCAAGCCCATTATAAATGCATCTACTATACTTAAGCATAACCCAATATTGCATGAAAGCTACATTGAACAATATGCTCAAGATGTAGATTTTAAAGATGTATATGAAACTTTAAGTGATAACAAACAAGTAGAAGAATTGGATTATCATGTTAAGGAACAACTCTTATATCATTTGGGAAAGTTATGCATTCCTGAAACTGAAAGAGTTAATATAATCCGAGAAGCACACACTTGTCTAATATCAAGTAATTTTGGTGTAAGTAAAATAGTTTCACAGCTGTAGAGATTCTGCTATTGGCCAAGAATGCATGGAACAATTTCTAGATATATTAAGGAGTGTACCATGTGTGCTAAAAGCAAGCCTAGCAATAGAAAACTAGGCTTCTACACTCCACTTCCAGTTCCTTCTCACCCTTGGGAAAGTGTTTCCATGGACTTTGTTGGGGGACTGCCAAAATCTAGAAAAGGTCATGATTATTTATATGTTATTGTGGATAGGTTCAGCAAAATGTGTATTTTAGTACCCTATAACAAGCATATTACAGCTGAACAAACAAAATTTTTTCTCTTTGAGCATGTATGGGTTCATTTTGGGTTACCCACTTCTATTGTATCTGATCAAGATTCCCGATTTGTTGGGAATTCTAGGTCAAGTCTATGGGAGTTAATGGACACCAGATTGAATAAGAGCACAACATTTCATCCACAAACAGATGGCCAAACAGAGGTGGGCAATAGGACAGTGATCTAGTTGCTCAAGGGCTATTGCAGCAATCATTCCAAGCTTTGGGATGAACATTTATGTTATGTGCAACATTCTTACAACCATGCTAAACACTCTTCTACACAATGATCTCCTTTTGAGACTTGTTTTGGATTTACACAAAGGTCTCCCTTGGATTTTATCTTTAGTAAAGACATAACAGTTGATGGACACAGTGATGTGGACAAAACAACCAAGTTCATTGAACAGATCCAAGAAATTCAACAGGCAGTGCAGGAACAGCTGGAAAAGAGCCAAGCCAAGTACAAGGAAAGGCATGATAAGCATCGAATTGAGCATAGCTTCCAAGTTCATGATCAAGTCTGGCTATACATCAGCAAAGACAAAATGCAAGATGAAGGTAGAAAGCTGAAGCTAATAAGGTATGGGCCTTTCAAGATACTTGGAAAATTGTTGAGAATGATTTTCGCCTTGACTTGCCAACTTACATGCACATCTATTCAACAGTTAATGTAGAGAACTTGAGACTATTTGAACATTCATTGATTGAGGATCCTAAAGAGCAAAGTCAGTTGCCTGAATATCTCAATAAGTTGCAGGAAGATAAAGTTCTGGACAGGAAGTTGAGAACTACACGCAGAGGGGATATTGAGTACCTCAGAATTGGACTCAAAGGTTCAAAACCAAGCAGTTCAAGATGGATAGATATTGGGCAAGTGAGGAAGTTTTATCCTCACTTGATTGATGCTTAAAAACCAAATTTTGGTGGTCCAAAAGCCTTTTTCAGTGGGAAGGTGTGATCCAAATAGATCCTAGAAACCCTCTAAGTCTTCAAATATCAAAACTATTGCATAAGGGAAAACCCTTAGAAAAGGTGGAAAACACTATCGGGAGGCAAAAACATAGAGAAAACAATGAAAACAGGCTTATCGGTGGTTTAAAGTAACTTTGAATCGGAGCTGTCAGATCTAAACGATCAACGGTCCAGATCCGATTGGCGAATCGCAATCGGTAGTGGCAAAGGGAGGCTATCGGCAGAGACCACAAGGAATGCGTGATAGCGATCAGCGGGGTCAATGAGGACCATTGATCAAGCGTGCATATCGATGGCCCAATTTGAATCGTGATATCGCAATTGGAAAACATAGAGGAGCTATTACAATCGTCCGAGCTTATGTGCGATATGCGATTGCGATCGCAACATCGCATCGGAGTATTATAAAGGATTGGGGCCGATAATAACCATAACTACGATAGCCATACCCAATAATATTATAAACGATATTATATATGTGTTGAGATCCGGAAAACAAGGTTTTCCTTTGTATTTTGCATTTTCGTTAAATAAACGAAATACAAAGGAAAAGGCGCCAATGCGATATTACAGACCCGAAAGGGTTTATTAATGTTTTTATATATGGTTTCAGGTCAGATAAAGCCATAATATGGGATTTTTCAATGTTTAATGTATTTATTTAATACAAAGAAACCAAGTGGTATTTCGGAAGGACCGAAGGTGGAAAGAGGTTTTGTCCAGGCTTCCCCCGAGCCCGTACATTGGCTGCCACATGTCCAAGCCCTGGAGAGAGAAAACCACTCTTTTTAGGTGGTTAACTCTTGTATGAAAGAGCCGCCCAAAATGGATCTCAGTCATTGGATCTCGATCTCCTAGTTCAACAATGGAGAATCAATAAGCAGTTAAAAGGCAGACCCGATAGGAGGATAGACTGGATTTGAGGACTTCTGAAGTCTGATGAACAGTGTTTTGGTGGCTTTTCTCGTGTTTGAATGCATTTCTCTATGTAAATAGAGAGCTACTGTTTCAGGGATTTCAAAGTCCTAATGCACTCTTCCATTGTAGAACAGGTGGCCACCTCCCCTAACGGCATTAGCAATGATTATTTAACGCTTAGAAGGGGGATTCGAGTGGACAGGGACCGGGAGACAAAAATCCCAAGAAGATGAAATGAACAGACAATGTAGATTGGCTTTAAAGCAATAGACAGAGAGAAAACAAGACAGGCAATGCTAAGATAGAGCAAAGGCAGAGACAGAGAGTGATAGAAGGAGTCTGTGTATTCAGAGAGGCTTGAGAGGTTCAAGAAAAACTCTTGCTGTTGTATCTGTTGTGTGTTGAGACTCAAATTGAGCTCATACCTTTGTAAAACTCTACTTTGAAGAAATAATAGAGAGGTCACCACAGAAGGTTGGACCTGGAGATGTAGCCTAGGAGTGTTGGGTGAACTCCTTATTAAACTTGCTATGTTTATATGTGTTTGTCTATTATGTTCTTTTACTGCTTCATTGTCTATGTATTTCGCAATATTATCGATCCATTGCATAAAGTAACATAGGCATATCCATGCACATGAGTCTGTAATACCTTAATAATTGTCTAAGATCATATATCAGATCAATTATTTTATTGTTTGAGATGTATGTTGTTTCATTTATGCTAATGCTAATGAAATAATTCATTTTCCTTAGTATACATCTTGTTGAATGTGTGTTTTTTATGATATTATGATCATTGTTATCTTGTGAACTATTTTGCAGGTTAATTAACGATTCTTTATGATGCTTTTGTGTCTCTTCTAAGATAGTACTATTACTTTCTTCAAAGGGGACCGCTCTTTTTCCCTTGATGTGAGCGAACCTTTCATACATTACACTTCATATCCCATAAAGTTCATACACTTGCTATCACCAAAATGATGCATATATCATCTTATTTGTTCATTGCAGCTAAGGCAATCTTTGATAGCACCTATTTAACAACCATATGTATTCCTGTTGGGGATGTTACTCCAAACGGTGTAGGGTATAATTGGGACTTCACATTAGGGAGACACCCTTCCCCATTCTTGGCTTCCAACACCGTCAACAGAGAGTTAAATCATCTCCACTAAGTTTTTACTTCCAAAATATTCATCAAGACATCAGGATCTCTGAATCGCAGTGCCCGTTGTAACTTGGGTCGAAAATATTTATCCTAAGCTACTAACATCCATTTATTCTCCAATTTCACTCCTGCCCATAGAAAAAATCTATGCATATTCCTAATTTCCTAAATAATAAATTTTTGGTGTAACAAGAGTAGGAAACAAGTCATATAGGCATGCATTGCAGAACTAATTTTGGAAATATCAATTTGGCTACAATACTAAGAAATCTAATGGTCTAGCTAGAATGTTTATTCTCAAATTTGGTAAATAGGACAGACCAAGAGGCTTTTCGGTGAGAGTTTTCAAGCCAAGGTCCTCCTAAATATTGGGTACATCCTAGGTTTTCTTATTACCTTTAGAGAATGAATGAGCTCGTGAGCTAACAAGACATTGTCTAAGATTTCTCTTCCCGCAACATACTTGTTTTTCTCACAAGATATGAGTTTGCATAACAATGGTTTGAGAGTATTGGAAATGAAGTTGGAGACAATTTTATAGATGACATTACATAAATATATGGGTCTATAAGAGGATGGATTCTACCTTTGTTATCTTTAGGAACTAAAGTTATGAAAGTAGCATTTAGGGATGAGAAAATAGAAGAAATTATTCTTGAATTTCTATTAGTTCCCACACATAATTCCTTATGATCAATGAATAGATTTGAAAAAATAACTATTGTGAACCATCTAGTCTACTAGGAGACTTATCCTTCTGCATTTCCATTATGTATTGTTCAAACTTTGCTATGGAAATTTCACTTAATAAGAAGGCATTATTTCTAGGAGTAACAAGGGAAAAAATATTTTGAGTATTTTTTCTTATGGCCAGTGTTTGATCCTAAGAAGGTTTTATAAGTAGCTACTTGTAGAAGGAATAAGTTCTTCTTAATTGTCTTCACAATTCTCTAATTTGTTCCCTTGTGTGCCTTTGATGCAATAAATTCTATTCTATTGTCTAAAGTGGATCATCGATCTATGGAGGGATTTAGTATATATTTCTCCTTCTTTAACCATTTAATTCAAATTTCTACTCGAAAGTATTTCCTCTTTATTTTTTTCTTTCATCCAACTTGCATTTATTTTTTCTTCATTTTTCCATGATCCTCTATTTTACCTTCCTCCATTATGTGTTATTTGATATCTTCAATTTATATGGATAACTGGTCTTTAGATTCATGGATGATGTTGAATTCCTTTTTACTCCACATTTTAATGCAAGTTTTGACAATTCAAGTCATTGTTGAAAATTCTACATGATCGTTGCCTTAATTATTGGAACCTCCTTCACCCACTTCTTTATATTTTCTTTGAATGAGTTACACTTGATCGATAAGAATTCAAATTGGAATGGTTTTTTTAAGTGACTACCTTGCTAATCAAACTTCAAACATATCAATGGGTGATTTGAGCCTAGCTTGGTATAATTATTGCTTCCATAATCATCCCTATAACAGCCAATGACCGAGACACCAAAAAATGTTCTAGTCAAACCAAAACCATTCTTGCTTCCCACATTTGATTATTCAAAGTAAAAATCCCATTATTTGTTTCCATATCCACCAATTTTTTGTTTTTAATTAGGTCCTTGAAGTTGCAAGATTCATCCTCCAACCTACAAATTCCCACTTTCTTTTCAACTAGGTGTTTATTAGGTTAAAATACCCTCTAATTATCTAGAATATGTTTGCTAAGAAATCATAAATTCTTTTGAGATTTCTTCCAATGGTTGAATTGTCCCCCTAAGGTTAGGGCGATATACATTGGTGATATAACCAAAATTTTCTAACCCAAACTTCTGAAATATGGATAAATGATTCTTTGCATGGCTATGAAATATGAAAGGTTAATTTACTTAGGGTCCCATATAATAGCTAGACCCTTTGAGGCTACCCTTGCATCTATGAAAATAAATTTACATCCTTTCCATATTATCTAGGTAATATTGGAGATTGGATCGTCAATACATTTGGTTTCTTGAAGCATTACAATAGTTGGTTTTTGAATCTAAATGTTATCCTTTAGGATTTTGTGCTTGGATTTCCCATTTAGACTGTGTATATTCCATGTGATAAATTTAATTGTTTGTTGATGGAGGTTCGCTGGTAGGATCCTATAACTATTCTTATCCTACTAGAGATTATAATATTTCCCCTAATATCCTAGATGAATTGTTTAGTTGATTTTCTACCCCATTTTCTTCCCTATCAATTTGATTTCATATTTTCCTTATTGTTCAATTTTTTTACTCTTAGATAAGAGAAACCAAGAATTGTATTACCTTTGAACTGACGATTTATATTTATTTATGATTGAAAGTAAGCTTTCAATATTATCTTGATCCCATTTTCTAGTATTTTTGATGGGTCTCTGATTTCCCTTTCCTCTACGAAAGATTGAGGATTTATGTCATGAATATTGTGACATAAAAATGATAAGAAACCATTAATTACAATCCACTATGAGGGGTAAACACCCTTTTACAATGAATACAATGTATAAGACAATATTTTATTATCCTAAGAATAACTCTCCTTAGTTATTTATAGGAAACAAAATGGACAATTATAATGAAATGACATAAATGTAATTGTAAAATGACATAAAAATATAACAATAGAAATGTAACAACACCATAAATATGGATTAATAAGGGGTTTTAGGTTTAACATGGGGCTTATATACAACTTAATAGCAGCCTCCACACCCCCCCCCTTCAAGCAAGTGTTTTCCTGAACACTTGACTAACTACAAGTGTTTCTACATGGACAACTCATCTTCCCATGTCACCTCTTTCATTGGTAAATTCTTCGATTTGATGAGGTACTAAGTAATGGGTATTTATTTAGTGTATAATACTTGTTTCTAGGATTATTTATGTTCCTAGTATTATTTCCATTCTTCATTAATCTTTGGTAAAATAGTTTGGAATGAGATCTTATAACCAATTACCTTCTTTAAGATAGAAATATGGAATATTGGATGTATATGTGAATATGTATGCAACTCCGCTTTATAAGCCATAATTCCAATCCTCTATAACACCTTATAGGGGCCATAATACGTTGGTTCTAATTTATTTTCCTTTTTTGGTTGCTTGAGGGACATATGTTTATATGGTTGTATACTCACAAATATATAATCCCCCACTTCAAATTCCCTTTCACTATTATGTTGATATGCTTTTTATTTTATCTTATTTTGTGTTATAACCAGGTTGTCCTTCAATAGTTTGAGAAAATCTTGTTGGTGCCCTATGTGGTCCTCCAGTACTTGAGCCTTTACAATCCCTTTCAAGGTTGATGGGATGGATGGAGGATGATATCCATAAAGTGCCATAATTGTGGACATTTTTAATGAAGTATGGAAGGATGTGTTGTGCCACCATTCTGCCAATGGAAACTACTTGACCCATTATGCATTTATGTTAAATGCAAATCGATCTAGATATTATTATAAACATTTAAACACAATCTTATTTTTCCCATTGGATTGAGGATTACAAGATGAGCCCTGAGCCAATTAAGTACCCAAAGAAGAAAATAATCTAGTCCAATTTTTTCTAATGAAAACTGGATCTCTTCTACTTACAATAATTTTTGTTATTCAGTGAAGATTTTGGATTATTTCCATGAATTTTTATACTTTTATACTTTATTTAAAAGGATTTCATATATAGAAAAATGGGCATATTTTATCATTCAATTTACCACTGCAATAATGACATTCTTTCCTTTAGATTTAGGTAAATATGTAATAAAATCCATTGAAACATCTTCCCAATGTCGGTTTGGTATGGCGAATGGTGTAAGAGATGTGGGGTATTGACATTCTCTCCATTATTCTATTTGCATACCATACTTTCAACCACAAAATTTTGCACATATTCTTTAATACATTCCCAAAAAAAATATTTCTTGATCCTATGGTATGTTTTCAAGAACCCTGAATGTCCTCCTATAGGAGAAGTGTGTAATTGAAAAAGGACCTTGTGTTTCAGTTGATAATTCTTACATAAATATAAGCGATCTTGATACAACAAATTAACATAAAATTTTCTACTATGTCGGGGTCATCTTCTAGTTACTAAATGCTATTGCATACTTTCTCATCTTTCTTCCATTCTATCCTTACTTCTTCCACCTAGTTAGATTGTGGAATAAACATAGCACATAATAATCCCTCATTGTCTGACTCTTTTTTTGAGAGTTCAACTACCACAATATTTTGTCTTTCCTTTTTGTAGATAATTCAAAATTAACAATCTAGCATATTTGTCACCTATTTTCCTTTTTCTTCCAAAGATATCATTTTTTCCAAGAAGTACTTAAAATTATCATGATATGTTTTTACTTTGAAGTGTCTTCCTATTAGCTATGGATGTCATTTCTTAACTACGTGTATTATGGCCAACATCTCGTTTTCATAAATGGGTCTGAGTGGGTTCTTTCCTTTAAGTTCACTTCTTTCAAGGGCAACAGGTTATCCTTCTGGCATAAAAACTACACCAATTCCATGGACTGAGGCATCACACTACACAATGAAGGTTTTTGTGAACTCAAGTGTGGCCAGTATGGGATTTGTACGCATACCCTTTTTAAGATTTTCAAATACTTTTATTGCTTCTTTAGTCTAAGAAAATGCTTCCTTCTTCAATAATTTTTCTAGAGGTGTTCCTAATTACCTATAATTCTTAACAAAATTGTAGTAATATCCTATCAATATTAAGAATTCTTGAGTTTATTCAAGTCTTAGGAATTGGCCATTCCCTCATAACTTTTATTTTGTTAGGTTCTACATTGACACCTTCATGGGATAGAATATTACTAGAAATTCCACTTCATGAACCCCAAAGGAACACTTGGAAGGATTTGTATATAGTTGTTGTTCTTCCAATATTGTTAAAACCTTGTCAACATGTTGGAAATTATCTTCCCAATATTTGTTTTATATTAGTATGTCATCAAGAAATATTAACACAAATTTTCTAAGGAAGTATTTAAAAATATAATTCATCAAGCTTTGAAATGTTGAAGTTGCATTAGTAAGTTCAAATGGCATAACCAAAAACTCATAATGAACTTCATATGTTTTGAAGGCTATTTGGGGAATGTTTTCTTTCCTCATTATGATTTGATGATATCTAAAACAATTATCCAACTTATTAAAGAAGAATTTTTCATAAATTTCATCTAATAATTCATCAATGAAAAGAATAGTAAACTTATATTTGATTTTCATTTTGTGGGTTGTCTATAATCCGGACACATCTTCCATGAACCATACTTTTTAATGAACCCCACCACTTGTGAAGAGAAATCACTTTGGTTAGCTTGAATGACGCCAACTTAAAAAATTTCTTGAACCATATGATTAATCTCACTCTTATATGCATATGGCCCTATCTAGAATGTCTAATGGTACAATTCATGGATGAAAATGTATAGCATCATCTTGACCTTGAGCAAGTGGAAGACCCTTAGGAATTTCCTCAAATACCTTGGAATTATTGTTGATTACTTTTTGGAGATCCACTGGAGTAGAGCATATATATGTTTGAACATATAATAAACAAAATTGTGTAATTAAACCATGATATCCATTTATTAGAAAAAAAAAATCATTTTATCAAAGCTTACCACTTTAGATAGCTTCCCTTGCATACCTGTAAGCTCAATTTCCTTTTCTTCTAAGGAAAATATCATGAAAATATACTTAACAACTAAGGGCCGTTATTCCTAATGATTGTAACCATTAGGTTGCAAATGCAACATTAACACTACCGATTTGGATTGCAATCATGATATTATCCAATAAATACTCCCCATGTTGCTCTTAATAATATGGAAGTTCGTTGAACAATTTAAGTCACCTCCATTTGCAATCATTACTTGAAATTATAGTGTTAGAAATACAAAGAAGTTAAGAATTTTTTCCAAATTGTAGTTGATGAAGTTATGGATACTACTTTAATCAATAATTATTGTTACATTTTTATTTTGATATATCCTTTTATCTTGATGTTTTATGGGGTACTAATTCCAATCAATGCATGGCAAGATATTGTTGGAGTACTATATTCTAGCTCTATATATTGTGATAGTTCGACTTCTTAATATTATTCATCTTCATATTATATGTAGAATAATTTATTCTCACTACATTTTTGCCCCTTACTATACTTACTATCATAGTTAAAACAAATTCCCTTTTCTCCTCTTTCATCATTTTGCTTATGTGCCAACATTGTCAATTTAGGGGAGGGAAAATGATTTTCTCTATGGTTATTAGTGAACAATTTTCTAGTAGCCATATTTTTACTTTCAACTTTCCTTACTAGACTAAAAACATGCTCTAGGGATTTAGGTTGAAAGAGACACAACTCATGTTAGATTGTTTCCTTTAAAACTCCCATAAATAGGTCTAAAAAATTATCCTTTGACATGTTCTTTACCCTAAGACTCAACATTTTGAATTGTTGAATGTGCTATGTAATTGGGATTATCAATATGATTAAATTTAGAATGTATTACACTTAATATCCACAAAGTTGGTTATCAATTACTTTATAAAATGGACCAAAATACCATAGAATCCTTTTTCCGTTAACAAATCCATTGAAACAATACATGTTGATCTTGTTCGAAAATGATGGTTGCAATATTTTCCTTTTACAAGGATGCCATTTCGGTGTAGATCAAAGTATTGATCCATTTTGAATATCCATGTTACAATATCATTACCATCAAACTTCCTCATATTTATCTTTGGAATTTAGTAGTTCCTTGGTGCTTATTTGAAGCCATGATGATGTGGATCTTGGATTGTATAGTCATGATTAAGTTTCCATGATTCAATATTTGTTCTCACTAATTGTGATATAATATTCACTATATGTGATTAAGTGTCGAAACCATGATTCTCCTTCCATTCATGATTTCCTTGGATCCCCATATCCCTTTCAGGGAGATCCTTTAACATACTGGTTTTCAATTCATTTATGGATTTTTGTATTTATTCCTTATCTTGATTAATAATATTTTCCATTTTATCCATCATTTCTCTTTGAAGACTTTCCTAAGAACCCAATAAATTCACCTCTTTCAACATACTACCATCCATTTCATTATCTTTCAACTCTAATTCAGAAAACTTGAATTTTAAATCTTCAGTTTCTTTATAAGTCATGGATGATCCTTCAAGAGGTGTAATTGGTGCAGTAGCTTTTGCATCATTCTTTGGATCTATGTGAGAAAATAATGGTAGTTATCCTCTTTATCACAATTTCTAATTACCCTAGAAAAATGGATTTTTTAATCAAAAGATATTTCACTTGTATGTTATGTAATTTTAAAATGTTAATTTGGAGAATATCTAAATGCCAAAACTTTTCTTAATATATATTTGAGATTTAAACCCTTCTAAACCTGAAATTTTTGCCTACAATACTCTAATATTTCTTTCCTACAATTCCACAAGCTTAACTAGAATATGATGTGTCAAAAGAAAGTTATGATAACTTTCCCAAAACTTGCTGGCATTTTCTTCTTCATAAGAGAAAATTTGTATAAAATGCGATGTGCCTAATTCTTCAAATATAATTTTGAAAATTTTACCTAAGGTACTCTATGATGTGTCTTCAAACACATGAAAATTTCACAATATGAAGTGTAACAAAAAAATATTATAGCAAAAAATCCATGAATAACATCTTTCTTAGAAATAACATGTTTCTGGCCAACCTTAGAATGTGTATAATGTTAGTGTCGGTATATTCATCCTTCTGTCAGAGATCAAATCCTCTTGTTGCATTACATATTAGGGGTCCCGCTCAGTCAGTTGCATTCCATTAGGTGCATAGATCATCTAATGATAGTGGCTTTCCTACAGTTTCCCTCATGTCATTTACCTGCTGGCTCATGTTTGTTCATTAAAAAGCATATACAGTCATCTTTTGTCTTAAAGATTGCAAAGGTTTTTGTTTTAGGTTTTCATTGTCATTAGGTGTAGGGTTTCATTAGGGTTTCATCAAAAGGGGTTTCAGAATGTCTAATAACAGCCAGCAGGCAGATGAGGAGGTTCCAATGCCATTAAAATTCAAAATCAAGTGCTCAGAGATGTGTCTTTCCTCAAAACTTTGTTTTGAGGAAAAACAGAGTATTTTTTCTTTTATTGTACAAAATCATGTAATTTTATTTCCTCCATATGTAAAATCACTCCACCTGCAACCTTGGTCACTTTCCCTAGCCCTAGTAGCTCCAACCCCCTTCAAAACAAACAAAACATAGGTTGGACAGTCCATCACAAGTTCTAATAAAGTGACAAAGCTCAAAACAGGGTTCAAAATAAAGTCATTTTCAAAACATTGTAAAAGTGGGTTTTGCTAACCAAAAAATTAAAAGACTCCTTGTACATAAGTCATTTCTTCAATTGAAAATCTCATTTGCACTCTTGGAAGCAAAGCAAAGCTGTGTGTAGAGCGAGTAAGACAAAGTGGGAGAAATTTGCCATAAAACAGAAGCGCGACGCATTCGATAACTAGCGTGGCGCACATAGCAGACGCGACACACTGGGCCGCGATCTCCAGTTCATATTTACATAGGCGTGGCGCACATAACTAGCGTGGCACATTGGGTTTGATGCGTGGCGCATAGAGCCCGCAAGCCCAAAATATTCTGCAACTTCTCTAAAACGCCAAAAATCACCCAAATCTTCCAGTGTATAAGTAAGTATAGTCCTCCTCTCGGCTAGTAAAAGATTTTGCTACAACGTTTATGGTGGTTGTCTTATAGTGATTGTTTAAAAAGAAATCAAACCCTATCTCTTGAAATTTTTTCAAAGGAAATTGCTGCCTAGGGTTTATATTGACTCTTTAGCCACTAAGTACACCTTTTGACTCCCTCTCTCTATTTTCCCTCATTTCCCTATTCCCTAAACTCACATATCCCTAAATTCACTAATCCCATATCCCTAATTCCCATTTCCCAAAACCCCAAATGAAAACTCCCAAAACCTATTCCTATACCAAAAGCTCCCAAATTACTCCCTAATTCCTTGTTCCCTTAACCGAACCCTACCCCAACAGTCCTTAAATCCCTCACTGTTTCCTCCCTCCACAGTCCCTCATATCACTGTTTCCCTTGGTGGTAAAATTCAAAAAACATCGCAATCACTTACTTCTCATCAAGGCAGCTCCAAGAAAGTTCACTAGCAGAGATGGCATATGATCCCTCATATGATTATGAAGAGGAGACACATAGTGACTCACCTACAGAGGTACATGCACCCAGGAGGCCTCATAGAGGTGGCAAACATATTCGAGAAGAACCAACCACTCTTGCTGAGTTACAAGCTTGCCCTCTTGCCATCTCTTGTTTCCAACACTAGTCCTGTTATGAATTTTGTGAAAAAGTTTCTAGCATTCAATTTCATCATGAGTTGGCTCATTTTTTTGTGCTGCATTTACATGATGGTCAAGCCACTCTAGCTGGTGTCACTTTCACATTAACACCGGAATCTATTTCACTAGCAACTAGTATACCTATCATTGGAGAGCAGTGGAACAAGAGGCAACAAATTGACCGGCAGCATTATGAACCATACACCAAGCCCGACTATTTGAGACAACTCAGGAGAGTGTTTCCTTTTCGATACCTCAAAGATTCTTATGCTCCTTTGATGAAATTGATAATGAGATATTTCAGCTGTGAGGGTCGGTTGTCCTGTTTATATGCTTATCATATCAGGCTGCTGATGCATTTTACCAGGGTAAGGATGATGAACATCCCCTACTTCAGGTGCTGAAATATCGAGAAAATTACCACTCTAGTGCAGCACAAGACTCCTCAGCAGCAGTTCAACAGTATTTACCATTTTCCTCTCATTAAAATTGTGGTCATTCATCAGCTTGGCTTACAGGGCATCACTTGGGAGGACTTCATCTCTCGTGAGTTTTTCATAGCTCCTCCAGGACCTTCAGAGGTTTTGCATGAGACAGGTGGACCTTCTTATCAGCATGAGGGTCAGGAGACATAGGCCACTAGTATGCCGATGTTTATCACTTATCAGAAGGGCACCAGGCAGTTGTTCGTAGTAGCAAAGCGAGTATTATCTCCACTTGGGGTGGAAGGGGTGTCATTTCCATCATTAGCACAACAGGTTCTAGAAAAAGGCAAGAGGCCATTACAGGATGAGGGGCCTTTAGGTGAGCGAGATACTGATTTCATTATTATAGGGGATGATGATACAGATGTGGGCCCGCAAAGTGAAAATCTCAAGGAAATCATCCAAGAGCAGCAAGAAGACATCAATGCCTTGTCCCTCAACTTGGAGAGGGCTAAGTGGATTATAAAGTACTTGGAGCAGAGAAATAAGCAGCTTGAATATTAGCAAGTGATTATGGAGTTGCAAAACATTCGAGAGAATCGCCACGCTGCCCAAAGGAGGAGGGTGGAGCTCACTTCACTTGAGCAAGAGATCAATGCTGATTGGGATTCCTGGCTTCAAAGAGCCAACATCCACTTAAAGAGATTGTTGGAGAAGGAAAACAAGGAGAAAAAAATGTTGAGACACATGGCTTTTCATTATATGGCGAGAAACAAAGTTTGCAAGGTGAGAATCAGGAGCTTAAAGGCAAAATTGATGAAGGCATCAAAGAGGTGAAAGGAGCATGATCGAATTTAGATATTGGCCGAGGCTTCCTTGGCCCAACAAAGTTCTTGATAGAGAAGACTCAGCCCAAATTTCAAAAAATTTGGGGCACTTTTTGCATTTTTGAAATTTTTGGAACAAAAAACAAGATTTTCTGCTCTATGCGCCGCGCCACGTGGCGCTCGCTTTTGCTAGGAGCCTCCAAATCACAAAAAATCAACATTTGTGGATTTGGCATGAAAAAATATGTTTGCTTACCAATGGACAAGAAATTTTGACAAGTTTTGAGCCCTCAAAAAGGTCAAAAACACTCAAAAAATGACCTTACTGCCCCTATTTTGACACACAGGAAGCAGTGTTGGGAGAACTGAATTTGGGAGGGGCAAATGGAGGCCAAATTGAAAAATTCCACTTGGGTTGGAAAGTAGATAGGCAGACCTATCCAAAAAGCACACTTGGAGCTAGTTTGGACATCGGGAAGGCCTCCAAAAGTGGGTCCAAACAGGCACTATGCATACAGAATCAGGCGCGGTGCATAGAGGAAATTTTGCCAGTTTGACCAAGTATTACTTTGTTTTTCGCCCAGCTTTGGCCAGTTTGACTTTTTCACTTTCTTAATGGCAAATTTGTGATGTAATTTAATGTACATTGATGGATCATGATGCAAATATGTCAGATTTTCACTTATGGAGGTAGATTCATTGGTTAAAATGTTGTTTGAAACTAAATGAATCAGTTCCCTTGTTTCTAGAGGCATGATGTTCCACTGCCTGATTTCTAGTTCTCAATTTAGAATTGGTTGGAACAGCTCCTAAACATGTGAGCTAGACCCCTAGAGGCTAGGATGAGCTATGATTTGTCTATATTATGTAGTTTTTCAGTCATTAGCATGGTTGGACTTTTGAGAAAGCCTTGAGCTTCATTGTACACTCATATTAGCATTTTGGCTAAGGAATTGAGACCAGGGTTTGCAACACTCTTTGGGATCCATGTGGAAATTTGTCTTGGTACAATGCTTTCTTTTGTAATTGTGAATTTTCTTATGTGTTATGTATGTTATTCTCTATCTTGTTTCTTCTTAACTAAACAAACAAGAGTGTAAGTAGAATCCATTGAAATTGCAGTGCTCTACTTGAGGTTTGCTTTAGTTTCTTGATGTTTTCAACTGTTTGGAGAGGATCCATGACTTTCCTTGCCCTCTTCAACTCCTCACCTATCTAACCCTTCCATCTCATTCAATTTGAAGTGCCAAAAACAATTGCCTACCTTGCCCCATTGAGATCTCTGCAAGACTGAGTCTCATTCCCCGCACCCAAAATCTGCCTTTCCATCTGAGCCAACAAATAATCTTTTTATTCAATCAAACTCTTGCATACACATACCTAGCCTAAGATCAGTAGTCAAATCAATCATCTCAAGCCTTTAGCGATTATATTTTGCTGAGATTGACCCAGAGAGAGCCCTCTCCTGACTTGGTAGGGCTAGCTACTAGGACAAGTGTGGTTTGATGTTGGTCCTGGATCCTACCTTTTTCAGCCTGAGGTAAATCTAGGCTCTAACATAGTGATGACCATACTGGGGAAGAAATTGTTTGTTTGTTAATGTTCTTCATTTTATAAACTACAGACGGAGCCTGAAGTTAGCCAGGTAGCCTTCGAAATGCTCTTTCTTTGCATTAGCGAAAGTAGATGAATGCTACTTCAGTCAATCTCCGGTCTAGTTTATGAACTGAACATCTGGTTTCCTCAGTAAAATGTAATCAACTTTAGATCTGATTGTTGATGGTGGACCACGATCAGACACAGGAAGGCTGAAATCATTCACCTGTTGACTCCAGTGTCTAAGAATCCTAAGGTTCAAAATTTTTATGGCGACTCTACCCTTAAAAAATCAGTAGCCTGAAAAATTTCTTGGTCAATTCATTGTTATCAAAATGGATTTGCTCACTCGACGATATGCTCCCATGAGCCGAGATCACATTCCAGGTTTTCCAAATAAAATTCCTAAGGTATACTGGCAAAGGAATTTTCCTATGTTTAAAGATGATGATAGGAAGGATGCTGCTTTACATTTGGTTAGATTTCACATACATATTCGCAAGTTGAAGGTTGATTTTCCTGAAGATTGCTTGATGAAGATATTCATGGCCAATCTGGAAGGTGAAGCCCAATCTTGGTATGAAAGTTTGTCGCCTGCTTGTATTTATTATTTGAAATATTTTCATACCATGTTCTTTGAAAGGTATAAAGAATCTTATCCATCATTAAATTTAGTTCAGAACTGTTGTAGCCATGTTCATAGTTTTATTGAAAATCTTGAAAAAGTTTATGAAGATGATGACTTCATGGATGATGAGATGATGGAGGCTTTGTACAAAAATCCATTTCAGCAGCATAAAGAGAGCTTAGAGGATACTTGTCAAGATGCTTAGGAAAATTTGCAGTAGGATCAAGATCTTAGTGCAATGGAAAATGATGAAAGAGAAAGTTTTATTTCAGATCTGTCCATAGAAGAAGATAGTTTGCAGGGAAGTCAAGTTTCAATTTCAGAATGTGATAAAGTCAAGTTGGTCATTTCAGATCTAGATTCAGATCGTGATGATGAAGACTACCTTGTTTTGAATCCCATGAAGGAGAGCTCTGTTGTTGAGATCATCTGGAATGAAGAAGACAAAGTTACTGACCCAAGCCTTCATGAGGAGGTAATCCAGTCATTTCATGAAAAACAAGATGAGATCTTTGTTCAAGTAAGTGAAAAATATTCTTTCGACAACTCAACGGTAAATGATAATTTGATTGCCATGTCATATGAAGATGATCAAAAATGTTTTAAATTTTCAGAAGACCAGGGAATTGAGGACTGTCATTTAGGTTTTTCATGTTTTGAAAAGTTATTTGAAGAAGAAAATAACTGCTTGAGCAAAAGAAAACAAAAAGTATTATCTCCTTTGTCTGAAGATGAAATAGATCTACTCCTGAAAGGTCATGTTCTGGCCCAAGATATTGCAGGTTTGCAGTGTGCACATGGTCAAGAAGGTGTTGGTGAAACTTCTTCTTCTTTTGAAAATGATGATAGTATTGAAATTAGGTTTATAGATCAGAGAACAGATAATATTTTCTTTCATGAAAATGATAAGGCTGTCATGTTTGATAATATTGAAGATTGTTTTCTGTTTAAGAATGACCTAGACCATGAAATTGAGGAATACGAGCCTGAGAGAGACAATATGCCAGAATTTCTCATGGTCGAGGAATTTACAGCTAACACTCAGATGGAAAAAGCTTATCCCTCTCTATGCCTTCCTATCACTCGACAATAAATTGTTCTTTCAGATCATAATGAAGGGACTACTTGTGTTTTTTCTGCTGGAACTCAGGACAAGCTAGTGCTTCAGGACTTTTAAGATCCTTTCGACATTCTATTGCAAGCACTAGCGAATATGAATGTTGCCTGGTTCATTAGCATAAGCCTTGGTTTCAGTTCTTATTGTGAGTTGCCTACATCTACATCGTTCTGCCTGCTCGGGGAATGTGAGAGCAGAATTTCAGTATGTAGCCATCTATTAGATTGGTTACATTAGAAGGCCCACTTCACATGATTGTACATATTTCATCAGTAGGTACGTGGTTTTCATCATGATTTGAAGCCTTCAAATCTCGATGGTCTGCTGCCATTTAAAAGCTTTGTAAGTAGTTGTTTCCATTAAGTAAGTCTTGAGTCATTTTTTTTAGTCAGTGTCAAGATAGTTTCAGAGTTGGTTTGTATTATCGTCATTCATTTATTTTGGGGCCCGAAGTGAAGGCTATAAAACTGAAGGATTGATTTCAGTTTTGGTTTTGTTTGTTAGAGTCAGTTTTGAGTCACATTTCAGTCCTGAAATTGAGTCAAAGAGTTTGGTTTTTATTTGTCGAAGTTATTGACTCCATGGCCCGATGGACGAAGGCACTGCTTGCTTTCCTAGATATTTGTAGTTCTTGGCACCTCCAAGGAGCTACCATCCCCATTGGAGCCAATGTTAGTATCGGTATCTTCTCCCTCCGTCAGAGATCAAATCCTCTTGTTGCATTACATATTAGGTGTCCTGTTCAGTCAGTTGCATTCCATTAGGCGCATAGATCATCTGACGGTAGTGGCTTTCCTACAGTTTCCCTCATGTCATTTACCTGCTGGCTCATGTTTGTTCATTAAAAATCATATACAGTCATATTTTGTCTTAAAGATTGCAAAGGTTCTTGTTTTAGGGTTTCATTGTCATTAGATCTAGGGTTTCATTAGGGTTTCATCAAAAGGGGTTTTAGAATCTCTAATAATAGCCAGCAGGCACATGGGGAGGTTCCAATGCCAATAAAATTCAAAATCAAGTGCTCAGAGATGTGTCTTTCCTCAAAACTCTATTTTGAGGAAAAACATAGTATTTTTGCTTTTATTGTACAAAATCATGTAATTTTATTTCCTCCATATGTAAAATCACTCCACCTGCAACCCTGGTCACTTTCCTTAGCCCTAGTAGCTCCAACTCCCTACAAAACAAACAAAACGTAGGTCATTTAGTCCATCACAAGTTCTAATAAAGTGACAAAGCTTAAAATAGAGTTCAAAATAAAGTCATTTTCAAAACATTGTAAAAGTGGGTTTTGCAAACCAAAAAATTAAAAGACTCCTTGTACATAAGTCATTTCTTCAATTGAAAAGCTCATTTGCACTCTTCGAAGAAAAGCAAAGCCGTGTGTAGAGCGAGTAAGACAAAGTGGGAGAAATTTGCCAAAAAACAGAAGCGCGGAGCATTGGATAACTGGTGCGGCGCACATAACTGGCGCGACGCATTGGGTTTGATGCGGGGCACATAGAGCTAGCAATCTCAAAATCTTCTGCAAATTCTCTAAAACCCCAAAATCACCCAAATCTTCCAGCATATAAGTAAGTACAGTCCTCCTCTCGGCTAGTAAAAGATTTTGCTACAAAGTTTATGGTGGTTGTCTTATAGTGATTGTTTAAAAAGAAATCAAACTCTATCTCTTGAAATTGTTTCAAAGGAAATTGCTGCCTAGGGTTTGTATTGACTCTTTAGCCACTAAGTCCACCTTTCGACTCCCTCACTCTATTTTCCCTCATTTCCCTATTCCCTAAACTCACATATACCTAAATTCACTAATCCCATATCCCTGATTCCCATTTCCCAAAACCCCAAATGCAAACTCCCAAAACCTAGTCCTATACCAAAAGCTCCCAAATTACTCCCTAATTCCCTGTTCCCTTAACCAAACCCTACCCCAACAGTCCTTAAATCCCTCACTGTTTCCTCCCTTCACAATCCCTCATATCACTATTTCCCTTGGTGGTAAAAGTAAAAAAACATCACAATCACTTACTTCTCATCAAGGCAACTCCAAGACAGTTCACTAGCAGAGATGGCATCTGATCCCTCATATGATTATGAAGAGGAGACACGCAATGACTCACCTACAGAGGTACATGCACCCAGGAGGCCTCATAGAGGTGGAAAACATATTCAAGAAGTACCGACCACTCTTGCTGAGTTACAGGCCTGCCCTCTTGCCATCTCTTGTTTCCAACACCAGTCCTGCTATGAATTTTGTGAGAAAGTTGCTAGCATTCAGTTTCATCATGAGTTGGCTCGTTTGTTTGTGCTACATTTACATGATGATCAAGCCACTCTAGCTGGTGTCACTTTCACATTAATACCAGAATCTATTTCACTAGTAACCGATATACCTAACATTGGAGAGCAATGGAACAAGAGGCAAGAAATTGAATGGTAGCATTATGAACCATACATCAAGCCTGGCTAGACATCTCAGGAGAGTGTTTCCTTTTCGGTACCTCAAAGATTCTTATTCTCCTTTGATGAAATTGATAATGAGATATTTCAGCTGTGAGGGCCGGTTCTCCCGTTTATATGCTTATCATATCAGGCTGCTGATGCATTTTACCGGGGTAAGGATGATGAACATCCCTTACTTCATGTGCCAAAATATTGAGAAAATGACCACTCTAGTGCAGCGCAAGACTCCTCAGCAGCAGTTCAATAGTATTTACCATTTTTTTCTCATTAAAATTGTGGTCATTCATCAGCTTGGCTTACAGGGCATCACTTGGGAGGACTTCATCTCTCGTGAGTTTTTCACAGCTCCTCCAGGAAATTCAGAGGTTTTGCATGAGACAGGTGGACCTTCTTATTAGCATGAGGGTTAGGAGACACAGGCCGCTAGTATGTTGGTGTTTATCACTTATCAGAAGGGCACCAAGCAGTTGTTCGCAGCAGCAAAACAACTATTATCTCCACTTGGGGTGGAAGGGATCTCGCTTCCGTCGTTAGCACAACAAGTTATGGACAAAGGCAAGAGGCCAACACAGGATGAGAGGCCTTCAGCTGAGCGAGATACTGATTTCATTCATATAGGGGATGATGATACAGATGTGGGCCTGCAAAGTGCAAATCTCAAGGAAATCATCCAAGAGCAGTAGGCGGACATCAATGCCTTGTCCCTCAACTTGGAGAGGGCTAAGTGGATTATAAATTACTTGGAGCAGGAAATAAGCAGCTTGAAGATCAGCAAGTGATTATGGAGTTGCAAAACATTCGGGAGAATCGCCACGCTGCCCAAAGGAAGAGGGTGGAGCTCACTTCACTTGAGCAAGAGATCAATGCCGATCGGGAGTCCTGGCTTCAAAGAGCCAACATCCACTTAGAGATATTGTTGGAGAAGGCCAAAAAGGAGAAAAACTTGTTGAGACACATGGCTTTTCATTATATGGCGAGAAACAAAGTTTGCAAGGTGAAAACTAGGAGCTTAAAGGCAAAATTGAAGAAGGCATCAAAGAGGCGAAAGGAGCATGATCGACTTCAAATATTGGCCGAGGATTTCTTGGCCTAACATAGTTCTTTGTGGAGAAGACTCAGCCCAAATTTAAAAAAAAATTGGGCGCTTTTTGCATTTTTGAAAATTTTGGCACAAAAAACGGGATTTTCTGCTCTATGCACTGCGTCATGTGGCGCTCGATTTTTCTAGGAGCCTCCAAATAAAAAAAGCTCAACATTTTTAGATTTTTCATGAAAAAATATGTTTGCCTACCAATGGCCAAGAAATTTTGACATGTTTTAAGCCCTGAAAAAGGTCAAAAACACTCAAAAAATGACCTTACTACCCCTATTTTGACACAGAGGAAGCAGTGTTGGGAGAACTGAATTTGGGAGGGGAAAATTCAGGCCAAATTGAAACATTCCACTTGGGTGGGAAAGTAGACAGGCAGGCCTTTCCAACAAGCACACTTGGAGCTAGTTTGGACACTGGTAAGGCCTCCAAGGTAGGTCCAAACACGCACTATGCATAGAGAATCAGGGGTGGCACATAGAGGAAATTTTGCATTTTTACCAAGTATTACTCTGTTTTTCACCCAGCTTTGGCCAGTTTTACTTTTTCACTTTCTTAATGGCAAATTTGTGATGTAATTTAATGTAAATTGATGGATCATGATGTAAATATGTCAAATTTTCACTTATGGAGGTAGATTCATTGGTTAAAATGTTGTTTGAAACTAAATGAATCAGTTCCCTTGTTTCTAGAGGCATGTTGTTCCACTGCCTGATTTCTAGTTCTCAGTTTAGAATTGGTTGGAACAACTCCTAAAAATGTGAGCTCGACCCCTAGAGGCTAGGATGAGCTATGATTTGTCTATATTATGTAGTTTTTCATTCATTAGCATGGTTGGACTTTTGAGAAAGCCTTGAGCTTCATTGTACACTCATATCAACATTTTGGCTAAGGAATTGAGACCAGGGTTTGCAGCACTCTTTGGGATCCATGTGGCAATTTTTCTTGGTATAGTGCTTTCTTTTGTAATTGTGAATTTGCTTATGTGTTATTTATGTCATTCTGTATCTTGTTTCTTCTGAACTAAACAAACAAGAGTGTAAGTAGAATCCATTGAAATTGCAATGCTCTACTTGAGGTTTGCTTTAGTTTCTTAATGTTTTCAACTATTTGGAGAGGATCCATGACTTTCCTTTCCCTCTTCAGCTCCTCACCTATCTAATCCGTCCATATCATTCAATTTGAAGTGCCAAAAACAATTGCCTACCTTGCCCCATTGAGATCTCTGCAAGACTGGTCTCATTCCCCGCACCCAAAATCTGGCTTTCCATCTGAGCCAACAAATCATCATTTTATTCAATCAAACTCTTGCATACACATACCTAGGCTAAGATCAGTAGTCAAATCAGTCATCTGAAGCCTTTAGCAATTATATTTTGCGGAGATTGACTCGGAGAGAGCCCTCTCCCGACATGGTGGGGCTAGCTACCAAGCCAAGCGTGGTTTGATGTTGGTCCTGAATCCTACCTTTTTCAGCTTGAGGTAAATCTAGGCTCTAACATAGAACACTCGGGTGTGTTCAAACACTTCCATCCCTGAGCATCGATTTTACTTTTCATCATCTTGTGATCATGAATATAAAATCATCTCCAAGGAGAATGTCACCTCCATGATAACTTTCATATTCACAAAACCACTCACTCTAGGGAGTGATATGAAGGGTTGCACTTGCATCAATCAACCATAAGTCATGATTTGCATATGTTTTTGAAAAAGACAATTAAACATCCCATACTTCCTTTAATGATTCCTTCTCCTATTTGGAGGGACTATCATCAAGTCCCTTCCCTCTCTCAATGATTTTGGACCAACAATTCTTCTTGAAATGCCCTTTTTCTCCACATTTACAACATCTATTATAACTTTTCTTGGAGATTTAGATCTACCTATATATTTAGATCTCCCACTTGAGGATTTACTCTTATTTCTATCACATCAATGTTGTTATAGAAATTTTTGGGCACTGTAACCCCAATCAGACATGTCCATAAACCAAGGGCTTCTAAGTCCCTAAAAGTGTTGCTTAACACCCTAAAAGAACAAGGTCAACTGATTACATCTTCTCCCAGAAGTTCTCCATGGAAAACTGCTAAGAACTGGTCAAAACTGGACAGGTTCCTCAGTGCTAAGGGTGCGATGCATCCTAGCTGCTCAGTGTAAAGGGTGTGATGCATACTGGAAATCCCTTCTGTTGGGTGCGATGAGCGAGAGTGGACAAATGGCAGAGACAGTTTGCAAGGTGGATACTCAGGGAATCTTCCAGAAACTTCTCCAATGACACTTGCCTCTCTGAATTCGCCCAGGGATGAGTAAGAGATCATGAATCTCCAAGTGGAACCAAGAACTATCAGAGAGAGGACACTAATCAGAAACCCAGTAGCTAACGCACCCCCCTGCAAACATCTATATATGGATCCCTCATCGCAGAGATCCAGGGGTTGGAATCTTGTATTTTATAAGGAAGTGTTGTTCGTTTCTTGGTGAAGATTATAGTGCTGGGTGATCTAAGCTTTTCATGAGGTGAAGAAGGGCTTTCATGCTGAGAGGGTGACGCTGGGTCAGAACAATTGGTTGTAATCCTCTTTGCTTTTCTTGATATTAATAAAGCTATTCAAGTTTTCCTCCACATTCTTGTATGTTTGATGATATATTCATTTGTGTGGTCAATATATATCTGGTCCTATATTGTTTATGATTGTAGATCTCTGTTCTTGGATAGTGCTTTGCTGCTTTGATCCTGCAGGTGCTCTTTGAAGCTGGGTAGATGAAGGAGGAGTGGCAAAGACCTGTCAGAAGGGAGAGGAACCAAGCAAGGAACCAAGCGCAAGACTGAGGTTGGTGTCCTTTGTTCCCCTCTTATCTACTTCTCATAAAGGAAAACGAAAGTAGTTTTAGTTTTTTTGTTTCTAAGATAGCTACCAGTCTTAGTGGGACTAGCAGCTCCGAGTGGACACTAGATTTCCCGATAACAAATGTTCCCTTAGTAATAAGGCATATGTACTATGGACTTCCATATTTTTCTTTCTCGTCTCCTTTGACAGCGGGGGTGATACCATATTGTCAAAAATTAAAGTAGTTGTGTTACTACTTATGACTACAACACACTATCCCATAAAGTTTAGTAAAAATCACAGTAAACTAATACACTTATTTTCATCTAAAATTTCAATATGAACAAACATTATTTGGCTTACCATATTATTTAAGGCATTCAAATGTTCTATCACATTGTCTCCACCATTCATCCTGAGGTTATACAACTTATTCTCTAGGAAAAGCTTCATTACTAGGGACTTAAACTAATACAAATCCCCTCACTTATTCCATAATTTATTGGTTTTAGCTTCTCCTAAAAAAATTAGTAACACTAAATCTGAGAGACATAACCAAATTATTCTCTTTTCCTTTTGATCCAAGTTTTCTCAGCCTTTTGTTCACATTCTCGTAGGTGTTATACCTATATCCATAATTACCCATTAATATTTTTTTACCAAAATATCTTACTTATTGAGCTTCCATGGATCGAAACTTTTCCCATTAAATTTGTTAATCTATACTTTTTAACTATTTTCGATTCTTTTCTAGCACAAGAATCACCACTGTGGAGGTCTCATTGCAACAAGGTTTATCACATAACCAAGATAATTGAATTGTTAGCCACAAAATCTAGGTTTTAAAACTTATTCAATATTTCAATGCCTTCATAGATTCTTAATAATAAAAAAAACAAAAATAAAATGGCAACAACACATCCCGAAATATTTATGTTGGAAACTCAAACTAGGAAAGCTAGGAAACTTTTTAAAGCCACACCTCTAATTTTTATCATCAATCAACTTCATTGTTTACAATATAATATATATGATCTCGTTACATTCAAATTCTGTAATCCTTAAACTTGGATAGATTACAACCATGATTCTTAATTATAATTATAAATCCATAAGCTAAATCACCATACACCACAAAACTACCAAAAGCAAAAATCATATGTCAAAAACTACTAAAAATAGATGCATGGTGCTATTTTTGAGAAGAATATAATTCATACTCAACAAATAGTCCATTGAATAGGATTTGCACTTAAGGTTGCAACCTTAAAATTTGTAGTTGGAGGCTGCATTGTTGTATTGCTTAATGTCGTGTAGGTTGAAATATCCACCATTGATGGTCCTGGAAAGGTATGCATGATGAATATATGTTCCATTATGCCAAGGAAAATACCATTTTGGGAGACAAATTAGACAAGAGAGGTAGGGGTGATTAAATCCTGACAACAAGTGGGAGAGAATGGGAACCAAAATTGGAGATGCATTGAAGGGAAACCCAATTGATAACTAAGAGGGGATATATTAAATTAGATTGTTGTCAATGTAGTTGACCTCCCACAACAATTATTAGGGATATGGACGAGATCATATATTATTACACATGAAATCCATCAAAATATAGGTGAGAGACATGGAAAAAGTATTAAGAGGAGGCTGCATGCGAGTGGTGGAACAATAGGTGATCATGAATTAAAGGCCCATGAGTGGATTTTATGAGACAACCATGTGGGAATGCCTAAAAAAAATATATTAGATAATTTTTTCCATCACAAGATAAAAAAAAATGGAGTGTTATCATTGATAATAAATACCCTCGTAGTCTTCAATTTTATTCTTTGTGACCCTACAACCCTGAGCATTCCTACCCCTTTCAGATTTGATTGGTGGGCCACCTATTCTTTTCATAAGCTCCTTTTGAATTCTTCTCTGTCGTGGCGGAAAAAGTCATTTGGGCTAACACAACTGACCTCCCTAGGAGTATAAACTCTCTAGCGACAAACAAGACAAAATGGAGTGATCTTTCTCTAAATATACCTTTTACAATATGAAAAGTACAAGTGTTTAGGCTTAACTTATTCCAAAACGCTATTGTTGAAGTCCGTTCTTGACGATCCGGATGAGCTCCCCCTTCAAGTCAATTCCTGCAACCACAAACAATCAAACAATTACCGAGCACTTGTATTTCATATAATAAAACATACATTCAACATGCAGACCAAGGAACACATGAAATAACTCATTGACACAAGCTATTGAGAAAAATAAACCAGTTTGTATTAATAACGAAACAAAGAAACTCTTACAACCTGGCCTTGGTGTTGTGCAAGTTCCTCCCAGGGTCCATCAAGTGTTTTCCTCTACTTTGACAAAGCTCACCCACTTCCAAGTAGAATCATGTAAAGACAATCTCTCCTCACAAAGGTTCTAATGGAAGACCTAAATCCTGCAGCATTTACCCAAAGAAAATGTATAGCTCCAACCTCTTCTCCTTCTGGCTCAATGCCTTTATTTATAGTGCTGTAAAGAGGTTATTCAGGTCCACTATCAATGGGATCATCCCCCTCTATGGGTGGGATAGCTCCCTTATTGATGGGATAAGTCCCCTCTTAATAGAGATACATGAACCAACTGGAGGCGCATCCATTTCATCAAACCGACCTCTAGAATGTTCTAGAAGTAACCACAAGTAACTTTCTCAAGATAAAACTTGCGCATTTTGCCTTTTACAGGAGGACGCACCTGTCCTTTAACATACAGAGCGTCCATGGACGCAGCTTTTGTGAACATGGCCTGCGTCCCCGCAGGTAAGGCTAGAGAGACCCTGCGACCCCAGAGATAAACATAGTTTTTACAAGACTTTCTCTCTTCTTTGAGTTTGAGATGGATAACAGAGGCATAGACTTGCCTAAGAGGGTAGCATGACTGTTGATTTGAGCCATACTAACTGTAAGTAGTCAAGGTGACATTTTTTAGTGTAACAGATTGCCCCCTAAAGTGCGAAGCCTGGAATAGATTGGTGTTTTGTAATTCTAGGAAGGGTGAAGCGCTTTATCATTTCAAGGATTGACTTGTGGATGACCTGGTTAGAACCTGCAATTTTCAACACAAAATACATGTATAAGATTATATCATCACTGAGGTAGGAATTCCCATACTCAGATTCAAAACTTTAACTAATGGACTAACTATTCTGATACAGGAATGATCTTGCAGTACATCATTTTTATAGACTTTTGTAGACACAGTATGGACGCAGCCATCTGTTTATGATTAGTCTACATAGATAATGAATACAAAACTCCTCGCAGCCTGGATGGTAGAAACTAGATCCAGGGTCTTCACTTCCACTTCCCGAATTGGTACGATTCTAAGCATGTGATTAAATGATTTGATGTCGAACATGTTAGAAGCCACTTGATTACCAGTCGATGATGTGAACTATTAACAAGCGTGAGAGAGACCACCAGTAATGTCAATGGTTCTCAAAGTACCAAGCACAACCCGTGAAATGTGAATAGATGTTCTGATGTCGAACACTTCACGGAATCCTTTGATCGAAAGTCAATGATGTAAACTATAGTCAAAGGCGAGAAACCTGCCATTGATGCATGCAGACTTCAAGGTACTGTCGATTCCTAAGTCATCTTTCTAGATAATGTGTCGATGTCGATAGAAAGCGACTCGTTGCAGGCAAGCCTGCAACACGAAATCATTGTTCAAGTTGAAGAAATGTTGCTGTAAGGACTAACTCAGGGATGGTCAAATGGATGACAAGTATTTTGCAGATGAAAGTTTTGCTTGCAGACCTCTTGAACACATAACGACACGACAGATGGTTTGGTGACGAATAACTCAAAGTTAATCCCTGAACCCGGTTAAAGATTTTCAAAGTGATTTGGTCAACTGTGAGGTAAAAGATTTCCCAACCCAGGTGAAATGCAAAAGTGTCGTGTTCAAGAGTGGTAATAAAGTTTCGTTTGAGACAAAAGGTGACAAATAGGTTCATTCTTCTCTCTTTTCCCCCACCATTTCTGGCAAGTACCTCTTTATTTTTAACAAGCTTGAGGAGGATAACATATGCTTGGTTATAAGCTCATCCTTAGGACGAGTCCAACCTAGTTTAAATTCGAACCCTAGGAAGGAGTGGTTCGTTCCCGTTTGTAATTGAACAGGTCCTTTACTGTAAAAGTTTAACGAGCCCAGTATAGGAGAAACTCGGTGTTTTTCATTTTTAGAGAGTCTGGAAAACTTAAGGAAACTCCAAGTTGAACTTTTTCGTAAGTTTGTGTCCCTCAAGCCCGAAAAAGTATAAAATAATACCTGGGGGAACCGCTTGATCTTGCGACCAAGGAGTACTTTCATAATAGTGTCGTCGACCTGAAAAGTAAAAAGCGATCAAAGACACGTCGTTTTAGTTCCTTATCGAGTTTGAAACGAAAAAACCCGGCAATCTTTTCCTGATTTTACGGTCAGAAAAGAGCTAAAAGGGGACCGTCTTTTAATTCCGTTTTAACGAGTGTAAAAGAAACACTCGGCGATCTTTTCATGTTTTAGGAGTCAGAAAAGGGCTTAAAAGATGACTCTGACATTTTTGTTTGTGAAAATTACAATTTCCCTCGAAATCCCTTTGTCCTGCACAAAAGCGACACATTACTCATACCTGCTTAAAATAGGTAAAAATACGTCGAAAAACATCTTTTCATGGTAAAAAATGAACTCATTCACCCAAAAAACCTATAAAAAGACCTTTTACCATGTCATTTTTACCGTTTGACTTTGGAGGTTGAAAAAGGAGCTTTTGACAAGAAACTTCCCGTGGTCGCTGCGGAAAATCTAACCGTCGGAATCGAACGCCGCTTCACCCAGGTATTTTACACATCCTACTCTGCATTTCTATCCGTTTAGAATTTAGTTTTTGGTCTCTGTTTCATTTTTTGGGGGGGTTTTGGGTTCAAAATGCGCCTCTCGGCGGACGCAGGTGCCCTTCGGGTGACCTGCGTCCCCCGACTTTTTCTCACACGGGAAAAAGGTCGGGGGACGCAGCCCGCCTTCAGGCAAGCTGCGTCCAGACGCCCTGTGCTACAAAGCTGGGGTGCGTCCTCCGAGTAATGCGCATTTGAAAACCCCAACTCCCTCAAAAAACCACCAAACTTCTTCAAATCAATTTCTAATTGTCTTTTTTGATATGCAGGGCATTAATCATGTTAGACTGGAGAGAGAGAGAGCACGTAGAGGAAGATGAAGCTGCAATAAACCACCAACCCTCTCTGGATGCTTTAAGAACATGCGGGTTATATAAGTATTGGACCATACCGGGCATGAGGGGCCAGGTAAGATTCTTGGAATGGCTGGTTGAGCGATGGAACGTTCAAGATCAATGTTTTTACATAGGAGGGCACCAGCTCGAGATAGAGCCCTCGGATGTATACTTTCTTACTGGCTTGCCAAACAGAGTGAGCAACTCAATCTTGCGGGGACCAAGCCGGGTGGCCAATCCCTTGATGATCTCCGCGAGGAGTGGTGCAGACCCGGACTCGCCATAAAAAAGGCGTAGAGATAAAACACATCGCTTTGCCGGAACTCAGAGTCATTGCGTTCACGGTTACCAGAATTTGCGGCGCGGCCGCTTTACACATTGCTTCCGGATCCCAAATGCGGATGGCAGTTGACTGTTACCAAGGCACCATCTTCAACTGGTGTGAAGCTGTGTCGGCTCATATGAAGAGCCAACTGACCAAGGCAAAGAACGGACGACTAAAGACTTTTGGATATGGGCCTATAGTCGTGAGCTTTGCCTTGGAGAGAGTTCCAATGCTGATCCCTCAGCAACTCACTGTTGATGACTTGGGTCCTTGGGAGCCAAAGCTTATTCGATGGGTTGCGGTGATGGCCCGGCATCCTGACGAGGGCACGGCAGTGGTTCGATTCTCAGACAGTTACTTTGACTGGTTAGAGGGCCAGCTTTTTGTGATACAAGACTTTCCATATGCCGGAATGGATTTCAGAGGTGATCCGGACATGGTTCTTCCACAGGGAGAACAATGGGACGACAGAGGTACTTTTATTTTCACAAGTTTTCTAGTTATGTATTTTTTATTTTTCATATATATCGTCTCAAACTAACAGTAAAATTTTCAAAATGCAGATGTTGGTCCACAGCGTCCAGCCAATCTCCGGCCTTATGATAGATGACATCCAGCTGCACCGGCACCGGCCCCACAGGATGCGGCTGCAGACGTATTAGCTGAGTTGGAGCATGACCTAGATCGTATCACGGTAGACATACCTGAGACTACTATGGACGACATTCCTATCAGGCTTCAACGTTTTGTAGTCGCGGTCCTTGGACCGTTTAGGAGGTTTCTATGTAAGGTAGCCCGCGCAGTGGTGTCATACAGAGAGCACCACCAGTGATTGACTAGTCACTTTTTGTAGTCACATGTGACATTTTTGACTTTTTGTACTATCATTTTGCCGATCATAAGGTGTTTTCAACCTATGATCGAAGACGATGTATATATTTTTTGGACACACTTCTATCTATATATATATCACTATTACCGGCTTATCTTGTTTAACATGTATGATGAAATGTCTTTAAATTTACTTGCATGATTATTATAAATGTCTGTCCAACACTCGAGAAGCAATTGCATCTGCTAATGTATTCAGGGACCTTGGAATATGTTGATATTCAATGTAATCAAATTCACGTTCCAAGAGACGCACTCTCAAAAACAACCTTAACAACACAGGATTTCTAATGGCATAAACTCTATTAAGCTGTAATACAACAAGTTCAGAATCTAACCTCACAATCAAACGTCGAATTCCAAATGAAATAGATTCGGATAATAATTCAACCACTGCACTGTATTCTGCAATGTTATTCGTTGTTTGACCGAGGCTTACCCCATGCATAGAAACTAACTCGTCAGAGGGTGAATAGATAACCCAAGCTGCGGAAGAGATATTCCGTGTACTACGACAAGCACCATCAGCAAATCCAATGTATGTTTGGAGAGGCGTCGACATCTACAATATCAAGAGTAAAACCAAAATAAGCCAGAATAATGACGAAAACCACACTCGCTAAACTAAGCACACTGACTAAACTAACACACTTGCTAGCTAGAAAGGAAATCTAACCTATCTAAAAATTTCTCCATCCATCACTTTAAGCATAATACCTCTTTAGGTAAAGTCCATTTCTGGGTTTGCCCAAAGAGTCCCCATCAAAATCAACTAGCTCATAAGCCCCTTTTGCTAGCTTTCGCTTTACAATGTAGGGCCCATGCCACATGGGAACGAATTTTCCGGCACCTAGCTTATCGTTAGCTTGATCATATAATAGTACTAGGTCTCCTTCCGAAAAACTTCGAGGAGTTACATTTTTATCGTACTGAGCTTTCATTCGTTTTGCGTGAGTCTCGATAGCTAAAGTAGCGTCACGTCGAGTCTCATCTAATTTAGCCAAGTATAACAACCGTTTCTCCTCTTCGGAAGTAGCTGGAAGTAATTCGACAGCCATTTGAAGTGATGGGATTTCGCACTCAATAGGTAACACAGCTTCTAAGCCATAAACTAGCTGGAAAGGGGTGAAACCTGTTGAATTTTTCACTGAAGTTCGATATGCCCATAGCGCCGAAAATAACATGTTATGCCAATTCGTTCGATGGATACCAATGATCCGTCGAATCATGATGACTAGAACTTTGTTGATTGACTCAACTAAACCGTTGGCTTGCGGATAATAAGGTGTAGAGCTATCGTGGCGCAAACCAAGCTGGCTTGTAAGCTCAGTCATCATGATATTTCGAAAATGGCTCCCATGGTCAGTAATGATTGCTTGTGGGACACCAAACCTAGTTATGATATGATTGAATACGAAAACTGCAGCTGTCTTGCCGCTTGCGTCGAATGTAGGCATCGCCTCGGCCCACTTAGTAAAATAATCAACCGCGAGGATGATATACGCATGCCCCCCGGCCGAGTGAGGGTTACAAGTAATAAAGTCAATACCCCATTTGGCGAATGGACCAGCGGCAATTATAGGGTGGAGAGGAGCAGGTGGAGCGCGCATCTTTCGATCAAACACTTGACAGTTGTGGCATTTTCTGACGGCAAGGATACAATCTTTGAACATAGACGGCCAGAAATAGCCAGCGCGCAACACCTTCTGAGCTGTGGCATACCCAGACATATGACCGCCACATGCTCCAGAGTGACAATCATTCAAAACTCTCTCAGCCTCATCGTGAGTTAAACAACGTCGAAAAACTAAGTCTGCCCCCAGGCGATAAAGTGTATCTCCAATAATTCTGTATTGCTGGGATTGAAACCGAATTTTTCGACGGTCTTCCTTGGAAGCTTCAGGCCGAAAGGTTTGGGTTTGGAGATAGATGATTATATCCCCATACCACGGATCTACAGTGCTAATAAGAAACAAAGATTCGTCCGCAATGGACTCCTCTGCCACAGTCTCTGTGTCAGCACTCGGGAAATCACACATCAATTCCGCGAAGACTAAAGATTTCTTAGACTTGGACTTCTCAAACTCCAAGTCGAACTCTTGCAGGATGACGATCCATTTAGAGTACTTGCCCCCTAGCAGTTGTTTTGTCAAGATATAAATCATAGGGTTGCAATCCGAAATAACAGTAGTTTTGCGGAGAAGAATGTAGTGACGAAACGCTGGACAGCTTGAACGGCTGCCAGGGCCAATTTCTCCACATGTGAATATTTTAACTCAGTTGGATTTAAGGTTCTGCTAAGATAATATATCACATGCTCTGCCTTGAATTCATCTTCTTGAACTAACACCATTCCAATGGTGGAATGCGAAGCTGCGAGGTATAAGAAGTAGTCCTGGTTGTAGTTGGGAGGATGCAATAACGGTGCATGGGTCAACGCGTGTTTTAATGCATCAAAAGATTGTTGGGCAATCTCGTCCCAAAAGAATTGTACGTTCTGTTTCAACAACCGTGTAAAACCTTTAGTGACCTCGGCGTAGTTAGGGATGAATCGGCGTAAAAAGTTTGCTTTCCCTTGCAAACTTTGGAGTTGGCGCAAACTCGAAGGAGGAGGCAATTGGATGATAGCCTCGACTTTCGAGGGATCGACGCGAATGCCGGCTTTGGAAACAACAAATCCCAGCAATCGACCTGTTTCTATACAGAAAACACACTTGTGGGGATTCAACCGAATTCGATAATGCCTACACCTCATAAAGATTGCTCGTAAATGGACAAGGTGATCAGCTCGGTGTAAAGAATGAGCAGGCAAATCATCGAGATAGGGTTGCACAATGTGCTTGATGTCATGAAACGCATAAGACATGGCCCGTTGAAAAGTGGCACCGGCATTCTTAAGCCCAAAAGGTAATTTGCAATAAGCAAATGTCCCCCATGGACAAATGAATGCCGTTTTTGGTTGGTCGGCAGGTAGAATATTGATTTGATTATAGCCTGAGAAACCATCCATGAAGGAAAACATCTCACTTCCGGCACAATCATCAATTATTTGATCGATATAAGGCGTAGGATAGTTGTCTTTTGGACAAGCTCGATTGATATCCCTATAATCGATACAGATTCTTATTGTTCCTTGTTTTTTATTGACGGGAACAATATTCGATACCCAATCCGTTAACGGGATCGGATAAATGAAACCTGCTTTCAACAGCTTTTCGACTTCTGCTTTGATTGCAGCTGCTTTTCGAGGGTGAATCTGACGCAACCGTTGCCGAATGGGTTTAGCATCCGGGTAGGTTTTGATTTCATGAACAACAATGGCAGGATCGATTCCTGGCATTTCCTCGTAGGACCAGGCAAACACGTCGCGGAATTCTTGGAATAGGGCCTTGTAAGTTTGGATTTCTTCTTCAGTACATGCGGCACCTATATGAATGTTCTCCTCAATTCCGGGCTTCACTGATATATCAATGGGAATAGTACGAGAAATATTCCCTAAATTCAGCTCTGAATCAGAATGTTTCGTTGGATCCTGAGCGTCTTTGACATATTCAGCGGTAAAGATAGATGAAAAATCATTTTCAAATGCATCGCCTTAGGTAAAAACGAAGATCTGTGATGGAGATCTTCCCATGGTAGATCATCTACACTTAGGATTTCGCGAAGTTGTTCGTCAGATGACACGTCTTCGGGAAACGTTATCCGTTCTAAAGGTGAGGTGAAAAGTGACTCTTCACTGACCACATTCATTTGGTCGGTTTCGGTTGAATGAAAGTCGGTAAAAGACATAAGAGCTTCATAAGCAATTTCATACGGACTCAACGGCATAACATCACCGAGTGAATCTAGCTCAGAGTCAGAGGGAACATACCAAGGATCATCATAAATAATGTTTTCTGACGTGATCATATGAATCGTTGCAAATGAAGGATCTACATTGAGTGGAGGGAGAGGAAAAGTTCCCAGTAAACCGGAATCCTTAACTAAACCTACACCAATGTCCCTATAAGGGATTGTCGTTTTACCAACATGTTGGATAGTTTCTGAAGAGGATGGGTCGGATGAAAAGTATGTCAGCTGATCAATAGTCACGATCTTACCGTTATGTGGAAACTTAATGACTCTGAAGACCGATGAAACGACCGCTGTCATAGCATATGACCAACTTCGACCCAAAAGAAGGTTGTAGTCTAGAGGGGCATCAACCACTTCCACATCCAGACTAACGGTTTTACCTTCGACCCCTATAGGCAATTCTTGTAGAATACCAAACGGACGGAACCCACGGCCATCAAAGGCCTTAAGGATGGTGGGGGATTGGTTCAACGAAGGAGAACCAAGCGATCTCCAACATTGAATCGACATAATACACGTAGAAGCTCCCTCATCAATCACAGTCCGATGAATAGGCCTGTTTTTGACTATCACTGGATTTGGAAAGCCATTTGATGGGGGAGACGTGGTGTACTATTTTCTAGATCAAAGATCATTAGGTTCGGGTCCTGAACATCGACAGCTCCGATAGCCGACAAAAGCAATTTTCGTTGCGCTGGACATGATTGCAGCACTTCGAGTGCCGACATTGCTGAAGGTGAAACAGCTAAGTCTTCAACAATGTTGTAATTCTGGGCTGCTCTCGCATGTGGATTGAAAGCAGACCTTCGAAGTACACCCTTGGCGGGCGGCTTAATCACTAAGTCTGGGTTAGGTTTTTCGATCTGTAGTGGATCGGAACCAGGAGTGAGGTTGATGGGTTAGAGTGAGAAGATTCTGCTTCTTTACCATCAACAGGAGCCTTACTACCATAATCTTGCGATCGAGTCGCAATCCTGACATGAGACATCATCAAAATGGGTTCTTCACTGGCATTCGAAGAAGAACCTATCATCTTATTCTCCTGCTCTGGAAATGGATTCTTTAACACAGCAGGAGTGGGAGAACCTTTAACTATTTTCACTACCTCGGCCCGATGAGGGCAGTCTCTCGTAAAATGATCTTCTTCACAAATGAGACAAGGATAACGAGGTTTGCGCTTTTCGTCATTGGTTTCCGATTTTCTGTTTTCTCCTTTGGAGCCTTGTCTGCTTTGGCCTTCTTCTTTCCTTTCTTCTTTCCACCGTTTTTTGGTTTGGCCGTAGATGACTCTACGCGTGAATGTCGGCGGTGAGTTCAGGAGAAGACTCTCCTGTCGGAGAATCAGGCAAAGTGATAATTGGAGTAGTTGAAGCCTTGGAAGACTTCTTCTTGCTCTTCGTAGTCACGATACCAATCATACCATCAGCGGCATGAGATCCCGAAGGAGCAGCAGCGATTTGGTTTGACTTTGGAAGATCCGGAATTTTCTCGTGTAACGTACCCGACTGAGTGTAAACTAAGTCAAGGTATTGTGCTTGAGCAATGACTTGCTCCTCAGTAACTACTCCGGCCTTAGCTACATCTTCAGTAATTCTTGGTAATAATGATTTGACAAACCATTCAGCTAAGATTTGGTCCGGGATAAAAACTTTCACTAATCTCCTTCGACGTCTCCACTCATGGATGTGATCAGAAATGTACGTGGATGTCGATTGTTTTAGCGAAGTTAATAATTCTGTACCATTATCGTATCTGACTGGTAACTGAAAATGAGTTAAGAACGAGGTAGCTAACTGGCTAAAGTTGTAAAAAGAGGCCCGTGGCAACTCAATGTACCACTTGGCCGCGAGACCAATGAGTGTACGCTGGAAAAGACGTAAGCGGATGGAATCATCTGAGATGGAATTTGATGCACACCAGAGGTGGTAAGTCATCACGTGATTGGACGGATCCTCTCCAGACTTACCTTCGAACTTGGGTATATCGCTGGGCAACTTATTTGGCATTGGCGGCCAGAACTGAAGATATTGAATTGGATCGTTCGTTAGGCGCGTCAAGTCGGGTAAATCTAAAGTTGCAATAAACGGTAACTGCCGGTTAGGATCTCTAAAATTCTGAGTCACAATACCAGCCCCAGGAGGAGGATATCCAGGATAACTAGGAACAGGAGTCGCATTGGGGATATTATATCCTCCTGGAAAACCAGGATTAACCGGACCGTACTGGGGTTGCTGAGGTTGTTGATAAGTGTACCCAGGATACGGTTGATACTGGTAAACCGGTTGTTGGGCAGCTTGCCCAGGTTGATACTGTCCCTGGTACGGAGGTTGAACAAATTGAGGTTGAGTAGTAACAACCGTACTTGTACCAGGTTGGCCTACAGGCATCTGGACTGTGGTTTGAACCGTAGATCCAGACAACGGTACAGATGTCTGAGGAGTGGTTACAGGGACAGTAGAAACCGGAGCTGCCGATACTCCAGAAGTAAGCATGGTAGATGAAGCGGTAGTTGCTGCAGCCGTGTGAGGTGGAGTACCAGGTGCAATTGGCGGCTGAGTAACTACCGAAGTTACAGGGGTCTGAACACTTGACTGGACAGGTTGCGGTTGCTGGGGTGGACCAGGAACTACAGGTTGTCCTGCTTGAGGTACCGACTGTATACTTGGCTGCAACATCTGTTGACCCTGTGACGGATCCCATGTTAACATTCCAGGGTATTGACTCGTAACAGGTTGAGGATACTGAGATCCATAGCCGTATTGAGGATAGGGTTGATAACTGTAAGGTGCAGTCCCATATGATTGCCCTTGAGGTGGTTGATAACCTTGACCAGGGTATTGACCCGTAGGTTGATAACCTTGAGGTAAATACGAGTACTGGGGTTGACCTTGACCTTGGGTTGGTATCCTTGAGGTTGATACCCTTGGGGTTGATACCCTTGGGGTTGCCATCCTTGAGGTTGCCATCCTTGAGGTTGATATTGATACTGAGGTTGACTTTGGGGTACATATTGAGGCTGGGGTTGATACCCTTGGGGTTGATACCCTTGAGGTTGCCCCCAGACACGAATGAAGTACCTTGAGGTTGCCCCCCAGGCATTAACGAAGGTTGCCCCCCAGGCGGTAATTGGCCACCTTGAGGTTGGTTAACGGGAGTTGAACCTGACATCATATAAACATCACCTATACTCAATGGTACATTACCACTGTTTCCAACTAATAACCCATGATCAATGGGTCGAGGAGATGCTCCCGCAAAGGTACCAGAAAGTGATTGATACCCAGTAGGAACAGAAGGACCACCATGTAAAAATGATTCGGGACTTTGCGTAAACACAGATGACGGACCAGACATATTTACAGGATTATGAATTCCTCCTGGTGGAAAAGGAGTACGAGGTGTAGAAAAACCTACTGAGTTGTCTAAAAAATTGGTTAAAGCAAGGTACCAAGGTTCACTTCTAGGAGGACTGTAAAAGATGGATTCACGCTCCCTTAGATCAAGGGTAATTATATCTTCAGAATCAGAAACGCCTATTTCTTCCTCTGGAACAAGTTCTTCTATAGCAATTAACCAACAGGAAGATTTTCGGTGATAATTCTTTCTATTCTTGGTGAATCAGGAACACTAGGAGTTGGAGTAACAGGTTCGGAAATTTCAGGTTCTTCGCCTGTTTCACTGGCAGATGAAAAACTACCAGCAAGCTCGAAAACTGTAACAGCTTCGGGATTGTAACCTGTTTCTAAACTTTGGTAATCTGGATGGACTACCAAGGAAGATTCTCCTTCTTCAGGTGAACCTACTCTACTGTCACTAGGTGAAGTTACAAGGACCTTTAAACCTTCTAAAATACTGGGGTCGTCTCGAGGAGGTGAACCCCTGAGTTCACGGGATCTTCTCAACAATTCGGCCACAGAAACAACTTCAGGAGACTGGCCCGCAATGCGACGGGACCGTCTCGGTAATTCCGCCACAATTAAAGATTTTTAACTACAACACACGAAAACAAAGTAAAAAGTTTCAAATCAAACCACCTAAGTCTTCTAAAGAATCAAACAAATTTGAAGCACACGCCTAAATAATCTAGAGTGTCAAAGCACACACAAACAGTATCTTCCGGACCAAAAGCGCTAGTTGGTGATTAGGCCCAACCTCGCAGGATTCAGTACAGAAATGGCGGGTGGAACAGTTACGCCGACAACCTGCTTAATGAATAGACTGGACCAAGTACCTCCACTTTAACCGTCTCGAAGTGAAGCGAACCCCCCAGAAAATCCAAGTGAGTATAGCCGACGTCTGCTCCAGGTACAGTGGGACCTTCCCTCCACCGTCACCTTGGGTAGAATCCTAGATATTATGGCCACTAAGGTTACCAATCACAACAATTACACCTGGGGGAACAGTCTAAACTCCGACAGCACGCAAGGGCAGAGTAACAAGCTCAATCCCCTTACCGGCTCCTTGACAGTAATCCAAGGTTTACCGATAAGTGACCCCTGGCTCCTCGACAATGGTTAATCCGAGGTTTACCGTTTGTAATACGTACTGTCTGGCGTCGTTCCCAACGAGGGAGGAATGATCCCCTCACTGGTTCGGACACGAGCTCGTGCTTCTCCTTTAAGAGGAGCTTTCCCAGAATGTAACTGAAACAATTGGATTTGTTCTACTCAAGATAGACTAACTGTTTGGTTTTGTAGTCTTGGAGAGTTAAGTACTCACCTACTCCAAGACCCTAGCCTAAGCTATGTTGGTGCTTCAGAGCCCTAGAAAATAAAAGTTACTAGTTCAATTTTAATTTAAGCGTTACTTTTAAGGTTGTTCTTTAAGTCAAAAGGTGATGGAAGTGAAACTAGTGGTGTGTTGACTCGACTCGAAACCACTACAAAATGCACCTAGGATGATTTATCCACTACTTTTGCTTTTTCGATGAATTGTTTTAACTAAAAAGTTGAGAGAATGCAATCTTTATAAAAGCAACTTCTTAATTGAAGACAATCAAAGAAACAATTCGTTTTTCTTTTCCAAGCATAAAAACATAACTTCTCTTTACATGCACGAAAAAAACTCTTTTCTTCTTCGAAAAACAAAAAGCTACTTGAAACAAGACTTTTAAAGAAGATGTTTTTGTATTTTTCTTTTAACAAAGCAAATAAATCTAATATAACCAAAAATCAATCTTTAACAACTATTAAAATCTATGAAAATCCACTCGTAAGCAAACTAAAGGGAAATTTTTCTAAGCAATTCTAACAAGGCCAAAACTAGTAATGATTATTCTAAGGTGTTTTACTTGATCACAATCGAATCAAGGACTAGCTTATTGCAGAACCAAAAACTAGCCAAAACAAAACTCTAATCTTTTTGTTCTTTTTGTAAAATGGAAATCAACACTTTATAAACAAGCAATTCGAAATTTGACCCAAAACAACTTAAATGACAAGCTGCTCAAACAAGGAGACTTTACGACAGGCCCGACTTCTAAGAAGGTTGACTAACCAGAGAGATCTAAGGCTGGACAACTTTCTACGCTCAAAGTCACTACAGAACCTATCCAAAAATCAAACCCTAGGTATAAACTTCGTTGAAATCCACTAAAACACTCAAAGCTTACAAAACAAGTTCAGGTGAGAATTCTTGACAGGGTACTAAAGGATCTGGGCAGAAAACACTAAGAAAAACCAAAATCTAAAGCAATTTAAAGCAAAAATGGAATTTTCTTAACTTTTACAGGAAGACGCAGGCCACTCGTTGTCACAGGTGCGGGCCCGCTCTGTGCAGACGGCAACAGCGCGTCCAAGGACGCACTGTGCTGTACTCAGAGGGTGCGTCCTTCTGGAAAAAGGAAGAAAAACCAAATCTAACTAAATCTAAAGCTAAGCGGCCCAAATACTACTTCTCACAGTCAAAAACAAGAAAATAAAAATGATTTTCTCAAAGCAAAGTTCATATAAAGGAAACGACTCTCTCATTAATGGATTCCCCAGCGGAGTCGCCAATTTGTCGTGGCGGAAAAAGTCATTTGGGCTGACACAACTGACCTCCCTAGGAGTATAAACTCTCTAGCGACAAACAAGAGAAAATGGAGTGATCTTTCTATAAATATACCTTTTACAATATGAAAAGTACAAGTGTTTAGGCTTACCTTATTCCAAAACGCTATTGTTGAAGTCCGTTCTTGACGATCCGGATGAGCTCCCCCTTCAAGTCAATTCCTGCAACCACAAACAATCAAACAATTACCGAGCACTTGTATTTCATATAATAAAACATACATTCAACATGCAGACCAAGGAACACATGAAATAACTCATTGACACAAGCTATTGAGAAAAATAAACCAGTTTGTATTAATAACGAAACAAAGAAACTCTTACAACCTGGCCTTGGTGTTGTGCAAGTTCCTCCCAGGGTCCATCAAGTGTTTTCCTCTACTTTGACAAAGCTCACCCACTTCCAAGTAGAATCATGTAAAGACAATCTCTCCTCACAAAGGTTCTAATGGAAGACCTAAATCCTGCAGCATTTACCCAAAGAAAATGTATAGCTCCAACCTCTTCTCCTTCTGGCTCAATGCCTTTATTTATAGTGCTGTAAAGAGGTTATTCAGGTCCACTATCAATGGGATCATCCCCCTCTATGGGTGGGATAGCTCCCTTATTGATGGGATAAGTCCCCTCTTAATAGAGATACATGAACCAACTGGAGGCGCATCCATTTCATCAAACCGACCTCTAGAATGTTCTAGAAGTAACCACAAGTAACTTTCTCAAGATAAAACTTGCGCATTTTTCCTTTTACAGGAGGACGCACCTGTCCTTTAACATACAGAGCGTCCATGGACGCAGCTTTTGTGAACATGGCCTGCGTCCCCGCAGGTAAGGCTAGAGAGACCCTGCGACCCCAGAGATAAACATAGTTTTTACAAGACTTTCTCTCTTCTTTGAGTTTGAGATGGATAACAGAGGCATAGACTTGCCTAAGAGGGTAGCATGACTGTTGATTTGAGCCATACTAACTGTAAGTAGTCAAGGTGACATTTTTTAGTGTAACATTCTCTTTATCATGAATATCTTAGTAAGCTCCACATTGGATCATCCTCTTCAACTTTTGGTTTCTTCTACATCGCTATGCACCAATCAGGCCTGGTGGTTAGCCATGACCAATCCAACCTCCCTATCTCATCTCGAGTAGGGGATAAAATTTCAACACATTGGTAGCCAATGGATTGAAGTTTCAAAAATCTATCACTTCTTGTTTTGTTAAGAAATTAGATGATATTCTAAAAGTGGAGGTTTGTGCTCCACATTCCAAATCATGTTCCCTTCAATTTGTAGAACATGGTCTTTTGGGCTGGTTTATGGGTCTGTGGCCATCACATATATCTATCAATTTATGGGTTAAGATTTTTTTTTTAACCATTAATAAAAGTGGATATCACCTCTTCCTTCTGTAGTAAAGGGGTTTTCACTCTTTTTTTCGAAAAAAATCAGATCAAGGTATAATCTTTTGGATTGGACCATATTTCATGGGTTCCCAAGGGCTATATTTGGATTGACGGAACCCAAACTTCAACCCTAAATGCGATTTCCCCTATGTTATTATAGTTTGGGTTAAAATTCCATTTCTTCCCATCCATTTTTATAATGATTCCACCTTCAGAAGCATTACTAACACTTTGCGAAGGTATATTGATTGTGTAGAGCCTCAATATGGTCTCTTCTCCTGTGCCTAAATCTATGTGGAGATAGATCTAGATAAAGGTATCCCCATTGTAATCAATAATAACCTAGATAGTTGGTCCCATATGAAAGAGGTCAACTATGATGAACTCCCCTTCAAATTTAATGTTTTTCATGAATATGGTCACTTTGCTAGGAACTTCCCTAAAAATCAAGATGACTAGGAAAAGAAATGAGACTTGGGAGATTAGAGGAAACAAGTGAAAAACAGGATGGGATATAATAGATAGAAACAGCCCCCAAATAAGTAGTAGGAATAATCATATAAGAAAGGTATGTGATAAAAATCCTTGAAGATTAAATCCACTAGAAGTGGGGAAGGAAGGAGCAAATTAGTAAACAAAGGTGATTCTAGAAATAGGTATGAAGTTATTAGCAATGAAGAAGAAGAAGGGGAAATCCCTCAACAAAGGCCCCTTAAAATAGATCAACCAATAAATCAACTTGATACCCAAGATCTCATAGAGTTGGTAGCTGAACCAAGGTCCAACAAAGAACTAGAAGCTAATCAAAAAAATTTCTCAAAAGGAGAAGAAGACTTCCTCTTCCCAAGAGAGGGTAATGCAAGGGTGATTTTTAGAAGTTTATCTGATGAGAAATCTAAAGAAAAAAATGAAACATACTAAAATCCAATTTGTCAAACCAAAAGGTATAAAAGCATAGAAGTTTAGATAGAGAAAACAAAAGAGGAGAAATAATTAGGTCACCAAACCACCCTCTAGCACCTACAAATTGGGTAAATGAGAAATAAGGGAAGCAAAAGAGGCTTTGGCACCATCGGATCTAGAGGGGCATCTCATAAAAAAAGTAAATAATGATATTTCTCTCCTAGAATTATAGGGGACTTGGGTCTAAAAAGAGAAGAGCAGAATTAAAATCTATAATAAGAATAGAAATAATCTTAGTGGGTCTAATCAACAAGACCAAAATGGAGGACCAATAGATCCTTGCACAACACCATAAGATATGGAATGGTAGTGGAATTGCTTCAGTCAACACTAGAGGAGCTTTATGAGGCCTTTTCACTCTCTATAATTCTCGATAATTTTATCTTTGAAACTCCTGCAACTTAATACATGGGTTAGAAACCTCCTTCTTGGATCTCATCTCCAATCAGGTATGTTCTATACTCAATGCCTATATGGAAGTCCATTTTAAAGAAAACAATAATGTTGGGCCTCTCTGCAAGGCCTTCATGAAACTAAGTTTGGATCCTTCAACATGTGATCTCCATTTTATGTATCATATTCATTTTTGTAGAAGTAGTGGTTTGGCTTATGCTAAGTAGTAAGATGATGGATTTCCAATTAGTAAGTTTATTAATTGAGCTTACCTTAGTTCTTGAACATTTATCTCCATTTATTACTAAATTACATTTGTGGCAACTAATAACACCATATAATATGAAAAACTTGAGATATTTAATTCACCCTATAAAAACATCGTCTATTATCATTATTTATTTTCCATTATTAACTCTTCATAATCACACACTAAACTGAAATTAAAATTTAAATAAAATATACAAATAATATTTGACAATAACTCTTTAATAATCATTCCATAAATGATAAGAGACCAAGATTATAGAAAAAAAGATTGTTCTTATTGACTTTATTTGTATGCATCGCATTATACTCTGAATCATGTTTAATTATATAATGATTAGTTTTAAACTAACTATTATAATAATTTTATATCACAAATAATTTTCTACTAGCTTATTAATAAAAATCAAATAACCTACATTATAACGAGTGAGAATGCATCGTCATATACAGAAAAAAAAGTGAGTTTCTCCCATGAGTTCGATCACATGCGTTGTGGAAAAGCTTGGATGGTTTTGTTAAAATAAAATAAATAATGTAAAATAGAAACCATAAATTTTAAAACTATATTTTTGATAAATAATATGTTGTATATAATTATTATAATATGTGAAATTAACTCAAACAAAAGTAATTTTTTGTTCAATAAAAAAATAATAAAAATAATTTGTGTTATAGAGATCAAAGATATTTGAGAAATAACATAAAAGTATAAGGTATTATGTTTTTTGTATTTATAATTAAATATGGTATTCTTTTTTGTTAAGTTGGGTAGCGTTCATATAGTAATTTTTAAGCAAAAATTTATATATAATATTTGGGTTGTGGCAAGGAAAACCAAATTAGTAGCATAACATAATTTTTTGACACAGTGTAAAGAATTTGAATAAAATTACAAAACTAAACAAATTTTCACTATTATGACAATTATAACTTGTGTTTTAGGCTGGGAATCCTCTTATAACAAAATATATAAGAAAATTGAAACTAATGAATAACATGACAAACTTGATGACATGAATTAAGTAGTTGGAGAATCCAACTAAATAGTATTAGGTGAGCCTATTTCATCCTTAGAATCAACAATCTCTATATTTTCTAACTTCTTCGCTAGCATAACTGCCTTCTTATCCAACTTCTAAAGCTGACCCTACACTTCATCCACACTTAATAAAATATCCTTTTTCTCCTCTAGCCACTTAACCAAGACTCTACCCATGATTCTCTTCATATCCAACTTCTAAAGCTGACCCTACACTTCACCCACACTTAATAAAATATCCTTTTTCTCCTCTAGCCACTTAACCAAGACTCTACCCATGATTCTCTTCAGTTGCTAGTATATGTTCACAATTTGCATATACTAGGTTTGCGTCTTCCTTATCCTACTTGTCTCTAAGACCTTGTTTCTATTTTGGTCCTCAAATTCAGTATTTGAAATAAAATGATGATCTATCCTTGCACCATATTCAACATCTTCAATCTCTCTTCTAACTCAAGGACGAGTGTTCCTGAAATATATTTATGGAAACTACTCTGTTATTTCTACTTCTTCAGTCTCTCTTCTAACTTAAGGAAGAGTGTTCTTGTAATATATTTAAGGAAATTACTCCACTATTTCAACTTCTTCAATCTCTCTTCTAACTCAAGGAGGAGTATTCTCGTAATATACTTCAACAAACGTCTATGTGATTAACTAATCCCAAGAAAAGGGGCTTGTTGGGGTGGTCATGAGTAATGCTTGCCCCTTCTCCCACTTGAGTCCTACTTTGTAGGAATAATTGAAAGGCCAACTGAAAGAAACCATAGAGGGTAGATGGAAGCCCTAAAAAAAATTATTAAAATATTGATAGCAACTTTAAGAGGGGAGGAATAAAACAAATAATTTGATACCCAAGGAGAAATAAACTTTCTCCCCTTAGACCATTCTAGAAACCACTGAAGTAGATAACATAATAAGGGGAAGGGAAGGGGATTGATAAGATTGAGATCCAAGAAATTAGCGAAGCAAGTGAAAACATTACCATAAAGGAAGAGGTTCCACTAGGGTGACCAAAGGAAAATATAGGAGAAATCTAGAGCATATTTATTTAAAAAATCATAGATTCTAAAGAAACCAAATACCCATTGAGAGAAGTTTCTTATAAGAATCCTTTCAAGTAGAAGTCCAAGAAATGAAGGCATGGTATAAAGAACCTCATGACACATAAGAGCATCAAATACTTTTACGTCTGTAAGCTCTAGCCAAAGACATTAAACGTATAAAGTGAATAGTGGACCAATGATAACAAAACAAAGCTAAAAAGGGAAATTATGTCACCTATCATAGAAAATGAACCTAGAAGAGAGCTAGGGAAATAGAAATCGTTCTTAAGAGAGGCTTTATTACACCTTTTCTGAATTAAAAAACTTTAACAATACAAAATGAAAACCACGCGTTCATCATCCAAGCCATATTTTCAACGAGTCGATTTCTTATAGCAAACATAAATAACAAATGACCAACATAGACACTTTCTATATGAAAACTTCCTTACTCCCAAAAGCTTGAGGAAGCACATCCATCAAGCATAAAGATTCAAGACCAAGAATGTTGTGTCAGCCAATCGAACTATAAAACTTACTCATCAGATGGTTAATAGTCCATGTAACCTTCATAACCACAAATTTATCATATCCTTCTCGAACAACTTGATTTCCTATGATGCCAAAGTATGCCAAATCGATAAACCGTATAGTGGTCAAGATCATAAATCCTTGAAATCATGAATCCCATTAATTCTTGCATGATTTTCGCTAGTGAGGGATCCTCAGTCACCGCCCCACCCCTTCAACTTCCTTTCAATCAATGTCCTAGACATTGAAAATGGAGCTATGGTTCACCTTATGTAGGGGTTGAGATCTTCTTGAACCAAATCCATACACTAAGACCGTAGTGGTTTGTCATTGACTTTAGCCCACAAAGAGTCCAATGCACCACTAGCCATATTTCCTCCTTCACTTACTACACTGTTGGCTAATTTATTCCCAGTTCATCTCCCATGTGATAATAATAGGAAAACGCTTGAGAGAGAAGGGAGTTTATTCTTTATAGAACTCCTTATAGTCTCCATCACCTAAACACTTTGGACACGTGAGATCCATTTTAAATTATTTTCACCATGGTTATTATCAATTAACAATCTTGTTTTATTAGTAGGTTGTTATATTGATGTTGAATGGCTATTCAAAGCCCATATTCCAGTGCAAAAAGTTACCTTGAATTGCTTCTATCGATTCCCAATGAGCCAAAATAAATATGTAATATAGCTTCATGAGAGATTTTGAAGGCTCTCCCATATGTAGCTGGGCTTGGGTTTCCTTTCAAGGTCCCATAAAAATTTAATTTTATGGCTTCTGGGGGAGGACAAATCCATTTTCTTGAATTGGAGCATCTAGGTTGAGGGATTAAATTAAAGTGGGTTTGCATGGATCATTGCGTTACCATTCCTATGGAGACCAACTATGAGATAAAATAATTTCACTAATAGATTTGATTATTCTTCTGCAAATTTTTTCATTTGATTGCAAAGTATTTTTGCAAATTATTTTGTTGTTTTCATTCCTAGTCTCCCATTCAATAACTCTTCGGAGCGACTACCATTCTTAATTAATTATACTCTATGAGAAGTCTGAGATACACTACTCTAATATTATGGTTAGAATGTCTCTAACTCTATCATATTTATGAAATATAAGAGCCACTTTATCCCAGAGGATAGACACATATGAGCAAGAGTTATGTAGGGTCTCTAAGGATTTAGATTTTTGACAATATAAGTGACAAAAGAGATTGGTCTAAAAAGCCACATATTTGAAACTTATCCCAAGTTAACATCTTCCTATGTGCAACCTACCATAAAAATAGTGAAACCTTCAACCATAAGCCCATTTTCCATATTTTACTCCATATGTTTTCTTATAGCGGTTATGAGAATCTTAAAATGATATTGTATGCCTCTTTTAAATTGTAGTTTCCTCTTTCCTTGTAACCCCATCAAAATTTATCAAGTCCATTTCGAAGTTTTATTTTCCTTTCCTATTTCTTTCTCCATAATTTGTCCATCACATTCCTCCTATTTGGAAGTAATAACTATTTTTTAGACAAATCAAATTCATTATTCTTGATGATTAGCTTTGGTTTATCAATATTCAACTATTGTATCCTTACCTTGTTGAATTTTTTTTTTCTTTTTCTTGGAATTTATCCTCCTATTGTAATTTAGGCATTTGATTCCAGGAGTCTTCTTAGAAATAAACATGATGTAATTATTACACCTCCTAAACATTATGATACTATATGAGGGAGCAGTTTTCTGACGATACATGTTTTTATCTATGAGCCTTTAATGTCCTCATATATTTAGATTAGTTTGTGTTCTTCAACATCTAGAACATATTCCTTTTTGCAGAGTTTTCTCCAAATATATGTATGAGAGTGTTGTAGCTACTACAACCCCCTCCAAAAATTTTCCTACGCTTCAATTTTGGATCCTACCTTTTGTCTATAAGAACTATCATTTTCATTTTCGTCAAGTGTTCCTCTTGATTCTCTAGTGTCGCAATCACTTATCTTTTCATACAACCTTTGTGTGTTGTCTTAATGATCCAGGTGGATGTTGGTGGCCACGCACCTATCCCACTTGGACCCCCACAACTCTCTCTTTCAGTTTTTCAGTTTCCGTAATGGTAGCACAATTTACTATTTTTAGCAGTTTTTCAGGTCGTGAACTTCCGGAGCCGTTTTGGGGTCCTAAATGACGTTTTTTTGGAAAGATGGGAGAAACATGGGTCCATGGACTAATTTTTCTCATCCCAAAATTGTATTTCTTGGATAGATCTTTCTAATGAGATATTGTGCGTGTCAAACGGAGATGGTATGCCAAAGTTACGACCCCAAGAAGTTGATGTACCAATTTAACCAAACGGGGCCCACAATTTGGCGTTTCATCTTCTACGATTAGGTTTTTGGATGTTTAGGGTTTTCCATTGCTTCTCAACAATAAATAGGCCTTTGAGCGTCATTGTAACACAGTTCAGAGGCATGTAGTTGACACATATCTTCTCAGAGATAAGCTACCATCGCCCTAGATGGTTTATTTACATTTCCGTTTGTAAGCATATTTCAGTGTTTTACATTAATGAAATGAAGTATTATTTCCACTGCATCTCTGTGTTTATGGTTATCTTTGTAATTTGTTGCGTTCCTGTTTAAATCTGGATCAGTGGTATAAGAGCGGTCTGCTTTTTCTTTGTTTTTCTTTGCATGCCCCAATGAGGTCGGGATATAAGGAGTTAGGGCTTGAACTAGTAAAACCTTTGCAAGACCAGCCTCACAAATCCCGACAGCCTCCAATGGCAGATGAAAAGAAAGATGAGGGGCCAGGAAATCCTATCAAAATCTTGAAGAATCCCTCGAGCGGCAAAGGAATGTGATGATGGACAGCTTTGCCCAGATCCTTCAGTGGCTACCCAGACGCAACGCATTGGCTTCCAACAGCTACTCTGGAAATGCCACACCATTTAAGGTACAAGTTAATTTTGAAATCCCCATATTTGAGGGTCAGATAGACGCAGATGCTGTAGATAAATGGTTAAATCTATGAGAGCGTCATTTTTTTTTCATGAATTTTCGAGTTAGGAAAAGATTGTTTTCACTCTTCTCAAAGCAGTCCCCCACGTCAAGGACTGGTGGGAAACCTACTGCGAGCAGAAGGATGAAAGTACAGACTCACTGTTCTCAGTCACACCCACTTGGAATTCCTTCTGGGATGCCATCAAGGAGTAGTACTACCCTGTCAAAAGCTATGAGGACAAATACATAAAGTGGACCACACTGCGGTAAGGACGGGACCAAGATGTACTAGAGCACAAACATTTTTCATACCCTTTGTACATAGTTGGGTATTAAAGATTCTGAGCTGGATCTGGTACTCAAATACCGTGACTGCCTACACAGATACATCCAGGAAGAGATGAAGTTCCTGAACATCTCCTTGCTCAGACAGTGTACCAATACGCTGTCAAAATCAAGAAAAAGTTCAAATAGAAGAAGAGAGACTTTGGATCTGTGAACCAGAAGACCAAAGGACAAAGCCAAGGCGGGGTGACCCAAGATAACCCATTGAAGCCATAAGAAAATAACAACACCATAAAGTCAAAGAAGGACACAGGAAAGTTGTGTGAGTTCCATAAGAGCCCCACTCACACCATAAGTGAGGGTCGGACCAAGAAGTCGTTGGTGGCAGAGTTGAAGGCTTCAGAATTAGATGCATGTTCTGACCCTGAGTCAAAACCCGATAAGGGGAATGGCAAAGGGAAGCAGATCATTGATGCGGAGCCCAGTGTCACTGTTGCCACTGCCAAGATCCATAAGAATGAGCCCGAAGATCCATAGGAGGGGTAGCGTCTTTTCCACTCACAGATTTGGGTGAAGGGTTTACCGCTGCAATTCATTGTCAAGAGTGGCAGCCAAAAGAACCTCATTTCAGTAGAGGTCATGAAGCGGTTGGGCCTACCGACTACACCACACTCGCAGCTGTACAGTATCGAGTGGCTTCACCAAGGACGAGATCTCCGAGTTTGCCAGAAGTGCCGCCTTCCCCACAGCATCAAGCCCTTCACAGACGAGGTATTGTGTGACGTTACACCTCTGGATGTCTGTGATGTATTATTAGGCTAGCCATACTTGTGGAGGTGACATGATCTGTATGAGTCAAGGCCTCGCGCTGTTGTTATTACTTTAGGCAATTCATTATACAGGATACCGGAGGCAGCCCCACCTACCTCTACCTCTTTGATCTCTGCTAAGAAATGCAGCAAGATTGTCTCCCACACTAGGAAATTCATTTTATGTCTGGTTCGCTCCCAAAGTTAGGGGAAGATCATCGCCACATCCATGACTCCCACGAAGGGTTCCTCTATGCATTAGCAGCAGCAGATGGATACAGTCATGAAAGTAGACAATAACATCTTCTCCTCACCCACAGGAACATTGTTGCACTGTCATGTCAAGAATTCATTCAATCTGACTCCTAGAGCACATCTACCCAATAGGCCAATATATCACCCCTCCATTATGAAAAATGACAAGTACAAGAAGCGACATGGTCCTTACACCAGTACCAAGGTTGTGGGGAGCAATGCTTTGGAGCAAAACATTCCCCCATTCCTTTGCTTGCACCGAGTGTTCAATGTGGACCACCCTCTACCATGCTTCCCACCATTACTAGACACATCAGATATTGCAGAATAGCTCACTAGGGACCAAGTTCAGCAGATGGAGGAACTCAACGCAATGGGGACCATTGCTTCCTAAGGGGGGAGGAATGATATAGGTAGATGTTGGTGGCCACCCACCTATCCCACTTGGACCCCCACAGCTGTTTCTTTCAGTTTTTCAGTTTCCGTAATTGTAGCACAATTTACTATTTTTAGCGGTTTTTCGAGTCCTGAACTTCCGGAGCCGTTTTGAGGCCCTAAATGACGTTTTTTGGAAACACTGGGAGCAACATAGGTCAACGGACTGATCTTGATCTTCCCAAAATTGTAGTTCTTGGATAGATCTTTCTAACGAGATATTTTGCACGTCAAATGGAGATTATATGCCAAAGTTACGATCCCAGGAAGTTGATGTACCAATTTACCCAAATGGGGCCCACAGTTTGGCGTTTCATCTTCTAGGGTTAGGTTTTTGGATGTTTAGGGCTTTCCATTATTTCTAAAAAATAAATAGGGCTTTGAGCCTCATTGTAACACAGTTCAGAGGCATGTAGCCACCACATCTCTTCTCAGAGATAAGCTACCATCGCCCTAGCTGGTTTATTTCCATTTCTGTTTGTAATCATATTTCAGTATTTTACATTAATGAAATGAAGTATTATTTCCACTGCATCTCTGTGTTTATGGTTATTTCTGTAATTTGTTGCGTTCCTGTTTAAATCCAGATCACTTAACTAAGTTGTCTTGACAACAACTGAGTCTTGTCGACGACTATTGCACAACTTTTGATGACAAGTAAACACCCTCCCAAACACAAGCTAAATCTTGTCCTGATCTAGCACTGATTACTTGTCTTGCATATGGGAACTGCGTAATCCTTTGCCATTGGAAAGGCCTTAATGAATTGAGCTATGTAATCTTATGAGAAAGGCAGTCATTGAGCAAGTGAAATTCACAATACTCCTTTGAGAGTCAGAATTGCACAATTCACTAATCCAGTGAACTACACAATCCCTTGTCACTAGGAATTGAGCAGTTTTTCTGCCAATGAACTGTCAAATCTTTTAGAACAAGGGAATTGTGCATCCCTAGGAAATAGGGAGTGCACATTCCTATTTGACCATGTGGCATAAGTGTTTAATTATGATCTATGGACAAGTGTCAGTTTCTCCTTGATTTTAGGCATGCAGGTCATAAAACCTAACCCTAATATTGTGGGGGTAAATCTATATAATAGATGCTTGTAGAGCTCATTTTCACATTCGACATTAGAGCTCTCACCATACCCATGATTTCAAGGAGGTTTAGAATTTTTTTGCAATACTTCTCGAGATAGGTTTCTAAAGTATCACTTTTTGCTATTTTTCCTATCGCTTTTGTCGCTTTTTTTTTGCAGGTGCCACTTTTCCTGTTTCTTATTGCAGTTATTAGTGTTTTTACTATTATTACCTTGTACAAGTGTGTTTTAGTATATCGAGCTATTTTTATAGGTGTCACATCCGTCTCTAGTCCTTTTTCTGACCATGAGTTATTATTGTTGGGTCTTTTTATGCATGCATGTTCTTCCCTTTGCATAATATTTTTTGGTCGATGATAGTGATTGATCTAACTCATTCTAAGTGAAATTTAAACTCTTCTCTTACTTAGTCACTTATTTGAAGTTTTCCTCTCTCCCAGGCTAAACTACAACATCTTGAAGGCTTTTTGGCTCCTCCTACCACACATTGTGCAATCCTAAGTAGCAAGCCACCTTCTTGCCAGCTAAACCTATGCAATGCGTAATTACTAGCCTCCTCTAATTGTGCATTGGGCAATCTAAGCTAGTAGTGGCCCAACCTGATCACTGAGACTACACAGTACATAATCCTTCCCCTTTTCTGCCAGCTAAGATTGTGCATTGCGCAATTCCAACCCTCAATCCAACCATCTATCAAACAATACTACGCAATCCCCCCTCTCACTATGCATTGTGAAATTCCAGAGCCTATTCTACCTCCTTGCAGCCCAACATTGCGTAATATCTTCCCTTGGTTAATGTTTTTCTGCTTTAAGATTTATTGTTGAGCTTATCTGTTAGAGATAACTTGTTATCACCATTAGTGCATCTGTTTCCACAAGTACTGTAGGTCTTAAACACATTTCTCTCTCATCAATAGATATCACCATGCCTCCCAAGAGATCATCATTAAAGGAGGCTACAAAGATAAGTTAAAAGGAAGTTGTTTAAATTTGTTTAATATCATTTCCCATTTGTCTAATACACATGTGTACATTGAGAAGGACTCTAATATTAGTTGGAATACTATCAAGGATGCATGCACTGCTATAGAATTTCAAGTAGATATGGAGGATAGACATGTTTACATCAACATCCAAAAGTCAAGGCTTCACAGAGTCGCTTGTAGATACCCAATATTGCCATGTGAAAATGTCATTAAATGGATTATGAAAGGATTGGATATGAAGAGCATGTCTTGAAATAGTGTTAGTGTTAGTGAGCATTGCCTCCTACCAACCACATGATATCCACTTGATTCACAACTTTCTTAAGCATGAGAAACATATGGACTCTTATTTCTATGCAACAATAGGTTATCTACACACTAAGGAAGTGGTCAAGGTGTGGGTAAAGGAACTCATAAAATTTTTCTAGACACTAAACAATACTTACAAGACCAAATCACTTAGATAGGTGTTTCAATATTCGATATTGTTGTATTGTCGAGTTTATGGACATAGAAATACTAAATCCTTCCCAGAATGATGGTTTTACACGCTATATTAGATTGTAAAAAAGGGAAGATATTTAACTTGTCTAATATTGTTACTTGACAACTAAAGATCAAAGTGAACAAAGAAGAAAATCCACCAAAAGATAAGAAACAACAATTGTACTTTTTTCCCTACCTACTAGATGAAATATGTGCTCACAATGCTTTCCCTAGAATGGATTGGAAATGGACACCTAAAGAGCCTCCTATTTATATTTATTGCAAAAAGTTAACAGAATGAAACTACAGAGGAGTCTTTAAAATATTGTTTGATCACTTCTTGAGAGTCTTATACCAGATGATATTTGAATAAGAATCATCTTTCATGTCTTGTGAGGCAATGAATTCAGTGTTGGAAGTTGCAGATTGGTTTGCCTCACCAGATGGTACATACCTCAAAGTGCTTGGCTATTACAAACCATATCATGTATTTCCGAGGTATGCCACAAATAAAGTATTCATGCAAGAGGTTTCCTATTGTCTTGGCATAGGTCTAACCGTAGTACTGCAGAGGAAGAAGAAGGAACCTTGGCTTGATTTTCCCTTGTAGGTGGGATATTACGAGATTAAGAACTTGAAGGCTATATAAGCTAAAGCCAAATAATTGGAAATCCTCAGGTTCAGTATGATAGACTTTCATCAATATGATCCTAGAGGATTTTGCATGAAACATTGTTCCAAGTTGCACTTTTTCTGGCCGTATGGGACCTTTTCCATGCTAGAGGAAGAAAATATCAATAATTGCTATAATGCCTCTTAGACACATACACTAGGAAACTAGGTAGGCCCTTCCATTGCAATTTCAGAGTAAAGTATTTCCGAGGAAGTAAAGTAGCCAAAAGAGTGCAGCCCAATGAGAATCAAATGTAAGAGGAAGATTTCCAATAACCCAGCAGAAGTGAAAAGCCACAAGTTCAAAGTAGACCCAACTATTCTAAAAGTGTTTATGGTAGTAGAAGGGAGAAAGAAGTAGTGGGAAGTAGAGAAGAGATAAGAACAAGAACATAAATAGGAGGAAGCGTGGATGCATAAGAAAGAGAAGCAAAGGAAATAATAAGAGTAGATGCATGAACATTAATAATTAAAAAGAAAGGAGGAAGAAGAAGCCAGGCGAAAGCTGGTAGAAGAGGAAAGGAAAAAACATCCTGAAGAAGAAGAGAGCATACAAAAGTAGGATCAAGAGCTTGTTCAAGAAATTAATGAGAAGATATTACCCCAAGACATGGATATAGAACAAGGGGAACAAAACCAATATTTTGACCTCATGCCTATTGAAGAACATATAACCAGTCAACCTCCACCTCCCCTTATAGATGGGCAAACTCGAGGTGGCGAGGAAGAAATCTCTCCTCTAGATGATGACATGATCATAGATATTTTGAGCTTGACCTTTAATGAGCTCCATGACAAAATTGTACAGGAAATGAGGAAATATTCCCCATTGATATAGCACATCATGCTTTCATTCACCAAAAAGGGGTGATCGTCACTAGCACTAGAAGGAATTCTCAGACCAATGTTGCAACTAAATTAGCTTTTGCAGGAGCTCCAAAAGAAAATACAAATTTCCTAATAGCAAAATGCTCATACAAAGAAATAGGTAACTCGACACTTTTGTGGCAAACATTTTAGCTGCTTATGCACAATTATATAATAGTCTGGATTCCTTGGTTCAAGGACGCAATATCCCCTTAGTAGGTCCATTTTCAGAGACTCAGGGAAAAAATGTTGTCAGGTAGGAGATCGAGGAATACTTGAACCAGCTGAAGCAGATCACTACCAAATAAGAGTTGGAGGTTAATAGACACAACGTGTAGAAGTATATAGGTGGTCCCGAACTGGTCAATATGAAGTTTTTCTTATTGTAGAAAAAATTGCAAAATGGATCCAAAACCATCTACCCAGACGTTATGGAAGCTAGAGTGCATTATTAGCCTAACCTTCCATCAATGTTTGAGGAGACAATTTCACAATACTAAGCTTCACATCAATATCTAACTACAAAATTTCAAATTAAAGTTGTTGAACTAGAGTTTCCTAAAACTAAATCTTAATGCATCTAGTTGTCTTATTAGGTTCTACTCACTTTTGTCCTATATGGGTTTTTTCCTTATTGTATATGTAAGTTGAATTCTAAGAGTTAAATGCGGAATATGAAAAGTCATTAGTTAAAATAAAGAAAAAGAAGTCCAAGAGTCATGAGGGAAGCTCAAAGGTCACAAAGGGAGATGAAGGGTCATCTCATTTGTTATAAATAAATCCTCGTAATTCAATCAAAGGGCTTGGAACCTAATATTTGGAGCCTTGGATTCTCTAGTCTAGTATAGGAGGAATATCATTCTTTGGAGAAGCAAGTGTTGGCTTCATGTTCCACTATTGGGGCTAGTGTAATATAAATGTAATCGTATGATTGGAACTTTCACTTTATAATGAGAAGATCTCAAAGACAACATTCTTTCATGCATATTTCATGAATGTTGTAAGAGTATTATTGATCCAAATGGATCCTAGAAACCATCTAAGTCTTCAAATATCAAAACTATCACATGAGGAAAATCCCTTAGAAAAGGTGGAAAACACTATCGGGAGGCAAAAACATAGAGAAAATAGTGAAAATAAGCTTATCAGTAGTTTAAAGTAACTATGAATCGAAGCCGTCATATCTGGCAGATCAACGGTCCAGATTCAATCGGCGAATCGCAATCGGCAGTGGCAAAGGGAGACTATTGGTGGAGACCACAAGGAATGTGTGATAGCGATCAGTGGGGTCAATGAGGACCGTCGATCAAGCGCGCAGATCGATGGCCCAAGTTGAATCGTGATATCGCAATCGGCAAACAAAGAGGAGCGATTACAATCGGCTGGGGTTATGTGCGATATGCGAATTTAATCACAACATCACATCGGAGTATTATAAAGGATCTGGATCGATAGTAAACATAATTGCGATAGCCGACCTAATAATATTATAAATGATATTATATATGTTTTGAGATCAGGAAAACAAGGTTTTCCTTTGTATTTTGCATTTTTTTTAAATAAACGAAATACAAAGGAAAAGGTGCCGATGTGATATTATGGACTTGAAAGGGTTTATTAATGTTGTTATATATGGTTTCAAGTCTGATAAAGCCATAATACGAGATTTTTCAATGTTAAATGTATTTCTTTAATACAAAGAAACCAGGAGGTATTTTAGGAGGACCAAAGGCGGAAAGAGGTTTTGGCCGGGCTCCACCGGAGCCCGTACATCGGCTGCCACGTGTCCAAGCCCTGGAGAGAGAAAACCACTCTTTTCGGGCAATTAACTCCCATACAAAAGAGCCACCTGAAATGGATCTCAATCGTTGGATCTGGATCTCCCAGATCAATGGTGGAGAATCGATAAGCAGTTAAAAGGTGGACCTGATAGGAGTATTGACCAGATTTGAGGACTTCTGAAGTTCGATGAACAGTGTTGTGGCAGTTTTTCCCATGTTTGAATGCATTTCTCTGTGTAAACAGAGAGTGGCTATTTCAGTGATTTCAAAGGCCCGATGCACTCTTCCGTTGCAGAACAGGTGGCCACCTCCCCTAAAGGCATTAGCAATGATTATTTAATGCTCAGAAGGGGGATTCGAGTAGACAGGGGCCGAGAGATAGAAAGATCGAGAAGATGAAACGAACAGACAACGCAGATGGGCTTTAAAGCCATAGACAGAGAGCAAACAGGACAAGCAGTTCTGAGACAGAGAAAAGATAGAGATATAGAGTGATAGAAGGAGTCTGTGTACTCAGAGAGGCTTGAGAGGTTCAAGCAAACTCTTTATGTTGTATCTGTTGCATGTTGAGACTCAAATTGAGCTCATACCTTTGTAAAAATCTACTTTGAAGACATAATAGAGAGGTCACCACTGAAGGCAGGACCAAGAGATGTAGCCCATAAGTGTTGGGTGAACTCCTTATTAAACTTGTTGTGTTTATATGTGTTTGTCTATTATGTTCTTTTACTGCTTCATTGTCTATGTATTTCGCAATCTTATCAATCCATTGCATAAAATAACATAGGAATGTCCACGCACATGAGATAGTAATACCTTAATAATTGTCTAAGATCATATATCAGATCAAGAGGTATCAGAGCTTTAGGTTTGCTAAGGTTAGATAAGCTTGTGCTAGACTGTTGAATGATAACTAGGTCAAAGCTCAAATTAGGAGAATGAGAACTGGTTGAGACTAACCCAGAAATAGGAATAATCCATCCTAGGAGGAAAATGATAGAAAAAAAGCCCTTGGAATCAGACTCTCAATTCATGGACAGTTTCGTGACCATGAGAGCCATGGTAGAAGAGATGTATCGAGAATTTAAGAAAGGTCGAAGTGAAGATACTTCAACCTCCAAACAAGACAAAAGAACAGAGGAACCTCTTCTCGATGGCCATTCGGAAGGCAAAGGGAAAGGGAAAGAGCCTCCTCTATCAACACCTCCTTCTAGCCCTTTGATTAAATTAGATGTAAAATTTGATTTTCCAATATATGATGGAGAATTAAATGCAGAAAAGCTAGATAACTAGATTAGACAGATTGATGTATATTGCAAGGTGTAGAACATCGATTCACAAAGGAGAAAGATTCAGTTGGCTAGCCTTCACCTTGGAGGAACTGCCCTAGTGTGGTGGGAAGGCAGGACACAAGATGATTTGAATAAGCATGGTAAAATTCTTTCTACCGAGAATGAATTTGTTTTTTCCATTAAAAAACAATTCTATCCACTAACTTACCTGCAACAAGCCATGATGAGTTGGCAAACTCTTCGCCAATTAAAAGGGAAAAGTGTACAAAGCTATACCCAGAAATTTAAAAAAAGAGCTTTAATTCTAGGAATTTCTCTAGACTGACCTGAAACTTTGTTGAAGTATATAGGTGGTCTATACAGCTATTTGAGGCACACCATTCTCATGTTTAACGCTACTAGCATAGATGAGGTATCTGTTCATGCTACACATCTAGAGGCTAGAGGCAAGAATGTGAACCTAGAGATTGGGGGATCATCAAAACCCACTACAAGCAAGAACAAGGAAAAGAAGAAGCAAAAATTAAAGGAGAGGAAGACAAATACTGTACATAAAGACAAACTTTCATGCACTCACTGCAAGAAGGTTGGACATGATGATGAGCACTACTGGTCTTTGCATTCGGAGCTGAAACCCAAGAAGTTTGATGGCAAGAAGAAGAAGACTGTTGCTACTATTCAAAAAGATTTGGGGTCAGACTTAGGTGATGAAACAACAGTCACAGCTGCAGATATAAAAGGCAAAAATTCTGAAGCATCTACTAGTAATTCTACACAATCTATTGATAATGAAGAAAATGAGAGGAAAAGGCATGAGCTTTTTCATATTAGAGTTATTTCCAAGCATCAAAAGGTTGATACTTTATTTGATAGTGGTTCACAAGTAAACTTGATTTCTGAAGCAATTGTAAAGAAGTTGGGACTACTAACCACACCTCACAAGAAGCCATATCCATTAGGTTGGGTATGTGATAAAGTAAAACTACAAGTGACTAGACAATGTAAACTTAGGTTTTCTTTTGGGTCAACTTTTGTAGATGAGATTGAGTTAGATATAGTTCCTTTAGATATATGTGGTATTGGTTTAGGAAGTCCATGTATGATAGAAAGGCCATTCTCTATAGAACTGAAAATAAGTATCAACTCACAAAAGATGGAATCAAATATATTGTAAGAGCTCATTAGCTCAAAAATAACTGCACTCTCATTAACTTAGCGCAGATGAAAAGAATTGTAAAATCATGCAAGCAATTTTTACTAATGTTTGTAAAGGAAAATACCCCTGATAAAACCAATGTATTTGAAGGATGTGATGCTAAACAAAAAGTTGATTTAGAAAAAGTTGTTTTAGAATATGATATCCTATGATATCCTATTTCAAGAACCTAAAGGTCTGCCACCCAAAAGGGAAATTGTACATGATATTAATTTGCAGCAAGATGCTCCATTGCCTAACATCGGACTGTACAGGTTATCCACTTTAGAGAATGCAGAGATCAAGAAGCAGGTATAGGAGCTGCTCGACAAAGGGTTCATAAGACCAAGCACATCACCATGTGGATGTCCAATTGTCTTGGTGAGAAAGAAAGATGGCTCGTGGAGGATGTGCATTGATTATAGAGCACTGAATAAAATAACGATCAAGAATCTTTATCCTCTTCCTCGCATAGATGATCTACTAGATCAGTTGAAGGAAGTTGTTTAAGTTTCCAAGTTAGACTTGCGTAGTGGCTACCATCAGGTCAGAGTAGCAAAAAAAGATGCATGGAAGACTGCTTTCAAAACAATGCAAGGGCTGTATGAATGGCTAGTTATGCCTTTTGGCTTAACTAATGCTCCTGCCACTTTCATGAGAGTAATGAATGATGTACTCAGGCCTTTTATTGATGATTTTGTAATTGTATATTTAGATGACATTCTTGTTTTCAGTAAAACACAGGAAGAACATTTGAAGCATGTAAAGCAAACTCTAGATGTTTTGAAAAAATAAAATCTCTATGTTAAGTTATCAAAATGTGAATTTGGTAAAACATCTTTGAATTATTTGGGTCATATTGTAGGGGGTGGTGAATTGAAGATAGATCCCTCTAAGGTTGAAGTCATTATGAACTGGCCTAAACCCAAATATGCTACAGAAGTTAGGAGCTTCTTAGGAGCAGCACAATATTGGAGAAAGTTTATTGCTAACTTTTCCTTGATTGCAACTCCCTTACATGCTTTAACAGGATTGAACAAGGTGTTTCAGTGGGGAGGCAAACAACAGAAAGCCTTCGACACCTTGAAAGAAAATATTAGTACAACACCAGTACTAGCATTGCCAGATCTTCAAAGACCATTTGAGATTGAAATAGATGCCAGTGACTATGCCATGGGAGCAGTGTTGATGCAACATGGTAAACCCATATGTTATCATTCTAAGACATTTAATTATGCAGTAGTTAATTATCCCACATATGATAAAGAATTGTATGCATTATTACAGAGTGTGAAAAAGCGGAAACATTACCTATTCGGCAAAGAAACAATTATACATACTGATCATTAACCACTTCAATATTTGCACTCACAAACTAAATTGCAGCAATCAAGACACTATAGGTGGATGGGTTTTCTACAACAGTTTCATCTTGTCATCAGATATAAGAAAGGCATACACAATAAGGGTGCATATATGTTATCCAAGCCCATTATAAATGCATCTACTATACTTAATCATAACCCAGTATTGCATGAAAGCTACATTGAACAATATGCTCAAGATGTAGATTTTAAAGATGTATATGAAACTTTAAGTGATAACAAACAAGTAGAAGAATTGGATTATCATGTTAAGGAACAACTCTTATATCATTTGGGAAAGTTATGCATTCCTCAAACTGAAAGAGTTAATATAATCCGAGAAGCACACACTTGTCTAATATCAAGTAATTTTGGTGTAAGTAAAATAGTTTCACAGCTGTAGAGATTCTGCTATTGGCCAAGAATGCATGGAACAATTTCTAGATATATTAAGGGGTGTACCATGTGTGCCAAAAGCAAGCCTAGCAATAGAAAACTAGGCTTGTACACTCCACTTCAAGTTCCTTCTCACCCTTGGGAAAGTGTTTCCATGGACATTGTTGGGGGACTGCCAAAATCTAGAAAAGGTCATGATTATTTATATGTTATTGTGGATAGGTTCAGCAAAATGTGTATTTTAGTACCCTGTAACAAGCAGATTACAGCTGAACAAACAAACAAATTTCTCTTTGAGCATGTATGGGTTCATTTTGGGTTACCCACTTCTATTGTATCTTATCGAGATTCCCGATTTGTTGGGAAGTTTTGGTCAAGTCTATGGGAGTTAATGGACACCAGATTGAAGAAGAGCACAACATTTCATCCACAAACAGATGGCCAAATAGAGGTGGGCAATAAGACAGTGATCTAGTTTCTCAGGGGCTATTGCAGCAAGCATTCCAAGCTTTGGGATGAACATTTATGTTATGTGCAACATTCTTACAACCATGCTAAACACTCTTCTACACAATGATCTCCTTTTGAGACTTGTTTTGGATTTACACAAAGGTCTCCCTTGGATTTTATCTCTAGTAAATACATAGCAGTTGATGGACACAGTGATGTGGACAAAACAACCAAGTTCATTGAACAGATCCAAGAAATTCAACAGGCAGTGCAGGAACAGCTGGAAAAGAGCCAAGCCAAGTACAAGGTAAGGCATGATAAGCATCGAATTGAGCATAGCTTCCAAGTTCGTGATCAAGTCTGGCTATACATCAGCAAAGACAAAATGCAAGGTGAAGGTAAAAAGCTGAAGCCAATAAGGTATGGGCCTTTCAAGATACTTGGAAAAATGTTGAGAATGCTTTTCGCCTTGATTTTCCAACTTACATGCACATCTATTCAGTAGTTAATGTAGAGAACTTGAGACTATTTGAACCTTCATTGATTGAGGATCCTAAAGAGCAAAGTCAGTTGCCTTCTATTGATGATCTGTTGCCTGAATATCTCAATAAGTTGCAGGAAGATAAAGTTCTGGACAGGAAGGTGAGAACTACACGCAGAGGGGATATTGAGTACCTCAGAATTGGACTCAAAGGTTCAAAACCAAGCAGTTCAAGATGGATAGATATTGGGCAAGTGAGGAAGTTGTATCCTCACTTGATTGATGATTAAAAACCAAATTTTGGTTGTCCAAAAGCCTTTTTCAGTGGGAAGGTGTGATCCAAATAGATCCTAGAAACCCTCTAAGTCTTCAAATATAAAAACTATTGCATAAGGAAAAACCCTTAGAAAAGGTGGAAAACACTATCAGGAGGCAAAAACATAGAGAAAACAATGAAAACAGGCTTATCGGTGGTTTAAAGTAACTTTGAATCGGAGCTGTCAGATCTAAACGATCAACGGTCCAGATCCGATTGGCGAATCGCAATCGGTAGTGGCAAAGGGAGGCTATCGGCAGAGACCACAAGGAATGCGCGATAGCGATTAGCAGGGTCAATGAGGACCATTGATCAAGCGCGCATATCGATGGCCCAAGTTGAATCGTGATATCGCAATTAGAAAACATAGAGGAGCTATTACAATCGTCCGGGCTTATGTGCGATATGCGATTGCGATCGCAACATCGCATCGGAGTATTATAAAGGATTGGGGCCGATAATAACCATAACTACGATATCCAGACCCAATAATATTATAAACGATATTATATATGTGTTGAGATCTGGAAAACAAGGTTTTCCTTTGTATTTTGCATTTTCATTAAATAAATGAAATACAAAGGAAAAGGCGCCAATGCGATATTACGGACCCGAAAGGGTTTATTAATGTTGTTATATATGGTTTCAGGTCAGATAAAGCCATAATATGGGATTTTTCAATGTTTAATGTATTTCTTTAATACAAAGAAACCAAGCGGTATTTCGGAAAGAGCTGCCCAAAATGGATCTCAGTCATTGGATCTCGATCTCCCAGTTCAACGATGGAGAATCAATAAGCAGTTAAAAGGCGGACCCGATAGGAGTATAGACCGGACTTGAGGACTTCTGAAGTCTGATGAACAGTGTTTTGGTGGCTTTTCTCGTGTTTGAATGCATTTCTCTGTGTAAATAGAGAGCTACTATTTCAGGGATTTCAAAGGCCTAATGCACTCTTCCGTTGTAGAACAGGTGGCCACCTCCCCTAAAGGCATTAGCAATGATTATTTAATGCTTAGAAGGGGGATTCGAGTGGACAGGGACCGGGAGACAGAAATCCCAAGAAGATGAAACGAACAGACAACGTAGATTGGCTTTAAAGCCATAGACAGAGAGAAAACAAGACAAGCAATGCTAAGATAGAGCAAAGACAGAGACAGAGAGTGATAGAAGGAGTCTGTGTACTCAGAGAGGCTTGAGAGGTTCAAGAAAAACTCTTGTTGTTGTATCTGTTGTGCGTTGAGACTCAAATTGAGCTCATACCTTTGTAAAACTCTACTTTGAAGAAATAATAGAGAGGTCACCACAGAAGGTTGGACCTGGAGATGTTGCCTAGGAGTGTTGGGTGAACTCCTTATTAAACTTGCTATGTTTATATGTGTTTGTCTATTATGTTCTTTTACTGCTTCATTGTCTATGTATTTCGCAATCTTATCGATCCATTGCATAAAGTAACATAGGCATATCCATGCACATGAGTCTGTAATACCTTAATAATTGTCTAAGATCATATATCAGATCAATTATTTTATTGTTTGAGATGTATGTTGTTTCATTTATGCTAATGCTAATGAAATAATTCATTTTCCTTAGTATACATCTTGTTGAATGTGTGTTTTTTATGATATTATGATCATTGTTATCATGTGAACTATTTTGCAGGTTAATTAATGATTCTTTATGATGCTTTTGTGTCTCTTCTAAGATAGTACTATTACTTTCTTCAAAGGGGACCACTCTTTTTCCCTTGATGTGAGCGAAACTTTCATACATTACACTTCATATCCCATAAAGTTCATACACTTGCTATCACCAAAATGATGCATATATCATCTTATTTGTTCATTGCAACTAAGGCAATCTTTGATAGCACCTATTTAACAACCATATGTATTCCTGTTGGGCATGTTACTCCAAACGGTGTAGGGTATAATTGGGACTTCACATTAGGGAGACACCCTTCCCCATTCTTGGCTTCCAACACCGTCAACAGAGAGTTAAATCATCTCCACTAAGTTTTTACTTCCCAAATATTCATCAAGACATAAGGATCTCTGAATCGCAGTGCCCGTTGTAACTTGGGTCGAAAATATTTATCCTAAGCTACTAACATCCATTTATTCTCCAATTTCGCTCCTCCCCATAGAAAAAATCTATGCATATTCCTAATTTCCTAAATAATAAATTTTTGGTGTAACAAGAGTAGGAAACAAGTCATATAGGCATGCATTGAAGAAATAATTTTGGAAATATCAATTTGGCTACAATACTAAGAAATCTAAAGGTATAGCTAGAATGTTTATTCTCAAATTTGGTAAATAGGACAGACCAAGAGGCTCTTCGGTGAGATTTTTCAAGCCAAGGTCCTCCTAAATATTGGGTACATCCTAGGTTTTCTTATTACCTTTAGAGAATGAATGAGCTCGTGAGCTAACAAGACATTGTCTAAGATTTCTCTTCCCGCAACATACTTGTTTTTCTCACAAGATATGAGTTTGCATAACAATGGTTTGAGACTATTGGAAATGAAGTTGCAGACAATTTTATAGATGACATTACATTAATATATGGGTCTATAAGAGGATGGATTCTACCTTTGTTATCTTTAGGAACTAAAGTTATGAAAGTAGCATTTAGGATGAGAAAATAGAAGAAATTATTCTTGAATTTCTATTAGTTCCCACACATAATTCCTTATGATCAATGAATAGATTTGAAAAAATAACTATTGTGAACCATCTAGTCTACTAGGAGACTTATCCTTCTGCATTTCCATTATGGATTGTTCAAACTTTTCTATGGAGATTTCACTTAATAATAAGGCATTATTTCTAGGAGTAACAAGGGAAAAAATATTTTGAGTATTTTTTCTTATGGCCAGTGTTTGATCCTGAGAAGGTTTTATAAGTAGCTACTTGTAGAAGGAATAAGTTCTTCTTCATTGTCTTCACAATTCTCTAATTTGTTCCCTTGTGTGCCTTTGATGCAATAAATTCTATTCTATTGTCTAAAGTGGATCATCGATCTATGGAGGGATTTGGTATATATTTCTCCTTCTTTAACCATTTAATTCAAATTTCTACTCGAAAGTATTTCCTCTTTATTTTTTTCTTTCATCCAACTTGCATTTATTTTTTCTTCATTTTTCCATGATCCTCTATTTTACCTTCCTCCATTATGTGTTATTTGATATCTTCAATTTATATGGATAACTGGTCTTTAGATTCATGGATGATGTTGAATTCCTTTTTACTCCACATTTTAATGCAAGTTTTTACAATTCAAGTCATTGTTGAAAATTCTACATGATCATTCCCTTAATTATTGGAACCTCCTTCCACCACTTCTTTATATTTTCTTTGAATGAGTTACACTTGATCGATAAGAATTCAAATTGGAATGGTTTTTTTAAGTGACTATCTTGCTAATAAAACTTCAAACATATCAATGGGTGATTTGAACCTAGCTTGGTATAATTATTGCTTCCATAATCATCCCTATAACAGCCAATGACCGAGACACTAAAAAATGTTCTAGTCAAACCAAAACCATTCTTTCTTCCCACATTTGATTATTCAAAGTAAAAATCCCATTATTTGTTTCCATATCCACCAATTTTTTGTTTTTAATTAGGTCCTTGAAGTTGCAAGATTCATCCTCCAACCTACAAATTCCCACTTTCTTTTCAACTAGGGGTTTATTAGGTTAAAATACCCTCTAATTATCTAGCATATGTTTGCTAAGAAATCATAAATTCTTTTGAGATTTCTTCCAATGGTTGAATTGTCCCCCTAAGGTTAGGGCGATATACATTGGTGATATAACCAAAATTTTCTAACCCAAACTTCTGAAATATGGATAAATGATTCTTTGCATGGCTATGAAATATGAAAGGTTAATTTACTTAGGGTCCCATATAATAGCTAGACCCTTTGAGGCTACCCTTGCATCTATGAAAATAAATTTACATCATTTCCATATTATCTAGGTAATATTGGAGATTGGATCATCAATACATTTGGTTTCTTGAAGCATTACAATAGTTGGTTTTTGAATCTAAATGTTATCCTTTAGGATTTTGTGCTTGGATTTCCCATTTAGACTGTGTATATTCCATGTGATAAATTTAATTGTTTGTTGATGGAGGTTCGCTGGTAGGATCCTATAACTATTCTTATCCTACTAGAGATTATAATATTTCCCCTAATATCCTAGATGAATTGTTTAGTTTATTTTCTACCCTATTTTCTTCCCTATCAATTTGATTTCATATTTTCCTTATTGTTCAATTTTTTGAGTCTTAGATAAGAGAAACCAAGAATTATATTACCTTTGAAGTGACGATTTATATTTATTTATGATTGAAAGTAAGCTTTCAATATTATCTTGATCCCCTTTTCTAGTATTTTTGATGGGTCTCTGATTTCCCTTTCCTCTACGAAAGATTGAGGATTTATGTCATGAATATTGTGACATAAAAATGATAAGAAACCATTAATTACAATCCACTATGAGGGGTAAACACCCTTTTACAATGAATACAATGTATAAGACAATATTTTATTATCCTAAGAATAACTCTCCTTAGTTATTTATAGGAAACAAAATGGACAATTATAATGAAATGACATAAATGTAATTGTAAAATGACATAAAAATATAACAATAGAAATGTAACAACACCATAAATATGGATTAATAAGGGGTTTTAGGTTTAACATGGGGCTTATATACAACTTAATAGCACCCCCCACCCCCCTTCAAGCAAGTGTTTTCCTGAACACTTGACTAACTACAAGTGTTTCTACACGGACAACTCATCTTCCCATGTCACCTCTTTCATTGGTAAATTCTTCGATTTGATGAGGTACTAAGTAATTGGTATTTATTTAGTGTATAATACTTGTTTCTAGGATTATTTATGTTCCTAGTATTATTTCCATTCTTCATTAATCTTTGGTAAAATAGTTTGGAATGAGATCTTATAACCAATTACCTTCTTTAAGATAGAAATATGGAATATTGGATGTATACGTGAATATGTATGCAACTCCGCTTTATAAGCCATAATTCCAATCCTCTATAACACCTTATAGGGGCCATAATACGTTGGTTCTAATTTATTTTCCTTTTTTGGTTGCTTGAGGGACATATGTTTATATGGTTGTATACTCACAAATATATAATCCCCCACTTCAAATTCCCTTTCACTATTATGTTGATATGCTTTTTATTTTATCTTATTTTGTGTTATAACCAGGTTGTCCTTCAATAGTTTGAGAAAATATTGTTGGTGCCCTATGTGGTCCTCCAGTACTTGAGCCTTTACAATCCCTTTCAAGGTTGACAGGATGGATGGAGGATGATATCCATAAAGTGCCATAATTGTGGACATTTTTAATGAAGTATGGAAGGATGTGTTGTGCAACCATTCTGCCAATGGAAACTACTTGACCCATTATGCATTTATGTTAAATGCAAATCGATCTAGATATTATTATAAACATTTAAACACAATCTTATTTTTCCCATTGGATTGAGGATTACAAGATGAGCCCTGAGCCAATTAAGTACCCAAAGAAGCAAATAATCTAGTCCAATTTTTTCTAATGAAAACTGGATCTCTTCTACTTACAATAATTTTTGTTATTCAGTGAAGCTTTTGGATTATTTCCATGATTTTTTATACTTTTATACTTTCTTTAAAAGGATGTCATATATAGAAAAATGGGCATATTTTATCATTCAATTTACCACTGCAATAATGACATTCTTTCCTTTAGATTTAGGTAAATATGTAATAAAATCCATTGAAACATCTTCCCAATGTCGGTTTGGTATGGCGAATGGTGTAAGAGATGTGGGGTATTGACATTCTCTCCATTATTCTATTTGCATACCATACTTTCAACCACAAAATTTTGCACATATTCTTTAATACATTCCCAAAAAAAATATTTCTTGATCCTATGGTATGTTTTCAAGAACCCTGAATGTCCTCCTATAGGAGAAGTGTGTAATTGAAAAATGACCTTGTGTTTCAGTTGATAATTCTTACATAAATATAAGCGATCTTGATACAACAAATTATCATAAAATTTTCTACTATGTCGGGGTCCTCTTCTAGTTACTAAATGCTATTGCATACTTTCTCATCTTTCTTCCATTCTATCCTTACTTCTTCCACCTAGTTAGATTGTGGAATAAAAATAGCACATAATAATCCCTCATTGTCTGACTCTTTTTTTTAGAGTTCAACTGCCACAATATTTTGTCTTTCCTTTTTGTAGATAATTCAAAATTAACAATCTAGCATATTTGTCACCTATTTTCCTTTTTCTTCCAAAGATATCATTTTTTGCAAGAAGTACTTAAAATTATCATGATATGTTTTTACTTTGAAGTGTCTTCCTATTAGCTATGGATGTCATTTCTTAACTACGTGTATTATGGCCAACATCTCGTTTTCATAAATGGGTCTGAGTGGGTTCTTTCCTTTAAGTTCACTACTTTCAAGGGCAAGGGGTTATCCTTCTGGCATAAAAACTACACCAATTCCATGGACTGAGGCATCACACTACACAATGAAGATTTTTGTGAACTCAAGTGTGGCCAGTATGGGATTTGTACGCATACCCTTTTTAAGCTTTTCAAATACTTTTATTGCTTCTTTAGTCTAAGAAAATGCTTCCTTCTTCAATAATTTTTCTAGAGGTGTTCCTAATTACCTATAATTCTTAACAAAATTGTAGTAATATCCTATCAATATTAAGAATTCTTCAGTTTATTCAAGTCTTAGGAATTGGCCATTCCCTCATAACTTTTATTTTGTTAGGTTCTACATTGACACCTTCATGGGATAGAATATTACTAGAAATTCCACTTCATGAACCCCAAAGGAACACTTGGAAGGATTTGTATATAGTTGTTGTTCTTCCAATATTGTTAAAACCTTGTCAACATGTTGGAAATTATCTTCCCAATATTTGTTTTATATTAGTATGTCATCAAGAAATATTAACACAAATTTTCTAAGTAAGTATTTAAAAATATAATTCATCAAGCTTTGAAATGTTGAAGTTGCATTAGTAAGTTCAAATGGCATAACCAAAAACTCATAATGAACTTCATATGTTTTGAAGGCTATTTGGGGAATGTTTTCTTTCCTCATTATGATTTGATGATATCTAAAACAATTATCCAACTTATTAAAGAAGAATTCTGCATAAATTTCATCTAATAATTCATCAATGACAAGAATAGTAAACTTATATTTGATTTTTATTTTGTGGGTTGTCTATAATCCGGACACATCTTCCATGAACCATACTTTTTAATGAACCCCACCACTTGGGAAGAGAAATCACTTTGGTTAGCTTGAATGACGCCAACTTAAAAAATTTCTTGAACCATATGATTAATCTCACTCTTATATGCATATGGCCCTATCTAGAATGTCTAATGGTACAATTCATGGATGAAAATGTATAGCATGATCTTGACCTTGAGCAAGTGGAAGACCCTTAGGAATTTCCTCAAATACCTTGGAATTATTGTTGATTACTTTTTGGAGATCCACTAGAGTAGAGCATATATATGTTTGAACATATAATAAAAAAAATTGTGTAATTAAACCATGATATCCATTTATTAGAAAAAAAAATCATTTTATCAAAGCTTACCACTTTAGATAGCTTCCCTTGCATACCTATAAGCTCAATTTCCTTTTCTTCTAAGGAAAATATCATGAAAATATACTTAAAAACTAAGGGCCGTTATTCCTAATGATTGTAACCATTAGGTTGCAAATGCAACATTAACACTACCGATTTGGATTGCAATCATGATATTATCCAATAAATACTCCCCATGTTGCTCTTAATAATATGGAAGTTCCTTGAACAATTTAAGTCACCTCCATTTGCAATCATTACTTGAAATTATAGTGTTAGAAATACAAAGAAGTTAAGAAGTTTTTCCAAATTGTAGTTGATGAAGTTATGGATACTACTTTAATCAATAATTATTGTTACATTTTTATTTTGATATATCCTTTTATCTTGATGTTTTATGGGGTACTAATTCCAATCAATGCATGGCAAGATATTGTTGGAGTACTATATTCTAGCTCTATATATTGTGATAGTTCGACTTCTTAATATTATTCATCTTCATATTATATGTAGAATAATTTATTCTCACTACATTTGTGCCCCTTACTATACTTACTATCATAGTTAAAAAAAATTCCCTTTTCTCCTCTTTCATAATTTTGCTTATGTGCCAACATTGTCAATTTAGGGGAGGGAAAATGATTTTCTCTATGGTTATTAGTGAACAATTTTCTAGTAGCCATATTTTTACTTTCAACTTTCCTTACTAGACTAAAAACATGCTCTAGGGATTTAGGTTAAAAGAGACACAACTCATGTTAGATTGTTTCCTTTAAAACTCCCATAAATAGGTCTAAAAAATTATCCTTTGACATGTTCTTTACCCTAAGACTCAACATTTTGAATTGTTGAATGTGCTATGTAATTGGAATTATCAATATGATTAAATTTAGAATGTATTACACTTAATATCCACATAATTGGTTATCAATTACTTTATAAAATGGACCAAAATACCATAGAATCCTTTTTCCGTTAACAAATCCATTGAAACAATACATGTTGATCTTGTTCGAAAATGATGGTTGCAATATTTTCCTTTTACAAGGATGCCATTTTGGTGTAGATCAAAGTATTGATCCATTTTGAATATCCATGTTACAATATCATTACCATCAAACTTCCTCATATTTATCTTTGGAATTTAGTAGTTCCTTGGTGCTTATTTGAAACCATGATGATGTGGATCTTGGATTGTATAGTCATGATTAAGTTTCCGTGATTCAATATTTGTTCTCACTAATTGTGATATAATATTCACTATATGTGATTAAGTGTCGAAACCATGATTCTCCTTCCATTCATGATTTCCTTGGATCCCCATATCCCTTTCAGGGAGATCCTTTAACATACTGGTTTTCAATTCATTTATGGATTTTTGTATTTATTCCTTATCTTGATTAATAATATTTTCCATTTTATCCATCATTTCTCTTTGAAGACTTTCCTAAGAACCCAATAAATTCACCTCTTTCAACATACTACCATCCATTTCATTATCTTTCAACTCTAATTCAGAAAACTTGAATTTTAAATCTTCAGTTTCTTTATAAATCATGGATGATCCTTCAAGAGGTGTAATTGGTGCAGTAGCTTTTGCATCATTCTTTGGATCTATGTGAGAAAATAATGGTAGTTATCCTCTTTATCACAGTTTCTAATTACCCTAGAAAAATGGATTTTTTAATCAAAAGATATTTCACTTGTATGTTATGTAATTTTAAAATGTTAATTTGGAGAATATCTAAATGCCAAAACTTTTCTTAATATATATTTGAGATTTAAACCCTTATAAACCTGAAATTTTTGCCTACAATACTCTAATATTTCTTTCCTACAATTCCACAAGCTTAACTAGAATATGATGTGTCAAAATAAAGTTATGATAACTTTCCCAAAACTTGCTAGCATTTTCTTCTTCATAAGAGAAAATTTGTATAAAATGCGATGTGCCTAATTCTTCAAATATAATTTTGAAAATTTTACCTAAGGTACTCTATGATGTGTCTTCAAACACATGAAAATTTCACAATATGAAGTGTAATAAAAAAATATTATAGCAAAAAATCCATGAATAACATCTTTCTTAGAAATAACATGTTTCTGGCCAACCTTAGAATGTGTAGAATGTTATTGTCGGTATATTCATCCTTCTGTCAGAGATCAAATCCTCTTGTTGCATTACATATTAGGTGTCCCGCTCAGTCAGCTGCATTCCATTAGGTGCATAGATCATCTAACGGTAGTGGCTTTCCTACAGTTTCCCTCATGTCATTTACCTGATGGCTCATGTTTGTTCATTAAAAAGCATATACAGTCATCTTTTGTCTTAAAGATTGCAAAGGTTTTTGTTTTAGGTTTTCATTGTCATTAGGTCTAGGGTTTCATTAGGGTTTCATCAAAAGGGGTTTCAAAATGTCTAATAATAGCCAGCAGGCAGATGAGGAGGTTCCAATGCCATTAAAATTCAAAATCAAGTGCTCAGAGATGTGTCTTTCCTCAAAACTTTGTTTTGAGGAAAAACATAGTATTTTTTCTTTTATTGTACAAAATCATGTAATTTTATTTCCTCCATATGTAAAATCACTCCACCTGCAACCTTGGTCACTTTCCCTAGCCCTAGTAGCTCCAACCCCCTTCAAAACAAACAAAACATAGGTTGGACAGTCCATCACAAGTTCTAATAAAGTGACAAAGCTCAAAACAGGGTTCAAAATAAAGTCATTTTCAAAACATTGTAAAAGTGGGTTTTGCTAACCAAAAAATTAAAAGACTCCTTGTACATAAGTCATTTCTTCAATTGAAAATCTCATTTGCACTCTTGGAATAAAAGCAAAGCCGTGTGTAGAGCGAGTAAGACAAAGTGGGAGAAATTTGCCAAAAAACAGAAGCGCGACGCATTCGATAACTAGCGTGGCGCACATAGCAGACGCGACACACTGGGCCGCGATCTCCAGTTCATATTTACATAGGCGTGGCGCACATAACTAGTGTGGCACATTGGGTTTGATGCGTGGCGCATAGAGCCCGCAAGCCCAAAATATTCTACAACTTCTCTAAAACGCCAAAATCACCCAAATCTTCCAGTGTATAAGTAAGTATAGTCCTCCTCTCTGCTAGTAAAAGATTTTGCTACAACATTTATGGTGGTTGTCTTATAGTGATTGTTTAAAAAGAAATCAAACCCTATCTCTTGAAATTTTTTCAAAGGAAATTGCTGCCTAGGGTTTGTATTGACTCTTTAGCCACTAAGTACACCTTTTGACTCCCTCACTCTATTTTCCCTCATTTCCCTATTCCCTAAACTCACATATCCCTAAATTCACTAATCCCATATCCCTAATTCCCATTTCCCAAAACCCCAAATGAAAACTCCCAAAACCTATTCCTATACCAAAAGCTCCCAAATTACTCCCTAATTCCCTGTTCCCTTAACCGAACCCTACCCCAACAGTCCTTAAATCCCTCACTGTTTCCTCCCTCCACAGTCCCTCATATCACTGTTTCCCTTGGTGGTAAAAGTCAAAAAACATCACAATCACTTACTTCTCATCAAGGCAGCTCCAAGACAGTTCACTAGCAGAGATGGCATATGATCCCTCATATGATTATGAAGAGGAGACACATAGTGACTCACCTACATAGGTACATGCACCCAGAAGGCCTCATAGAGGTGGCAAACATATTCGAGAAGAACCAACCACTCTTGCTGAGTTACAAGCTTGCCCTCTTGCCATCTCTTGTTTCCAACACTAGTCGTGTTATGAATTTTGTGAAAAATTTGCTAGCATTCAATTTCATCATGAGTTGGCTCATTTTTTTGTGCTGCATTTACATGATGGTCAAGCAACTCTAGCTGGTGTCACTTTCACATTAACACCGGAATCTATTTCACTAGCAACTATTATACCTAACATTGGAGAGCAGTGGAACAAGAGGCAACAAATTGACCGGCAACATTATGAACCATAAACCAAGCCCAGCTATTTGAGACAACTCAGGAGAGTGTTTCCTTTTCGATACCTCAAAGATTCTTATGCTCCTTTGATGAAATTGATAATGAGATATTTCAGCTGTGAGGGTCGGTTCTCCTATTTATATGCTTATCATATCAGGCTGCCGATGCATTTTACCAGGGTAAGGATGATGAACATCCCCTACTTCAGGTGCTGAAATATCGAGAAAATTACCACTCTAGTGCAGCACAAGACTCCTCAGCAGCAGTTCAACAGTATTTACCATTTTCCTCTCATTAAAATTGTGGTCATTCATCAGCTTGGCTTACAGGGTATCACTTTAGAGGACTTCATCTCTCGTGAGTTTTTCATAGCTCCTCTAGGACCTTCAGAGGTTTTGCATGAGACAGGTGGACCTTCTTATCAGCATGAGGGTCAGGAGACATAGGCCGCTAGTATGACGATGTTTATCACTTATCAGAAGGGCACCAGGCAGTTGTTCGTAGCAGCAAAGTGAGTATTATCTCCACCTGGGGTGGAAGGGGTCTCATTTCCATCATTAGCACAACAGGTTCTGGAAAAAGGAAAGAGGCCATTACAGGATGAGGGGCCTTCAGGTGAACGAGATACTGATTTTATTATTATAGGGGATGATGATACAGATGTGGGCCCGCAAAGTGCAAATCTCAAGGAAATCATCCAAGAGCAGTAGGAAGACATCAGTGCCTTGTCCCTCAACTTGGAGAGGGCTAAGTGGATTATAAAGTACTTGGAGCGGAGAAATAAGTAGCTTGAAGATTAGCAAGTGATTATGGAGTTGCAAAACATTCGAGAGAATCGCCACACTGCCCAAAGGAGGAGGGTGGAGCTCACTTCACTTGAGCAAGAGATCAATGCCGATTGGGAGTCCTGGCTTGAAAGAGCCAACATCCACTTAAAGAGATTGTTGGAGAAGGACAACAAGGAGAAAAAAATGTTGAGACACATGGCTTTTCATTATATGGCGAGAAACAAAGTTTGCAAGGCGAGAATCAGGAGCTTAAAGGCAAAATTGATGAAGGCATCAAAGAGGCGAAAGGAGCATGATCGACTTTAGATATTGGCCGAGGCTTCCGTGGCCCAAAAAAGTTCTTGATAGAGAAGACTCAGCCCAAATTTCAAAAAATTTGGGGAACTTTTTGCATTTTTGAAATTTTTGGAACAAAAAACAAGATTTTCTGCTCTATGCGTCGCGCCACGTGGCGCTCGCTTTTGCTAGGAGCCTCCAAATCACAAAAAATCAACATTTTTGGATTTGGCATGAAAAAATATGTTCGCTTACCAATGGCCAAGAAATTTTGACAGGTTTTGAGCCCTCAAAAAGGTCAAAAACACTCAAAAAATGACCTTACTGCCCCTATTTTGACACAGAGGAAGCAGTGTTGGGAGAACTGAATTTTGGAGGGGCAAATGGAGGTCAAATTGAAAAATTCCACTTGGGTTGGAAAGTAGATAGGCAGACCTATCCAAAAAGCACACTTGGAGCTAGTTTGGAAATAGGGAAGGCCTCCAAAAGTGGGTCCAAACAGGCACTATGCATACAGAATCAGGCACGGTGCATAGAGGAAATTTTGCCAGTTTGACCAAGTATTACTTTGTTTTTCGCCCAGCTTTGGCCAGTTTGACTTTTTCACTTTCTTAATGGCAAATTTGTGATGTAATTTAATGTACATTGATGGATCATGATGCAAATATGTCATATTTTCACTTATGGAGGTAGATTCATTGGTTAAAATGTTGTTTGAAACTAAATGAATCAGTTCCCTTGTTTCTAGAGGCATGATGTTCCACTGCCTGATTTCTAGTTCTCGGTTTAGAATTGGTTGGAACAGCTCCTAAACATGTGAGCTTGACCCCTAGAGGCTAGGATGAGCTATGATTTGTCTATATTATGTATTTTTTCAATCATTAGAATGGTTGGACTTTTGAGAAAGCCTTGAGCTTCATTGTACACTCATATTAGCATTTTGGCTAAGGAATTGAGACCAGGGTTTGCAGCACTCTTTGGGATCCATGTGGCAATTTGTCTTGGTACAGTGCTTTCTTTTGTAATTGTGAATTTTCTTATGTGTTATGTATGTTATTCTCTATCTTGTTTCTTCTTAACTAAACAAACAAGAGTGTAAGTAGAATCCATTGAAATTGCAGTGCTCTACTTGAGGTTTGCTTTAGTTTCTTGATGTTTTCAACTGTTTGGAGAGGATCCATGACTTTCCTTTCCCTCTTCAACTCCTCACCTACCAAATCCTTCCATCTCATTCAATTTGAAGTGCCAAAAACAATTGCCTACCTTGCCCCATCGAGATCTCTGCAAGACTGAGTCTCATTCCCCGCACCCAAAATCTGCCTTTCCATCTGAGCCAACAAATAATCTTTTTATTCAATCAAACTCTTGCATACACATACCTAGCCTAAGATCAGTAGTCAAATCAGTCATCTCAAGCCTTTAGCGATTATATTTTGCTGAGATTGAGCCAGAGAGAGCCCTCTCCCGACCTGGTAGGGCTAGCTACCAGGCCAAGCGTGGTTTGATGTTGGTCCTGGATCCTACCTTTTTCAGCCTGAGGTAAATCTAGGCTCTAACATAGTGGCGACCATACTAAGGAAGAAATTGTTTGTTTGTTAGTGTTCTTCATTTTATAAACTACAGACGGAGCCTGAAGTTAGCCAGGTAGCCTTCGAAACGCTCTTGCTTTGCATTAGCGAAAGTAGATGAATGCTACTTCAGTCAATCTCCGGTCTAGTTTATGAACTGTACATCTGGTTTCCTCAGTAAAATGTAATCAAGTTTAGATCTGATTGTTGATGGTGGACCACGATCAGACACAGGAAGGCTGAAATCATTCACCTGTTGACTCCAGTGTCGAAGAATCCTAAGGTTCAAAATTTTTATGGCGACTCTACCCTTAAAAAATCAGTAGCCTGAAAAATTTCTTGGTCAATTCATTGTTATCAAAATGGATTTTCTCACTCGATGGTATGCTCCCACGAGCCGAGATCACATTCCAGGTTTTCCAAATAAAATTCCTAAGGTATACTGGCAGAGGAATTTGCCTATGTTTAAAGATGATGATAGGAAGGATGCTGCTTTACATTTGGTTAGATTTCACATACATATTCGCAAGTTGAAGGTTGATTTTCCTGAAGATTGCTTGATGAAGATATTCATGGCCAATCTGGAAGGTGAAGCCCAATCTTGGTATGAAAGTTTTTCGCCTGCTTGTGTAGAGCCTCTACTTTACACCTATTTGTCTTCCATTTCCCTCAGTTTTTCCTCAGCTTTTCTTCACTTTTGCCTCATTTTCATTGTAAAACCACCCAGATCATTACATTAGGTGTCATTAAGCATGATCAAGTGAGCTTTGCTAATGTGTGACTGTTTTGTTTAGATTTTGACATATTTGCAGAGATTCCGCAGCTGTCTGGCAATTCCGCAGCCATTTAGCGATTCCGCAGCCATCTGATGATCCCGCAGCCTTTTTGTTAATCTCGAGGTTCCACATGTCATTTTGCCAAATGAGCCACATGGGCACTTAGGTATCAAGGTGCTCGAGGTTCCTGTGCTATTTGTTCAGCCATCCACGTCATCTGTACCTCCGGTCAACGCGGGTCAAGTTACGGTCAAATAAAGGCAGCTTAACGGTGATTCGTAAGCTGTTGGGTCACGTCAGCTCAAACGGTGACTTGTCCATGTTATGCAGGTGGTGGGGGACATAATCCAACTCTGGATTCAATGCCCATGACGACAGAACCTCCATCTCATCCACGCAGGCTTATGATGTGTTATTGAACCTTAATTACGCATGACAGTTAGTTTATTTTTCAGTTTTAGCTGTACGTATTAGGCCATCTTTCAGATGCCTATAAATACTTGCGTCTATGTACGCTTATGTTACTCTTTAGCTATTGTATTTTCTGAACTTGTGATAATTTTAAGTGCAGTTGAAAACTCTGTTTTTATAGTGCTGTTCTAGCACTCTGTTTTGTACATTTCTGCAAATGGAGCAATAGAAACAGTGTTGTTTTGAAGCTTTCAGTTCCTTAAGTCTTCTTTGGGCTGTATGAATGGAGGGCCCCTGTTCATGTTAGCCTTTGTAAAGTATTTTATGTTCAGCATTTCCTTATTTTTCCATTCAGCATTTCTTTGAACATGTATAGCTTGATTTATTTGTTATTTCATTCACAGCCTTTCTTTTAAGCTGATCAGCATTGTTTCTTTGCAGGTTTTTAACCCGGGATTGGTTTTTGTGTTTATGTATTTGCTTTATAAACTAATTGTATTTGCAGTTGACAGGTTCAAGTTGCTTCCTTTGCTTTTTATAGCTGATTTTTAGTCTTATTTCTCAAAGTTATCTGCTAACACATGAATGGTCTTTTATCACAAATTGTTATCTTTTAAGGATCAGAATACCAATAACTTACAGTTGGCTTTGAGTGCTTTTTGGACTAATCTTTCACTACTTTCTAATCGTGCTTTGCATAGTACATATGATAGAAGCAAAGAGTTAGAAAGAGCAAAACGTTATCACTAGTCTTTAAAGTAGATTTTTCTCATTTTTAATCACTTTTCTAACTCAACTTTAGCTACTTCCTAATCGTGTTTTACACAGTACTATGTGTTTGAAGCAGGGAGTTAGGAAGAGATAATCATTATTTTTGGTTTTTAAAGTGACTTTCTTTTCTTTTATTTCCAGCAGCATGAATGGTGTCTAGTGCCATTGGAAGTAGTTCTTTGCTTTCAAGTTATTTCAAGTTATTTATTTCTTTCAAGCTTTTCCTTTCAAGCAAATAGTTAGAAACCACTAATCACACACTCTCACTCATTTAGAATTCACTTTACACACATTATCACTCATCTATTTATAAATCACCACTCCATTTTAGGAAGATAAATTAACCACAAACAACACCCCCAAACGACAAAAAGCTCTAAGAGGTTGCTTAAGTACATATAATACACCTTCACTTCATCAGCTTACGAGCCCCGGGTTGACAATTAGTACTAGCAATTTAGGAACACTAAATTGACTAAACATTTTGGCGCCGTTGCCGGGGAAGTGAAATTAAGTAGCCATATTCTTAGAAGAAAAAAAAACATAAAAATTTCAAGGAAAGAAGTTGATAACCTATCAAAGTATGCTCTCCTCTTGCACTGCAAGGTGATCTGGAGGATCAGAAAAGAGAAAGTTATTAATTTAGTGGTTTCTTGAGTATGCTCTCTTCTTGCACCTAGTGTGACCTGGAAGATCAGAAAAAGAACTATTAACTTGACTTGAAGAAAAATCATAAAAAAAAAAATATGACATGCATAGAGCTAGAGATTCTAGGGGAAGGTTTTTAGCTAGAGAAAAAAGTTCGATTTTCACAAGTCCATCCACTCCAAGAAATAGACAAGAGACACCTCCCTCATCTCCAACTAATACTCCTAGTCCTAGAATTCCTGGAACTCAAGAGGCGACAGTTGACTCTCCTACACCTTCTATTGAATTTGAATTAGAGAGAGATCCTTTCCTTTCTTCCATAGGAACACCTATTGTCATTGAAGAAATAGAATCATCTGAGGAAGAAGGAGAAATCCCTTCTCATTCACCCTTTGTAGAGGAACCAAAAGACTCTGATATCCCTAGGGAAGTCAGTATGGCAGAAGAAGGAGCTGGTAGAGGTAGAGGTAGAGGAGGTGGAGGAAACAATGGAGGAGGTAGAGGTCCCATTGGAGGAGGAAATAGAGATGGGGATAACTCTTTTGGGTACCCTATCGTTGATGAGGATTCCCGAGCCACTATGAAAAACATATCGCCATCTGTTCTCCCAAACTTCCATGGGTTGAGAACTGAGGACCTTGAAACCTTTTTATTTGAGTTCGAAGTTGTATGTCGAACCTATGATTATTTGGATGACACTCAGAAACTCAAATTATTCCCTTCTACACTGAAAGATCAAGCCTTGAAATGGTTTATGGGGTTAGTCACTCAGTCCATTAGGTCCTGGAATGACATGAAACAAACATTTTTGGACAGATATTTAGACTACTGTATGCCTACCAACCATAAGGATGAGGTGTTTAAAATGGAACAAAAAGAGGATGAGAACCTAGAAGACTTACTTGAAAGATTCCAGTATAACTTAAAAAGAGCAAAAATGAGCAACTTGGATGAGGAGACCTTGAAAGCCCTCCTACTAAAGGCCATTAGGGATGAATGGATAGACATTCTAAACATGATGGGGAAGGGAGATATATCTCAACTTTCACTCGGTGAAATAGCAGACCTATGTGTTCATCTCTCAAGGGGCAAATCAAAAACTCAAAAAGGGCCTAGAGATCCTTCTCTCCTTAGGGCTAATAAATCCGCAACAGGAACGGTAAGTAGGGCTGAGATCGGTAATATGCTTGATGAATTTAAAACTGACATCTTAGGGGGTCTTAGTGAACAATTAGACACCCTTAAGATTCACAATAAACAGAAAGCAGAAACTGAGGCCTTAGCCATCTTTTGTTCAAAATGTAGGAAAAAGCATGCTTTAAGGGAATGTCCCTTGGAAGCACAAGTTGTGGAAACCTGTGTAATTTGCTCAGAAACTCATGAGACCAAGGATTGTCCTTCAATCCCTGGGCTCAAAGCAGTCTTTCAAGAAGATCCAAGCACGCTTGAATCTCTTTGTTTTGTTGCAAGAAGACCTTGGCAGGGGCAGCAAAATCAAGGGTTTAACAACTCTATGAATTTCCAACCCCCACCAAATTGGAATCCTTGGCAACAACCTTGGTCACAACCACAAAATACTTTCCAAGCATGGTTGCAAAGCATGCAAATGCAAAATCCTTATGGGAGATTTGCCCAATTCTATCAATATCCTCAATCCTTTCAGAATCAGCAAGCTCCCCAATTTCCAAATCAAAGTCAACAACTGTCATTGCCATTCCCTCAACAACAACAACAACCTCCTCCACAAAATCAAAATTCTCAACTCTTGCTACAATCTCAACAGAGGCCAAATCAACTTCCTTCTCAGCCACAGCCAAACCCCAATAATAGGAATCCTCAAAATGCTTATATGATGGAAGGTCAACCACTCATGGAAGGTCAACCATTCCCTACCTATATGGTTGTTCCTCTCAATGAAGTACAACTCAGATCAGGTAGAATCCTAGACCAACCTTCTACAAGTGTTCAACAACCAAGCATTTCCGAGGAAGAATCTCTTAAAGCTAATAAGGGTTCTGAAGCATCCCTTCAAAACCCAAGCATTCAAGAAAAATAAAAAGAATCAACTCCCTTAGTTGAGCAACCTACATCTTCAACTACACCTCCTTTCCCTGAAAGGTTACAAATTGACCAAGGGGTGGAAAAACAAATTTGGTTGCCTGACTACAACTTTCTAGATGAATTGAAAAATGTCTGTATCAAGATTCCCTTGTTAACAGCCATTAAGGAAATTCCCATCCCAGCAAAGACAATAAAGGAGTTGAGTTTGAAGAAAACAGGAAAGAAAACCAGAGATACCAAAAGGATACATCTAGTTGGAAAAATTGCAGACATTATGATGGGTAAGATTACCATGCAAAAGTATGTGGATCCCGGTAGCCCTATTGTTAAAACTCATATTAATGGGGTCGAAATCCCAAATACTTTGATTGACTTAGGAGCCGCTATCAACATCATGAGTAGACAGACCATGGATCAGTTAAAGCTTCCTAACCTTCTCTTTACACCTACTTTACTGCAACTTGCAGACCGATCAATCATTAAACTTGATGGTGTATTGGAAGATATTCCAGTCTCACTAGACTCTTGGGAGTATCCAGTTGATTTTATGATTTTAACTCCTAAGAACAATCTAGGAGGACATCCTCTTATTTTAGGAAGACCTTGGCTGGCCACAGCTGATGCTTTCATAAGTTGTAGGTCTGCGGACATGTATATATCAGATGGTAATTCCACCAAGAAATTCAACTTGTATCCTCCCACAAAGGCAATAACAGAAATAGGAGAAGATGAGTGGATCGATGATGAGGATACTCTTCAACCTGTTCTAACCATCTCTGAGATTAGTGAGGACAGTCAAATTCTAAATACATTAGAAAATTTTGAAACACCTTTAGAATATGACTCTACACAGTTTCAGTTAGATGCAGACATTGAATATCTCTCCTCTAGACAGATGTCTCTCTTCTCAATGGAAGAGTTTGGTAGTTCTACAGTTGAAATCTTTCCAGGAAAAACATTGAACATTAACATAAACTTGGAAAGACCACAACCGGAAGAATTAACTAAACTGTTGCAAAAACATTCCACTTCCTTTGCATGGGAATACACTGACATGAAAGGAATCGACCCTAAGACTTGTATTCATCACATTTATATTGAAGAAAACAGCAGACCTATTAGGCAGCCACAAAGACGGATGAATCCAAATCTTAGGGAAATTGTGAAAGAAGAACTTCATAAATTGCTCAAGGTAAACTTCATTTACCCCATTTCAGATAGCCAATGGGTTTCTCCCTTGGTTATAGTGCCCAAAACGAATGGTAAATGGAGAGTTTGCATTGATTATCGAGAATTGAACAAGGAAACCTTAAAGGATCATTTCCCTCTACCTTTTATTGATCAGGTACTAGACACTTTAGCAGGTAAAAAGTATTTCTCATTCTTGGATGGTTTTAGTGGTTACAATCAGATTCAGGTAGCACCTGAAGATCAAGACAAAACCACATTTACTTGTCCTTGGGGAACTTTTGCCTACCGAGTACTTCCTTTTGGATTGTGCAATGCACCCGCTACATTTCAAAGGGCTGTACTAGGAATCTTTTCAGATCTGATTCATGATTGTGTAGAGGTATACATGGATGATTTCACAGTTTATGGTAATATATTTGAAGAAGCTTTGGGAAATTTGGAAAAAGTACTGGTAAGATGTAAGGAAACAAATCTTTCTTTAAGTCATGAAAAGTGTTTTATGATGTTTACTGAAGGGATTGTTTTAGGACATCATATTTCAGGAGATGGAATCAAAGTTGATAGATCTAAAGTCGAAGTCATCTCTAAGTTACCTGTTCCAAATTGCCAAAAAGATGTTAGAAGTTTTCTTGGGTTTACTGGTTATTACAGAATATTTATTGAAAACTTCACTAAGATAGCATCCCCTCTTTTCAAACTACTTACTAAAGATTGTGAATTTAAGTGGGATCCTGAATATCAATCTGCCTTTGAAGCTTTAAAGACTAGAATATCTGAAGCACCCATTTTAAGGGGTCCAAATTGGAAACTCCCTTTCCACATTTCTACTGATGCTTCAGATACAACTCTAGGAGCTGTTTTGGGACAAAAGGATTTGATCCCTTATGCCATTTATTACACAAGTAAGAATTTGACTCCTACTGAGTTAAATTACACTGTTACTGAAAAGGAATTTCTAGCCGTTGTTCATGCGATAAACAAGTTTAGACATTATATAAACAGGCTATGAAACCTTTGTCCATACTGATCACTCTGCCATTAGATACCTCATGAACAAACCAGTCACTAATGGTAGAGTTACAAGATGGCTTTTTCTTTTACAAGAATTCAACATAACTGTGTTAGATCGACCAGGAAAACAGAACACAGTAGCTGATTTCTTGTCTAGAATCCAAAACACTAATGAGGATTCTCCTGTAGAGGATAAATTTCCAGATGAGTATTTGTTTGCAGTAACTACCAAAACTCCTTGGTATGCTGATATTGCTAATTATTTAGTTACTGGAAAGCTACCGTTACATTTATTTCCTAATGAGAAAAGGAAAATCATTCAGGAGAGTTCAAATTATTCTTGGATTTCTAATGAATTATTCAGAACAGGGCCAGATTTTATGATCAGAAGATGTGTACGGGAAGATGAAATGCCTGACATCCTTAAGGCATGTCATGACGAACCTTGTGGCGGACACTTTGCTGATAAGAGGACAGCCTATAAAATCCTTTCTTTAGGATATTATTGGCCTTCTCTCTTTAAGGATGCAAAGAAATATGTTAGAAGGTGTGACAGCTGCCAAAGAGTTGGGAGACCAACTCTCTCAAATGAAATGCCACTACAACCACAGGTATGCATCGAACCCTTCGAGAAATGGGCTCTAGATTTTGTTGGACCAATTAATCCGCCATCCAAGCAAAAAAGGTATATATTGGTTTGTACTGATTATGTTACTAAGTGGGTAGAAGATAAAGCATTTCCTTCTGCTACTGAAAATTCAGTTGTTCAATTTCTTTTTGAGGATATTTTCACTCGTTTTGGTGTCCCAAGAGAAATTGTAACAGATGAGGGGAGCCAATTTACATCTAGGATGATGGAGAAGCTGATGGAGGAGTATAAGATCAAGCATAGAACATCTACTCCATACCATCCACAAGCGAATGGTCAAGTAGAATCTATAAATAAAGTTCTTGAAAGCATCATCACAAAGACTGTTCATCTTCATAGAAGAGATTGGGCAGAAAGGCTTCCTGAAGCCTTATGGGCATATAGAACTACATGGAGGAACACCACAGGACATTCTCCCTATGAACTTGTTTATGGGAAGGAAGTCTTGTTTACCATTGAGTTCCAAATCAAGACCTTCAAGACAGCAGTTCAATTGGGGATGAGCTTATCAGAAGCCTAGAAGCACAGAATGGACCAGTTAAATGAACTAGATGAAATGAGACAAGATGCAATTCTAAAGACCGATCTAGTTCAGCACCAAAGAATCAAATGGCATGATCGACACATCAAAGAAAAGAAGTTTCAAAAGGGTGATTGGGCACTCTTGTTTGATTCCAAGTTTAAGGACTTCAAGGGAAAATTTCAAACTCATTGGCTTGGGCCATATGAGATTGATGAAGTCTTTAATAATGGAGCAGTTCGAGTGAAGACTATTGATGAACTTCAAACTCCCTTCATTGTGAATGGCCACCGGTTGAAAGTTTACCACAAGCCACTCTCAAAAGAGGAGTTTGTTAAGTTATTCCAAGACGATTCTGAAATGAGGCTGGTGGAGAAGAATTCTTCTCCTCCATCAACCTAATCTCTATTTCTTTCAATTTCAATAAAAAAAAAAAAAAGGAAAAGAAAAAAAAAGGAAAAAAGAAAAAAAAAAGAATAAATGTATGAGCCTGAAAACCAATCTCTGATTGGCAGTCTCATGCAAAAAACCTGAGGTGAAAATCAGGGTCACCTGACACCTCATGTTTTCCAAAAAAATCTCTCTCTCTTTCATCTCATTTCGCCATTTCATCCATTCCATTCACCATCTCATTTCATCTAATCATTCTCACTTCACCTCACTTCTTTCTACCCATCCATCCATTCATTCCATTTCATTCCATCAATAAAGTTTTTTTAAGACAACTAAAGTTATTTTGTGCAGCCGGAGGACACCACTGCAGTTTCCGTAGCTATCTGGAAATTCTGCAGCCATTTAGCCATTCCGCAGCCCTCTGCACCTGCATAAAGAAACACAGTCTGTTTGAAAAATTTCTTTTTACAGTTCAAAATTCAGCAACAATAAGTGGGAAATAGTCATGCAATAGCAATAAATTGACAAAGGGTTAGTGGCAAATCATCAAAAAGCAAATTCAAGCACGGATCTGAGGTATGATTTAAATCCTAAACTTACAGTTATTTCATTATGCAAAGTTTACGGAGTTATGTTTTTTTGCCACTAATTGTAATGATTACCCATTTTTCCTACCATGCGACCATACATCCACGCATCTCCCAAATCTATCAGTCCTTGATTACCACGATTTTGAAAATTACTTGCGGCTGCTTCTGTCATTAAGGCTTTCGTACCTAAGTGACGTAGCCTAATGTACTACGACTCTCTAAGTCCTAATCCCGCAGCCATGTGTAAACCTATGACCGAAATCTAAGGATCTAGCCGTTTTCTATCCATCATTTCAAAACCCTCCTATGCTCATAACATTCCATTCACGCTGTTCCATTTTCGCATTTCCTTCATTCCGCTATGCTCGCTACGCTGCCTCCATAAACCATACTCTGTTTTTCCTCTCTGCTAATTCTGAGAACCAGTGAATATATATAACTAGTGAACGTATATCACGGCTGTGCTAAGACCGTTAATCCACCGTTTCACTGTGTTAAAGCCGTAAACCCACCATTTCACTGTGTTAAAGCCGTGAATCCACTGTGTCAAGGCCGTAAATTTGCTATGTTTAAGGCTATTGTTGAAGCCATATAACCTCCTTTTCCACAAAGTTCTAGAACAGAGCCAGGAATTTACTGTGTAAGGCCACTATTGAAGCCGTGTTTTAGAACAGAGCCGTAGAGCCAATGGGGAAACTCTTAAGGGCAGAACCAGAGGGTTCAAAATTCCTGGAAGCATATCCTCAAGTGAAAGAAGCGTTGCAGAAAGCAAATTGGTTATAATGCATCCAGAAGTTCAGAGGTTACCACAAGGAGGTTACGAAGGCCTTTGCAAGGTCATTTAGAGACAAAGACAGTCAAGTGGAGGTGGGGGATTTAACGTTTGCAGTCACTGAGAGCAGCATAGCACAAGCTACCTCACTTCCACAAACCAGAGAAAGGTGGTTTAAAAACCGGTCAGTTCAAGATCAACAGTGGAAGCAGATTTTAAAGAACCTAGGTATGGATACCAACATCTTTACAAAAGGGATTCCTGTTACTTATGTCAAGGAAGAATGTAAAATTTTACTGTTATTAGTGCAAAAATTCTTTACTTGTGAAGGGAGATTTGGAGTTTTATATGTTTATCATGGTAAAGTCATGATGCAATTTCAAGGAGAACATGATATAAATCTTCCATACTTTCTATTCCAGAGCCTTAGAAAAATGTGTTCCATGGCCCAAAGGAATCCAAGAAACATTGAATCACATCTGTGTCATCATAGTCTTGTTAAGATGCTAGTGGAGGAACAATTAAAAGCAAAAAGAGACACCTGGGAGAAATTTCTTGTGAGAAACCATTTTGAAGAAGCAGGAGAAACCTCTGTGCCTAGAAAACGTAGAAGAAAAAGAAAAGAGGCTACCCCTGAAACTGATATCTTAGAGGGAACTGTCCAAGGACAGATTGAAGAAGAAACTGAAGTACATCATTCTGAATATGAGATTGATCTTGAACCTGCTGTGGACAGTGATCCAATAGCTCAAGGAATTATCACAGAAACCCTCTCAGAACTTGCCCAAGAAGCTGCCCAAAAGAGAAAAGAAGGTAGGAAGAAACAAAAGCAAGACAAGGGAAAATCCATAGTTCAAGAAACCTACCAGACTCCAGAGAATTCTAGTGAAGAAGATACTCAGCCCTTAGCACAAAGGTTGGCCAAACTCCATAAAACTGCCCTTTCCAAGAAGGTGAAAATGCAAAAACCAAGGCAAAAGGCACAAAAAGAAAAACAGAGTGTTACCACTGTAAGGAGGAGCAGCAGATTGCAAAGTAAAGGGAGAGCCACAAAGTCACTTTTTATTGATCTAAGCACACCTGAGAAGGGTGCTACAAAACTAGACTTTGAGGCTAGTTCACAACATGATGAAGTTACTCCTCCAAGGGAGGACAGTCCATTTCAGCAGGAGCTTGGAACTGAATTTGAGTATGAACATAGCCCAAGGAGGTCACCAGAAATTGACCCGGCTCAGCAAGAAGTGTACAATTATTTTGAGACATTGGAGCAGACCACTGCTGGCCCAAGTACTATCCTACCTCATGAGCAGCAAATAGACGTACTCAAACAGGAAATCTTTGAACTTGAGGTGCTAAATCGCCACATTAGGCAAGAAAATGAAAAACTGAAGGAACAAGCAAACATTTACAAAATGGTTCATGATAACACCATGCTGCACCTAGTCATCTGGCAAAAGAAAAACAGGGGACTAAAGAAGAAATGTAGAAGGCTAAACAGAGCCTTAATCATTTTGAAATTCAGATGCATGTTCAAGAAACCAAAAGTCAATGTCTCCACACAGAGGAAGAAGAGGAGATTGGATGTCTTAGCAGAGGCATCCCAGTAGGTGGATTGAGCAGTGTTTTCATTGCATGAGGACATGCAATACCCTCGTAGTGGGGGTATGTAGAGCCTCTACTTTACACCTATTTGTCTACCATTTCCCTCAGTTTTTCCTCAGCTTTTCTTCACTTTTGCCTCATTTTCATTGTAAAACCACCCAGATCATTACATTAGGTGTCATTAAGCATGATCAAGTGAGCTTTGCTAATGTGTGACTGTTTTGTTTAGATTTTGACATATTTGCAGAGATTCCGCAGCTGTCTGGCAATTCCGCAACCATTCAGCGATTCCGCAACCATCTAATGATCCCGCAGCCTTTTTGTTAATCTCGAGGTTCCACGTGTCATTTTGCCAAATGAGCCACATGGGCACTTAGGTATCAAGGTGCTCGAGGTTCCTGTGCTATTTGTTCAGCCATCCACGTCATCTGTACCTCCGGTCAATGCGGGTCAAGTTACAGTCAAATAAAGGCAGCTTAACGGTGATTCGTAAGCTGTTGGGTCACGTCAGCTCAAACGGTGACTTGTCCGTGTTATGCAGGTGGTGGGGGACATAATCCAACTCTGGATTCAATGCCCATGACGACAGGACCTCCAGCTCATCCACGCAGGCTTATGATGTGTTATTGAACCTTAATTACGCATGACAATTAGTTTATTTTTCAGTTTTAGCTGTACGTATTAGGCCATCTTTCAGATGCCTATAAATACTTGCGTCTGCGTACGCTTATGTTACTCTTTAGCTGTTGTATTTTCTAAACTTGTGATAATTTTAAGTGCAGTTGAAAACTCTGTTTTTATAGTGCTATTCTAGCACTCTGTTTTGTACATTTCTGCAAATGGAGCAATAGAAACAGTGTTGTTGTTCTTTGCAGGTTTTTAACCCGGGATTGGTTTTTGTGTTTATGTATTTGCTTTATAAACTAATGGTATTTGCAGTTGACAGGTTCAAGTTGTTGCCTTTTCTTTTTATAGCTGATTTTTAGTCTTATTTCTCAAAGTTATCTGCTAACACATGAATCGTCTTTTATCACAAATTGTTATTTTTTAAGGATCAGAATACCAATAACTTACAGTTGGCTTTGAGTGCTTTTTAGACTAATCTTTCACTACTTTCTAATCGTGCTTTGCATAGTACATATGATAGAAAAAGAGAGTTAGAAAGAGCAAAAAGTTATCACTAGTCTTTAAAGTAGATTTTTCTCATTTTTAATCACTTTTCTAACTCAACTTTAGCTACTTCCTAATCGTGTTTTACACAGTACTATGTGTTTGAAGCAGGGAGTTAGGAAGAGATAATCATTATTTTTGGTTTTTAAAGTGACTTTCTTTTCTTTTATTTGCAGCAGCATGAATGGTGTCTAGTGCCATTGGAAGTGGTTCTTTGCTTTCAAGTTATTTATTTCTTTCAAGCTTTTCCTTTCAAGAAAATAGTTAGAAACCACTAATCACACACTCTCACTCATTTAGAATTCACTTTACACACATTATCACTCATCTGTTTATAAATCACCACTCCATTTTAGGAAGATAAATTAACCACAAACAACACCCCCAAACGATAAAAATCTCTAAGAGGTTGCTTAAGTACATATAGTACACCTTCACTTCATCAGCTTACGAGCCCCGGGTTGACAATTAATACTAGCAATTTAGGAACACTAAATTGACTAAACAACTTGTATTTATTATTTGAAATATTTTCATACCATGTTCTTTGAAAGGTATAAAGAATCTTATCCATCATTAAATTTAGTTCAGAACTGTTGTAGCCATGTTCATAGTTTTATTGAAAATCTTGAAAAAGTTTATGAAGATGATGACTTCATGGATGATGAGATCATGGAGGCTTTGTACAAAAATCCATTTCAGCAGCATAAAGAGAGCTTAGAGGATACTTGTCAAGATGCTCAGGAAAATTTGCAGTAGGATCAAGATCTTAGTGCAATGGAAAATGATGAAAGAGAAGGTTTTATTTCAGATCTGTCCATAGAAGACAGTTTGCAGGGAAGTCAAGTTTCAATTTCAGAATGTGATAAAGTCAAGTCGGTCATTTCAGATCTAGATTCAGATCGTGATGATGAAGACTACCTTGTTTTGAATCCCATGAAGGAGAGCTTTGTTGTTGAGATCATCTGGAATGAAGAAGACAAAGTTACTGACCCAAGTCTTCATGAGGAGGTAATCCAGTCATTTCATGAAAAACAAGATGAGATCTTTGTTCAAGTAAGTGAAAAATCTTCTTTCGATAACTCAATGGTAAATGATAATTTGATTCCCATGTCATATGAAGATGATCAAAAATGTTTTAAATTTTCAGAAGACCAGGGAATTGAGGACTGTCATTTAGGTTTTTCATGTTTTGAAAAGTTATTTGAAGAAGACAATAACCGCTTGAGCAAAAGAAAACAAAAATTATTATCTCCTTTGTCTGAAGATGAAATAGATCTACTCCTGAAAGGTCAGGTTCCAGCCCAAGATATTGCAGGTTTGCAGTGTGCACATGGTCAAGAAGGTGTTTGTGAAACTTCTTCTTCTTTTGAAAATGATGATAGTCTTGAAATTAGGTTTATAGATCAGAGAAGAGATAATATTTTCTTTCATGAAAATGATAAGGCTGTCATGTTTGATAATATTGAAGATTGTTTTCTGTTTAAGAATGACCTAGACCATGAAATTGAGGAATACGAGCCTGAGAGAGACAATATGCCAGAATTTCTCATGGTCGAGGAATTTACAGCTAACACTCAGATGGAAAAATCTTATCCCTCTCTATGCCTTCCTATCACTCGACAATCAATTGTTCTTTCAGATCATAATGAAGGGACTACTTGTGTTTTTGCTGCTGGAACTCAGGACAAGCTAGTGCTTCAGGACTTTCAAGATCCTTTCGACATTCTATTGCAAGCACTAGAGAATATGAATGTTGCCTGGTTCATTAGCATAAGCCTTGGTTTCAGTTCTTATTGTGAGTTGCCTACATCTACATCGTTCTGCCTGCTCGGGGAAAGTGAGAGCAGAATTTCAGTATGTAGCCATCTATTGGATTGGTTACATTGGAAGGCCCACTTCACATGATTGTACATATTTCATCAGTAGGTACGTGGTTTTCATCATGATTTGAAGCCTTCAAATCTCGATGGTCTGCTGCCATTTAAAAGCTTTGTAAGTAGTTGTTTCCATTAAGTAAGTCTTGAGTCATTTTTTTTAGTCAGTGTCAAGATAGTTTCAGAGTCAGTCTGTACTGTCGTCATTCATTTATTTTGGGGCCCGAAGTGAAGGCTATAAAACTGAAGGATTGATTTCAGTTTTGGTTTGCTTTGTTAGAGTCAGTTTTGAGTCACATTTCAGTCCTGAAATTGAGTCAAAGAGTTTGGTTTTGATTTGTCAAAGTTATTGACTCCATGGCCCGATGGACGAAGGCACTGCTTGCTTTCCTAGATATTTGTAGTTCTTGGCACCTCCAAGGAGCTACCATCCCCATTGGAGCCAATGTTAGTGTCGGTATCTTCTCCCTCCGCCAGAGATCAAATCCTCTTGTTGCATTACATATTAGGTGTCATGTTCAGTCAGCTGCATTCCATTAGGCGCATAGATCATCTGACGGTAGTGGCTTTCCTACAGTTTCCCTCATGTCATTTACCTGATGGCTCATGTTTGTTCATTAAAAATCATATACAGTCATCTTTTGTCTTAAAGATTGCAAAGGTTCTTGTTTTAGGGTTTCATTGTCATTAGGTCTAGGGTTTCATTAGGGTTTCATCAAAAGGGGTTTTAGAATGTCTAATAATAGCCAGCAGGCACATGAGGAGGTTCCAATGCCAATAAAATTCAAAATCAAGTGCTTAGAGATGTGTCTTTCCTCAAAACTCTATTTTGAGGAAAAACATAGTATTTTTGCTCTTATTGTGCAAAATCATGTAATTTTATTTCCTCCATATGTAAAATCACTCCACCTGCAACCCTGGTCACTTTCCTTATCCCTAGTAGCTCCAACTCCCTACAAAACAAACAAAACGTAGGTCATTTAGTCCATCACAAGTTCTAATAAAGTGACAAAGCTCAAAATAGAGTTCAAAATAAAGTCATTTTCAAAACATTGTAAAAGTGGGTTTTGCGAACCAAAAAATTAAAAGACTCCTTGTACATAAGTCATTTCTTCAATCGAAAAGCTCATTTGCACTCTTCGAAGAAAAGCAAAGCCGTGTGTAGAGTGAGTAAGACAAAGTGGGAGAAATTTGCCAAAAAACAGAAGCGCGAAGCATTGGATAACTGGTGCGGCGCACATAGGAGGCGCGGTGCACTGGGCCGCGATCTCTAGTTCAGATTTACACGGGCGCGGCGCACATAACTGGCGCGACGCATTGTGTTTGATGCGGGGCACATAGAGCTAGCAAGCTCAAAATCTTCTGCAAATTATCTAAAACGCCAAAATCACCCAAATCTTCCAGCGTATAAGTAAGTACAGTCCTCCTCTCGGCTAGTAAAAGATTTTGCTACAAAGTTTATGGTGGTTATCTTATAGTGATTGTTTAAAAAGAAATCAAACCCTATCTCTTGAAATTGTTTCAAAGGAAATTGTTGCCTAGGGTTTGTATTGACTCTTTAGCCACTAAGTCCACCTTTCGACTCCCTCACTCTATTTTCCCTCATTTTCCTATTCCCTAAACTCACATATCCCTAAATTCACTAATCCCATATCCCTGATTCCCATTTCCCAAAACCCCAAATGCAAACTCCCAAAACCTAGTCCTATACCAAAAGCTCCCAAATTACTCCCTAATTCCCTGTTCCCTTAACCAAACCCTACCCCAACAGTCCTTAAATCCCTCACTGTTTCCTCCCTTCACAGTCCCTCATATCACTATTTCCCTTGGTGGTAAAAGTAAAAAAACATCACAATCACTTACTTCTCATCAAGGAAACTCCAAAACAGTTCACTAGCAGAGATGGCATCTGATCCCTCATATGATTATGAAGAGGAGACACACAGTGACTCACCTACAGAGGTACATGCACCCAGGAGGCCTCATAGAGGTGGAAAACATATTCAAGAAGTACCAACCACTCTTGTTGAGTTACAGGCCTGCCCTCTTGCCATCTCTTGTTTGCAACACCAGTCCTGCTATGAATTTTGTGAGAAAGTTGCTAGCATTCAGTTTCATCATGAGTTGGCTCGTTTGTTTGTGCTGCATTTACATGATGATCAAGCCACTCTAGCTGGTGTCACTTTCACATTAACACCAGAATCTATTTCACTAGTAACCGATATACCTAACATTGGAGAGCAATGGAACAAGAGGCAACAAATTGACTGGTAGCATTATGAACCATACATCAAGCCCTGCTAGACAGCTCAGGAGAGTGTTTCCTTTTCGGTACCTCAAAGATTCTTATTCTCCTTTGATGAAATTGATAATGAGATATTTCAGCTGTGAGGGTCGGTTCTCCCGTTTATATGCTTATTATATCAGGCTGTTGATGCATTTTACCAGGGTAAGGACGATGAACATCCCTTACTTCATGTGCCAAAATATTGAGAAACTGACCACTCTAGTGTAGCGCAAGACTCCTCAGCAGCAGTTCAACAGTATTTACCATTTTTCTCTCATTAAAATTGTGGTCATTCATCAGCTTGGCTTACAGGGCATCACTTGGGAGGACTTCATCTCTTGTGATTTTTTCACAGCTCCTCCAGGACCTTCAGAGGTTTTGCATGAGACAGGTGGAACTTCTTATTAGCATGAGGGTTAGGAGACACAGGCCGCTAGTATGTCGGTGTTTATCACTTATCAGAAGGGCACCAGGTAGTTGTTCGCAGCAGCAAAACAACTATTATCTCCACTTGGGGTGGAAGGGATCTCGCTTCCGTCGTTAGCACAACAAGTTATGGACAAAGGCAAGAGGCCAACGCAGGATGAGATGCCTTAAGCTGAGCGAGATACTGATTTCATTCATATAGGGGATGATGATACAGATGTGGGCATCCAAAGTGAAAATCTCAAGGAAATCATCCAAGAGCAGCAGGCGGACATCAATGCCTTGTCCCTCAACTTGGAGAGGGCTAAGTGGATTATAATGTACTTGGAGCAGGAAATAAGCAGCTTGAAGATCAGCAAGTGATTATGGAGTTGCAAAACATTCGGGAGAATCGCCACACTGCCCAAAGGAAGAGGTTGGAGCTCACTTCACTTGAGCAAGAGATCAATGCCGATCGGGAGTCCTGGCTTGAAAGAGCCAACATCCACTTAGAGATATTGTTGGAGAAGGCCAAAAAGGAGAAAAACTTGTTGAGACACATGGATTTTCACTATATGGCAAGAAACAAAGTTTGCAAGGTGAGAACTAGGAGCTTAAAGGCAAAATTGAAGAAGGCATCAAAGAGGCGAAAGGAGCATGATCGAATTCAGATATTGGCCGAGGATTCCTTGGCCTAACATAGTTCTTTATGGAGAATACTCAGCCCAAATTTCAAAAAAAATTGGGCGCTTTTTGCATTTTTGAAAATTTTGGCACAAAAAACGGGATTTTCTGCTCTATGCACTGCGTCATGTGGCGCTCGATTTTGCTAGGAGCCTCCAAATAAAAAAAGCTCAACATTCTTAGATTTTTCATGAAAAAATATGTTTTCCTACCAATGGCCAAGAAATTTTGACATGTTTTAAGCCCTGAAAAAGGTCAAAAACACTCAAAACATGACCTTACTACCCCTATTTTGACACACAGGAAGCAATGTTGGGAGAACTGAATTTGGGAGGGGAAAATTCAGGCCAAATTGAAACATTCCACTTGGGTGGGAAAGTAGACAGGCAGGCCTTTCCAACAAGCACACTTGGAGTTAGTTTGGACACCGGTAAGGCCTCCAAAGAAGGTCCAAACAGGGGTTATGCATAGAGAATCAGGCATGGCACATAGAGGAAATTTTGCAGTTTTACCAAGTATTACTCTGTTTTTCACCCAGCTTTGGCCAGTTTTACTTTTTCACTTTCTTAATGGCAAATTTGTGATGTAATTTAATGTAAATTGATGGATCATGATGTAAATATGTCAAATTTTCAGTTATGGAGGTAGATTCATTGGTTAAAATGTTGCTTGAAACTAAATGAATCAGTTCCCTTGTTTCTAGAGGCATGTTGTTCCGCTGCCTGATTTCTAGTTCTCAGTTTAGAATTGGTTGGAACAGCTCCTAAACATGTGAGCTCGACCCCTAGAGGCTAGGATGAGCTATGATTTGTCTATATTATGTAGTTTTTCATTCATTAGCATGGTTGGACTTTTGAGAAAGCCTTGAGCTTCATTGTACACTCATATCAACATTTTGGCTAAGGAATTGAGACCAGGGTTTGCAGCACTCTTTGGGATCCATGTGGCAATTTGTCTTGGTACAGTGCTTTCTTTTGTAATTGTGAATTTGCTTATGTGTTATGTATGTCATTCTCTATCTTGTTTCTTCTTAACTAAACAAACAAGAGTGTAAGTAGAATCCATTGAAATTGCAATGCTCTACTTGAGGTTTGCTTTAGTTTCTTGATGTTTTCAACTATTTGGAGAGGATCCATGAATTTCCTTTCCCTCTTCAGCTCCTCACCTCTATAATCAGTCCATATCATTCAATTTGAAGTGCCAAAAACAATTTCCTACCTTGCCCCATTGAGATCTCTGCAAGACTGGTCTCATTCCCCGCACCCAAAATCTGGCTTTCCATCTGAGCCAACAAATCATCATTTTATTCAATCAAACTCTTGCATACACATACCTAGGCTAAGATCAGTAGTCAAATCAGTCATCTGAAGCCTTTAGCAATTATATTTTGTGGAGATTGACCCGGAGAGAGCCCTCTCCCGACATGGTGGGGCTAGCTACCAATCCAAGCGTGGTTTGATGTTGGTCCTGAATCCTACCTTTTTCAACTTGAGGTAAATCTAGGCTCTAACATAGAACACTCGGGTGTGTTCAAACACTTCCATCCCTGAGCATCGATTTTACTTTTCATCATCTTATGATCATGAATATAAAATCATCTCCAAGGAGAATGTCACCTTGATGATAACTTTCATATTCACAAAACCACTCACTCTAGGGAGTGATATGAAGGGTTGCACTTGCATCAATCAACCATAAGTCATGATTTTCATATGTTTTTGAAAAAGACAATTAAACATCCCATACTTACTTTAATGATTCTTTCTCCTATTTGGAGGGACTATCATCAAGTCCCTTCCCTCTCTCAATGCTTTTGGACCAACAATTCTTCTTGAAATGCCCTTTTTCTCCACATTTACAACATATATTATAACTTTTCTAGGAGATTTAGATCTACCTATATATTTAGATCTCCCAATTGAGGATTTACTCTTATTTCTATCATATCAATGTTGTTATAGACATTTTTGGGCACTGTAACCCCAATCAGACATGTCCAGAAACCAAGGGCTTCTAAGTCCCTAAAAGTGTTGCTTCACACCCTAAAAGAACAAGGTCAACTGATTACATCTTCTCCCAGAAGTTCTCCATGGAAAACTGCTAAGAACTGGTCAAAACTGGACCATACAGGTTGCTCAGTGCTAAGGGTGTGATGCATCCTAGCTGCTAAGTGTAAAGGGTGTGATGCATACTGGAAAGCCCTTCTGTAGGGTGCAATGAGTGAGAGTGGACAAATGGCAGAGACAGTTTGCAAGGTGGATACTCAGGGAATCTTCCAGAAACTTCTCCAATGACACTTGCCTCTCTGAATTCGCCCAGGGATGAGTAAGATATCATGAATCTCCAAGTGGAACCAAGAACTATCAGAGAGAGGAAACTAATCAGAAACCCAGTAGCTAATGCACCCCCCTGCAAACATCTATATATGGATCCCTCATCGCAGAGATCCAGGGGTTGGAATCTTGTATTTTCTAAGGAAGTGTTGTTGGTTTCTTGGTGAAGATTATAGTGCTGGTGATCTAAGATTTTCATGAGGTGAAGAAGGGCTTTCATGCTGAGAGGGTGACGCTGGGTCAGAACAATTGGTTGTAATCCTCTTTGCTTTTCTTGATATTAATAAAGCTATTCAAGTTTTCCTCCACATTCTTGTATGTTTGATGATATATGCATTTGTGTGGTCAATATATATCTGGTCCTATATTGTTTATGATTGTAGATCTCTGTTCTTGAATAGTGCTCTGCTGCTTTGATCCTGCAGGTGCTCTTTGAAGCTGGGTAGATGAAGGAGGAGTGGCAAAGACCTGTCAGAAGGGAGAGGAACCAAGCAAGGAACTAAGCGCAAGACTGAGGTTGGTGTCCTTTGTTCCCCTCTTATCTACTTCTCATAAAGGAAAATGAAAGTAGTTTTAGTTTGTTTGTTTCTAAGATAGACACCAGTCTTAGTGGGACTAGCAGCTCCGAGTGGACACTAGATTTCCCGATAACAAATGTTCCCTTATTAATAAGGCATATGTACTATGAACTTCCATATTTTTCTTTCTCGTCTCCTTTGACAACGGGGATGATACCATATTGTCAAAAATTAAAGTAGTTGTGTTACTACTTATGACTACAACAGACTATCCCATAAAGTTTAGTAAAAATCACAGTAAACTAATACACTTATTTTCATCTAAAATTTCAATATGAACAAACATTATTTGGCTTACCATATTATTTAAGGCATTCAAATGTTCTATCACATTGTCTCCACCATTCTGAGGTTATACAACTTATTCTCTAGGAAAAGCTTCATTACTAGGGACTTAAACTAATACAAATCCCCTCACTTATTCCATAATTTATTGGTTTTAGCTTCTCCTAAAACAATTAGTAACACTAAATCTGAGAGACATAACCAAATTATTCTCGTTTCATTTTGATCCAAGTTTTCTCAGCCTTTTGTTCACATTCTCGTAGGTGTTATACCTATATCCATAATTACCCATTAATATTTTTTTACCAAAATATCTTACTTATTGAGCTTCCATGGATCGAAACTTTTCCCATTAAATTTGTTAATCTATACTTTTTAACTATTTTCGATTCTTTTCTAGCACAAGAATCACCACTGTGGAGGTCTCATTGCAACAAGGTTTATCACATAACCAAGATAATTGAATTGTTAGCCACAAAATCTAGGTTTTAAAACTTATTCAATATTTCAATGCCTTCATAGATTCTTAATAATAAAAAAAACAAAAATAAAATGGCAACGACACATCCCGAAATATTTATATTGGAAACTCAAACTAGGAAAGCTAGGAAACTTTTTAAAGCCACACCTCTAATTTTTATCATCAATCAACTTCATTGTTTACAATATAATATATATGATCTCGTTACATTCAAATTCTGTAATCCTTAAACTTGGATAGATTACAACCATGATTCTTAATTATAATTATAAATCCATAAGCTAAATCACCATACACCACAAAACTACCAAAAGCAAAAATCATATGTCAAAAACTACTAAAAATAGATGCATGGTGCTATTTTTGAGAAGAATATAATTCATACTCAACAAATAGTCCATTGAATAGGATTTGCACTTAAGGCTGCAACCTTAAAATTTGTAGTTGGAGGCTGCATTGTTGTATTGCTTAATGTTGTGTAGGTTGAAATATCCACCATTGATGGTCCTGGAAAGGTATGCATGATGAATATATGTTCCATTATGCCAAGGAAAATACCATTTTGGGAGACAAATTAGACAAGAGAGGTAGGGGTGATTAAATCCTGACAACAAGTGGGAGAGAATGGGAACCAAAATTGGAGATGCATTGAAGGGAAACCCAATTGATAACTAATAGGGGATATATTAAATTAGATTGTTGTCATTGTAGTTGACCTCCCACAATAATTATTAGGGATATGGATGAGATCATATATTATTACACATGAAATCCATCAAAATATAGGTGAGAGACATGGAAAAGGTATTAAGAGGAGGCTGCATGCGAGTGGTGGAACAATAGGTGATCATGAATTAAAGGCCCATGAGTGGATTTTATGAAACCACCATGTGGGAATGCCTAAAAAAAATATATTAGATAATTTTTTCCATCACAAGATAAAAAAAATGGAGTGTTATCATTGATAATAAATACCCTCGTAGTCTTCAATTTTATTCTTTGTGACCCTACAACCCTGAGCATTCCTACCCCTTTCAGATTTGATTGGTGGGCCACCTATTCTTTTCATAAGCTCCTTTTGAATTCTTCTCTTTATCATGAATATCTTAGTAAGATCCAAATTGTATCATCCTCTTCAACTTTTGGTTTCTTCTACATCGCTATGCACCAATTAGGCCTGGTGGTTAGCCATGACCAATCCAACTTCCCTATCTCAGCTCGAGTAGGGGATAAAATTTCAACACATTGGTAGCCAATGGAATGAAGTTTCAAAAATCTATCACTTCTTGTTTTCTTAAGAAATTAGATAATATTCTAAAAGTGGAGGTTTGTGCTCCACATTCCAAATCATGTTCCCTTCAATTTGTAGAACATGGTCTTCTTGGCTGGTTTATGGGTCTGTGGCCATCACATATATCTATCAATTTATGGGTTAAGATTTTTTTTTTAACCATTAATAAAAGTGGATATCACCTCTTTCTTCTGTAGTAAAGGGGTTTTCACTCTTTTTTTCGAAAAAAAATTAGATCAAGGTATAATCTTTTGGATTGGACCATATTTCATGGGTTCCCAAGGGCTATATTTGGATTGACGGAACCCAAACTTCAACCCTAAATGCGATTTCCCCTATGTTATTATAGTTTGGGTTAAAATTCCATTTCTTCCCATCCATTTTTATAATGATTCCACCTTTAGAAGCATTACTAACACTTTGCAAAGGTATGTTGATTGTGTAGAGCCTCAATATGGTCTCTTCTCCTATGCCTAAATCTATGTGGAGATAGATCTAGATAAAGGTATCCCCACTGTAATCAATAATAACCTAGATAGTTGGTCCCATATGAAAGAGGTCAACTATGATGAACTCCCCTTCAAATTTAAAGTTTTTCATGAATATGGTCACTTTGCTAGGAACTTCCCTAAAAATCAAGATGACTAGAAAAAGAAATGAGACTTGGGAGATTAGAGGAAACAAGTGAAAAACAGGATGGGATATAATAGATAGAAACAACCCCCAAATAAGTAGTAGGAATAATCATATAAGAAAGGTATGTGATAAAAATCCTTGAAGATTAAATCCACTAGAAGTGGGGAAGGAAGGAGCAAATTAGTAAACAAAGGTGATTCTAGAAATAGGTATGAAGTTATTAACAATGAAGAAGAAGAAAGGGAAATCCCTCAACAAAGGCCCCTTAAAATAGATCAACCAATAAATCAACTTGATACCCAAGATCTCATAGAGTTGGTAGCTGAACCAAGGTCCAACAAAGAACTAGAAGCTAATCAAAAAAATTTCTCAAAAGGAGAAGAAGACTTCCTCTTCCCAAGAGAGGGTAATGCAAGGGTGATTTTTAGAAGTTTATCTGATGAGAAATCTAAAGAAAAAAATGAAAACATACTAAAATCCAATTTTTCAAACCAAAAGGTATAAAAACATAGAAGTTTAGATAGAGAAAACAAAAGAGGAGAAATAATTAGGTCACCAAACCACCCTCTAGCACCTACAAATTGGGTAAATGAGAAATAAGGGAAGCAAAAGAGGCTTTGGCACCATCGGATCTAGAGGGGCATCTCATAAAAAAAGTAAATAATGATATTTCTCTCCTAGAATTATAGGGGACTTGGGTCTAAAAAGAGAAGAGCAGAATTAAAATCTATAATAAGAATAGAAATAATCTTAGTGGGTCTAATCAACAAGACCAAAATGGAGGACCAATAGATCCTTGCACAACACCATAAGATATGGAATGGTAGTGGAATTGCTTCAGTCAACACTAGAGGAGCTTTAGGAGGCCTTTTCACTCTCTATAATTCTTGATAATTTTATATTTGAAACTCCTGCAACTCAATACATGGGTTAGCAACCTCCTTCTTGGATCTCATCTTCAATCAGGTATGTTCTATACTCAATGCCTATATGGAAGTCCATTTTAAAGAAAACAATAATGTTGGGCCTCTCTGCAAGGCCTTCATGAAACTAAGTTTGGATCCTTCAACATATTTGGATGGGATTTAAACGCTACATTGCACAATTGGGAGAAAAAAGGGGCTTTCCTATTAGAGACCCCTTATAAGAACAAATTGAATATTTAATTAGTCAATTAAAATTAATGGTTATCAAGTTGTATAGCCTCAGATATACATGGAAAAATAAAAGAGTCAGTCCTAGCCACATTACTGCAAGGCTATATCATTTCCTTATCTCAACCACCTTCTTGGGATGAAATCTCACTCTCTGATCATTCATCCTTCCTTGGAATGGTTCATACCATCGCCCTATTAAGTTGAATATGTCTCCTCTTCTCAAATATGGTCCCATTCCTTTTATATTTTGTCCGTTATGGATTTGACACCCTGATTTTCAAAAATCGGTATCCTTGTCATGGAATCATAGAGTTTAAGGAAGAATGATTCATATTTTTGAGAAACCTAACGAAAGTTAGTAGAATATATAATTTTTCATGACATGCCCTTTGGTAGATCAAGTTGAAAGGAAAAATTTGAAGTAGGAAAAAATCTTACACTAGGGAGAAGATAGAGGAACATTTTCCTCACCTCATCCAATAAAAACTTTTGAGGACTAAAAGCCTCCATAAATGGGTATGTATGATCTAGAATGGATCATTATATAAAATTTCATCTATCTTGGTAATTTCTAGGTGAAAATTTGGAGGAATTGGCTTGCCTGACCCATTTTAGTGGCAAGTGCTTGCCTCAATATTTATGGTTTGGAACTTTCCATCGCAATTTTGGTTCACCAATTAGCACTAATTGGGTTCAAATATTTTATAGCAAAGCTCACAATCCCTTGATATTGTTTTATACCTAGAGACCCAAACAACAATGCAAAAATCACCTCCATTAAAGTTTGTATGCAAACCAAGTGGATGTCATGCCATCCCCCATTACTCACATGTGAGGCTAGCCACATGAAGAATTTTAAGAAGATTCTAGAAGGCCAAAAATCCTAATACTAATTGAGGTTTGAGGTATACAAAAATTTTAAGCCTAGATGATTACGAGACTAAGTTAAATATTGGGTTTGCTAGGAAGAGAGGAAGACCTTACATTCTTTTATCAATGTGCTATAGTTGAGCAGAGCATCTAGAGAGCGGGATTTGAGAGCATAAAGAAGGAAGTATAAGACTTTGTAGTAGTCATTCAATCCATAGTATCACTAGAAACTCCATAGTGAGTTCTCTTTCCTTGTATTTTCATTTTGATAAATAAATAAAAGAGAGTAGAGTATAGGCCTCACCCTCTAGTTGGGTTTTCTCATGGACGCTTCACTGGGGGAGCAATACCATACCACATGTGTTCATATTGGGTATATATTGAGGAAAAAATGACCGAATATGTTGAGCATATATTAGGGGGTAAAGGGTTCTTATATTGGTAGGTATAAAAAATGGAGCTCAAAGTTAATGAAAAAATGTACACCTACAATATCTAGTGAAAGTAGGGGTTTTTCAAACTGGGAATGTGTATTAAGTTTGTATTGGTAGGGGGTTAAATAATGCGGTTTTAGAGGTATTTTCCTTTAATAGTCAAATTAGCGGTATTTTGTATTGGTAGGGAGTTAAATAATGTGATTTTAGAGGTATTTTCCTTTAATAGTCAAATTAGCGGTATTATTTAGTCTGCCACAAATGCACGTGATATGCCAGAGGTTCATTGAGTGAAGACCCTGTGGGTTTTCTCTTACATTATATTTCTATGGAAACATCTTGTCTTCATTTTTTTCATATTTCACTTATTTTAAATTTAGAATATTGATAGACCATTTTTAAAAATTCATAATAAGAGGATTTGAACATTATCTACGCATCTTAAATTTGTAATTCATCTTCCACAAACCATCACTTCAATTGCAATTTTATTGAAACAAGGAAATTGAAATATAACTTTTTAGGTTAAGTGGTTAATTAGGTTAACTCAACCTAGTAGGTAGTTTCAAACTTAAGGTGGCTTTTAGCCAATGAACTACAAAGAACATATGATCTCCATTTTATGTATCATATTCATTTTTGTAGAAGTAGTGGTTTGGCTTATGCTAAGTAGTAAGATGATGGATTTCCAATTAGTAAGTTTATTAATTGAGCTTACCTTAGTTCTTGAACATTTATCTCCATTTATTACTAAAATACATTTGTGGCAACTAATAACACCATATAATATGAAAAACTTGAGATATTTAATTCACCCTATAAAAACATCATCTATTATCATTATTTATTTTCCATTATTAACTCTTCATAATCACACACTAAACTGAAATTAAAATTTAAATAAAATATACAAATAATATTTGACAATAACTCTTTAATAATCATTCCATAAATGATAAGAGACCAAGATTATAGAAAAAAAGATTGTTCTTACTGACTTTATTTGTATGCATCGCATTATACTCTGAATCATGTTTAATTATATAATGATTAGTTTTAAACTAACTATTATAATAATTTTATATCACAAATAATTTTCTACTAGCTTATTAATAAAAATCAAATAACCTACATTATAACGAGTGAGAATGCATCGTCATATACAGAAAAAAAAGTGAGTTTCTCCCATGAGTTCGATCACATGCGTTGTGGAAAAGCTTGGATGGTTTTGTTAAAATAAAATAAATAATGTAAAATAGAAACCATAAATTTTAAAACTATATTTTTGATAAATAATATGTTGTATATAATTATTATAATATGTGAAATTAACTCAAACAAAAGTAATTTTTTGTTCAATAAAAAAATAATAAAAATAATTTGTGTTATAGAGATCAAAGATATTTGAGAAATAACATAAAAGTATAAGGTATTATGTTTTTTGTATTTATAATTAAATATGGTATTCTTTTTTGTTAAGTTGGGTAGCGTTCATATAGTAATTTTTAAGCAAAAATTTATATATAATATTTGGGTTGTGGCAAGGAAAACCAAATTAGTAGCATAACATAATTTTTTGACACAGTGTAAAGAATTTGAATAAAATTACAAAACTAAACAAATTTTCACTATTATGACAATTATAACTTGTGTTTTAGGCTGGGAATCCTCTTATAACAAAATATATAAGAAAATTGAAACTAATGAATAACATGACAAACTTGATGACATGAATTAAGTAGTTGGAGAATCCAACTAAATAGTATTAGGTGAGCCTATTTCATCCTTAGAATCAACAATCTCTATATTTTCTAACTTCTTCGCTAGCATAACTGCCTTCTTATCCAACTTCTAAAGCTGACCCTACACTTCATCCACACTTAATAAAATATCCTTTTTCTCCTCTAGCCACTTAACCAAGACTCTACCCATGATTCTCTTCATATCCAACTTCTAAAGCTGACCCTACACTTCACCCACACTTAATAAAATATCCTTTTTCTCCTCTAGCCACTTAACCAAGACTCTACCCATGATTCTCTTCAGTTGCTAGTATATGTTCACAATTTGCATATACTAGGTTTGCGTCTTCCTTATCCTACTTGTCTCTAAGACCTTGTTTCTATTTTGGTCCTCAAATTCAGTATTTGAAATAAAATGATGATCTATCCTTGCACCATATTCAACATCTTCAATCTCTCTTCTAACTCAAGGACGAGTGTTCCTGAAATATATTTATGGAAACTACTCTGTTATTTCTACTTCTTCAGTCTCTCTTCTAACTTAAGGAAGAGTGTTCTTGTAATATATTTAAGGAAATTACTCCACTATTTCAACTTCTTCAATCTCTCTTCTAACTCAAGGAGGAGTATTCTCGTAATATACTTCAACAAACGTCTATGTGATTAACTAATCCCAAGAAAAGGGGCTTGTTGGGGTGGTCATGAGTAATGCTTGCCCCTTCTCCCACTTGAGTCATACTTTGTAGGTATAATTGAAAGGCCAACTGAAAGAAACCATAGAGGGTAGATGGAAGCCATAAAACAAATTATTAAAATATTGATAGCAACTTTAAGAGGGGAGGAATAAAACAAATAATTTGATACCCAAGGAGAAATAAACTTTCTTCCCTTAGACCATTCTAGAAACCACTGAAGTAGATAACATAATAAGGGGAAGGGAAGGGGATTGAGAAGATTGAGATCCAAGAAATTAGCGAAGCAAGTGAAAACATTACCATAAAGGAAGAGGTTCCACTAGGGTGACCAAAGGAAAATATAGGAGAAATCTAGAGCATATTTATTTAAAAAATCATAGAAATTCTAAAGAAACCAAATACCCATTGAGAGAAGTTTCTTATAAGAATCCTTTCAAGTAGAAGTCCAAGAAATGAAGGCATGGTATAAAGAACCTCATGACACATAAGAGCATCAAATACTTTTACGTCTGTAAGCTCTAGCCAAAGACATTAAACGTATAAAGTGAATAGTGGACCAATGATAACAAAACAAAGCTAAAAAGGGAAATTATGTCACCTATCATAGAAAATGAACCTAGAAGAGAGCTAGGGAAATAGAAATCGTGCTTAAGAGAGGCTTTATTACACCTTTTCTGAATTAACAAACTTTAACAATACAAAATGAAAACCACGCGTTCATCATCCAAGCCATATTTTCAACGACTCGATTTCTTATAGCAAACATAAATAACAAATGACCAACATAGACACTTTCTATATGAAAACTTCCTTACTCCCAAAAGCTTGAGGAAGCACATCCATCAAGCATAAAGATTCAAGACCAAGAATGTTGTGTCAGCCAATCGAACTATAAAACTTACTCATCAGATGGTTAATAGTCCATGTAACCTTCATAACCACAAATTTATCATATCCTTCTCGAACAACTTGATTTCCTATGATGCCAAAGTATGCCAAATCGATAAACCGTATAGTGGTCAAGATCATAAAACCTTGAAATCATGAATCCCATTAATTCTTGCATGATTTTCGCTAGTGAGGGATCCTCAGTCACCACCCCACCCCTTCAACTTCCTTTCAATCAATGTCCTAGACATTGAAAATGGAGCTATGGTTCACCTTATGTAGGGGTTGAGATCTTCTTGAACCAAATCCATATACTAAGACCGTAGTGGTTTGTCATTGACTTCAGCCCACAAAGAGTCCAATGCACCACTAGCCATATTTCCTCCTTCACTTACTACACTGTTGGCTAATTTATTCCCAGTTCATCTCCCATGTGATAATAATAGGAAAACGCTTGAGAGAGAAGGGAGTTTATTCTTTATAGAACTCCTTATAGTCTCCATCACCTAAACACTTTGGACACGTGAGATCCATTTTAAATTATTTTCACCATGGTTATTATCAATTAACAATCTTATTTTATTAGTAGGTTGTTATATTGATGTTGAATGGCTATTCAAAGCCCATATTCCAGTGCAAAAAGTTACCTTGAATTGCTTCTATCGATTCCCAATGAGCCAAAATAAATATGTAATATAGCTTCATGAGAGATTTTGAAGGCTCTCCCATATGTAGCTGGGCTTGGGTTTCCTTTCAAGGTCCCATAAAAATTTAATTTTATGGCTTCTAGGGGAGGACAAATCCATTTTGTTGAATTGGAGCATCTAGGTTGAGGGATTAAATTAAAGTGGGTTTGCATGGATCATTGTGTTACCATTCCTATGGAGACCAACCGTGAGATAAAATAATTTCACTAATAGATTTGATTATTCTTCTGCAAATTTTTTCATTTGATTGCAAAGTATTTTTGGAAATTCTTTTGTCCTTTTCATTCCTAGTCTCCCATTCAATAACTCTTCGGAGCGACTACCATTCTTAATTAATTATACTCTATGAGAAGTCTGAGATACACTACTCTAATATTATGGTTAGAATGTCTCTAACTCTATCATATTTATGAAATATAAGAGCCACTTTATCCAAGAGGATAGACACATATGAGCAAGAGTTATGTAGGGTCTCTAAGGATTTAGATTTTTGACAATATAAGTGACAAAAGAGATTGGTCTAAAAAGCCACATATTTGAAACTTATCCCAAGTTAACATCTTCCTATGTGCAACCTACCATAAAAATAGTGAAACCTTCAACCATAAGCCCATTTTCCATATTTTACTCCATATGTTTTCTTATAGCGGTTATGAGAATCTTAAAATGATATTGTATGCCTCTTTTAAATTGTAGTTTCCTCCTTCCTTGTAACCCCATCAAAATTTATCAAGTCCATTTTGAAGTTTTATTTTCCTTTCCTATTTCTTTCTCCATAAGTTGTCCATCACATTCCTCCTATTTGGAAGTAATAACTATTTTTTAGACAAATCAAATTCATTATTCTTGATGATTATCTTGGGTTTATCAATATTCAACTATTGTATCCTTACCTTGTTGAATTTTTTTTTTCTTTTTCTTGGAATTTCTCCTCCTATTGTAATTTATGCATTTGATTCCAGGAGTCTTCTTAGAAATAAACATGATGTAATTATTACACCTCCTAAACATTATGATACTATATGAGGGAGCAGTTTTCTGACGATACATGTTTTTATCTATGAGCCTTTAATGTCCTCATATATTTAGATTAGTTTGTGTTCGTCAACATCTAGAACATATTTCTTTTTGCAGAGTTTTCTCCAAATATATGTATGAGAGTGTTGTACCTACTACAACCCCCTCCAAAAAATTTCCTACGCTTCAATTTTGGATCATACCTTTTGTCTATAAGAACTATCATTTTCATTTTCGTCAAGTGTTCCTCTTGATTCTCTAGTGTCGCAATCACTTATCTTTTCATACAACCTTTGTGTGTTGTCTTAATGATCCAGGTGGATGTTGGTGGCCACACACCTATCCCACTTGGACCCCCACAACTGTCTCTTTCAGTTTTTCAGTTTCCGTAATGGTAGCACAGTTTACTATTTTTAGTAGTTTTTCGGGTCGTGAACTTCCGGAGCCGTTTTGGGGTCCTAAACGACGTTTTTTTGGAAAGCTGGGAGAAACATGGGTCCATGGACTAATTTTTCTCATCCCAAAATTGTAGTTCTTGGATAGATCTTTCTAATGAGATATTGTGCGTGTCAAACGGAGATGGTATGCCAAAGTTACGACCCCGAGAAGTTGATGTACCAATTTACCCAAACGGGGCCCACAATTTGGCGTTTCATCTTCTACGATTAGGTTTTTGGATGTTTAGGGTTTTCCATTGCTTCTCAACAATAAATAGGCCTTTGAGCATCATTGTAACACAGTTCAGAGGCATGTAGTTGACACATATCTTCTCAGAGATAAGCTACCATCGCCCTAGCTGGTTTATTTACATTTCTATTTGTAAGCATATTTCAGTGTTTTACATTAATGAAATGAAGTATTATTTCCACTGCATCTCTGTGTTTATGGTTATATTTGTAATTTTTTGCGTTCCTGTTTAAATCTGGATCAGTGGTATAAGAGCGGTCTTCTTTTTCTTTGTTTTTCTTTGCATGCCCCAATGAGGTCGGGATATAAGGAGTTAGGGCTTGAACTAGTAAAACCTTTGCAAGACCAGCCTAGCAAATCCCGACGGCCTCCAATGGCAGATGAAAAGAAAGATGAGGGGCCAGGAAATCCTATCAAAATCTTGAAGAATCCCTCGAGCGGCAAAGGAATGTGATGATGGACAGCTTTGCCCAGATCCTTCAGTGGCTACCCAGACGCGAAGCATCGGCTTCCAACAGCTACTCTGGAAATGCCACACAATTTAAGGTACAAGTTAATTTTGAAATCCCCATATTTGAGGGTCAGATAGACACAGATGCTATAGATAAATGGTTAAATCTATGAGAGGGTTATTTTTTTTTCATGAATTTTCGAGTTAGGAAAAGATTGTTTTCACTCTTCTCAAAGCAGTCCCCCACGTCAAGGACTGGTGGGAAACCTACTGCGAGCAGAAGGATGAAAGTACAGACTCACTGTTCTTAGTCACACCCACTTGGAATTCCTTCTGGGATGCCATCAAGGAGCAGTACTACCCTGTCAAAAGCTATGAGGACAAATACATAAAGTGGACCACACTGCGGTAAGGATGGGACCAAGATGTACTAGAGTTCAAAAACATTTTTCATACCCTTTGTACACAGTTTGGTATTAAAGATTCTGAGTTGGATCTGGTACTCAAATACCGCGACTACCTACACAGATACATCCAGGAAGAGATGAAGTTCCTGAACATCTCCTTGCTCAGCACAGTGTACCAATACGCTGTCAAAATCAAGAAAAAGTTCAAATAGAAGAAGAGAGACTTTGGATCTGTGAATCAGAAGACCAAAGGAAAAAGCCAAGGCGGGGTGAACCAAGACAACCCATTGAAGCCACAAGAAAATAACAACACCATAAAGTCGAAGAAGGACACAGGAAAGTTGTGTGAGTTCCATAAGAGCCCCACTCACAACATAAGTGAGGGTCGGACCAAGAAGTCGTTGGTGGTAGAGTTGAAGGCTTGAAAATCAAAAGCATGTTCTGACCCTGAGTCAAAACCCGATAAGGGGAATGGCAAAGGGAAGCAGATCATTGATGCGGAGCCCAATGTCACTGTTGCCACTGCCAAGATCCAGAAGAATGAGCCCGAAGATCCAGAGGAGGGGTAGTGTCTTTTCCACTCACATATGTGGGTGAAGGGTTTACTGCTGCAATTCATTGTCGAGCGTGGCAGCCAAAAGAACCTCATTTCAATAGAGGTCATGAAGCGGTTGGGCCTACCGACTACACCACACTCGCAGTTGTACAGTATCGGGTGGCTTCACCAAGGACGAGATCTCCGAGTTTGCCAGAAGTGCCGCCTTCCCCACAGCATCAAGCCCTTCACAGACGAGGTATTGTGTGATGTTACACCTCTGGATGTCTATGATATATTATTAGGCTAGCCATACTTGTGGAGGTGACATGATCTGTATGAGTCAAGGCCTCGCGCCGTTATTATTACTTTGGGTAATTCATTATACAGGATACCGGAGGCATTCCCACCTACCTCTACCTCTTTGATCTCTGCTAAGAAATGCAGCAAGATTGTCTCCCACCCTAGGAAATTCATTTTATGTCTGGTTCGCTCCCAAAGTTAGGGGAAGATCATCGCCACATCCATGACTCCCACGAAGGGTTCCTCTATGCAGTAGCAACAGCAGATGGATACAGTCATGAAAGCAGACAATAACATCTTCTCCTCACCCACAGGAACATTGTTGCACTGTCACGTCAAGAATTCATTCAATCTGACTCCCAGAGCACATCTATCCAATAGGCCAATATATCACCCCTCCATTATGAAAAATGACAAGTACAAGAAGCGACATGGTCCTTACACCAGTACCAAGGTTGTGGGGAACAATGCTTTGGAGCAAAACATTCCCCCATTCCTTTGCTTGCACCGAGTGTTCAATGTGGACCACCCTCTACCATGCTTCCCACCATTACTGGACACATCAGATATTGCAGAATAGCTCACCAGGGACCAAGTTCAGCAGATGGAGGAACTCAACGCAATGGGGACCATTGCTTCCTAAGTGGGGAGGAATGATATAGGTGGATGTTGGTGGCCACCCACCTATCCCACTTGGACCCCCACAACTGTTTCTTTCAGTTTTTCAGTTTCCGTAATTGTAGCACAATTTACTATTTTTAGCGGTTTTTCGGGTCCTAAACTTCCGGAGCCATTTTGAGGCCCTAAACGACGTTTTTTGGGAAAACTGGGAGCAACATAGGTCAACGAACTGATGTTGATCTTCCCAAAATTGTAGTTCTTGGATAGATATTTCTAACGAGATATTGTGCACGTCAAATGGAGATTATATGCCAAAGTTACGATCCCAGGAAGTTGATGTACCAATTTACCCAAATGGGGCCCACAGTTTGGCGTTTCATCTTCTAGGGTTAGGTTTTTGGATGTTTAGGGTTTTCCATTATTTCTCAAAAATAAATAGGGCTTTGAGCCTCATTTTAACACAGTTAAGAGGCATGTAGCCACCACATCTCTTCTCAGAGACAAGCTACCATCGCCCTAGCTGGTTTATTTCCATTTCTGTTTGTAATCATATTTCAGTATTTTACATTAATGAAATGAAGTATTATTTCCACTGCATCTCTGTGTTTATGGTTATTTCTGTAATTTGTTACGTTCCTGTTTAAATCCGGATCACTTAACTAAGTTGTCTTGACAACAACTGAGTCTTGTCGACGACTATTGCACAAATTTTGATGACAAGTAAACACCCTACCAAACACAAGCTAACTCTTGTCCTGATCTAGCACTGATTACTTGTCTTGCATATGGGAACTGCGTAATCCTTTGCCATTGGAAAGGCCTTAATGAATTGAGCTATGTAATCTTATGAGAAAGGCAGTCATTGAGCAAGTGAATTTCACAATACTCCTTTGAGAGTCAGAATTGCACAATTCACTAATCCAGTGAACTACACAATCCCTTGTCACTAGGAATTGAGCAGTTTTTCTGCCAGTGAACAGTCGAATCTTTTAGAACAAGGGAATTGTGCATCCCTAGGAAATAGGGAGTGCACATTCCTATTTGACCATGTGGCATAAGTGTTTAATTATGATCTATGGACAAGTGTCAGTTTCTCCTTGATTTTAGGCATGCAGGTCATAAAACCTAACCCTAATATTGTGGGGGTAAATCTATATAATAGATGCTTGTAGAGCTCATTTTCACATTCGACATTAGAGCTCTCACCATACCCATGATTTCAAGGAGGTTTAGAATTTTTTTGCAACACATCTCCAGATAAGTTTCTAAAGTATCACTTTTTGTTGTTTTTCCTATCGCTTTTGTCGCTTTTTTTTGCAAGTGTCAATTTGCCTGTTTCTTATTGCAGTTATTAGTGTTTTTACTATTATTACCTTGTACAAGTGTGTTTTAGTCTATCGAGCTATTTTTACAAGTGTCACATCCGTCTCTAGTCCTTTTTCTGACCATGAGTTATTATTGTTGGGTCTTTTTATGCATGCATGTTCTTCCCTTTGCATAATATTTTCTGGTCGATGCTAGTGATTGATCTAACTCATTCTAAGTGAAATTTAAACTCTTGTCTTACTTAGTCACTTATTTGAAGTTTTCCTCTCTCCCAGGCTAAACTACAACATCTTGAAGGCTTGTTGGCTCCTCCTACCACACATTGTGCAATCCTAAGTAGCAAGCCACCTTCTTGCCAGCTAAACCTATGCAATGCGTAATTACTAGCCTCCTCTAATTGTGCATTGGGAAATCTAAACTAGTAGTGGCCCAACCTGATCACTGAGACTACACAGTACATAATCCTTCGCCTTTTCTGCCAGCTAAGATTGTGCATTGCGCAATTCCAACCCTCAATCCAACCATCTATCAGACAATACTACACAATCCCCCCTCTCACTATGCATTGTGCAATTCCAGAGCCTATTCTACCTCCCTGCAGCCCAACATTGCGCAATATCTTGCCTTGGTTAATGTTTTTCTTCTTTAATATTTATTGTTGAACTTATCTGTTAGAGATAACTTGTTATCACCATTAGTTCATCTGTTTCCACAAAGTACTGTAGGTCTTGAACACATTTCTCTCTCATCAATAGATATCACCATGCCTCCCAAGGGATCTTCATTAAAGGAGGCTACAAAGAGCAGTTAAAAGGAATTTGTTTAAATTTGTTTAATATCATTTCCCATTTGTCTAATACACATGTGTACATTGAGAAGGACTCTAATATTAGTTGGCATACTATCAAGGATGCATGCACTGCTATAGAATTTCAAGTAGATATGGAGGATAGACATGTTTACATCAACATCCAATAGTCAAGGCTTCACAGACTCGCTTGTAGATACCCAATATTGCCATGTGAAAATGTCATTAAATGGATTATGAAAGGATTGGATATGAAGAGCATGTCTTGAAATAGTGTTAGTGTTAGTGAGCATTGCCTCCTACCAACCACATGATATCCACTTGATTCACAACTTTCTTAAGCATGAGAAACATATGGACTCTTATTTCTATGCAGTAATAGGTTATCTACACACTAAGGAAGTGGTCAAGGTGTGGGTAAAGGAACTCATAAAATTTTTCTAGACACTAAACAATACTTACAAGACCAAATCACTTAGATAGGTGTTTCAATATTCAATATTGTTGTATTGTCGAGTTTATGGACATAGAAATACTAAATCCTTCCCAGAATGATGGTTTTACATGCTATATTAGATTGCCAAAAAGGGAAGATATTTAACTTGTCTAATATTGTTACTCGACAACCAAAGATCAAAGTGAACAAAGAAGAAAATCCACCAAAAGATAAGAAACAACAATTGTACTTTTTTCCCTACCTACTAGATGAAATATGTGTTCACAATGCTTTCCCTAGAATGGATTGGAAATGGACACCTAAAGAGCCTCCTATTTATATTTATTGCAAATTGTTAACAAAATGAAACTACAGAGGAGTCTTTAAAATATTGTTTGATCACTTCTTGAGAGTCTTATACCAGATGATATTTGAATAAGAATCATCTTGCACGTCGCAGGAGGCAATGAATTCAGTGTTGGAAGTTGCAAATTGGTTTGCCTCACCAGATGGTACATACCTCAAAGTGCTTGGCTATTACAAACCATATCATGTATTTCCGAGGTATGCTACAAATAAAGTATTCATGCAAGAGGTTTCCTATTGTCTTGGCATAGGTCTAACTGTAGTACTGCAGAGGAAGAAGAAGGAACCTTGGCTTGATTTTCCCTTGTAGGTGGGATATTACGAGATTAAGAACTTGAAGGCTATAGAAGCTAAAGCCAAATAATTGGAAATCCTCAGGTTCAGTATGATAGACTTTCATCAATATGATCCTAGAGGATTTTGCATGAAACATTGTTCCAAGTTTCACTTTTTCTGGCCGTATGGGACCTTTTCCAGGCCAGAGGAAGAAAATATCAATAATTGTTATAATGCCTCTCAGACACATACACTAGGAAACTAGGTAGGCCCTTCCATTGAAATTTCGGAGCAAAGTATTTCCCAGGAAGTAAGGTAGCCAGAAGAGTGCAACCCAATGAGAACCAAATGTAAGAGGAAGATTTCCAATAACCCAATAGAAGTGAAAAGCCACAAGTTCAAAGTAGACCCAACTATTCTAAAAGTGTTTATGGTAGTAGAAGGGAGAAGGAAGTAGTGGGAAGTAGAGAGGAGATAAGAACAAGAACATAAATAGGAGGAAGCGTGGATGCATAAGAAAGAGAAGGAAAGGAAATAATAAGAGTAGATGCATGAACATTAATAATTAAAAAGAAAGGAGGAAGAAGAAGACAGGCTAAAGATGGTAGAAAAGGAAAGGAAAAAACATTCTGAAGAAGAAGAGAGCAGACAAAAGTAGGATCAAGAGCTTGTTCAAGAAATTAATGAGAAGATATTACCCCAAGACATGGATATAGGACAAGGGGAACAAAACCAATATTTTGACCTCATGCCTATTGAAGAACATATAACCAGTCAACCTCCACCTCCCCTTATAGATGGGCAAACTCGAGGTGGTGAGGAAGAAATCTCTCCTCTAGATGATGACATGATCATAGATATTTTGAGCTTGACCTTTAATGAGCTCCATGACAAAATTGTACAGGAAACGAGGAAATATTCCCCATTGATCTAGCACATCATGCTTTCATTCACCAAAAAGGGTTGATCGTCACTAGCACTAGAAGGAATTCTCAGACCAATGTTGCAACTAAATTAGCTTTTGCAGGAGCTCCAAAAGAAAATACAAATTTCCTAATAGCAAAATGCTCATACAAAGAAATAGGTAACTCGACACTTTTGTGGCAAACATTTTAGCTGCTTATGCACAATTATATAATAGTATGGATTCCTTGGTTCAAGTACACAATATCCCCTCAGTAGGTCCATTTTCAGAGACAAAGGAAAAAAATGTTGTCAGGTAGGAGATCGAGGAATACTTGAACCAGCTGAAGCAGATCACTACCAAATAAGAGTTGGAGGTTAATAGACACAACGTGTAGAAGTATATAGGTGGTCCCGAACTGGTCAATATGAAGTTTTTCTTATTGTAGAAAAAATTGCAAAATGGATCCAAAACCATCTACCCAGACGTTATGGAAGCTAGAGTGCATTATTAGCCTAACCTTCCATCAATGTTTGAGGAGACAATTTCACAATACTAAGCTTCACATCAATATCTAACTACAAAATTGCTAATTAAAGTTGTTGAACTAGAGTTTCCTAAAACTAAATCTTAATGCATCTAGTTGTCTTATTAGGCTCTACTCACTTTTGTCCTATATGGGTTTTTTCCTTATTGTATATGTAAGTTGAAGTCTAAGAGTTAAATGTGGAATATGAAAATTCATTAGTTAAAATAAAGAAAAATAAGTCCAAGAGTCATGAGGGAATCTCAAAGGTCACAAAGGGAGATGAAGGGTTATCTCATTTGTTATAAATAAATCCTCATAATTCAATCAAAGGGCTTGGAACCTAATATTTAGAGCCTTGGATTCTCTAGTCTAGTATAGGAGGAATATCATTCTTTGGAGAAGCAAGTGTTGGCTTCATGTTCCACTATTGGGGCTAGTGTAATATAAATGTAATTGTATGATTGGAACTTTCACTTTATAATGAGAAGATCTCAAAGAAAACATTATTTAATGCATATTTCATGAATGTTGCAAGAGTATTATTGATCCAAATGGATCCTAGAAACCATCTAAGTCTTCAAAGATCAAAACTATCACATGAGGAAAATCCCTTAGAAAAGGTGGAAAACACTATCGGGAGGCAAAAACATAGAGAAAATAGTGAAAATAGGCTTATCAGTAGTTTAAAGTAACTATGAATCGAAGCCGTCAGTTCTGGCAGATCAACGGTCCAGATTCAATCGGTGAATCGCAATCAACAGTGGCAAAGGGAGACTATTGGTGGAGACTACAAGGAATGTGCGATAGCGATCAGTGGGGTCAATGAGGACTGTCGATCAAGCACGCAGATCAACAACCCAATTTGAATCGCGATATCGCAATCGGCAAACAAAGAGGAGCGATTACAATAGGCCGGGGTTATGTGCGATATGCGAATTTGATCGAAACATCGCATCGGAGTATTATAAAGGATCGGGGTTGATAGTAAACATAATTACGATAGCCGGACCTAATAATATTATAAATGATATTATATATGTTTTGAGATCCAGAAAACAAGGTTTTCCTTTGTATTTTGCATTTTTGTTAAATAAACGAAATACAAAGGAAAAGGCGCTGATGTGATATTATGGACTTGAAAGTGTTTATTAATGTTGTTATATATGGTTTCAAGTCTGATAAAGCCATAATACGATATTTTTCAATGTTTAATGTATTTCTTTAATACAAAGAAACCAAGCGGTATTTCGGGAGGACCAAAGGCGGAAAGAGTTTTTGGTCGAGCTGCACCGGAGCCCGTACATCAGCTGCCACGTGTCCAAGCCCTAGAGGGAGAAAACCACTCTTTTCGGGCAATTAACTCCCATACAAAAGAGCCGCCCGAAATGGATCTCAATCGTTGGATCTGGATCTCCCAGATCAATGGTGGAGAATCGATAAGCAATTAAAAGGTGGACCTGATAGGAGTATTGACCAGATTTGAGGACTTCTGAAGTTCGATGAACAGTGTTGTGGCGGTTTTTCCCATGTTTGAATGCATTTCTCTGTGTAAACAGAGAGTGGCTATTTCAGTGATTTCAAAGGCCCGATGCACTATTCCATTGCAGAACAGGTGGCCACCTCCCCTAAAGGCATTAGCAATGATTATTTAATGCTCAGAAGGGGGATTCGAGCGGACAGGGGCCGAGAGATAGAAAGTTCGAGAAGATGAAACGAACAGACAACGCAGATTGGCTTTAAAGCCATAGACAGAGAGCAAACAGGACAAGCAGTGCTGAGACAGAGAAAAGATAGAGATATAGAGTGATAGAAGGAGTCTGTGTACTCAGAGAGGCTTGAGAGGTTCAAGCAAACTGTTTCTATTGTATCTGTTGCATGTTGAGACTCAAATTGAGCTCATACCTTTGTAAAAATCTACTTTGAAGACATAATAGAGAGGTCACCACTGAAGGCTGGACCAAGAGATGTAGCCCAGAAGTGTTGGGTGAACTCCTTATTAAACTTGTTGTGTTTATATGTGTTTGTCTATTATGTTCTTACTGCTTCATTGTCTATGTATTTCACAATCTTATCAATCCATTGCATAAATTAACATAGGAATGTCCACGCACATGAGATAGTAATACCTTAATAATTGTCTAAGATCATATATCAGATCAAGTGGTATCAAAGCTTTAGATTTGCTAAGGTTAGACAAGCTTGTGCTAGATTGTTGAATGATAACTAGGTCAAAGCTCAAATTAGGAGAATGAGAACTGGTTGAGACTAACCCAGAAATAGGAATAATCCATCTTAGGAGGAAAATGGCAGAAGAAACTCCCTTGGAATCAGACTCTCAGTTCATGGACAGTTTCGTGACCATGAGAGCCATGGTAGAAGAGATGTATCTAGAATTTAAGAAAGGTCGAAGTGAAGATACTTCAACCTCCAAACAAGACAAAAGAACAGAGGAACCTCTTCTCGATGGCCATTCGGAAGGCGAAGGGAAAGGGAAAGAGCCTCCTCTATCAACACCTCCTTCTAGCCCTTTGATTAAATTAGATGTAAAATTTGATTTTCCAATATATGATGGAGAATTAAATGCAGAAAAGTTAGATAACTAGATTAGACAGATTGATGTATATTGCAGGGTGTAGAACATCGATTTAGAAAGGAGAAAGATTCAGCTGGCTAGCCTTCGCCTTGGAGGAACTACCCTAGTGTGGTGGGAAGGCAGGACACAAGATGATTTGAATAAGCATGGTAAAATTCTTTCTACCGAGAATGAATTTGTTTTTTCCTTTAAAAAACAATTCTATCCACTAACTTACCTGCAACAAGCCATGATGAGTTGGCAAACTCTTCGCCAATTAAAAGGGAAAAGTGTATAAAGCTATACCCATAAATTTAAAACAAGAGCTTTAATTCTAGGCATTTCTCTAGACTGACCTGAAACTTTGTTGAAGTATATAGGTGGTCTACACAGCTATTTGAGGCACACCATTCTCATGTTTAACGCTACTAGAATAGATGAGGTATCTGTTCATGCTACACATCTAGAGGCTAGAGGCAAGAATGTGAACCTAGAGATTGGGGGATCATCAAAACCCACTACAAGCAAGAACAAGGAAAAGGAGAAGCAAAAATTAAAGGAGAGGAAGACAAATATTGTACATAAAGACAAACCTTCATGCACTCACTGCAAGAAGGTTGGACATGATGATGAGCACTACTGGTCTTTACATTCGGAGCTGAAACCCAAGAAGTTTGATAGCAAGAAGAAGAAGACTGTTGCTGCTATTCAGAAAGATTTGGGGTCAGACTTAGGTGATGAAACAACAGTCACAGCTGCAGATATAAAAGGCAAAAATTCTGAAGCATCTTCTAGTAATTCTACACAATCTATTGATAATGAAGAAAATGAGAGGAAAAGACATGAGCTTTTTCATATTAGAGTTATTTCCAAGCATCAAAAGGTTGATACTTTATTTGATAGTGGTTCACAAGTAAACTTGATTTCTGACGCAATTGTAAAGAAGTTGGTACTACTAACCACACCTCACAAGAAGCCATATCCATTAGGTTGGGTATGTGATAAAGCAAAACTACAAGTGACTAGACAATGTAAACTTAGGTTTTCTTTTGGGTCAACTTTTGTAGATGAGATTGAGTTAGATATAGTTCCTTTAGATATATGTGGTATTGGTTTAGGAAGTCCTTGTATGATAGAAAAGCCATTCTCTATAGAACTTAAAATAAGTATCAACTCACAAAAGATGGAATCGAAAATATTGTAAGAGCTCATTAGCTCAAAAATAACTGCACTCTCATTAAATTAGCGCAGATGAAAAGAATTGTAAACTCATGCAAGCAATTTTTACTAATGGTTGTAAAGGAAAAGACCCCTGATAAAACCAACGTATTTGAAGGTTGTGATGCTAAACAAAAAGTTGATTTAGAAAAAGTTGTTTTAGAATATGATATCCTATTTCATGAACCTAAAGGTCTGCCACCCAAAAGGGAAATTGTACATGATATTAATTTGTAGCAAGATGCTCCATTGCCTAACATCGGACTGTACAGGTTATCCACTTTAGAGAATGCAGAGATCAAGAAGCAGGTATAGGAGCTGCTCGACAAAGGGTTCATAAGATCAAGCACATCGCCATGTGGATGTCCAATTGTCTTCGTGAGAAAGAAAGATGGCTCGTGGAGGATGTGCATTGATTATAGAGCACTGAATAAAATAACGATCAAGAATCTTTATCCTCTTCCTCGCATAGATGATCTACTAGATCAGTTGAAGGAAGCTGTTTAAGTTTCCAAGTTAGACTTGCGTAGTGGCTACCATCAGGTCAGAGTAGCAAAAAACGATGCATGGAAGACTGCTTTCAAAAAAAAGCAAGGGCTGTATGAATGGCTAGTTATGCCTTTTGGCTTAACTAATGCTCCTACCACTTTCATGAGAGTAATGAATGATGTACTCAGGCCTTTTATTGATGATTTTGTAATTGTATATTTAGATGACATTCTTGTTTTCAGTAAAACACAGGAAGAACATTTGAAGCATGTAAAGAAAACTCTAGATGTTTTGAAAAAATAAAATCTCTATGTTAAGTTATCAAAATGTGAATTTGGTAAAACATCTTTGAATTATTTGGGTCATATTGTAGGGGGTGGTGAATTGAAGATATATCCCTCTAAGGTTGAAGTCATTATGAACTGGCCTAAACCCAAATATGCTACAAAAGTTAGGAGCTTCTTAGGAGCAACACAATATTGGAGAAAGTTTATTGCTAACTTTTCCTTGATTGCAACTCCCTTACATGCTTTAATAGGATTGAACAAGGTGTTTCAGTGGGGAGGCAAACAACAGAAAGCCTTCGACACCTTGAAAGAAAATATTAGTACAACACCAGTACTAGCATTGCCAGATCTTCAAAGACCATTTGACATTGAAATAGATGCCAGTGACTATGCCATGGGAGCAGTGTTGATGCAACATGGTAAACCCATATGTTATCATTCTAAGACATTTAATTATGCAGTAGTTAATTATCCCACATATGATAAAGAATTGTATGCATTATTACAGAGTGTGAAAAAGCGGAAACATTACCTATTCGGCAAAGAAACAGTTATACATACTGATCATTAACCACTTCAATATTTTCACTCACAAACTAAATTGCAGCAATCAAGACACTATAGGTGGATGGGTTTTCTACAACAGTTTCATCTTGTCATCAGATATAAGAAAGGCATACACAATAAGGGTGCAGATATGTTATCCAAGCCCATTATAAATGCATCTACTATACTTAAGCATAACCTAGTATTGCATGAAAGCTACATTGAACAATATGCTCAAGATGTAGATTTTAAAGATGTATATGAAACTTTAAGTGATAACAAACAAGTAGAAGAATTGGATTATCATGTTAAGGAACAACTCTTATATCATTTGGGAAAGTTATGCATTCCTCAAACTGAAAGAGTTAATATAATCCGAGAATCACACACTTGTCTAATATCAAGTAATTTTGGTGTAAGTAAAATAGTTTCACAGCTGCAGAGATTCTGCTATTGGCCAAGAATGCATGAAACAAATTCTAGATATATTAAGGGGTGTACCATGTGTGCTAAAAGCAAGCCTAGCAATAGAAAACTAGGCTTGTACACTCCACTTCCAGTTCCTTCTCACCCTTGGGAAAGTGTTTCCATGGACTTTGTTGGGGGACTGCCAAAATCTAGAAAAGGTCATGATTATTTATATGTTATTGTGGATAGGTTCAGCAAAATGTGTATTTTAGTACCCTGTAACAAGCAGATTACAGCTGAACAAACAAATTTTTTTCTCTTTGAGCATGTATGGGTTCATTTTGGGTTACCCACTTCTATTGTATCTGATCGAGATTCCCGATTTGTTGGGAAGTTTTGGTCAAGTCTATGGGAATTAATGGACACCAGATTGAAGAAGAGCACAACATTTCATCCACAAACAGATGGCCAAACAGAGGTGGGCAATAGGACAGTGATCTAGTTTCTCAGGGGCTATTGCAGCAAGCATTCCAAGCTTTGGGATGAACATTTATGTTATGTGAAACATTCTTACAACCATGCTAAACACTCTTCTACACAATGATCTCCTTTTGAGACTTGTTTTGGATTTACACAAAGGTCTCCCTTGGATTTTATCTTTAGTAAAGACATAGCAGTTGATGGACACAGTGATGTGGACAAAACAACCAAGTTCATTGAACAGATCCAAGAAATTCAACAGGCAGTGCAGGAACAGCTGGAAAAGAGCCAAGCCAAGTACAAGGCAAGGCATGATAAGCATCGAATTAAGCATAGCTTCCAAGTTTGTGATCAAGTCTGGCTATACATCAGCAAAGACAGAATGCAAGGTGAAGGTAAAAAGCTAAAGCCAATAAGGTATGGGCCTTTCAAGATACTTGGAAAATTGTTGAGAATGCTTTTCGCCTTGATTTGCCAACTTACATGCACATCTATTCAGTAGTTAATGTAGAGAACTTGAGACTATTTGAACCTTCATTGATTGAGGATCCTAAAGAGAAAAGTCAGTTGCCTTCTATTGATGATCTGTTGCCTGAATATCTCAATAAGTTACAGGAAGATAAAGTTCTGGACATGAAGGTGAGAACTACACGCAGAGGGGATATTGAGTACCTCAGAATTGGACTCAAAGGTTGAAAGCCAAGTAGTTCAAGATGGATAGATATTGGGCAAGTGAGGAAGTTGTATCCTCACTTGATTGATGCTTAAAAACCAAATTTTGGTGGTCCAAAATCCTTTTTCAGTGGGAAGGTGTGATCCAAAAGGATCCTAGAAACCCTCTAAGTCTTCAAAGATCAAAACTATTGCATAAGGAAAAACCCTTAGAAAAGGTGGAAAACAATATCGGGAGGCAAAAACATAGAGAAAACAATGAAAACAGGCTTATTGGTGGTTTAAAGTAACTTTGAATTGGAGCCGTCAGATCTAAATGATCAACGGTCTAGATCCGATTGGCGAATCGCAATCGGTAGTGGCAAAGGGAGGCTATCGGCAGAGACCACAAGGAATGCGTGATAGCGATTAGCAGGGTCAATGAGGACCATTGATCAAGCGCGCATATCGATGGCCCAAGTTGAATCGTGATATCGCAATTGGAAAACATAGAGGAGCTATTACAATCAGCCGGGCTTATGTGCGATATGTGATTGCGATCGCAACATCGCATCGGAGTATTATAAAGGATTGGGGCCGATAATAACCATAACTACGATAGCCAGACCCAATAATATTATAAACGATATTATATATGTGTTGAGATCCAGAAAACAAGGTTTTCCTTTGTATTTTTCATTTTCATTAAATAAACGAAATACAAAGGAAAAGGCGCCAATGCGATATTACGGACCCGAAAGGGTTTATTAATGTTGTTATATATGGTTTCAGGTCAGATAAAGCCATAATATGGGATTTTTCAATGTTTAATGTATTTCTTTAATACAAAGAAACCAAGTGGTATTTTGGAAGGACCGAAGGTGGAAAGAGGTTTTGGCCAGGCTTCCCTCGAGCTCGTACATTGGTTGCCACGTGTCCAAGCCCTGGAGAGAGAAAACCACTCTTTTTAGGTGGTTAACTCTTGTACAAAAGAGCTGCCCAAAATGGATCTTAGTCATTGGATCTCGATCTCCCAATTCAACGGTGGAGAATCAATAAGTAGTTAAAAGGCGGACCCGATAGGAGTATAGACCGGATTTGAGGACTTCTGAAGTCTGATGAACAATGTTTTGGTGGCTTTTTGCGTGTTTGAATGGATTTCTATGTGTAAATAGAGAGATACTGTTTCAGGGATTTCAAAAGCCTAAGGCACTCTTCCGTTGTAGAACAGGTGGCCACCTCCCCTAAAGGCATTAGCAATGATTATTTAACACTTAGAAGGGGGATTCGAGTGGACAGGGACCGGGAGACAGAAAGCCCAAGAAGATGAAACGAACAGACAACGTAGATTGGCTTTAAAGCCATAGACAGAGAGAAAACAAGACAAGCAATGCTAAGATAGAGCAAAGACAGAGACAGAGAGTGATAGAAGGAGTCTGTGTACTCAGAGAGGCTTGAGAGGTTCAAGAAAAACTCTTGCTGTTGTATCTGTTGTGTGTTGAGACTCAAATTGAGCTCATACCTTTGTAAAACTCTGCTTTGAAGAAATAATAGAGAGGTCACCACAGAAGGTTGGACCTGGAGATGTAGCCCAGGAGTGTTGTGTGAACTCCTTATTAAACTTGCTATTTTTATATGTGTTTGTCTATTATGTTCTTTTACTGCTTCATTGTCTATGTATTTCACAATCTTATCGATTCATTGCATAAAGTAACATAGGCATATCCATGCACATGAGTCTGTAATACCTTAATAATTGTCTAAGATCATATATCAGATCAATTATTTTATTGTTTGAGATGTATGTTGTTTCATTTATGCTAATGCTAATGAAATAATTCATTTTCCTTAGTATACATATTGTTGAATGTGTGTTTTTTATGATATTATGATCATTGTTATCTTGTGAACTATTTTGCAGGTTAATTAACGATTATTTATGATGCTTTTGTGTCTCTTCTAAGATAGTACTATTACTTTCTTCAAAGGGGACCACTCTTTTTCCCTTGATGTGAGCGAACCTTTCATACATTACACTTCATATCCCATAACGTTCATACACTTGCTATCACCAAAATCATGCATATATCATCTTATTTGTTCATTGCAGCTAAGGAATTCTTTGGTAGCACCTATTTAACAACCATATGTATTCCTGTTGGGGATGTTACTCCAAACGGTGTAGGGTATAATTGGGACTTCACATTAGGGAGACACCGTTCCCCATTCTTGGCTTCCAACACCGTCAACATAGAGTTAAATCATCTCCACTAACTTTTTACTTCCAAAATATTCATCAAGACATCAGGATCTCTGAATCGCAGTGCCCGTTGTAACTTGGGTCGAAAATATTTATCCTAAGCTACTAACATCCATTTATTCTCCAATTTCGCTCCTCCCCATAGAAAAAATCTATGCATATTACTAATTTCCTAAATAATAAATTTTTGGTGTAACAAGAGTAGGAAACAAGTCATATAGGCATGCATTGCAGAACTAATTTTGGAAATATCAATTTGGCTACAATACTAAGAAATCTAAAGGTCTAGCTAGAATGTTTGTTCTCAAATTTGGTAAATAGGACAAACCAAGAGGCTTTTCGGTGAGAGTTTTCAAGCCAAGGTCCTCCTAAATATTGGGTACATCCTAGGTTTTCTTATTACCTTTAGAGAATGAATGAGCTCGTGAGCTAACAAGACATTGTCTAAGATTTCTCTTCCCGCAACATACTTGTTTTTCTCACAAGATATGAGTTTGCATAACAATGGTTTGAGACTATTGGAAATGAAGTTGGAGACAATTTTATAGATGACATTACATAAATATATGGGTCTATAAGAGGATGGATTCTACCTTTGTTATCTTTAGGAACTAAAGTTATGAAAGTAGCATTTAGGGATGAGAAAATAGAAGAAATTATTCTTGAATTTCTATTAGTTCCCACACATAATTCCTTATGATCAATGAATAGATTTGAAAAAATAACTATTGTGAACCATCTAGTCTACTAGGAGACTTATCCTTTTGCATTTCCATTATGGATTGTTCAAACTTTGCTATGGAGATTTCACTTAATAAGAAGGCATTATTTCTAGGAGTAACAAGGGAAAAAATATTTTGAGTATTTTTTCTTATGGCCAGTGTTTGATCCTGAGAAGGTTTTATAAGTAGCTACTTGTAGAAGGAATAAGTTCTTCTTCAATGTCTTCACAATTCTCTAATTTGTTCCCTTGTGTGCCTTTGATGCAATAAATTCTATTCTATTGTCTAAAGTGGATCATCGATCTATGGAGGGATTTAGTATATATTTCTCCTTCTTTAACCATTTAATTCAAATTTCTACTCGAAAGTATTTCCTCTTTATTTTTTTCTTTCATCCAACTTGCATTTATTTTTTCTTCATTTTTCCATGATCCCCTATTTTACCTTCCTCCATTATGTGTTATTTGATATCTTCAATTTATATGGATAACTGGTCTTTAGATTCATGGATGATGTTGAATTCATTTTTACTCCACATTTTAATGCAAGTTTTGACAATTCAAGTCATCGTTGAAAATTCTACATGATCGTTCCCTTAATTATTGGAACCTCCTTCCACCACTTCTTTATATTTTCTTTGAATGAGTTACACTTGATCGATAAGAATTCAAATTGGAATGGTTTTTTTAAGTGACTACCTTGCTAATCAAACTTCAAACATATCAATGGGTGATTTGAGCCTAGCTTGGTATAATTATTGCTTCCATAATCATCCCTATAACAGCCAATGACCGAGACACTAAAAAATGTTCTAGTCAAATCAACACCATTCTTTCTTCCCACATTTGATTATTCAAAGTAAAAATTCCATTATTTGTTTCCATATCCACCATTTTTTTGTTTTTAATTAGGTCCTTGAAGTTGCAAGATTCATCCTCCAACCTACAAATTCCCACTTTCTTTTCAACTAGGGGTTTATTAGGTTAAAGTACCCTCTAATTATCTAGCATATGTTTGCTAAGAAATCATAAATTCTTTTGAGATTTCTTCCAATGGTTGAATTGTCCCCCTAAGGTTAGGGCGATATACATTGGTGATATAACCAAAATTTTCTAACCCAAACTTCTGAAATATGGATAAATGATTCTTTGCATGGCTATGAAATATGAAAGGTTAATTTACTTAGGGTCCCATATAATAGCTAGACCCTTTGAGGCTACCCTTGCATCTATGAAAATAAATTTACATCCTTTCCATATTATGTAGGTAATATTGGAGATTGGATCATCAATACATTTGGTTTCTTGAAGCATTACAATAGTTGGTTTTTGAATCTAAATGTTATCCTTTAGGATTTTGTGCTTGGATTTCCCATTTAGACTGTGTATATTCCATGTGATAAATTTAATTGTTTGTTGATGGAGGTTTTCTGGTAGGATCCTATAACTATTCTTATCCTACTAGAGATTATAATATTTCCCCTAATATCCTAGATGAATTGTTTAGTTGATTTTCTACCCCATTTTCTTCCCTATCAATTTGATTTCATATTTTCCTTATTGTTCAATTTTTTGACTCTTAGATAAGAGAAACCAAGAATTGTATTACCTTTGAAGTGACGATTTATATTTATTTATGATTGAAAGTAAGCTTTCAATATTATCTTGATCCCCTTTTCTAGTATTTTTTATGGGTCTCTGATTTCCCTTTCCTCTACGAAAGATTGAGGATTTATGTCATGAATATTGTGACATAAAAATGATAAGAAACCATTAATTACAATCCACTATGAGGGGTAAACACCCTTTTACAATGAATACAATGTATAAGACAATATTTTATTATCCTAAGAATAACTTTCCTTAGTTATTTATAGGAAATAAAATGGACAATTATAATGAAATGACATAAATGTAATTGTAAAATGACATTAAAATATAACAATAGAAATGTAACAACACCATAAATATGGATTAATAAGGGGTTTTAGGTTTAACATGGGGTTTATCAATGGGTGATTTGAGCCTAGCTTGGTATAATTATTGCTTCCATAATCATCCCTATAACAGCCAATGACCGAGACACTAAAAAAAGTTCTAGTCAAATCAACACCATTCTTTCTTCCCACATTTGATTATTCAAAGTAAAAATTCCATTATTTGTTTCCATATCCACCAATTTTTTGTTTTTAATTAGGTCCTTGAAGTTGCAAGATTCATCCTCCAACCTACAAATTCCCACTTTCTTTTCAACTAGGGGTTTATTAGGTTAAAATACCCTCTAATTATCTAGCATATGTTTGCTAAGAAATCATAAATTCTTTTGAGATTTCTTCCAATGGTTGAATTGTCCCCCTAAGGTTAGGGCGATATACATTGGTGATATAACCAAAATTTTCTAACCCAAACTTCTGAAATATGGATAAATGATTCTTTGGATGGCTATGAAATATGAAAGGCTAATTTATTTAGGGTCCCATATAATAGCTAGACCCTTTGAGGCTACCCTTGCATCTATGAAAATAAATTTACATCCTTTCCATATTATCTAGGTAATATTGGAGATTGGATCATCAATACATTTGGTTTCTTGAAGCATTACAATAGTTGGTTTTTGAATCTAAATGTTATCCTTTAGGATTTTGTGCTTGGATTTCCCATTTAGACTGTTTATATTCCATGTGATAAATTTAGTTGTTTGTTGATGGAGGTTTTCTGGTAGGATCCTATAACTATTCTTATCCTACTAGAGATTATAATATTTCCCCTAATATCCTAGATGAATTGTTTAGTTGATTTTCTACCCCATTTTCTTCCCTATCAATTTGATTTCATATTTTCCTTATTGTTCAATTTTTTGACTCTTAGATAAGAGAAACCAAGAATTGTATTACCTTTGAAGTGACGATTTATATTTATTTATGATTGAAAGTAAGCTTTCAATATTATCTTGATCCCCTTTTCTAGTATTTTTGATGGGTCTCTGATTTCCCTTTCCTCTACGAAAGATTGAGGATTTATGTCATGAATATTGTGACATAAAAATGATAAGAAACCATTAATTACAATCCACTATGAGGGGTAAACACCCTTTTACAATGAATACAATGTATAAGACAATATTTTATTATCCTAAGAATAACTCTCCTTAGTTATTTATAGGAAACAAAATGGACAATTATAATGAAATGACATAAATGTAATTGTAAAATGACATAAAAATATAACAATAGAAATGTAACAACACCATAAATATGGATTAATAAGGGGTTTTAGGTTTAACATGGGGTTTATCAATGGGTGATTTGAGCCTAGCTTGGTATAATTATTGCTTCCATAATCATCCCTATAACAGTCAATGACCGAGACACTAAAAAATGTTCTAGTCAAATCAACACCATTCTTTCTTCCCACATTTGATTATTCAAAGTAAAAATTCCATTATTTGTTTCCATATCCACCAATTTTTTGTTTTTAATTAGGTCCATGAAGTTGCAAGATTCATCCTCCAACCTACAAATTCCCACTTTCTTTTCAACTAGGGGTTTATTAGGTTAAAATACCCTCTAATTATCTAGCATATGTTTGCTAAGAAATCATAAATTCTTTTGAGATTTCTTCCAATGGTTGAATTGTCCCCCTAAGGTTAGGGCGATATACATTGGTGATATAACCAAAATTTTCTAACCCAAACTTCTGAAATATGGATAAATGATTCTTTGCATGGCTATGAAATATGAAAGGTTAATTTACTTAGGGTCCCATATAATAGCTAGACCCTTTGAGGCTACCCTTGCATCTATGAAAATAAATTTACATCCTTTCCATATTATGTAGGTAATATTGGAGATTGGATCATCAATACATTTGGTTTCTTGAAGCATTACAATAGTTGGTTTTTGAATCTAAATGTTATCCTTTAGGATTTTGTGCTTGGATTTCCCATTTAGACTGTGTATATTCCATGTGATAAATTTAATTGTTTGTTGATGGAGGTTTTCTGGTAGGATCCTATAACTATTCTTATCCTACTAGAGATTATAATATTTCCCTAATATCCTAGATGAATTGTTTAGTTGATTTTCTACCCCATTTTCTTCCCTATCAATTTGATTTCATATTTTCCTTGTTGTTCAATTTTTTGACTCTTAGATAAGAGAAACCAAGAATTGTATTACCTTTGAAGTGACGATTTATATTTATTTATGATTGAAAGTAAGCTTTCAATATTATCTTGATCCCCTTTTCTAGTATTTTTGATGGGTCTCTGATTTCCCTTTCCTCTACGAAAGATTGAGGATTTATGTCATGAATATTGTGACATAAAAATGATAAGAAACCATTAATTACAATCCACTATGAGGGGTAAACACCCTTTTACAATGAATACAATGTATAAGACAATATTTTATTATCCTAAAAATAACTCTCCTTAGTTATTTATAGGAAACAAAATGGACAATTATAATGAAATGACATAAATGTAATTGTAAAATGACATAAAAATATAACAATAGAAATGTAACAACACCATAAATATGGATTAATAAGGGGTTTTAGGTTTAACATGGGGCTTATATACAACTTAATAGCACCCCCCACCCCCGCCCCACCGCCCCCCCCCCCCTTCAAGCAAGTGTTTTCCTGAACACTTGACTAACTACAAGTGTTTCTACATGGACAACTCATCTTCCCATGTCACCTCTTTCATTGGTAAATTCTTTGATTCGATGAGGTACTAAGTAATTGGTATTTATTTAGTGTATAATACTTGTTGCTAGGATTATTTATGTTCCTAGTATTATTTTCATTCTTCATTAATCTTTGGTAAAATAGTTTGGAATGACATCTTATAACCAATTACCTTCTTTAAGATAGAAATATGGAATATTGGATGTATACGTGAATATGTATGCAACTCCGCTTTATAAGCCATAATTCCAATCCTCTATAACACCTTATAGGGGCGATAATACATTGGTTCTAATTTATTTTCCTTTTTTGGTTGCTTGAGGGACATATGTTTATATGGTTGTATACTCACAAATATATAATCCCCCACTTCAAATTCCCTTTCACTGTTATGTTGATATGCTTTTTATTTTATCTTATTTTGTGTTATAACCAGGTTGTCCTTCAATAGTTTGAGAAAATCTTGTTGGTGCCCTATGTGGTCCTCCAGTACTTGAGACTTTACAATCCCTTTCAAGGTTGATGGGATGGATGGAGGATGATATCCATAAAGTGCCATAATTGTGGACATTTTTAATGAAGTATGGAAGGATGTGTTGTGCCACCATTCTGCCAATGGAAACTACTTGACCCATTATGCATTTATGTTAAATGAAAATCGATCTAGATATTATTATAAACATTTAAACACAATCTTATTTTTCCCATTGGATTGAGGATTACAAGATGAGCCCTGAGCTAATTAAGTGCCCAAAGAAGCAAATAATCTAGTCCAATTTTTTCTAATGAAAACTGGATCTCTTCTACTTACAATAAGTTTTGTTATTCAGTGAAGCTTTTGGATTATTTCCATGAATTTTTATACTTTTATACATTCTTTAAAAGGATGTCATATATAGAAAAATGGGCATATTTTATCATTCAATTTACCACTGCAATAATGACATTCTTTCCTTTAGATTTAGGTAAATATGTAATAAAATCCATTGAAACATCTTCCCAATGTCGGTTTGGTATGGCGAATGGTGTAAGAGATGTGGGGTATTGACATTCTCTCCATTATTCTATTTGCATACCATACTTTCAACCACAAAATTTTGCACATATTCTTTAATACATTCCCAAAAAAATTATTTCTTGATCCTATGGTATGTTTTCAAGAACCCTGAATGTCCTCCGATAGGAGAAGTGTGTAATTGAAAAAGGACCTTGTGTTTCAGTTGATAATTCTTACATAAATATAAGTGATCTTGATACAACAAATTAACATAAATTTTTCTACTATGTCGGTGTCCTCTTCTAGTTACTAAATGCTATTGCATACTTTCTCATATTTCTTCCATTCTATCCTTACTTCTTCCACCTAGTTAGATTGTGGAATAAAAATAGCACATAATAATCCCTCATTGTCTAACTCTTTTTTTGAGAGTTCAACTGCCACAATATTTTGTCTTTCCTTTTTGTAGATAATTCAAAATTAACAATCTAGCATATTTGTCACCTATTTTCGTTTTTCTTCCAAAGATATCATTTTTTCCAAGAAGTACTTAAAATTATCATGATATGTTTTTACTTTGAAGTGTCTTCCTATTAGCTATGGATGTCATTTCTTAACTACGTGTATTATGGCCAACATCTCGTTTTCATAAATGGGTCTGAGTGGGTTCTTTCCTTTAAGTTCACTACTTTCAAGGGAAAGGGGTTATCCTTCTGGCATAAAAACTACACCAATTCCATGGACTGAGGCATCACACTACACAATGAAGGTTTTTGTGAACTCAAGTGTGGCCAGTATGGGATTTGTACGCATACCCTTTTTAAGCTTTTCAAATACTTTTATTGCTTCTTTAGTCTAAGAAAATGCTTCCTTCTTCAATAATTTTTCTAGAGGTGTTCCTAATTACCTATAATTCTTAACAAAATTGTAGTAATATCCTATCAATATTAAGAATTCTTGAGTTTATTCAAGTCTTAGGAATTGTCCATTCCCTCATAACTTTTATTTTGTTAGGTTCTACATTGACACCTTCATGGGATAGAATATTACTAGAAATTCCACTTCATGAACCCCAAAGGAACACTTGGAAGGATTTGTATATAGTTGTTGTTCTTCCAATATTGTTAAAATCTTGTCAACATGTTGAAATTATCTTCCCAATATTTGTTTTATATTAATATGTCATCAAGAAATATTAACACAAATTTTCTAAGGAAGTATTTAAAAATATAATTCATCAAGCTTTGAAATGTTGAAGTTGCATTAGTAAGTTCAAATGGCATAACCAAAAACTCATAATGAACTTCATATGTTTTGAAGGCTATTTGGGGAATGTTTTCTTTCCTCATTATGATTTGATGATATCTAAAACAATTATCCAACTTATTAAAGAAGAATTCTGCATAAATTTCATCTAATAATTCATCAATGACAAGAATAGTAAACTTATATTTGATTTTCATTTTGTGGGTTGTCTATAATCCGGACACATCTTCCATGAACCATACTTTTTAATGAACCCCACCACTTGTGAAGAGAAATCACTTTGGTTAGCTTGAATGACGCCAACTTAAAAAATTTCTTGAACCATATGATTAATCTCACTCTTATATGCATATGGCCCTATCTAGAATGTCTAATGGTACAATTCATGGATGAAAATGTATAGCATGATCTTGACCTTGAGCAAGTGGAAGACCCTTAGGAATTTCCTCAAATACCTTGGAATTATTGTTGATTACTTTTTGGAGATCCACTGGAGTAGAGCATATATATGTTTGAACATATAATAAACAAATTTGTGTGATTAAACCATGATATCCATTTATTAGAAAAAAAAATCATTTTATCAAAGCTTACCACTTTAGATAGCTTCCCTTGGATACCTATAAGCTCAATTTCCTTTCCTTCTAAGGAAAATATCATGAAAATATACTTAACAATTTAGGGCCGTTATTCCTAATGATTGTAACCATTAGGTTGCAAATGCAACATTAACACTACCAGTTTGGATTGCAATCATGATATTATCCAATAAATACTCCCCATGTTGCTCTTAATAATATGGAAGTTCCTTGAACAATTTAAGTCACCTCCATTTGCAATCATTACTTGAAATTATAGTGTTAGAAATACAAAGTAGTTAAGAAGTTTTTCCAAATTGTAGTTGATAAAGTTATGGATACTAATTTAATCAATAATTATTGTTACATTTTTATTTTGATATATCCTTTTATCTTGATGTTTTATGGGGTACTAATTCCAATCAATGCATGGCAACATATTGTTGGAGTACTATATTCTAGCTCTATATATTGTGATAGTTCGACTTCTTAATATTATTCATCTTCATATTATATGTAGAATAATTTATTCTCACTACATTTGTGCCCCTTACTATACTTACTATCATAGTTAAAACAAATTCCCTTTTCTCCTCTTTCATCATTTTGCTTATGTGCCAACATTGTCAATTTAGGGGAGGGAAAATGATTTTCTCTATGGTTATTAGTGAACAATTTTCTAGTAGCCATATTTTTATTTTCAACTTTCCTTATTAGACTAAAAACATGCTCTAGGGATTTAGGTTGAAAGAGACACAACTCATGTTAGATTGTTTCCTTTAAAACTCCCATAAATAGGTCTAAAAAATTATCCTTTGACATGTTCTTTACCCTAAGACTCAACATTTTGAATTGTTGAATGTGCTATGTAATTGGAATTATCAATATGATTATATTTAGAATGTATTACACTTAATATCCACATAATTGGTTATCAATTCCTTTATAAAATGGACCAAAATACCATAGAATCCTTTTTCCGTTAACAAATCCATTGAAACAATACATGTTGATCTTGTTCGAAAATAATGGTTGCAATATTTTCCTTTTACAAGGATGCCATTTCGGTGTAGATCAAAGTATTGATCCATTTTGAATATCCATGTTACAATATCATTACCATCAAACTTCCTCATATTTATCTTTGGAATTTAGTAGTTCCTTGGTGCTTATTTCAAGCCATGATGATGTGGATCTTGGATTGTATAGTCATGATTAAGTTTCCGTGATTCAATATTTTTTCTCACTAATTGTGATATAATATTCACTATATGTGATTAAGTGTTGAAACCATGATTCTCCTTCCATTCATGATTTCCTTGGATCCCCATATCCCTTTCAGGGAGATCCTTTAACATACTGGTTTTCAATTCATTTATGGATTTTTGTATTTATTCCTTATCTTGATTAATAATATTTTCCATTTTATCCATCATTTATCTTTAAAGACTTTCCTAAGAACCCAATAAATTCACCTCTTTCAACATACTACCATCCATTTCATTATCTTTCAACTCTAATTCAGAAAACTTGAATTTTAAATCTTCAGTTTCTTTATAAGTCATGGATGATCCTTCAAGAGGTTTAATTGGTGCAGTAGCTTTTGCATCATTCTTTGGATCTATGTGAGAAAATAATGGTAGTTATCCTCTTTATCACAGTTTCTAATTACCCTAGAAAAATGGATTTTTTAATCAAAAGATATTTCACTTGTATGTTATGTAATTTTAAAATGTTAATTTGGAGAATATCTAAATGCCAAAACTTTTCTTAATATATATTTGAGATTTAAACCCTTCTAAATCTGAAATTTTTGCCTACAATACTCTAATATTTCTTTCCTACAATTCCACAAGCTTAACTAGAATATGATGTGTCAAAAGAAAGTTATGATAACTTTCCCAAAACTTGCTGGAATTTTCTTCTTCATAAGAGAAAATTTGTATAATATGCGATGTGCCTAATTCTTCAAATATAATTTTGAAAATTTTACCTAAGGTACTCTATGATGTGTCTTCAAACACATGAAAATTTCACAATATGAAGTGTAACAAAAAAATATTATAGCAAAAAATCCATGAATAACATCTTTCTTAGAAATAGCATGTTTCTGGCCAACCTTAGAATGTGTAGAATGTTAGTGTTGGTATATTCATCCTTCTGTCAAAGATCAAATCCTCTTGTTGCATTACATATTAGGTGTCCCGCTCAGTCAGCTGCATTCCATTAGGTGCATAGATCATCTAACGGTAGTGGCTTTCCTACAGTTTCCCTCATGTCATTTACCTGCTGGCTCATGTTTGTTCATTAAAAAGCATATACAGTCATCTTTTGTCTTAAAGATTGCAAAGGTTTTTGTTTTAGGGTTTCATTGTCATTAGGTCTAGGGTTTCATTAGGGTTTCATCAAAAGGGGTTTCAGAATGTCTAATAACAGCCAGCAGGCAGATGACGAGGTTCCAATGCCATTAAAATTCAAAATCAAGTGCTCAGAGATGTGTCTTTCCTCAAAAACTTTGTTTTGAGGAAAAACATAGTAATTTGCTTTTATTGTACAAAATCATGTAATTTTATTTCCTCCATATGTAAAATCACTCCACCTGCAACATTGGTCACTTTCCCTAGCCCTAGTAGCTCCAACCTGTTAACACCCAAGTTGTTCCCTATGACTCCCAAGGGAATACGGCCGGGGTAACCACTAACCAAGCTTTGGATTACAGTCTCTAGCCAAACTGTAATCAGAGAGGGCTCTCTCTTTAAAATTTATCTCTGTTTTGTGAGGATTTTAGGCTAGTTATGAAGTGAGGGTTTGGTTTAAATTTTGGTTGAATGATATCTTTCAATACCTAAGATGAAGTGTTCAGACAGTTGCAATTCATTGGGCAATGGAGTCTTAGAGATGTGAATTGTTTGAAATGCTTAAGTGGGGGTGTTTTCAAACTGCAGGGCCTTTTGAGTATTTCAACAAACAAACTTAAAATTGTGGTGACGATGTATGATTAGCCAATGGAAAGCAATTAAGAATTTTCCACTAAACTGGTGGTGTGAAAGTGAAATATATTGCACAGGAGCAGACTTGAATTCCTGAAACAAGGATCACTGTGAAAGATATAGTATGAAAGTGCAGCAATTAAGAATTACACTTATTATAACTATAACTGAAGAAAACATTCATTAACAGCACAGATTGAGCTCAGGGTATTGCATGAATAAATCCTGAGGTTATTCTTTTTCTTTGTTGTCAAACTACTAGAAACATAGAAACATGTATGGATTGTAAAAGATTGAAACACATAACGGAGAGAGTTACAGAAAACTTATTGTATTATGAAATACACAGGAATCCTACAGCCTTCAAACAGACACACCATGGACGCATCAAACAACTCAGAACTTGAGAAATTCCATCAACTCTTTTATTAAACTCTGCATAATTACAACATAGGATCTCTTCAAGAGAAAATCAACAACCCCTGCAAGCTTATGCGAGGGGGAATTTATACAATCGGTTCCAAAAATATCTGAACCGCTGAGTCATTTGGTAATTAAAAACGTTTACCAACTTTTACAAAATATAAGATAAAGAAGTTACTATTGTTATTTAATACAAAATGAATGCTCTTTAATTTTGTCAGGAGTCTTCTTGACCTTTGGAGGCCACTGAGTCAGTTGAGCTTTGCTCATTAATGCTGAATGATGTGTCTCTATGCTTTGTCATGCTGTAGCTTTCTTGGCCCTGTTGTCTGCAGCTGTCAGTGATGCTTTAGTGGTCGAATCTTTCTGCTGAGTTGGCTCAGCCCATTCCTCTCTCATCCATCGTGTATGCATCACATTTTCTCAAGGTGATGACTTATGTTTTTTGCTAAAAAAACTGTGCTGGAAGCCTCTTTATTTACAGTGTTTTCTGTATCATGTTAGTCCACCATTCTTGACTGGGCAACTGATGCCTCAAAATTGCCTCCAAGGTCTCATCTGCCTCTGTATATTTGTAGAAGTTTGGAGGCACATCAAACAAGTGTTTGATCTCATTCATTATGAAAAACAAGTTTTCTACTCTGTCATAGAGACTTTTCCCAGATGTTGGCCCTGTTTCTTCTGAGGTACTGGGTTTTTCATTGATCTGATTGGCAGCAAATGTATTGACCCTTTTAGCATAGTTCTCGTGTGAAAGTAGTCTCCCTGCGCTGTTCAGTAAGCCTGGAAGGCCTCTGCTTTCTAGTGCTGCAAACTTGTCCATAAACTTATTTACCTATGTTTGCATGTCCTGGCCTCTTCTTTCCAGTGTTTGTGCCAGGGTTCTCAATGTAAGTACCCTCTTTATCAGCAAGATTGTTTCAGTCATGTTGGGAATTCCCATTAATGCCAGCTGAGGACCTGTTCGGTTATTGAGCACATTAATCATTCTATTGGCTACCTCAGGCATATTGCCTAGAGATGCCCTTGCTCTTTGGACTTCTCTGTGTGCTTTTCCTATGAGCTCCATTTGCTCATGAATGGTCTCAATGTATTTCCATTGATCAGTTATGGATTGGCCAATGTTGGCCCATAGGAATGTCTTGAGTTCAGCCACTACTTTATCAAGTGTGAGCTCCTTCTCCAGCTCCTTTATCTTGTCCTTGAGGGCTTTTATCTCCCTTCCTTTTTCTGCCACATTTTGCTTTGACTTGTCATATCTTTCATTGAGCTTAGCCAAATTTTCTTTGGCTTGATTTAGCTCTGTCATTTGGGCTTCCAAGGCCTGAATTTCATTCTTGAGCTTTTGCATGTCCAGGCTTGGAGCCTGCTTTGTTATTGGTGCTGGTGCTGAGGTAGATGGTGTTGTATGTTCAGTAGGAGGAGCAGTAGTCTGAGGAGGTTCTTCCAGATTGATTATTTCTGGAGGGGGCTGAGAAGTTTGGCCTCCTTCCTTCTGTTGCAGTGTTGCCTGTAGTGCAGCCTCTGATTCTCCCAATTTTTCTTGTGTCTGGATCAGCTGTTTATATAATGATACCAGCATAGATGCTGCATCTTGGTCATGTCTCAGCTGGGCAACCTCTTCTGTTTGTGGGTGAATGGTTGCTGGGATCTTAATCATTTTCTTCAATGCTGCCATATCTGCATCCCTCAATTTCCACAGTGCTTGTACAGCCTTGATGTCCTTGGGATCATGCCCAAGTTCTATGATTATCTCCTCTAAGGCTTTGATTTTGTTGTCCTTTCCTTGAGAGGATGCTCTCTCCAACTCAAGTTGGGCAGCTGTATTATTTAGGCTATTTTCCAACCTATAGTTCACCAATGTCTTATCCGCCAAGGAGGCATACACCATCTCACCCGTTTTCTTATGTAATTCGATTTGATCCATTGGGTGGATGTCCTTGGCAAGGACCTCAAGGTTGGTCCTTATGTAATCTGTAGCTGACTACGGCTGCAACACAGCTGGCATAAAGTGGCTCATGATCATTTTTCCCTCCAGGACATCATATGCAGACATTAGTCTTTGCTGGTTAGTGGGAGCCATTTTCAACAAATGATTATATAGCTGTATTCTTATGGGCTCATTCCTCTTCTTTATATCAATGAACTGTTGTTTGGTGCCTAGTTCACCTCCCCTTTGTTGGCTTGAGGAGCTGACTTCTCCTCCCACTGTCATCTCTTGTTCCTGCTAAAAGGAACTTGCTGAAGCTTCCATGCTTGGTGGGCCCATGCCCAAAGATTTCCCTATTGGCATTTCTTCCTTGGAGAGGGGATTCATTCTGTGCCTTTTCTCTCCTTGAGTTGTGGAGGTAGTGAGGGGAGTCTCCAGCTCTCTGTCCCTCTTTCTATTTATGTCTTCTTTTTGTGGGGTTTGGAGGACTGAGGCCTCCACTGTTGTCTCCTGCCTAGGTGGTAGAGTGTCCTGAGCTTGCTGCCCGGTGGAGATTGGGGCCTCTGATGTATGTTCTTGTTGCACTAGCTGCTCTTTTTCTTGGTGCCCCCCTTGTTGTTGTTGTACATGTGGCTGTTGCCGCACTTCCTGCTACTGTACCTATTCATGAGGTGGTTGCTCTGGCTCCATCTCTTTCTCTTTGCCTTTGCTAGAGGTTTGATCAGTAGCTTTGACTGCTTGCTGATGTGCTGTGGAGGATGAGGCAGCTGCTCCCACTTGAGTGCCTGGAAGAGCAAATACCTGTGCACAAAGCTCTAAGTCAGTCATCTTTTGGATATTTTTTAATGCTCTTTGACCTAGCTCTTCTTGTGTGGCAGCCTCCTCTAAGGTGCCTTCCCTCCACTTTGATTGATTTGCATATTTTTCTATGTGAGGCAATCTTATGTGGTTATAACTGGCCAACCTATATCTGACCGTTCTTAGACTTATGAAATGATTGGGGTCATATGGTTTCCAAAGGAAGCTGGTCTGTAAGCCAAGGCCTTCTAGCATTCTATCTGCCTCTTGCCAACCTTCCTCCCTTTTGTTGTAAATGAAGTGGCCTAATTGGTTTTTGACTTTGAGCTATGCTTTCTTCCCTTTGCCTGAGAAATGGAGTACATCAACATTCCCAAATTGTCTGAAGTATTCGAGGGAAAACAATCTCATAGGCACGTATTTGGGTAATCTGTATGGGGGCAACTCACACCCATATATTCTGATAATTGTGTGGTTTTGGTAATAGTACCAATCCCCAATGTTGTATACCTTAGACAACTGAAGAATCCTCTGCATCTCATCAGTTAGTCTTGGAGGAGGTGAGCTCAGAAGCAAAGACATGGCTGGGTGGATGAAGAGGTCTATAAACTCATAATAAGTGTATGGAGAACAAGATCTGCAGTGGATAGCAGAGGACCAATAAACTACTCACCTTGGATTGCCTTGTGCATCCACTCTTTTAACGCCAAAAGGGAATTTCTCATGTTGATAATATAAGATTAAGTGGTAGATGTAGGAGGTGTATCTGAATACCCTTTCTCTTGACAAGTTCATCAATTTCTCATGTATTTTGTCAGATATGTAGGTGGCATAGTCATAGCAGATTGGAGACTTGCCAGGGGAAAACATGAGCATCATCACCAGCACAGTTTCATCAACAAACTCAATTGAATTATAGCCCAGAATGGGACTGATCATGTCTACAAGGTCCCTACCCAATTGGTTGAGGTAAACATGAGAAATGGGAGGGTAATTCACGGTGTCAGAGTCAATGTACAATTGATTTAGTTTGGTGACCTGAGCCTCTGTCAATTTAGCTCCTTGCTTTATCAGATCAATCAATGATAAAGGAACTAATTTCTTCTCAGTTTTGAAGTGCAGCATCTCTCTGATGGATTCAGGGGTGACATAGAAAACAACTGAGCCTGAAGGGTCAATCACAGCCCTCTGAGTGGCGTCGTAGCAGTCAGCACATAGGTGGATTAGGTCAGGAAACTGGTTGACCTGAGGGAGCTTGAAGATAGTGAGGAAAGAATCCCAAATGCCCAATACATCTGTTCTAGTCTCGTGTTTAATCTTCAATTCGTTTAACAAGTGGATGTGGTACTTGCTGTGCATTAGCATTTCCTCTGATATTTGGTAATCTAAATCTGCTAATGCTTTCCACTCCAATTCTCTCTGAGGAGCTTTTAATGGAGCAATATTCAGGGTCACCGGTGCTACTGGGGCATCCATGGTTTCTTTAGGACTCTGTTTGTATGCACTGGTGTTACTATGCAGAGCAACACAAAGGAGTATTTCTTGGAAAGAGAGGTGATTTACTGAGGAACAAAGGATAAAATGGCAGTGGTAGCAATTGAAACAGTGCACAAAACACTGCTAGAGCAAATGCTTGGCCTTAAAAAACTCTCTTCACGGTGAATTATAGCAGCTTGGGTTCTTAGTTCACGAATGCGCAAACTAACTGTATGTTTGTGAAAACTCGGGTAAACAAGGCTCTGCAGGTGAATTTCGACTTTACAACTGAAAATGGAGGCTAGCCACAGGGGATTTAGTGGTAAACACAGTGTTTTGTTACTCTTTAAGCTATTGTTGGAGAATGCAGGATAAAACCAGGCGCAGAGGGAATGACTGGGATAAATACCTGGTAAACTGTCGGCAATAGTCACAAATGCAGGTGGATTTGGCGCACCAACGGTCCTCGGGTCGAATTCAGCAGGTTGACGCTTGTTTGGTCGTAAAATACATGCAGAGGTGCAACAGTCGTTTTTTGCAAAAGTAATGAAAAACACGATTTTTCGGCCAAAATATGGATTTTTGGGTTATTTGGCGCCTTTTTTGGATGACGTCAGCATGACGTCATCAGGTGGGGTCAAGGTCGGATGACGTCAGCGTGACGTCAACGAGTGACGTGGTGGCTTGCGAATGGTCCATGGGGATGGTGAGGTGGCGGGCAGGTCAGAGGAGTGGCGGACGGGGGCGCTGACGCGGCGGTGATGTAGCAATGATGCGGTACTGACGTGGTAGTGACGTTGGCAAGGCGGGTTCACAGAAACCGGAAACGGTAAGCGGTATAATATCGCACCACTCTCTATACGGAAGCGGAATTGTCAGAGGGCGCTCAGATACGATTTGGGGGTGATGTGTGGCAGAGGCCTGACGTCACCCTCTGAAAAATTTCAGAAGGTAACTTACGGACGTCGGGCCCGGTCCGAAATGCATGAGAGCCGTCGGACGAAAAGGGCCAGATCCGACGGTCAACGGATCGTTAAGGTGCCAGGTTGATACGGACGTGGGCGGGGATTAAAATAATATATTTGTTTGAAAATCGCACCCAGCAGGACTGTGGACTTTGGCGAATTTGTATGACTTTTCAATGTATTTTATCAAAACGTGCATTACGCCAATACTTTGGGTAAAATGGGAAAAGTGGGTTTTTATGTATATTTTGCAAATGAAGCGGGTTAGGGGTGAAAATGGGGTTTTTTACAAGGTTCTTTAGCAAATGAAGGGGTTAATGGTTTGGATAACTTCTGAGGGGGGAAGAGGGGTAGGGTTTGGGTTCTTAAACTGACCAGATGTCACTTTAATCCCTGACTGTGAACATATGGCTATAATGCCGGGGGAAAGGGATATTTATACAATGCTTGGGGTTTATACACCATAGTGTTTATAATAGTAGGGAAAAGGGGAACATAGGGGATTTAGATAATAAGAAGTTAGGGGTTAGTATGAGTGGGGGAAGGGGTGAAACACTAAGTTTTGTATGAAATAAACTTAGTTTAGGAAGTAGATCAAAATGAAAAGAAATTTAGACAAGTAATGTGGCTCTAAAGGAAACAAGAACCAAGATAAAACCTTGAATTCTTTCATGAACACAACTGGTTTAGGGATGTTAGTGATGAATGTGAGAAAGGGGGAAAAGGATGTTAGACATGCTCCATTGTGTTGCTGCAAAGTGATAGAGAAGAGGAGCTTTTCTATCCATTGATACTTTCCTTATTTTGACCAGCAAGATTCAGTTGAAAGGAATGACATTTCTGCAACCCCATCTACCTACCCATCTACTTGCCTAGCATTTTTTGTTTCTTCTTGGAGGGTGCACTTGGACCTGCAAACCCTTATGTGCCTTTTCTTTTCCATTGGATTTTTCTTTTGATTTTCTATCTAGAACTACCCTTATCACTTCCAAGGCCCCAGATTAAGCAGTTGGGAACCTTAATTCTCTACCTAACTATTGGTCTGCCAAGATTAAACAGTTTGGACAGACTTCTTTCTCTATTCTACGACAGAAAATTGAAACATGGCATGATCCAGATTAGGCTGTTGGACCATCCATCAAAATTGAGTCAACGTCAAGCTATGTACACACCTTGTCTTCTCTTGGAAATATGGGATCTTTGGATCACCAAAGCAGAGCATATTTGGCACTTGCATTTGCCAATCATGAAATATGAAACCTATTGGTATAGGTATCCAATAGTGGCTCCACATGGGGATGGTTTTTCTTCTTGAAAGACCAAGAACAGCAGGTCAGAATGCCTTGGGCCTTTGACTACTCTTTACCAAAACTTGGAGTGTTTCTTCCTTGAAACCTGAAAAATTGTAAACTGTCATATTTATGGAACTTGCTGAATTAAAGCCTTTTCTTGATTCTGCAAGCCCTTCAAACTAAGCTTTTCACATGCTGAAAGAAAACACTATACACAACAAATTATGTACAAGGGAACAACCATGCTATATACATGGGGGGTAGTCAAAATAGTGCTTCAACATCCTGCCATTCACAGGACCTTCATCCAACTCAGTTTCATCAAGATTCTTAAGGAAGTAAGTGTTGTTTCCTTGTACTGCTTGGATGACAAATGGTCCTCTCCAAAGGGAGTCAAATTTTCCATGTTTTCCTTTATCTTCCCTTCTTGAATCCCACTTGAGGACTTTGTCACCCATGTTGAAATCTTCAGCCTTAGTTCTTCTATCAAAAGCCTTCTTTAACTTTTCTTGTAAAACTTGAACTCTGCTATAAACTTGATCTCTAGTTTGTTGTAAACATATAATTTGATTTAGCCTCCTTTGCATATCATTGGGCTCAGCTTGGCTCTCTTGAAGTAGTTTCATAACAGGGATCCCTAGTGATGAAGGGAATTTGGCTTCTAATCCATAGACTAACTCATATGGGCTGACCCCAATTGATCTCTTGGTTGTTAGTCTATCTGCCCATAAGGAATTCACAAGCTTCTTATGCCAATTCTTCTTATTTTCTTCCAATACCTTCTTTATGATGTTTACAAGGCTTTAATTTGATGATTCAGCTAGGCCATTTCCTTGGGGATAGTATGCAGTGGAATGGCCCAAAGTAATATGAAATCTGTGGCAAAAGTTCACCATCTTCTTGGATCTAAAAGCAACAGCATTGTCTGTTATTATCTTATCAGGACAACCAAATCTAGCAAGGATATTGGTCTCAAGGAACTGAATGATAGTGGAATCATTTGCTTGTCTGCATGGAGTAGCTTCAATCCATTTAGTAAAGTAGTATGTAGCTGTTAGAATCCATCTATGTTGGCCTGAAGATGAGGGATGAATTTCCCCAATGAAATCCAAGCCCCATTGCTGAAAAGGTCTCTCTGTTGCAATAGGCCTCAAAGGAAGTGGCAGTAACTTTCTCTTTCCCTCAAACACTTGGCATTTATGACATGAAGTGGTAAATTTTTTGACATCAGAGAAAACAGTGGGCCAATAATAACCAGCCCTCAGTATCTTGTCCACAGTGGACTTCCAATACAAATGTCCACCACAATCACCTGCATGAAATTCTTCCATGATTTTGTTAGTCTCATTTTCAATCAAGCAGTTTAATAAGATACCCTCATGGTTTTTCCAAAGCAAACTGCCATCCATAACACAAAATTTTGAAGCTTTGATTTTTAAGAACCTACATTTAGTTCTGGACAATCCTGGGGGAGCACACAGGTTCTGTAACACATAACATATATCAGAATACCAAGGGGATTGTTCAAAGGCTACATTGATCTTTGGAGTCGCCAGCTCCGGTTCACTGTCCAGTTGGTTGATGTCCAAGGCTTGGAAGTTTGTTTCAGACATTAATTTAGCCAAACCTTGGCCTTTTATCAGTTTTGTAGGTTTTATTTCAATGTCAAATTCTAAAATGTTGGCAATCCATTTTCCTCTTCTGCCTTCCAAGTTTTCTTGAGTAAGTATGTCTTTCACAATAGGGCTTGGTACATAGGCTATGACATGGGAGTACAGAATGTAAATCCTAAAGTCTTTGGTGGCTTTTACTAAGGCATATGCTTGCTTTTCCATGATCTGATATTTCAGGGGAGCATCTCTGAGAGCTCTACTAAAGAAAGCAATGGGTTTTTCATTTCCTTGGTCATCTTTCTGTAATAAGACAGCAGCAATAGTATGCTGGGAGGCAAAAGAGAAAATGATAAACTCTCTGTCAAATTGAGGATTTGTTGAGGATTTGTTAAGACTGGGGTTTGGGTAAGGGCTAGTTTGATACCTTCAAAAGCTTGATTTGATTCTACTATCCATTTTACTTTTGAATCCTTTTTTAGCATGTTATTTCGTAATCTTCTTAATTCGGCCAAATTTGGGATAAATCTCCTTAGAAAGTTGATTTTACCCAGAAAGGCTTGTAATTCTTTTACATTTCTTGGATGAGGCATTTGTAAGATGGCCTAGATTCTGTCTGGGTCAATCCTAATGCCCTTCTTTGAAATGATGTGACCCAACATTTTACCTTCTTCCAAACCAAATAGGGATTTCTTGGGATTTAAGGAAATTCCATATTTCCTACAAGTTATGAATATCTGCCTTAGATGTTTCAGATGTTCAGGGTCAGATTTTGAAAATGGTGTAAGTTCATCTAGGTAAACCATAAGGAAATCATGGATCTCTTTGGCAAAAGCAATATCCATTGCTCTTTGAAAGGTAGCCCCTGCATTTTTCAGCCCAAAAGGCATTTTGACATATTTGAAGGTTCCCCATGGGGTTGTAAATGCTGTTTTGTCCTTATCATCAGGGTGAACTAGGATCTGGTTGAAACCTAAGAATCCATCAAGTAAAGAAATTCTTGAGGCCCCCACTACTCTCTGCAAGATGTGATCCATCTTGGGTAATGGGTAATTATCTTTCAAGGAGACTTGATTCAAGTTCCTTAGATCAACACAAAGCCTTATTTCACTAGTTTTCTTTCTTGTAGGGACTAAGTTTGAAATCCAGTCAGAAAATCTGATTGGTGCTATGATGCCAGCCTTAAACATTTTTTGTACCTCTTGTTCCATTGCTGGGAGAAGCATAGGATTGATTCTCCTCAATTTTTGTTTAAAGGGTTTTTGATCTGTCTTGAGAGGGATAGTGTGTTGAATTACAGAGGTGTCATAGGATTTTAAATCCTCATAACTCCATGCAAAGACATCCTGGAACTCTTTAAAGAGGTCAATGTATTTAGGCTTTTGGTCAGGAGGTAAGGAAGCAGACAATTTTATTATTTTGGGTTGTTCAACAGTCCCAATGTTACATTCTTCTATGGCAGTGTTAAGTGGCTGCATTTTTGGTTTGCTGGGGACATCATTGGAGTCGAAAATGTCCTCTAATGGAGCCAAGCTTGTTGGAAGAAAATTGTCTTTCAATTGTATAACTTCAGCTTCATCATTAGCTATTTCTTCACAACTGTTTTGTTTAAGTTCTTGTATGTTTTCTTTGTTAAAAATTGTTGGATGTAACATTTGGTTTGCTGTTTTGGGTGAAACATTTGTTTGGTGTTGTTCACCTTGCCTTTTTGAATCACTTGCAGCCTCCATGTCAATTTTTAGCCCTGAAAATTCTTGCTGCAAAGTCAAAAATTGATTTATTTGTGTGTCATCCTCAAACACTTGCCAATCCTTGACATTGTTTGGGACAGATGGTCTGTGTTTTATCTCAGCCGTAAAGCAATGATTGGGTTCGAAAGGAAGTTTACAAGTGCTTGCAAATGTAGCCAAACTATGAGCATGTAGGTTATGGGTTCTAGGGATTTTGGTAATTTGAAATTCAGTGAAGGAGTTTAGTAGTTCAGCAGCAGCAGACCTATAAGATCTCAGTCTTTTGTCATTGGTGACAAAATTTCCCTTTACTTGTTGGATAATTAGGTCTGAATCTCCTAGGACTGAGACTTTTATGGCTTGTAAGGATTTTACTAGCTTTAGGCCTAGTAAGAGAGCTTCATATTCAGCCATATTGTTGGTGCACCTGAAGTTTAACCTATAGGCTCGGCCCTCTGCGTGACTATTTTGTTTGTTATGTATCCAAACCCCTGCTCCTGCCCCTAACTTGTTGACTGACCCATCAAATTCAAGAAACCAGAGGACTTCTTGGTTAAGGGAAGATTTGTCAACTGTTATGGGAGTTGGCATCAACAACTTGAGATCTTGGCTTACATTTGGTTTTCTTTCTTGAACAGTTTTGTTTGTTGATTTCTCAACCAGTATTTCTTGAACAGCAGTTTCTTCATTTACATGCTGATCTTGTTTGAGTGTGTGGATTTCCTCATCACTTGTGGGATTTGTTTTGTCATTGAAGAGAATATAGGAGTCTATGTCAGAATGGACAGCATATATGGGAAAGTTTTGAGGTTTTTCTTCACTGCTGACCATGTATTTCATAAGTGACTCTCTATATAGTCTCTTGGGTTGACCAAAGACTGAGATAGTGGCATATGACATGTCTAACTGTAGGGAACCTTGAAGTTTAGCCCCCCATGATCTTGATAACAACATGCCATATTTGGGTGGGATGTCAGCAACTATAACATCCATTAAGATTGTTTTGTTTGGATATTGGACAAGGGATACACATAGATCTTTTATCAAACCCAAAAATTTAACTTGGCTGGAGTCAAATGAAAATAGGTCCTTATATGGTCTTGTAATGTCTAGATTCAATCTTTCCATAACTGATTTAGGCATCAGGTTGTGAGAGGCACGTGAGTCAAACATTGCATTGTGTAGTATCTTATCATGAACATGTAAACTGACATAAAAAGGTAAGATCCCTGTAACTGCTGTCTTTCCATCAACCTCTGGACCGAACAACAATTCTGGGGTATCATCCAACACATTGGCATTATCTTTATTACGAGTAAGTTGGAGGGACTTCTTGATTTGTTGTTTGTAAATGTCATGCTTGGCTTGTTCTGAAAGAGGAATGGCTACCTTCAATTTGCCAATTTCAGCTTCTAAGTCAAAGGGTCTTTCAGATTGGACCTTGGTGTTGTGGGTGACGACCTTTTCCTTGTTCACTGAGTTTTCTTCCTGATTCTTGTCTTGATCTTGAGGCTTGTCCTTTTTACTCATCTCTTGAGGATTGTTACTGGGATTAGGCTGCAAAGATGATGCAGCCAGTGGCTATTGTGTTGAGGACAATGGTTCAGTGACCTCTTCAATGGTTACCTCCTTTGTAACTGAATCCGTTGTGTTAATTGGCTCTGTGACTATGGCCTTTTTAGGCTGCAGCCTAGCCTTTGTTTTTTCAGGCTGTGTTACATTTATAGTTCTGCTTCTAAGCTTGTATTGCTTGTGAACTTCATATACAGCTGTGTCATAACCTTGTTTAAATTCAAATGACTCACCTGATTTGGTTTGGAACTGCTCCGTCTCATCATCCTCTTGGTCTTCTTGACTCAGAAAAACTTGATTCTCATCATTGAGGCCCATTAGGTTAATGTGGGTGTCATCTACTTGCTCATTTGAAGTGGATGTTTCAGCATAGTTTTCCTGAAACAGAGGTCTTATCTCTAGATCAGAATTGGCCTTGCCAACGTTTGGGTTTTGATTTCTCCTAAAATTGGGATTCCTGATAGGGTTGTTTTGCGGTGTTTCCCATGATGCCTTTCTCTCAACCGATTCCACTCTATCACCCAATCTCTTCATATCATTAAGTATTGCATCCAGTTTCTGATCAAAGGCCGAGGGTTCTTCTTTGTATGTGTTTCTCTTTTCCAATCTTCCCCTGTTTCTTTTGGCAATCAGGTTAGCTTCTACTGTGACAGCAACCTTTTGGGCATCTTCTAGGGTTTCAGGGGCTCTTTACTTTAACTGATATGCCATGTCAGGGTCAAATCCATCAGGGAATTTGTACAAGGCTAAATCAGGAGGAGGTCTTAAGTTTTGTGGTATTGCATTATATACATTATTAAATCTGGCACAATACTCCAAAACGGTCTCTTGAGGACCTCTCTTGATTGTATCATATTCACCAAGTATGTGCAAGAGATCTTTCTTTTTCTCCCATCTGTTAGTAAAGGCTTGATAAAGCTCATCAGGGGTTGTGATGGTATTTACAGCAAGTGATCTGAACCAAGTTCCTACATCACCTGTCAGGCTCTGAACGAAAATTCTCATTCTCACACTATCATCATCTATTTCATAGTTCTCAAAGTGATCCTGCATCCTCTTGGCATGCTGAATAGCTGTGAAAGGGCCAGTGGAGTCAAAATATGAGATTTTGGTTTGGTAATCCTGAGGTAAAGCTGCCAGATTAGCAGGCAATTGTAAAGGTGCATATCTGTTGGCCATATTTACAGGGTTTAGGGGATTGACAGGGGCAATTGGGATAACGGGAACAACTGGTACAACAGGGGTTATAGGAACGGTGGAAACTAGAGTGTTGATCAAGGGAATATGTGCAGTGGATGAAGGTGTGAAAGGAGGGCTTTGAGATGTGGATGTTGAACTAGAGGAATTAGGGGTAGACCAGAAAAGAACCTTGATTGGAGTAGAAACAGGGTTAGGATGAACTGTCTCTGGACTCAAATCAGCAAGATTTTCCTGCCTTTGCTGTTTCCTAATGAGTTTGGGGATTGTGTTAGGGTTTTCAAAAATAGTGGGTGGATTGGGGTCAGGATTTGACCTAGTGTACCGTGGATTCTTCTTGGGAGCCAGCTTCTGAACTTGTTTTTTGAGTATTTTTAGGAATTTTTTATATCTGAAAGGACTAGACAAGATTTTTTAATGGTTGTGTATATCTTAAAACTAGCATGAAGATTGAATGAAGCAGCTTTTATCAGAACTTGTTAATGTAAAAAAGAAACAGTTTTGAAGGCTTCCTGGTTGTCATTCAGGATTCATCTGTAGCTTTAGGAAATATACAACAATTAGAAAATCTTGAGGAGTTCCCCAGCGGAGTCGCCATTTATGTTAACACCCAGGTTGTTCCCTATGACTCCCAAGGGAATACGACCGGGGTAACCACTAACCAAGCTTTGGATTACAGTCTCTAGCCAAACTGTAATCAGAGAGGGCTCTCTCTTTAAAATTTATCTCTGTTTTGTGAGGATTTTAGGCTAGTTATGAAGTGAGGGTTTGGTTTAAATTTTGGTTGAATGATATCTTTCAATACCTAAGATGAAGTGTTCAGACAGTTGTAATTCATTGGGCAATGGAGTCTTAGAGATGTGAATATTTTGAAATGCTTAAGTGGGGGTGTTTTCAAACTGCAGGGCCTTTTGAGTATTTCAACAAACAAACTTAAAATTGTGGTGACGATGTATGATTAGCCAATGGAAAGAAATTAAGAATTTTCCACTAAACTGGTGGTGTGAAAGTGAAATATATTGCATAGGAGCAGACTTGAATTCCTGAAACAAGGATCACTGTGAAAGATATAGTATGAAAGTGCAACAATTAAGAATTACACTTATTATAACTATAACGGAAGAAAACATTCATTAACAGCACAGATTGAGCTCAGGGTATTGCATGAATAAATCCTGAGGCTATTCTTTTTCTTTGCTGTCAAACTACTAGAAACTTAGAAACATGTATGGATTGTAAAAGATTGAAACACATAACGGAGAGAGTTACAGAAAACTTATTGTATTATGAAATACACAGGAATCCTGCGGCCTTCAAACAGACACACCATGAACGCATCAAACAACTCAGAACTTGAGAAATTCCATCAACTCTTTTATTAAACTCTGAATAATTACAGCATAGGATCTCTTCAAGAGAAAATCAACAACCCCTGCAAGCTTATGCGAGGGGGAATTTATACAATCGGTTCCAAAATATCTGAACCGCTGAGTCATTTGGTAATTAAATACGTTTACCAACTTTTACAAAATATCAGATAAAGAAGTTACTGCTGCTATTAATACAAAATGAATGCTCTTTAATTTTGTCAGGAGTCTTCTTGACCTTTGGAGGCCACTGAGTCGGTTGAGCTTTGCTCATTAATGCTGAATGATGTGTCTCTATGCTTTGTCATGCTGTAGCTTTCTCGGCCCTGTTGTCTGCAGCCGTCAGTGATGCTTTAGTGGCCGAATCTTTCTGCTGAGTTGGCTCAGCCCATTCCTCTCTCATCCATCGTGTATGCATCACATTTTCTGAAGGTGATGACTTATGTTTTTTGCTGAAAAAACTGTGCTGGAAGCCTCTTGATTTACAATATTTTCTGTATCATGTTAGTCCACCATTCCTGACTGGGCAATTGATGCCTCAAAATTGCCTCCAAGGTCTCATCTGCCTCTGTATATTTGTAGAAGTTTGGAGGCACATCAAACAAGTGTTTGATCTCATTCATTATGAAAAACAAGTTATCTACTCTGTCATAGAGACTTTTCCCAGATGCTGGCCCTGTTTCTTCTGAGGTACTGGGTTTTTCATTGATCTGATTGGCAGCAAATGTATTGACCCTTTTAGCATAGTTCTCGTGTGAAAGTAGTCTCCCTGCGCTGTTCAGTAAGCCTGGAAGACCTCTGCTTTCTAGTGCTGCAAACTTGTCCATAAACTTATTTACCTCTGTTTGCATGTCCTGGCCTCTTCTTTCCAGTGTTTGTGCCAGGGTTCTCAATGTAAGTACCCTCTTTATCAGCAAGATTGTTTCAGTCCTGTTGGGAATTCCCATTAATGCCAGCTGAGGACCTGTTCGGTTATTGAGCACATTAATCATTCTATTGGCTACCTCAGGCATATTTCCTAGAGATGCCCTTGCTCTTTGGACTTCTCTGTGTGCTTTTCATATGAGCTCCATTTGCTCATGAATGGTCTCAATGTATTGCCATTGATCAGTTATGGATTGGCCAATGTTGGCCCATAGGACTATCTTGAGTTCAGCCACTACTTTATCAAGTGTGAGCTCCTTCTCCAGCTCCTTTATCTTGTCCTTGAGGGCTTTTATCTCCCTTCCTTTTTCTGCCACATTTTGCTTTGACTTGTCATATCTTTCATTGAGCTTAGCCAAATTTTCTTTGGCTTGATTTAGCTCTGTCATTTGGGCTTCCAAGGCCTGAATTTCATTCTTGAGCTTTTGCATGTCCAGGCTTGGAGCCTGCTCTGTTATTGGTGCTGGTGCTGAGGTAGATGGTGCTGTCTGTTCAGTAGGAGGAGTAGTAGTCTGAGGAGGTTCTTCCAGATTGATTATTTCTGAAGGGGGTTGAGAAGTTTGGCCTCCTTCCTTCTGTTGCAGTGCTGCCTGTAGTGCAGCCTCTGATTCTCCCAATTTTTCTTGTGTCTGGATCAGCTGTTTATATAATGATACCAGCATAGATGCTGCATCTTGGTCATGTCTCAGCTCGGCAACCTCTTCTGTTTGTGGGTGAATGGTTGCTGGGATCTTAATCATTTTCTTCAATGCTGCCATATCTGCATCCCTCAATTTCAATAGTGCTTGTACAACCTTGATGTCCTTGGGATCATGCCCAAGTTCTATGATTATCTCCTCTAAGGCTTTGATTCTATTGTCCTTTGCTTGAGAGGATGCTCTCTCCAACTCAAGTTGGGCAGCTGTATTATTTAGGCTATTTTCCAGCCTATAGTTCACCATTGTCTTATCCACCAAGGAGGCATACACCATATCACCTGTTTGTTTATGTAATTCGATTTGATCCATTGGGTGGATGTCCTTGGCAAGGACCTCAAGGTTGGTCCTTATGTAATCTGCCGCTGACTGCGGCTGCAACACAGCTGGCATAAAGTGGCTCATGATCATTTTTCCCTCCTGGACATCATATGCAGACATTAGTCTTTGCTGGTTAGTGGGAGCCATTTTCAACAAATGATTATATAGCTGTATTCTTATGGGCTCATTCCTCTTCTTTATATCAATGAACTGTTGTTTGATGCCTAGTTCACCTCCCCTTTGTTGGCTTGAGGAGCTGACTTCTTCTCCCACTGTCCTCTCTTGTTCTTGCTGAAAGGAACTTGCCGAAGCTTCCATGCTTGGTGGGCCCATGCCCAAAGATTTCCCTATTGGCATTTCTTCCTCGGAGAGGGGATTCATTATGTGCCTTTTCTCTCCTTGAGTTGTGGAGGTAGTGAGGGGAGTCTCCAGCTCTCTGTCCCTCTTTCTATTTATGTCTTCTTTTTGTGGGGTTTGGAGGACTGAGGCCTCCACTGTTGTCTCCTGCCTAGGTGGCAGAGTGTCTTGAGCTTGCTGCCCGGTGGAGATTGGGGCCTCTGATGTATGTTCTTGTTGCACTGGCTGCTCTTTTTCTTGGTGCCCCCCTTGTTGTTGTTGTACCTGTGGCTGTTGCTGCACTTCCTGCCACTGTACCTATTCATGAGGTAGTTGCTCTGGCTCCATCTATTTCTCTTTGCCTTTGCTAGAGGTTTGATCAGTAGCTTTGACTGCTTGCTGATTTGCTGTGGAGGATGAGGCAGCTGCTCCCACTTGAGTGCCTGGAAGAGAAAATACCTGTGCACAAAGCTCTAAGTCAGTCATCTTTTGGAGATTTTTTAATGCTCTTTGACCTAGCTCTTCTTGTGTGGCAGCCTCCTCTAAGGTGCCTTCCCTCCACTTTGATTGATTTGCATATTTTTCTATGTGAGGCAATCTTATGTGGTTATAACTGGCCAGCCTATATCTGACCCTTCTTAGACTTATGAAATGATTGGGGTCGTATGGTTTCCAAAGGAAGCTGGTCTGTAAGCCAAGGCCTTCTAGCATTCTATCTGCCTCTTGCCAACCTTCCTCCCTTTTGTTGTAAATGAAGTGGCCTAATTGGTTTTTGACTTTGAGTTGTGCTTTCTTGCCTTTGCCTGAGAAATGGAGTACATCATCATTCCCAAATTGTCTGAAGTATTCGAGGGAAAACAATCTCATAGGCACATATTTGGGTAATCTGTATGGGGGCAACTCACACCCATATATTCTGATAACTGTGTGGTTTTGGTAATAGTACTAATCCCCAATGCTGTATAACTTAGACAACTGAAGAATCCTATGCATCTCATCAGTTAGTCTTGGAGGAGGTGAGCTCAGAAGCAAAGACATGGATGGGTGGATGAAGAGGTCTATAAACTCATAATAAGTGTATGGAGAACAAGATCTACAGTGGATAGCAGAGGACCAATAAACTACTGACCTTGGATTGCCTTGTGCATCCACTCTTTTCACACCAAAAGGGAATTTCTAATGTTGATAATATAAGATTAAGTGGCAGATGTAGGAGGTGTATCTGAATACCCTTTCTCTTGACAAGTTCATCAATTGCTCATGTATTTTGTCAGATATGTAGGTGGCATAGTCATAGCAGATTGGAGACTTGCCAGGGGAAAACATGAGCATCATCACCAGCACAGTTTCATCAACAAACTCAATTGAATTATAGCCCAGAATGGGACTGATCATGTCTACAAGGTCCCTACCCAATTGGTTGAGGTAAACATGAGAAATGGGAGGGTACTTCACGGTGTCAGAGTCAATGTACAATTGATTTAGTTTGGTGACCTGAGCCTCTGTCAATTTAGATCCTTGCTTTATCAGATCAATCAGTGATAAAGGAACTAATTTCTTCTCAGTTTTGAAGTGCAGCATCTCTCTGATGACTTCAGGGGTGACATAGAAAACAACTGAGCCTGAAGGGTCAATCACAGCCCTCTGAGTGGCGTCGTAGCAGTCAGCACATAGGTGGATTAGGTTAGGAAACTGGTTGACCTGAGGGAGCTTAAAGATAGGGAGGAAAGAATCCCAAATGCCCAATACATCTGTTCCAATCTCGTGTTTAATCTTCAATTCGTTTAACAAGTGGATGTGGTACTTGCTGTGCATTAGCATTTCCTCTGATATTTGGTAATCTAAATCTGCTAATGCTTTCCACTCCAATTCTCTCTAAGGAGCATTTAATGGAGCAATATTTAGGGCCACCGGTGCTACTGGGGCATCCATGGTTTCTTTAGGACTCTGTTTGTATGCACTGGTGTTACTATGCAGAGCAACACAAAGGAGTATTTCTTGGAAAGAGAGGTAATTTACTGAGGAACAGAGGATAAAATGGCAGTGGTAGCAATTGAAAAAGTGCACAAAACACTGCTAGAGCAAATGCTTGGCCTTAAAAAACTCTCTTCACGGTGAATTATAACAGCTTGGGTTCTCAGTTCACGAATGCGCGAACTAACTTTATGTTTGTGAAAACTCGGGTAAACAAGGCTCTGCAGGCGAATTTCGACTTTACAACTGAAAATGGAGGCTAGCCACAGGGGATTTAGCAGTAAACACAGTGTTTTGTTACTCTTTAAGCTATTGTTGGAGAATGCAGGATAAAACTAGGCGCAGAGGGAATGACTGGGATAAATACCTGGTAAACTGTCGGCAATAGTCACAAATGCAGGTGGATTTGGCGCACCAACGGTCCTTGGGTCGAATTCAGCAGGTTGACGCTTGTTTGGTCGTAAAATACATGCAGAGGTGCAATAGTCGTTTTTTGCAAAAGTAATGAAAAACACGATTTTTCGGCCAAAATATGGATTTTTGGGTTATTTGGCGCCTTTTTTGGATGACATCAGCATGACGTCATCATGTGGGGTCAAGGTCGGACGACATCAGCGTGACGTCATCGAGTGACGTGGCTGCTTGCGAGTGGTCCACGGGGATGGTGAGGTGGCGGGCAGGTCAGAGCAGTGGCGGACGGGGGCGCTGACACGGCGGTGATGTAGCAATGACGCGGTACTGACGTGGTAGTGACGTTGGCAAGGCGGGTTCACAGAAACCGGAAATGGTAAGCGGTATAATATCGCACCGCTCTCTATACGGAAGCGGAATTGTCAGAGGGAGCTCCGATACGATTTGGGGGTGATGCGTGGCAGAGGCCTGACATCACCCTCTGACAAATTTCGAAAGGTAACTTACGGACGTCGGGCCTGGTCCGAAATGCATGAGAGCTGTCGGACGAAAAGGGCCAGATCCGACGTTCGACGGATCGTTAAGGTGCCAGGTTGATACGGACGTGGGCGGGGATTAAAATAATATATTTGTTTGAAAAGCGCGCCCAACGGGACTGTGGACTTTGGCGAATTTCTATGACTTTTCAATGTATTTTATCAAAACGCGCATTGCGCCAATACTTTGGGTAAAATGGGAAAAGTGGGTTTTTATGTATATTTTGCAAATGAAGCGGGTTAGGGGTGAAAATGGGGTTTTTTACAAGGTTCTTTAGCAAATTAAGGGGTTAATGGTTTGGATAACTTCTGAGGGGGGAAGAGGGGTAGTGTTTGGGTTCTTAAACTGACCAGATGTCACTTTAATCCCTGACTGTGAACATATGGCTATAATGCCGGGGGAAAGGGATATTTATACAATGCTTGGGGTTTATACACCATAGTGTTTATAATAGTAGGGAAAAGGGGAACATAGGGGATTTAGATAATAAGAATTTAGGGGTTAGTATGAGTGGGGGAAGGGGTGAAACACTAAGTTTTGTATGAAATCAACTTAGTTTAGGAAGTAGATCAAAATGAAAAGAAATTTAGACAAGAAACGTGGCTCTAAAGGAAACAAGAACCAACATAAAACTTTGAATTCTTTCATGAACACAACTGGTTTAGGGATGTTAGTGATGAATGTGAGAAAGGGGGAAAAGGAAGTTAGACATGCTCCATTGTGTTGCTGCAAAGTGATAGAGAAGAGGAGATTTTCTATCCATTGATACTTTCCTTATTTTGACCAGCAAGATTCAGTTGAAAGGAATGACATTTCTGCAACCCCATCTACCTACCCATCTACTTGCCTAGCATTTTTTGTTTCTTCTTGGAGGGTGCACTTCAGGGAAAATTTTAAGAACCCCCCCTAAATTTATAAATATAATAAATGGGCGAATCTCCATGGTATATAGGAAAAATGGAAGGCGATTTTATCAATAATATAATATGTATATATAATTTTTTGGCGAATCTCTCACCAGGCATGGCGAATATTTTACTCAATTATAAAATCTTGTAAGATCTTGGCGAGTCTTTCACTAAATAATAAAACTTTGTAAAGTCCTAGTGAATCTTAGCATAGGCTACATGCTGGTTTAATTCCCCCATTTAAATAGGCTACATTCCAGGTGAATACCATGGGTCAATACCATGTTCCATTTTGGTGAATACCATGGGTCAATACCATGTGCCATTTTGGTGAATACCATGGGTCAATACCATGTGCCATTTTTATTTTTATTAATTCTAATATTAGGGTTAATAATGGTTTTTTGCATGGTATTAATAACAATCTAGTCCGTGGTATTTGTCCCATACTATTTTGTCCATAGGTTTCACCTAAATATAACCCATTTTTTGAGTGTTCGTAAATATAAGGTGACTTATGGAGTAAATATAAAAAAATGTTTTATTTGTTTACCATACCTCTCGTTTATTTATATTTTTATTAATTTACCATACCTCTTTTACAAATATGGTATTTGGCCCATAGGATTCACTTAAATAAAACCTCTTTCTTGAGCCTTCATAAATAGAACGAGGGTTATGGACTATATATAAAAAGAGGTTTTATTTAGTTACGATACGTCTAGTTTATTTATATTTTTATTTATTTACCATACCTTTTGAGTAAGTATAAAAAGACGTTTTATTTATTTACCATACCTCCACTTTACTTATCTTTTTTTTTTACACCCTTACATGTATATAAGGTGACTTATGGAGTAAATATAAAAAATGTTTTATTTATTTACCATACTTCTCATTTATTTATATTTTTATTAATTTACCATACCTCTTTTATAAATATGGTATTTGGCCCATAGGATTCACTTAAATAAAACCTATTATTGAAAATGGGCGAATGGATTCACTTAAATAAAACCTATTCTTGAAAATGGGCGAATGGAAGGTTGTAAGTCCTAATTTCAAGGGCTAAATTTACCTTTTTTACCCTCTCCCTTAAAATAAGGTGGGCTATTTGAGGTGATTTGTAAAAATGTACTATGATACAAAATATTCGCCCACTAAAAATTTAAAACCCCTTAATTTCGCCAAAGGGCGAACATTCGCCCGTAAAATTATCCTTGGTGCACTTGGAATTGCAGACCCTTATGTGCCTTTTCTTTTCCATTGGCTTTTTCTTTTGATTTTCTATCTAGAACTACCCTTATCGCTTCCAAGGCCCCAGATTAAGCAGTTGGGAACCTTAATTCTCTACCTAACTATTGGTCTGCCAAGATTAAACAGTTTGGACAGTCTTCTTTCTCTATTCTACAACAGAAAATTGAAACATGGCATGATCCAGATTAGGTTGTTGGACCATCCATCAAAATTGAGTCAACATCAAGCTATGTACACACCTTGTCTTCTCTTGGAAATATGGGATCTTTGCATCACCAAAGCAGAGCATATTTGGCACTTTCATTTTCCAATCATGAAATATGAAACCTATTGGTATAGGTATCCAACACAACCCCCTGCAAAACAAACAAAAAATAGGTTGGACAGTCCATCACAAGTTCTAATAAAGTGACAAAGCTCAAAACAACGTTCAAATTAAAGTCATTTTCAAAACGTTGTAAAAGTGGGTTTTGCTAACCAAAAAATTAAAAGAATCCTTGTACATAAGTCATTTCTTCAATTGAAAATCTCATTTGTAGTCTTGGAAGCAAAGCAAAGCCGTGTGTAGAGAGAGTAAGACAAAGTGGGAGAAATTTGCCAAAAAACAGAAGCGCGACGCATTCGATAACTAGCGTGGCACACATAGCAGATGCGACACACTGGGCCGCGATCTCCAGTTCATATTTACACAGGCGTGGCGCACATAACTAGCGTGGCACATTGGGTTTGATGCGTGGCGCATAGAGCCCGCAAGCCCAAAATATTCTGCAACTTCTCTAAAACGCCAAAATCATCCAAATCTTCCAGTGTATAAGTAAGTATAGTCCTCCTCTCGGCTAGTGAAAGATTTTGCTACAACGTTTATGGTGGTTGTCTTATAGTGATTGTTTAAAAAGAAATCAAACCCTATCTCTTGAATTTTTTTCAAAGGAAATTGCTGCCTAGGGTTTGTATTGACTCTTTAGCCACTAAGTACACCTTTCAACTCCCTCACTCTATTTTCCCTCATTTCCCTATTCCCTAAACTCACATATCCCTAAATTCACTAATCCCATATCCCTGATTCCCATTTCCCAAAACCCCAAATGCAAACTCCCAAAACCTAGTCCTATACCAAAAGCTCCCAAATTACTCCCTAATTCCCTGTTCCCTTAACCGAACCCTACCCCAACAGTCCTTAAATCCCTCACTGTTGCCTCCCTCCACAGTCCCTCATATCACTGTTTCCCTTGGTGGTAAAAGTCAAAAAACATCACAATCACTTACTTCTCATCAAGGCAGCTCCAAGACAGTTCACTAGCAGAGATGGCATATGATCCCTCATATGATTATGAAGAGGAGACACATAGTGACTCACCTACAGAGGTACATGCACCCAGTAGGCCTCATAGAGGTGGCAAACATATTTGAGAAGAACCAACCACTCTTGCTGAGTTACAGGCTTGCCCTCTTGCCATCTCTTGTTTCCAACACTAGTCCTGTTATGAATTTTGTGAGAAAGTTTCTAGCATTCAGTTTCATCATGAGTTGGCTCATTTTTTTGTGCTGCATTTACATGATGGTCAAGCCACTCTAGCTGGTGTCACTTTCACATTAACACCAGAATCTATTTCACTAGCAACTAGTATACCTAACATTGGAGAGCAGTGGAACAAGAGGCAACAAATTGACCGGCAGCATTATGAACCATACACCAAACCCGACTATTTGAGGCAACTCAGGAGAGTGTTTCCTTTTCGATACCTCAAATATTCTTATGCTCCTTTGATGAAATTGATAATGAGATATTTCAGCTGTGAGGGTTGGTTCTCCTGTTTATATGCTTATCATATCAGGCTGCTGATGCATTTTACCAGGGTAAGGATGATGAACATCCCCTACTTCAGGTGCTGAAATATCGAGAAAATTACCACTCTAGTGCAGCACAAGACTCCTCAGCAGCAATTCAACAATATTTACCATTTTTCTCTCATTAAAATTGTGGTCATTCATCAGCTTGGCTTACAGGGCATCACTTGGGAGGACTTCATCTCTCGTGAGTTTTTCACAGCTCCTCCAGGACCTTCAAAGGTTTTGCATGAGACAGGTGGACCTTCTTATCAGCATGAGGGTAAGGAGACATAGGCCGCTAGTATACCGATGTTTATCACTTATCAGAAGGGCTCCATGCAATTGTTCGTAGCAACAAAGCGAGTATTATCTCCACCTGGGGTGGAAGGGGTCTCGTTTCCATCATTAACACAACAGGTTCTGGAAAAAGGCAAGAGGCCATTACAGGATGAGGGGCCTTCAGGTGAGCGAGATATTGATTTCATTATTATAGGGGATGATGATACAGATGTGGGCCCGCAAAGTGAAAATCTCAAGGAAATCATCCAAGAGCAGCAGGAAGACATCAATGCCTTGTCCCTCAACTTGGAGAGGGCTAAGTGGATTATAAAGTACTTGGAGCAGAGAAATAAGCAGCTTGAAGATCAGCAAGTGATTATGGAGTTGCAAAACATTCGGGAGAATCGCCAAGCTGCCCAAAGGAGGAGGGTGGAGCTCACTTCACTTGAGCAAGAGATCAATGCCGATTGGGAGTCCTGGCTTGAAAGGGCCAACATCCACTTAAAGAGATTGTTGGAGAAGGACAACAAGGAGAAAAAAATTTTGAGACACATGGCTTTTCATTATATGGCGAGAAACAAAGTTTGCAAGGCGAGAATCACGAGCTTAAAGGCAAAATTGAAGAAGGCATCAAAGAGGCGAAAGGAGCATGATCGACTTTAGATATTGGCCGAGGCTTCCTTGGCCCAACAAAGTTCTTGAGAGAGAAGACTCAGCCCAAATTTCAAAAAATTTGGGGCACTTTTTGCATTTTTGAAATTTTTGGCACAAAAAACAAGATTTTCTGCTCTATGCGCCGCGCCACGTGGCGCTCGCTTTTGCTAGGAGCCTCCAAATCACAAAAAATCAACATTTTTGGATTTGGCATGAAAAAATATGTTTTCTTACCAATGTCCAAGAAATGTTGACAGGTTTTGAGCCCTCAAAAAGGTCAAAAACACTCAAAAAATGACCTTACTGCCCCTATTTTGACACACAGGAAGCAGTGTTGGGAGAACTGAATTTTGGAGGGGCAAATGGAGGCCAAATTGAAAAATTCCACTTGGGTTGGAAAGTAGATAGGCAGACCTATCCAAAAATCACACTTGGAGCTAGTGTGGACCTCGGGAAGGCCTCAAAAATTGGGTCCAAACAGGCACTATGCATAGAGAATCAGGCGCGGTGCATAGAGGAAATTTTGCCAGTTTGACCAAGTATTACTTTGTTTTTCGCCCAGCTTTGGCAAGTTTGACATTTTCACTTTGCTAATGGAAAATTTGTGATGTAATTTAATGTACATTGATGGATCATGATGCAAATATGTCAAATTTTCACTTATGGAGGTAGATTCATTGGTTAAAATGTTGTTTGAAACTAAATGAATTAGTTCCCTTGTTTCTTGAGGCATGATGTTCCACTGCCTGATTTCTAGTTCTCAGTTTAGAATTGGTTGGAACAACTCCTAAACATGTGAGCTCGACCCCTAGAGGCTAGGATGAGCTATGATTTGTCTATATTATGTAGTTTTTCAGTCATTAGCATGGTTGGACTTTTGAGAAAGCCTTGAGCTTCATTGTACACTCATATTAGCATTTTGGCTAAGGAATTGAGACCAGGGTTTGCAACACTCTTTGGGATCCATGTGGCAATTTGTCTTGGTACAGTTCTTTCTTTTGTAATTGTGAATTTTCTTATGTGTTATGTATGTTATTCTCTATCTTGTTTCTTCTTAACTAAACAAACAAGAGTGTAAGTAGAATCCATTGAAATTGCAGTGCTCTACTTGAGGTTTGCTTTAGTTTCTTGATGTTTTCAACTGTTTGGAGAGGATCCACGAATTTCCTTGCCCTCTTCAACTCCTCACCTATATAATCCGTCCATCTCATTCAATTTGAAGTGCAAAAAACAATTGCCTACCTTGCCCCATTGAGATCTCTGCAAGACTGAGTCTCATTCCCCGCACCCAAAATCTGCCTTTCCAACTGAGCCAACAAATAATCATTTTATTCAATCAAACTCTTGCATACACATACCTAGCCTAAGATCAGTAGTCAAATCAGTCATCTCAAGCCTTTAGCGATTATATTTTGCTGAGATTGACCCGGAGAGAGCCCTCTCCCGACCTGGTAGGGCTAGCTACCAAGCGAAGCGTGGTTTGATGTTGGTCCTGGATCCTACCTTTTTCAGCCTGAGGTAAATCTAGGCTCTAACATAGTGGCGACCATATTGGGGAAGAAATTGTTTGTTTGTTAGTGTTCTTCATTTTATAAACTACAGATGGAGCCTGAAGTTAGCCAGGTAGCCTTCGAAACGCTCTTGCTTTACATTAGCGAAAGTAGATGAATGCTACTTCAGTCAATCTCCGGTCTAGTTTATGAGCTGAACATCTAGTTTCCCCAGTAAAATGTAATCAAGTTTAGATCTGATTGTTGATGGTGGACCACGATCAGACACAGGAAGGCTGAAATCATTCACCTGTTGACTCCAGTGTCGAAGAATCCTAAGGTTGAAATTTTTTATGGCGACTCTACCCTTCAAAAATCAGTAGCCTGAAAAATTTCTTGGTCAATTCATTGTTATCAAAACGGATTTTCTCACTCGACGGTATGCTCCCATGAGCCGAGATCACATTCCAGATTTTCCAAATAAAATTCCTAAGGTAGACTGGCAGAGGAATTTGCATATGTTTAAATATGATGATAGGAAGGATGTTGCTTTACATTTGGTTAGATTTCACATACATATTCGCAAGTTGAAGGTTGATTTTCCTGAAGATTGCTTGATGAAGATATTCATGGCCAATCTGGAAGGTGAAGCCCAATCTTGGTATGAAAGTTTGCCGCCTGCTTGTATTTATTGTTTGAAATATTTTCATACCATGTTCTTTGAAAGGTATAAAGAATCTTATCCATCATTAAATTTAGTTCAGAACTGTTGTAGCCATGTTCATAGTTTTATTGAAAATCTTGAAAAAGTTTATGAAGATGATGACTTCATGGATGATGAGATCATGGAGGCTCTGTACAAAAATCCATTTCAGCAGCATAAAGAGAGCTTAGAGGATACTTGTCAATATGCTCAGGAAAATTTGCAGCAGGATCAAGATCTTAGTGCAATGGAAAATTATGAAAGAGAAGGTTTTATTTCAGATCTGTCCATAGAAGAAGACAGTTTGCAGGGAAGTCAAGTTTCAATTTCAGAATGTGATAAAGTCAAGTCGGTCATTTCAGATCTAGATTCAGATCGTGATGATGAAGACTACCTTGTTTTCAATCCCATGAAGGAGAGCTCTGTTGTTGAGATCATCTGGAATGAAGAAGACAAAGTTACTGACCCAAGCCTTCATGAGGAGGTAATCCAGTCATTTCATGAAAAACAAGATGAGATCTTTGTTCAAGTAAGTGAAAAATCTTATTTCGATAACTCAATGGTAAATGATAATTTGATTGCCATGTCATATGAAGATGATCAACAATGTTTTAAAATTTCAGAAGACCAGGGAATTGAGGACTGTCATTTAGGTTTTTCATGTTTTGAAAAGTTATTTGAAGAAGACAATAACTGCTTGAGCAAAAGAAAAAAAAAGTATTATCTCCTTTGTCTGAAGATGAAACAGGTCTACTCCTGAAAGGTCAGGTTCCAGCCCAAGATATTGCAGGTTTGCAGTGTGCACATGGTCAAGAAGGTGTTGGTGAAACTTCTTCTTCTTTTGAAAATGATGATAGTCTTGAAATTAGGTTTATAGATCAGCGAACATATAATATTTTCTGTCATGTTTGATAATATTGAAGATTGTTTTCTATTTAAGAATGACCTAGACCATGAAATTGAGGAATACGAGCCTGAGAGAGACAATATGCTAGAATTTCTCATGGTCGAGGAATTTACAGTTAACACTCGGATGGAAAAAGCTTATCCCTCTCTATGCCTTCCTATCACTCGGCAATTAATTGTTCTTTCAGATCATAATGAAGGGACTAGTGTTTTTGCTGCTGGAACTCAGGACAAGCTAGTGCTTCAGGACTTTCAAGATCCTTTCGACATTCTTTTGCAAGCACTAGAGAATATGAATGTTTCCTGGTTCGTTATCATAAGCCTTGGTTTCAGTTCTTATTGTGAGTTTCCTACATCTACATCGTTCTGCCTGCTCGGGGAAAGTGAGAGCAGAATTTCAGTATGTAGCCATTTGTTGGATTGGTTACATTGGAAGGCCCACTTCACATGATTGTACATATTTCATCAGTAGGTACGTGGTTTTCATCATGATTTGAAGCCTTCAAACCTCGACGGTCTGCTGCCATTTAAAAGCTTTGTAAGTAGTTGTTTCCATTAAGTAAGTCTTGAGTCATTTTTTTTAGTCAGTTTCAAGATAGTTTCAGAGTCAGTTTGTACTGTCGTCATTCATTTATTTTGGGGCCCGAAGTGAAGGCTATAAAACTGAAGGATTGATTTTAGTTTTGGTTTGGTTTGTTAGAGTCAGTTTTGAGTCACATTTCAGTCCTAAAATTGAGTCAAAGAGTTTGGTTTTGATTTGTCTAAGTTATTGACTCCATGGCCCAATGGACGAAGGCACTGCTTGCTTTCCTAGATATCTGTAGTTCTTGGCACCTCCAAGGAGCTACCATCCCCATTGGAGCCAATGTTAGTGTCGATATCTTCATCCCTCCGTCAGAGATCAAATCCTCTTGTTGCATTACATATTAGGTGTCCTGTTCAGTCAGCTGCATTCCATTAGGCGCATAGATCATCTAACGGTAGTGGATTTCCTACAGTTTCCCTCATGTCATTTACCTGTTGGCTCATGTTTGTTCATTAAAAATCATATACAGTCATCTTTTGTCTTAAAGATTGCAAAGGTTCTTGTTTTAGGGTTTCATTGTCATTAGGTCTAGGGTTTCATTAGGGTTTCATAAAAAGGGGTTTTAGAATGTCTAATAATATCCAGCAGGCACATGAGGAGGTTCCAATGCCAATAAAATTCAAAATCAAGTGTTCAGAGATGTGTCTTTCCTCAAAACTCTATTTTGAGGAAAAACATAGTATTTTTTCTTTTATTGTACAAAATCATGTAATTTTATTTCCTCCATATGTAAAATCACTCCACCTGCAACCCTGGTCACTTTCCTTAGCCCTAGTAGCTCCAACCCCCTACAAAACAAACAAAACGTAGGTCATTTAGTCCATCACAAGTTCTAATAAAGTGACAAAGCTCAAAATAGAGTTCAAAATAAAGTCATTTTCAAAACATTGTAAAAGTGGGTTTTGCGAACCAAAAAATTAAAAGACTCCTTGTACATAAGTCATTTCTTCAATTGAAAAGCTCATTTGCACTCTTTGAAGAAAAGCAAAGCCGTGTGTAGAGCGAGTAAGACAAAGTGGGAGAAATTTGCCAAAAAACAGAAGCACGGAGCATTGGATAACTGGTGCGGCGCACATAGCAGGCCCGGTGCACTGGGCCGCGATCTCCAGTTCAGATTTACACGGGCACGGCGCACATAACTGGTGCGACACATTGGGTTTGATGTGGGGCGCATAGAGCTAGCAAGCTCAAAATCTTCTGCAAATTCTCTAAAACGCCAAAATTACCCAAATCTTCCAGCGTATAAGTAAGTACAGTCCTCCTCTTAGCTAGTAAAAGATTTTGCTACAAAGTTTATGGTGGTTGTCTTATAGTGATTGTTTAAAAAGAAATCAAACCCTATCTCTTGAAATTGTTTCAAAGGAAATTTCTGCCTAGGGTTTGTATTGACTCTTTAGCCACTAAGTCCACCTTTCGACTCCCTCACTCTATTTTCCCTCATTTTCCTATTCCCTAAACTCACATATCCCTAAATTCACTAATCCCATATCCCTGATTCCCATTTCCCAAAACCCCAAATGCAAACTCCCAAAACCTAGTCCTATACCAAAAGCTCCCAAATTACTCCCTAATTCCCTGTTCCCTTAACCAAACCCTACCCCAACAGTCCTTAAATCCCTCACTGTTTCCTCCCTCCACAGTCCCTCATATCACTATTTCTCTTGGTGGTAAAAGTAAAAAAACATCACAATCACTAACTTCTCATCAAGGCAACTCCAAGACAGTTCACTAGCAGAGATGGCATCTGATCCCTCATATGATTATGAAGAGGAGACACACAGTGACTCACCTACAGAGGTACATGCACCCAGGAGGCCTCATAGAGGTGGCAAACATATTCAAGAAGTACCAACCACTCTTGCTAAGTTACAAGCCTGCCCTCTTGCCATCTCTTGTTTCCAACACCAGTCCTGCTATGAATTTTGTGAGAAAGTTGCTAGCATTCAGTTTCATCATGAGTTGGCTCGTTTGTTTGTGCTGCATTTACATGATGGTCAAGCCACTCTAGCTAGTGTCACTTTCACATTAACACCAGAATCTATTTTACTAGTAACCGATATACCTAACATTGGAGAGCAATGGAACAAGAGGCAACAAATTGACCGGTAGCATTATGAACCATACATCAAGCCCGGCTATTTGAGACAGCTCAGGAGAGTGTTTCCTTTTCGGTACCTCAAAGATTCTTATGCTCCTTTGATGTATGGTTCATGAAATATTTCAGCTGTGAGGGTCGGTTCTCCCGTTTATATGCTTATCATATCAGGCTGCTGATGCATTTTACCAGGGTAAGTATGATGAACATCCCTTACTTCATGTGCCAAAATATTGAGAAAATGACCACTCTAGTGCAGCGCAAGACTCCTCAGCAGAATTTCAACAGTATTTACCATTTTTCTCTCATTAAAATTGTGGTCATTCATCAGCTTGGCTTACAGGGCATCACTTGGGAGGACTTCATCTCTCGTGAGTTTTTCACAACTCCTCCGGGACCTTCAGAGGTTTTGCATGAGACAGGTGGACCTTCTTATTAGCATGAGGGTTAGGAGACATAGGCCGCTAGTATGTCGGTGTTTATCACTTATCAGAAGGGCACCAGGAAGTTGTTCGCAGCAGCAAAACAACTATTATCTCCACTTGGGGTGGAAGGGGTCTCGCTTCCGTCGTTAGCACAACAAGTTATGGACAAAGGCAAGAGGCCATTACAAGATGAGAGGCCTTCAGGTGAGCGAGATATTGATTTCATTCTTATAGGGGATGATGATACAGATGTGGGCCTGCAAAGTGCAAATCTCAAGGAAATCATCCAAGAGAAGCAGGCGGACATCAATGCCTTGTCCCTCAACTTGGAGAGGGCTAAGTGGATTATAAAGTACTTGGAGCAGGAAATAAGTAGCTTGAAGATCAACAAGTGATTATGGAGTTGCAAAACATTCGGGAGAATCGCCACGCTGCGCAAAGGAAGAGGGTGGAGCTCACTTCACTTGAGAAAGAGATCAATGCCGATCGCGAGTCCTGGCTTGAAAGAGCCAACATCCACTTAGAGATATTGTTGGAGAAGGCCAAAAAGGAGAAAAACTTTTTGAGACACATGGCTTTTCATTATATGGCGAGAAACAAAGTTTGCAAGGTGAGAACTAGGATCTTAAAGGCAAAATTGAAGAAGGCATCAAAGAGGTGAAAGGAGCATGATCGACTTCAGATATTGGCCGAGGATTCCTTGGCCCAACATAGTTCTTTATGGAGAAGACTCAGCCCAAATTTCAAAAACATTTGGGCACTTTTTGCATTTTTTAAAATTTTAGCACAAAAAACAGGATTTTCTGCTCTATGCACTGCACCATGTGGCGCTCGCTTTTTCTAGGAGCCTCCAAATAAAAAACGCTCAGCATTTTTAGATTTTGCATGAAAAAATAAGTTTTCCTACCAATGGCCAAGAAATTTTGACATGTTTTAAGCCCTGAAAAAGGTCAAAAACACTCAAAAAATGACCTTACTGTCCCTATTTTGACACAAAGGAAGCAGTGTTGGGAGAACTGAATTTGGGAGGGGAAAATTGAGGCCAAATTGAAACATTCCACTTAGGTGGGAAAGTAGACAGGTAGGCCTTTCTAACAAGCACACTTGGAGCTAGTTTGGACACCGGTAAGGCCTCCAAAGTAGGTCCAAACAGGCGCTATGCATAGAGAATCAGGCGTGGCGCATAGAGGAAATTTTGCCAGTTTTACCAAGTATTACTCTATTTTTCACCCAACTTTGGCCAGTTTGACTTTTTCACTTTATTAATGGCAAATTTGTGATGTAATTTAATGTAAATTGATGGATCATGATGTAAATATGTCAAATTTTCACTAATGGAGGTAGATTCATTGGTTAAAATGTTGTTTGAAACTAAATGAATCAGTTCCCTTGTTTCTAGAGGCATGTTGTTCCACTGCCTGATTTCTAGTTCTCAGTTTAGAATTGGTTGGAACAGCTTCTAAACATGTGGGCTCGACCCCTAGAGGCTAGGATGAGCTATGATTTGTCTATATTATGTAGTTTTTCATTCATTACCATGGTTGGACTTTTGAGAAAGCCTTGAGCTTCATTGTACACTCATATCAACATTTTGGCTAAGGAACTGAGACCAGGGTTTGCAGCACTCTTTGGGATCCATGTGGAAATTTGTCTTGGTACAGTGCTTTCTTTTGTAATTGTGAATTTGCTTATGTGTTATGTATGTCATTCTCTATCTTGTTTCTTCTTAACTAAACAAACAAGAGTGTAAGTAGAATCCATTGAAATTGCAATTCTCTACTTGAGGTTTGCTTTAGTTTCTTGATGTTTTCAACTGTTTGGAGAGGATCCATGACTTTCCTTTCCCTCTTCAGCTCCTCACCTGTCTAATCCGTCCATATCATTCAAATTAAAGTGCCAAAAACAATTTCCTACCTTGCCCCATTGAGATCTCTGCAAGACTGGTCTCATTCCCCGCACCCAAAATCTGGCTTTCCATCTGAGCCAACAAATCATCATTTTATTTAATCAAACTCTTGCATACACATACCTAGCCTAAGATCAGTAGTCAAATCAGTCATCTGAATCCTTTAGCGATTATATTTTGCTGAGATTGACCCGGAGAGAGCCCTCTCCCGACATGGTGGGGCTAGCTACCAAGCCAAGCATGGTTTGATGTTGGTCCTGAATCCTACCTTTTTCAGCTTGAGGTAAATCTAGGCTCTAACATAGAACACTCGGGTGTGTTCAAAAACTTCCATCCCTAAGCATCGATTTTAATTTTCATCATCTTGTGATCATGAATATAAAATAATCTCCAAGGAGAATGTCACCTCCATGATAACTTTCATATTCACAAAACCACTCACTCTAGGGAGTCATATGAAGGGTTGCACTTGCATCAATCAACCATAAGTCATGATTTGCATATGTTTTTGAAAAAGACAATTAAACATCCCATACTTCCTTTAATGCTTCCTTCTCCTATTTGGAGGGACTATCATCAAGTCCCTTCCCTCTCTCAATGCTTTTGGACCAACAATTCTTCTTGAAATTCCCTTTTTCTCCACATTTACAACATCTATTATAACTTTTCTTGGATATTTAGATCTACCTATATATTTAGATCTCCCACTTGAGGATTTACTCTTATTTCTATCATATCAATGTTGTTATAGAAATTTTTGGGCACTGTAACCCCAATCAGACATGTCCATAAACCAAGGGCTTCTAAGTCCCTAAAAGTGTTGCTTCACACCCTAAAAGAACAAGGTCAACTGATTACATCTTCTCCCAGAAGTTCTCCATGGAAAACTGCTAAGAAATGGTCAAAACTGGACCATACAGGTTGCTCAGTGCTAAGGGTGCGATGCATCCTAGCTGCTCAGTGTAAAGGGTGCGATGCATACTGGAAAGCCCTTCTGTAGGGTGCGATGAGCGAGAGTGGACAAATGGCAGAGACAATTTGCAAGGTGGATACTTAGGGAATATTCTAGAAACTTCTCCAATGACACTTGCCTCTCTGAATTCGCCCAGGGATGAGTAAGAGATCATGAATCTCCAAGTGGAACCAAGAACTATCAGAGAGAGGACACTAATCAGAAACCCAGTAGCTAACGCACCCCCCTGCAAACATTTATATATGGATCCCTCATCGTAGAGATCCAGGGGCTGGAATCTTGTATTTTGTAAGGAAGTGTTGTTGGTTTCTTGGTGAAGATTATAGTGCTGGGTGATCTAAGCTTTTCATGAGGTGAAGAAGGGCTTTCATGCTGAGAGGGTGATGTTGGGTCAGAACAATTGGTTGTAATCCTCTTTGATTTTCTTGATATTAATAAAGCTATTCAAGTTTTCCTCCACATTCTTGTATGTTTGATGATATATGCATTTGTGTGGCCAATATATATCTGGTCCTATATTGTTTATGATTGTAGATCTCTGTTCTTGGATAGTGCTCTGCTGCTTTGATCTTGTAGGTGCTCTTTGAAGCTGGGTAGATGAAGGAGGAGTGGCAAAGACCTGTCAGAAGGGAGAGGAACCAAGCAAGGAACCAAGTGCAAGACTGAGGTTGGTGTCCTTTGTTCCCCTCTTATCTACTTCTCATAAAGGAAAACGAAAGTAGTTTTTGTTTGTTTCTAAGATAGCTACCAGTCTCAGTGGGACTAGCAGCTCCGAGTGGACACTAGATATCCCGATAACAAATGTTCCCTTAGTAATAAGGCATATGTACTATGAACTTCCATATTTTTCTTTCTCGTCTCCTTTGACAGCGGGGATGATACCATATTGTCAAAAATTAAAGTAGTTGGGTTACTACTTATGACTACAACAGACTATCCCATAAAGTTTAGTAAAAATCACAGTAAACTAATACACTTATTTTCATCTAAAATTTCAATATGAACAAACATTATTTGGCTTACCATATTATTTAAGGCATTCAAATGTTCTATCACATTGTCTCCACCATTCATCCTGAGGTTATACAACTTATTCTCTATGAAAAGCTTCATTACTAGGGACTTAGACTAATACAAGTCCCTCACTTATTCCATAATTTATTGGTTTTAGCTTCTCTTAAAACAATTAGTAACACTAAATCTGAGAGACATAACCAAATTATTCTCTTTTCCTTTTGATCCAAGTTTTCTCAGCCTTTTGTTCACATTCTCGTAGTTGTTATACCTAGATCCATAATTACCCATTAATATTTTTTTACCAAAATATCTTACTTATTGAGCTTCCATGGATCAAAACTTTTCCCATTAAGTTTGTTAATCTATACTTTTTAACTATTTTCGATTCTTTTCTAGCACAAGAATCACCACTGTGGAGGTCTCATTGCAACAAGGTTTATCACATAACCAAGATAATTGAATTGTTAGCCACAAAATCTAGGTTTTAAAACTTATTCAATATTTCAATGCCTTCATAGATTCTTAATAATAATAAAAAAAAAAAAAAAATGGCAACGACACATCCCGAAATATTTATGTTGGAAACTAAAACTAGGAAAGCTAGGAAACTTTTTAAAGCCACACCTCTAATTTTTATCATCAATCAACTTCATTGTTTACAATATAATATATATGATATCGTTACATTCAAATTATGTAATCCTTAAACTTGGATAGATTACAACCACGATTCTTAATTATAATTATAAATCCATAAGCTAAATCACCATACACCATAAAACTACCAAAAGCAAAAATCATATGTCAAAAACTACCAAAAATAGATGCAAAAAAACCAACCAATTTTTTTTTTTGGGTGGGGGATTCACCCTCACTCTTCCTAACACATAGAAATCATGCATGGTGCTATTTTTGAGAAGAATATAATTCATACTCAACAAATAGTCCATTGAATAGGATTTGCACTTAAGGCTACAACCTTAAAATTTGTAGTTGGAGGCTGCATTGTTGTATTGCTTAATGTTGTGTAGGTTGAAATATCCACCATTGATGGTCCTGGAAAGGTATGCATGATGAATATATGTTCCATTATGCCAAGGAAAATTCCATTTTGGGAGACAAATTAGACAAGAGAGGTAGGGGTGATTAAATCCTGACAACAAGTGGGAGAGAATGGGAACCAAAATTGGAGATGCATTGAAGGGAAACCCAATTGATAACTAAGAGGGGATATATTAAATTAGATTGTTGTCATTGTAGTTCACCTCCCACAACAATTATTAGGGATATGGATGAGATCATATATTATTACACATGAAATCCATCAAAATATAGGTGAGAGAGATGGAAAAAGTATTAAGAGGAGGCTGCATGCGAGTGGTGGAACAATAGGTGATCATGAATTAAAGGCCCATGAGTGGATTTTATGAGAAAACCATGTGGGAATGCCTAAAAAAAATATATTAGATAATTTTTTCCATCACAAGCTAAAAAAAATGGAGTGTTATCATTGATAATAAATACCCTCGTAGTCTTCAATTTTATTCTTTGTGACCCTACGACCCTGAGCATTCCTACCCCTTTCAGATTTGATTGGTGGGCCACCTATTCTTTTCATAAGCTCCTTTTGAATTCTTCTCTTTATCATGAATATCTTAGTAAGATCCACATTGGATCATCCTCTTCAACTTTTGGTTTCTTCTACATCGCTATGCACCAATTAGGCCTGGTGGTTAGCCATGACCAATCCAACCTCCCTATCTTAGCTCGACTAGGGGATAAAATTTCAACACATTGGTAGCCAATGGATTGAAGTTTAAAAAATCTATCACTTCTTGTTTTGTTAAGAAATTAGATGATATTCTAAAAGTGGAGGTTTGTGCTCCACATTCCAAATCATGTTCCCTTCAATTTGTAGAACATGGTCTTCTGGGCTGGTTTATGGGTCTGTGGCCATCACATATATCTATCAATTTATGGGTTAAGATTTTTTTTTTAACCATTAATAAAAGTGGATATCACCTCTTCCTTCTGTAGTAAAGGGGTTTTCACTCTTTTTTTCGAAAAAAAATCAGATCAAGATATAATCTTTTGGATTGGACCATATTTCATGGGTTCCCAAGGGCTATATTTGGATTGATGGAACCCAAACTTCAACCCTAAATGCGATTTCCCCTATGTTATTATAGTTTGGGTTAAAATTCCATTTCTTCCCATCCATTTTTATAATGATTCCACCTTCAGAAGCATTACTAACACTTTGCGAAGGTATGTTGATTGTGTAGAGCCTCAATATGGTCTCTTCTCTTGTGCCTAAATCTATGTGGAGATAGATCTAGATAAAGGTATCCCCACTGTAATCAATAATAACCTAGATAGTTGGTCCCATATGAAAGAGGTCAACTATGATGAACTCCCCTTCAAATTTAAAGTTTTTCATGAATATGGTCACTTTGCTAGGAACTTCCCTAAAAATCAAGATGACTAGGAAAAGAAATGAGACTTGGGAGATTAGAGGAAACAAGTGAAAAATAGGATGGGATATAATAGATAGAAACAACCCCCAAATAAGTAGTAGGAATAATCATATAAGAAAGGTATGTGATAAAAATCCTTGAAGATTAAATCCACTAGAAGTGGGGAAGGAAGGAGAAAATTAGTAAACAAAGGTGATTCTAGAAATAGGTATGAAGTTATTAACAATGAAGAAGAAGAAGGGGAAATCCATCAACAAAGGCCCCTTAAAATAGATCAACCAATAAATCAACTTGATACCCAAGATCTCATAGAGTTGGTAGCTGAACCAAGGTCCAACAAAGAACTAGAAGCTAATCAAAAAAAATTCTCAAAAGGAGAAGAAGACTTCCTCTTCCCAAGAGAGGGTAATGCAAGGGTGATTTTTAGAAGTTTATCTCATGAGAAATCTAAAGAAAAAAAATGAAAACATATCAAAATCCAATTTGTCAAACCAAAAGGTATAAAAACATAGAAGTTTAGATAGAGAAAACAAAAGAGGAGAAATAATTAGGTCACCAAACCACCCTATAGCACCTACAAATTGGGTAAATGAGAAATAAGGGAAGCAAAAGAGGCTTTGGCACCATCGGATCTAGAGGGGAATCTCATAAAAAAAGTAAATAATGATATTTCTCTCCTAGAATTATAGGGGACTTGGGTCTAAAAAGAGAAGAGCAGAATTAAAATCTATAATAAGAATAGGAATAATCTTAGTGGGTCTAATCAACAAGACCAAAATGGAGGACCAATAGATCCTTGCACAACACCATAAGATATGGAATGGTAGTGGAATTGCTTTAGTCAACACTAGAGGATCTTTAGGAGGCCTTTTCACTCTCTATAATTCTCGATAATTTTATCTTTGAAACTCCTGCAACTCAATACATGGGTTAGCAACCTCCTTCTTGGATCTCATCTCCAATCAGGTATGTTCTATAATCAATGCCTATATGGAAGTCCATTTTAAAGAAAACAATAATGTTGGGCCTCTCTGCAAGGCCTTCATGAAACTAATTTTGGATCCTTCAACATATTTGGATGGGATTTAAATGCTACATTACACAATTGGGAGAAAAAAGGGGCTTTCCTATTAGAGACCCCTTATAAGAACAAATTTAATATTTAATTAGTGAATTAAAATTAATGGTTATCAAGCTGTATAGCCTCAGATATACATGGAAAAATAAAAGAGTCAGTCCTAGCCACATTACTGCAAGGCTATATCATTTCCTTATCTCAACCACCTTCTTGGGATGAAATCTCACTCTCTGATCATTCATCCTTCCTTGGAATGGTTCATACCATCACCCTATTAAGTTGAATATGTCTCCTCTTCTCAAATATGGTCCCATTCCTTTTATATTTTGTCCGTTATGGATTTGACACCCTGATTTTCAAAAATTGGTATCCTTGTCATGGAATCATAGAGTTTAAGGAAGAATGATTCATATTTTTGAGAAAAATATCAAAAGGATTAAAACAAGTATTAAATCCTAGGAAGTAAATTCACAAAATCCTAGGAAAGAATCTATCTAAAATATGGAGAAGAAAATTGCCCAAATCCATTCCTCCATGGAAGCTAAGAATGTAACAAAATAAATTTTGAATCAAGATAAATAAACATTCACAAAATACCATTCTTTGTTAAAAGAAGAAGAAGAGTATTAGAAACAAAAATCCTGGAAAGTGTGGCTTCATGCTAGTCGCAAAAATACCAATTTTTTTCATAATCAAGCCAATATCTATGAAAGGAAGAATAGTATTCAAGAAATCATGGTGAATGGGGTGAATATTGATGATTTCTATAAAAATAAGGAGGAGTTTGTATCGTACTTTAGAAATATTTACAATCAAATTTCTCTCTCATCAAATGATGCTAAGATTTATATGCTTGATCATATCCCATAATTGAAATTCAAATACATTAATATCCATCTTACTTTCTCTCCTTCTAAGAATGAAATCAATAAAGTGGTCTTTTCCGTACACCCAAAAATATCCTTGGGGCTAGATGGGTTCTCTGGTCATTTTTATGAATTTTTTTTTCAAATTATTAAGAGAGACCCTTGTAGAATAGTTGGACACTCTTTGAAGCAATGTTGCATCAGGGGTGGAATTAATTCATCTTTCCTGGTCTAATCCCCAAGGAAATAAACCCCTCCTCTTTAAATAGGTTCAGACCTATGTCCTTGTGCAATGTTTCCTACAAAATCATTTCTAATTTACTACAAGAATGACTCAAGAAGCTCCTCCTTGTAGATATATTAGACAATCAGGGCAAGATTCATGTTAGGGAGACAAATAATTTATAATATAATTTTATTTCAGGACGAAATAGACTCTAGTTGAATAAGTGGGGATAAGGGAACGAATATCAAACTTGATATGGCCAACGCCTTCGACAGAGTAAGGCACAACTTCCTCTCTAAAGTAATTGATATAATGGGATCAAAAATGCATTCAATGGATCAACCTTTGTATCAAATCTCCATGTATATCCCCTCTGGTGAATGATAGAGTATCCAAATTCTTCAAATCTTCAATGATATTTCGAAAAGGGTTCCCTCTATCCCCTTTCTTATACATCCCTGTTGTAGATACCATGATCTGATGTTTGGATTTTTAGTGGATAAATGATTGTCTACTAAGTATTCAATATAAACATGATATTAAAAGTGCCAATCATTTATAATTTTTGGATGATACCATCCTACTTGGAGGAGCCTTAGTGGCCATTCCTAGTAGATTTAAATAGGTATTGGACCATTTCCCTACAGCCTCGGGTGGCTTAACAAACTCAAAAAAGTCCCAAATCTTTACATGGAATATATCAGTTACCAAGTGAAATGAAATTGGTGAAGTATTTGGATTTAGAACAATGGAAAGATGTAAAGAGTTCAAGTACTTGGGTATCCCAATCTACCTCAAATCTCACTCTCCTCAGGCCTTGAAAAATGCATCATCAAAAGTAAGAGGAACTTTTGAATATTTTAGGGCTAGTTGGCTAAACTTAACCAAGCACATCATCCTCATAAAGGCTTTCCTATTTGAAATCACCATATATTAGTTCTCTACCATTTTAACCCCCTTGTATACCCTCCAATGTATATGCAAAGACATCAATAAGTTTCTTTGGGAGGGGGATAAATTTTTTACTAAGAAATTCCACTTGATTAATTAGACCGTGGTAAGAGCTCTCAAATTACATAGTAGACTCGAAATTCGGGACCCTACTTTGATGAATTAGGAAATTGGAGCCAAATTGGCATGGAAAATTAAATATAACCTAGACACTTGGTGGGCTCAAGTTATTATTGAAAAATAGTCTCAACATGATAATGGAAGAAGGATTGATCCAATCCAATCCATGTGATAACGGTCTTCCATCTAGAATATTTTTCATTTACAACCAATATGGTTAAAAAAAATATTAGATTGAATCTAAGAAATGGATATAAAATCCAATTTTGGATGGAACCCATAATGAACCACCCTCCTCTCCAATATTTAGAAGCTCTATGCCTCTTCCTGATCCTTTTGAGTAGGAAAGGGATTAACAAGTTAGCTCAAGTATCTCAATGGATCGATGGAGACAGTGGAAAGGTTGGAATCTTGATGATATCCCCACTACTATCCTACCTATCATAGATAACATGAAAGAAATATTAATAGGTTTTTCCCCTTTGATCCAATAGGTAGAAGATCAATTGGGTTGGAAGTCATATGTTTACACGGTAAAGGATGGATATGAAGAACTACTATTCTCTATGAAGGTTCCATAAAATCCTCTCTATGGAAGAAACTATGACACAATAATTTTATTTGCAAAGTCAATAACTTATGTTGGCATATCACTCATAAAAAAATCTCGTCCTTTGATAATCTTAAAAAATGAGGCATCAAAGGTTCTTAACATTGTCCTCTATGTGCAAAACATGAAGAAACAATCCTCCCTCTCTTCCTTTCATGCCTCTACACTAAAAAAGTCTAGTTCATAGCTCTTGGTCCTCTGTTTATCTATCTAAAATGGCCTTATGATATCCCTTCCTTTATTTCTTCCTTACACAAACACTATTTGGTTACACTCTCAGGGAAGCCAAAATTCAAATGGAACTAGCTATCACCTACTAAATACATTTGTTAGTATATTTGGTTGTCTATTAATATCTCCATATTCAAAAACATCAATATTCCTTCCGTGAAAATGGATTTGAAAGCCCTTTCTCTATGTGCTCTGTCAACAGATAAAAGCTCAGATACATAGACCACATCTTAGATCAGTATGAGCAACAATGGATGGACTCACTGTCAGAGCCTTTGGAATCTTCTCCCTCTTCATAATTCATCCAGTGATCAAAGGAGAGTGTTTGGAATCTCCATTTCTTGAATGATGAGCTGGAAAAATAGAAAAAGGCACAAAATAGTTGTATCATTTCCTTCAATGGTGCTTTCAAAAATAATCTAGGGGTTGTAGGAGGGGCAGGAGTTATCTTTAATCCCAATGGAAAACAAGTGCTAAATTAATCATGGGGGCTAGGAAAGAAGACCAACAATCAGGCTAAAATGTATGGACCCTTTCTTGGACTAAATGTGGAAAAAGAAATGAAAATTACAGAGATTGTGATAATGAGATATTCTCTCCTGGCCATCCAATATATATATAGAGGTTATTTTCCTAAGTTCAATCAACTTAAAATTATTATTCATAGAATTTAGGGTTCCATTGACCACTTTCATGGTAATACCTTTTACCATATCGTCAAATTTCAAAAACGAGAAGAGGATAAGTAAGAAAATCTTGTGCGCCTTTTAAAATTGGGAAAGAACGACATCAATGACTTGTATGGATGGAAAAACATCCAATGATCAATTTTTTTCAATATCTTATATAAATATTTATAGAGCTACCTGGAAATCCCTTCTGGAACATCATACAAATAATATTAATGCCCGACCCCCCATAAAACCCTTCCTCCCTCTCATTGGAAATTAAAAAAAAATATGATTCATATTTTTGGAACTTCGTATGAGGTGAGGTGGATGATGGTGTGCATGAAAGCCATGTAGAGGTCAGCCCCACAATCTACTCACATGTGCCAAGATAGGTGGTTAGATCGTACTGCATTCGACATCCTGATATCACATATGAAACTTTGATGGCTTCAAGGATGTGGCCTATTATGGAATTTAATGGTGAAGATAATTATGTTATGTGTAGGTTCTTTGACCTTTGGATTAAATCCATGGATTGGACTGGAATTTCCTGCATTCAAATTTCATGGTGGTTGCATTTTCAATGGTGTCGATTGAATGCCTCTCTAAGCAAGGATCCTATTCTCGCAATTGATGGTGTGAATTGCCATGAAGGGGGAATAATGTGCCTTGATTGTCTAGTTAACTGTGTTGTTGGTGGAGATCCAAGAAACTTTCTGGTGATTTGGGTCTCTTTGTTGACCTATGAAGCTACAATCCACATCGTCCCTATTCACAATAGTGATTTTTTTCTTAGGCTTGTTTTAGAGATTCTTGTTGATTTGGGACGATAACATCTCACTAGCATTGTTCACGGGAGAACTATTTCCTACTCTAGTGCATTGAGGTCTTCTCGATCAGCATGGAAAGCCACAATTTACCTTCATTCGAGTAGATATAGTGAAATTGAATTTGGTTTCTTCTTTCTCAGGAGTTTCCATAGACATCTTGACTCTCCTCAAGCTCACAAGTATCTTCCAAAATTTTGGAGGTTATTTCTTTTTACACCTATAGTTTCCTTAAATTTTGATAGCATAGATATTAGAGTTTTTGGAAAAATTTCCCCTTGGAATTTATGCATTCTCCTATATTTATGGTGTTACCAGTGGCCGATTCCCTATGGATCTCCCCTGAACCTTTTTTTTTTTAATTTTCCTCCATCTACCTCCCTTGGTGTTTCCTCCAACACTGGTGATTTCCCCTTTTCTTGTTGCCTTTGCGTTGAACCTTGGACTCATATGTTCTCTATCTTCATGGGAAATTGGCCCCCTCTCCTTGATAATTATCCAATTTCATCCAGAAATGATCTCTCAATAGTCAAAGGTGGTAGTGGGGATGGAAAGAAGTGTCCCAAACAATTTGAAGAATTGCACCTTAAGAATATGGATTTGAACTGGGAAATCAATCAGCAAACGAATACAATCATTTTTATGGTGGACCAAATCCAACAACTGAAATAAATAGTTAATCGCTAGGATGATGAGATTGATGCCTTCTGCAGGAAACAAATGATTTGGAAATGCGTATGGAACTAAGTAAAAACTAAAGCTCCACCAGGAATGCACTCTATCATGATCTTGAGAATTCATAGATTTATCTTTGTAATAGCCCCAGGGTTAAAAGTTCATGTAATAAACTTAATAAAGGAAAAATAAGAACAAGGTCATGGCACGCATACTCCAATTTTAATTTTGGGAAAAACATCCTAGTAGGTGTTCATTTGGTTTATTAAGGTTAAGGAAATTGACAAAGGCTTTGAAAAGGAAAAGTTGCATTACATGACATTTTATTTATGAAAATAAAGTAAATAAGTTGAAAATGAAGGTGAAAGGTGACAAAATTAAATGAGAGGGAAATTCAAGGAAAATAGAGGAAAAATGAATAAATTAGAGGAATCAATAATAAAAAGTCATCAGAGCATTAGTTTGGCTTTTTTTTTGGAATTAGTTTCAGAGAGGAGAAGAGGACCAAGAGGATAAATAAAGAAAAGGAAGGAAAATGAAGTAAGGATAACCTAGGTGGATATTGGTAGCCACACACCTATTCCACTTAGACCCCGCCATTATTATTTCATTTTTTCAGTTTCCTTAATTGTAGCATATTTTACTATTTTTGGTAGTTTTTTGGGTCCAGAATTTCTGGAACCATTTTGAGGCCCTAAACAACATTTTTTTTTTTGGAAAATGGGCAAACATGAGTCTTTAATTATTGTTTGTATTCGAAATTTATATTCCTTGGACATATCTTTCTAACGAAGTATCATGCACATCAAATGGAGATTGTATGCCAAAGTTATGACCCCAGGAAGTTGATGTACCAATTTACCCCAATGGGGCCCATAGTTTTGTCGCTTCATCTCCTAGAGTTAGTTTTTTGGATAATTTATGGTTTTCCATTGTTTCTCAATAATAAATAGGGCTTCGAGCATCATTGTAACAAAGCTCAGAGGCTTGTATCTACCACATCTCTTCTCAGAGATAAGTTACCATCGTCCGGGCTAGTTTATTTCCATTATGTGTGTAAGCATATTTCAGTTCTTTGATATTAATGAAATGAAGTTTTATTTATACTACATTTATGTGTTTATGTCTATATTTTGTTGTGTTCCTACATAAGTCTAGATAAGTGGTATCAGAGAGGTCTGATCTTTATCTTCTTTTCTTTGCATGTCCCTAACGAGGTCATTGTATAAGGAGTTAGGGGTTGAATTGGTTGAACCTTTGCAAGACCAGCCTCACAAACCTCGATGGCCTCCAATGACAGAAGAAAAGAAAGACAAGGGAGTAGGAGATCCTATAGAAATATTTCTCAAGGAGGGCCTTGAGTGACAAAGGAATGCAATGATGGATAACTTCTCCCAAATCCTTCAGTGGCTACGCATAGGCAACACAACTTCATATAGCAGCCACTCCAGAGGTGCCACTCCTTTTAAGGTACAATTTAATTTTGAAATTCTTGTATTTGAAGACCAGATAGATGCAGATGACATAGATAGATGGTTAAATATATTGGAAGGATATTTTTCGGTTCATGAATTTTCCAATATGGAAAAGATTACTTTTTCACTCCTCAAAGCCACCCCACATGTCAAGGATTTTTGGGAAACCTACTATGAGCAAAAGGACGAGAGGGAATCCTCATTTTTTTTTTCAGTCACACCCACTTGTAATTCTTTCTGAGATGCCATCAAGGAACAATATTACCCTCTTAGGAACTATGAAGATAAATACATAAAGTGGACCATGATACAATAGGGAAGGGACCAAGATGTGTCGGAGTTCATAAATGTTTTCATGCCCTTTGCACGAAGCCTGGTATCAAGGATTCTTAGCACCATTTCATACTCACGTACCGTGACTATCTGTATAAGTAAATCCAAGATAAAATGGAGTTCCTATACATCTCCTCGCTCCGTGCCACATATCAATATGTTGTCAAGATTGAGCAGAAGTTTAAAGAGAAGAAGTGACACTTTGGATCTGTGACTCCGAAGCAAGGGAAAGACACCCCCAATCTGTAGAAGAAAAGGAAAAAGCCAAGGCGGGGCGACCCAGGAAAACCCATGAAATGCACAAGAAAATAACAACTCCACGAAGACAAAGAAGGACACATGAAAGTGGTCTGAGTTGAAGGCTTCTGAATTAGATGCATGTTCCGACTATGAGTTAGAACCCAATAAGGGGAATGCCAAAGGGAAGAAGATTATTGATGCAGAGCTTAGTGCCACCATTGCCACCACCAAGACCTAGAAGATTGAGCCCAAATATCTAGAGCATGCAGAGTGCCTCTTCCACTCATAGAAGTGGGGGAAGGGTTCCCCACTGCAGTTCAATTTCAATAGTGGGAGCCAAAATAACCTCATTTCAGCATAGGTCATGAAGCGGTTGGGCCTACCAACCACACCACACCCACAGTCATACACCATCAGGTGGCTTCACCAATGACAACATATTTTCATCACCTTGCAATGTTGCCTAATCCCCTATAGCATCAAGCCCTTCACATATGAAGTACTATGTGATATTTATCCTCTGGAAGTTTTTGATGTATTGTTAGGCCAGCCATACCTGTGGAAGCATCATAGTGTGTATGAGTCTAGGCCTTACACTATTATTATTACTTTGGGTAATAAGTTGTATAGGATACCAAAGGTAGCACCACCTACCACCATCTATTTGATCTCTGCAAATCAATGCAATAAGATCATCTCTCAGAAGAGGAAATTTGTCTGACTCATGATTTTCCTTCAAGGAAAGAGTAAGATTGTGGCCACCTACACGACCTCTAGATAGGGCTCCTCCCCAGAACAACAACATATGGAAAAGGTCATCGAGGAGTACAGGGACATATTCACCTCACCCACAGGAGTACCCCTACACTGTCAAGTCATGCACCCCATCGACTTGACCTTGGGCACACCACTACCTAATTGACCAATCTACTGATGCTTTGTTCTAGAGAATGAAGAGATTAGAAGGAAGAGTCAAGATTTTTTGTAAAATGGGCACATTAGGCCAAGTTCATCACCCTATGGGAGCCCAATCATGTTGGTACAAAAGAAGGATGGAACCTGGAGGCTCTGCATTGACTATCAAGTGCTGAATAAGATCATTGTCTGAAATAGGTATCCAATCCCATAGATTAATGACCTTTTGTACCAGCTCAAGGGTGCCAATTACTTCAACAAGATTTACCTAAATTCTAGTTATTACCAGGCACCTATTCAACCCTTGGATGTATGGAACACCACCTTCAAATCCAAGGAGGCCCTTTTTGAATGGTTGGTCATGCCTTTCAGGTTGACGAATTCCCCTACAACCTTCATGTGGATGATGAACGACATCTTTCAACACTTCACGATCTGGTTCGTGGTAGTGTTCCTAGAAAACATCCTTATCTTCAGCTAGATCTAGGAAGAGCACATACACCATATCCGACAGGTCCTCGAAACCCTACCACAACACAAATTGTGTGCCAATTTGGATAAATGCACTTTTGATATGACCTAGGTTCAATGTCTGGGGTACATCATTGATGAGCGAGGTGTGCATGTGGACCTAGCCAAGATATAAGTTATTCAGGATTGGCTAGCCCCAACCACTCTAATAGAGCTCCAATTTCTGTCACAGGTTCATGTTGGGATTATCTCATATCACTTGGCCTTTGAGTCAAGTCACCAAGGTCATAGAAAAATAAGAGTTCTTCTGGTATGAATCCCAACAGAAGGCATTTATCGAGCTGAAGCATCACCTATGCTCTGCAGTAGTGCTCACATTACCAGACCTGCAACAACCATTTGAAATTGAGACAGACACCTTTGAATATTCTATTGGTGTAGTTCTTACCTAGCAGGGGCATCCAGTGGCATATCATAGTGAGAAACTTTCAGATACAGCCTGCAAGTATCCTACTTATGAAAAATAGATGTATTCCATTGTGTAGGCCTGCCGATAATGGACACATTACATTATGGGGAATGAAACGGTCATCCACATAGACCATCGACCCCTGTAGTTTATACAAACACAAGTAAATATGCACAATGATCGCCATCAGAAATGGTCCACATATCTGTAACTATTCAATTTGAACATCAATTACAAGAAGGGAAACACTAATAATGTTGTAGACTATCTCAACCAACCACCCTTTATGGTACTGACCACTATGCTCGACTCTTATGGGAACGAGACTTTGAGATGTTTACATCTCTACAAGAGTGATATAGAATTCGGTAACACATACCAGATGCTCCTAGAAGGAAAGAAAGTTCCATATTTTCACCTCCAAGGCACATTGTTATGCCACCTGGGATACCTTTGTGTTCCTTCAAGAAAGTGTGCCAAGATGATTTGGGAGGTGAACTACATTCTAGTCGCTAGACATTTCAGAGTGGAGAAAATAGTGGTAGTGTCACAGAAGTATTTTTATTGGTCAAACCTTTCACAGGATGTTGGGAATTACATTATATCATATGCTCCCTATTCCATTTCCAAACTAACAATCAAGAAGAAAGGCCTATATACCCCACTTCCTACTCCTAATCAGCCTTGGAAATCCATCTCCATGGATTACATGACAGGCCTTCCTTCTACTAAGCATGGAAATGATTGTGGTTTTGTGGTCATCGATAGATTCTCTAAGATGGCCCTTCTCGCAACCTACAAGAAGAATATCATCATAGAAGCCACTAATAAGGTCTTCTTGAACAAGCGTGGATACACTTTGGGATCCCAGTATCCATTATCTCAGATTGGGACAACAAGTTTCTAAGTACATTTTTGTCGAGCCTCTTGTGGATGTTGGATACCAAGCTCACTAAGTCCATGAACTTCCACCCCCAAAATAATGGCCACACAAAGGTTGTCAACAAGATTATCATGCAAATTTTGTGCATGTACAACTCAAGGCTTCCTCGTACATGAGATGAAAGCCTCCCCTATTTCCATTACTGCTACAATAGAGCTCTCCATAGCTCAACTAGACACAACCCCTTTCAGGTGGGGTTTGGATTCTAGCCATGGTGTCCCATTGATGTAGCCATACCATTTGTAGCTACTCAGGCAGATTCAGCTCATGTCTAGTCCGAAGATGATAGGGACAATAACATCATTCAACAAATTGAACACATCTTCCAGTAGGTCCATGACATATTAGCTAGATCCAATGCTAAGTACACGTAGCGTCGTGATCAACATCGGGTACCACATAACTTCCAGGTGGTGACCAAGTTTGGTAGATTTGTAGAAGGAGCACATCACTGGGCCCAACTGTAAGCTTCGCCTGATCTGATATGGGCCATACACCATCACCAAGGTTGTAGGAGATAATTCTTTCAAGCTCAAAATTCCACCATTCCTTGGCCTGTACCCAATGTTCAATAAGGACCACCTTCAGTCATACTTTCCACCATTAATGAACACATCAGACATTGCAGAAAAACTCACACCAACATAGCTAAACCAAGAATGCATGGAATATACCACAACTGATCAGATCATGGACACATAGATCAAGAACACTCACCAGCAAAAGATCCAATTTTATCGTGTTTTCAAAATCTGGCCAACTCATGTACCAAAGAAAGTGGCTCATCAAGTACCAAGCTTAGTAGAAGTTTCCCCATCTCATGGAGGCACTCAATAGAAAAGGCAATGATTGCTTCCTATGGGGGCAGTACTGATCGATGTGGATATTAGTGGTCACCCACCTATTCTAGTTGGACCCCCACCATTGTTTATTTCATTCTTAGTTTCCTTAATTGTACGAAAGTTTACTATTTTTGGTAGTTTTTCAAGTCCCGAACTTCCAAAGTTGTTTTGAGACCCTAAACGATGTTTCTTTAGAAAATGGGAAAACATGATTGTTTACTTGACATTTGCAATCGAAATTTATATTCCTTGGATATATATTTTTATAGAGGTATTTTGGATGTCAAACGGATATCGTATGCCAAAGTTACAACCCCAGGAAGTTGATGTACCAATTTACCCCAAAGGGGCCCATAATTTTGGTGCTTCATCTCCTAGGGTTAGGTTTTAGGATTTTTAGGGTTTTCCATTATTTCTTAATAATAAATAGGCCTTCGAGCCTCATTTTAACACAGTTCAAAGGCATGTAGCTGCCACATCTCTTCTCAGAGATAAGATACCATCACCCAAGCTAGTTTATTTCCATTATTTATGTAAGAAAATTTTAGTTCTTTGATATAAATGAAATGAAGTTTTATTTCTGCTACATCTATGTGTTTATGTCTATATTTGTTGTGTTCCTGCATAAGTCCGGATCAAATGACAAGAAAGGAATAGTTGGATCAAGCAGCTTCAGTAGGAGTACTTGCAGGTAAGATGTTATATATGTGATTTCCTTACTAGTTTGTTCATGCAAGGTATATGCATGTGTGTATTTGGTTCTCTTGTTGTCATTAGCATGGGGTTTTCTAGGTTTGATAGTGGTTTCATCATTGCCTTATCAATTCTTGGATAGCCATGGTGTGATGGGATTCATTCTTGGTTGAGCTATGGATTTTCAGAAGGTTTTGGATCGAGGTGAGGTGGTCTTTGGAAAATCCCAAGGGTTGACGGTGGAAATGGTTTTCTTTGGGAAACCCTCAACAGGTGGGTGGAGACAGGGAGATTCCTCAATGGATGGTGAAGGAATTCTAAGGAATCCAAGCTTGGTTTGGTTTTGTGATCTCGGGACTAGTTTAGGTGAGACCATGGTAGCATGAGGGTGGAGGTGGTTTAACCTCTGGATTCCCTTGGTTTTTTATGTCTTGGTTTAGATCCCACATTCATGCTTGAAATATGGCACGTGTGTGATTGAATGAAAGAAATATTTGGTTCAACTCAATCTATGGTTGGGTAATATGTGGAAGTCCCTAACTTGGATGGATTTCGTATATGTTAATAAGATCTCCTTCCTATTGTATTTCATGAGTATTTATACTTGTTATTATGTGGCTTTGATGGTTGTTCTATCATGCTTATTATTCTGGTTATATATTATTTGTAAGCATGGTTTCAGAATAGATTCTGGCTAAGGCTCTCTATATGTTTGATTTCTTGATGAATGGTTAATTAATGCATGAGTTAATATATGTTATTGCAACTATTATGAGAGGGAATTATACCTTCTTGATTATTTTCAAATAAGTATCAGATCCCTATGTTCAAATATGCATTCATGGCATGTAGATTACATGTTCTCAAAATTTTTAACGAAATGACTGTCATGGTTAGGCCACATTAGATCAAGTTTTGTGTTAAAGTCTTTGTATTTGTGCCATTTATTTTGGAAAGTATCATTAAGTTCTAGTAATTGGTTCAAAGTCAGACCCTGAAAAGGTCGCTATGATTTCAGAGTCTCATGTTGGGAACTGGGAAATCTAGACTGTAGTCACTAGGAGGTAGGGTTATACATGTGACTGGAGGATAACAACCACTGAATTTGTTTGTAATGCAGGTGATTGGGGATCTAGATCACTAAAAAAGAAATTTAACTCAGGGTTTGGGCACTTGAGGTGGTTGTTTAGCTCTTGGGGGTCCTGTACTTCCTATGGGAGGTGAGTAAAGTTTCAAATTGTAGATTTCATTTCCTTAAATCTACTTAGGAGGTTGAGTCATGTCATAGTAGCCCTCAACTCATGTTTACCCTGGAAAATAGGTGAAAGTGTGTAAATGTGGGAGGGGTGGTTACGGATTGGTATCAAAGCATGGTTCAAACTCTTTCACCAGATGGATTAGATGCATGTTGTTAGGCATGCATTGTCATGGTCATGGTTTCCATGTAGGAGTCCATTGTATGGAGGTCATTATATGAATCTAGTTTTGTCATGCATTATGTCAATATATTGATATGATTATGTATATAGATGTATCATGCTAATTTGGACTGATTTTTTAGATGAGATAGCCTCCCCTGAACGTCATTGAGGTATGATTTTGATTATGGTATCTAGTTGGTTTATCTGACATGGAATGTTTGCAGGAAGAAGTGAATCAAATATGATGAGGAAAACGATGGAATAAAGTTCATGTGACTCTCCCTACAAATTAGTTGAAAAATAATGAGATGAATATTCTCCTAATATCACAGATACATTGAGGATTTTGAGGGCAAAGATCAGAATTTGTAAGGAATACAATGACAGGTTGATTGAGGCTCAGGAAAGATTTGTAAGGACTCAAGAAAAGTAGGTATAGGTTAATGCAGTGTGTAGGTTTGAACCCTGTACAGAAATTACCTGCATATGAATTCTAAAATATTGAAAATAAACAATGTAAGAGAATAACACATAAAACACATAAACACAAAGATTTTCCCCTGGATCCCAAAACCGGGACTACGAGATTGATTTTTCATTATATTCCTTTCAATGTTAAAATATATATTTATACATGTCGAAGCATCCAATACCATGGACCAAAAAACCATCGCGTCCAAAACCATGGACCAAAAACCATAGGTAGGTTCGCCCAACCTAATATAGGGTCCAAAATTTTTTTTCCTGGGGTGTTGCCCCGGACCCCGTAGAGGGGGGCTACCCACCCCCCTCAAACTCCCCAGATAGGGGAGCTGTCGTCCCCACTGTGAACCTCCCACTGCGCAATCAATGCAACGATGGGGGGGGCTCCGCGCCCCCTCTAGTGCCCGGTTCACTACGTAGGTTAGTCGTGGAAAGAATATAACACAACCCAACATTCTCCCGCTTGTTGTTTTCTTTCCACAGGGGCCACAAGAGAACTTAGTCATTTTTACATCCCTGAAATGCCCATTGTTTCTCTACACCAAGAGAACTTCTCAGAGCTCATAGATTTTGTCAATGCATCTGCGGTATTCTTCAAAGTGTCCACCTTTACTAGCAACACCTTTTTGTCTTCTATCATATCCCTCACAAAGTGATACTGAACATCAATGTGCTTTGTCTTGGAATGGTAAGTAGGGTTCTTTGCCAAGAAAATTTCACTTTGGCTATCACAGTATATCATTATAGCTCCCTGTATTAACCCCATACTTGAACACAATCTCTGCAACCAAACTGCTTCCTTGCTTGCATGAGTGGCTACCATGTATTTTGCCTTTGTAGTTGTTAGTACCACTACAGATTTTTTCTTACTCATCCAACTAACTACACCTCCAAATAGGTTAAACACATACCCACTTGTAGATATTCTCTGATCCAGATCTCTAGCGTAGTATGCATCAACAAAGCCAGGAATATCCAACACTTTGTCCAATCCTGGTCTTCCTTGGTAGCGCAAACCATAATCACTAGTTCCACGCAAATACCTGAAAACCTGCTTCACTGTTGCCCAGTGCTCCTTCCCTAGTTTTGACATAAACCTGCTCAATACTCCCACTGCATGTGCAATGTCTGGTCTAGTACAGACCATTGCATACATCAGGCTACCAACTGCACTTGCATATGGAACATGGGACATATCCTCTTCCTCTTCTTGTGTCTTGGGACACTATTCAGCAGATAAATTTACACCTACAGGAATAGGAACCTTCACTGGTTTACTATCCTGCATATTAAACCTCTGCAGTATTGTCTCGACATACTTCCTCTGGTTTAACCAGAGCTTCCTCTTTGCCCGATCTCTTTTAATTTCCATGCCCAAAATATAGTTTGCAGCACCAAGATCTTTCATGTCGAATTTGGAGGACAATTGGGTCTTCAAATCCTGGATAATTGCTTTTTCATTTCCAACCACCAACATATCATCCACATACAAGACTAGATAAATAACACAGTCACCAATTAATTTAAAATACACACAGTGATTTTCTTTGCTTCTGTTGAAGCCAAGTCCCCATATAAATGTATCAAATTTCTGATACCACATCCTTGGTGACTGTTTTAACCCATACATTGACTTCTTTAACTTGCATACCAATTATTTCTTACCCTTCACCGCAAAGCCTTTAGGTTGCTTCATGTAGATCTCCTCTTCCAAATCCCCGTGAAGAAATGTTGTCTTCACATCCATTTGTTCTACCTCAAAATCAAAAGCAACAACAACAAATAAAAGTAACCTAATATAAGTTACCTTGGCAACAGGAGAAAAAATATCACCAAAATCAATTCCGAGCACCTGGGAATAACCTTCTGCTACCAACCGAGCTTTGTATTTCTCCATCTTTCCTTCTGCATTTGTCTTCTTCTTGAACACCCATTTGCTATGAATGGGTTTCCTTCCAGCCGGAAACTCCACCAGATCCCAAGCCTAATTTTTGTGCAAAGATGCCATTTCATCAACCATGGCCTCTTTCTAGAGTTTTCCATCCTCTGAATCTACTGCTTCCTTCACAGTTCTGGGATCATCACCAGTAATAGATAAAGAAAAATTTGAATAGAAAGCAGATGGACTATACCTTTCTGGCTGCCTTCTTTCTTGAACTAATCTTCTTACACCCAAAGTTTGTGGCTCTTCATCTTCTCATTCCTCCTCTACTGTAGATTCTGATTCTTCGTCCTTTAGATAAAACTCTATCTTCTCAGGTTTCTTTGGTTGGTCTTCATGTTTAATAGCATCTGTCACCTCTTTCAACACCACATCTCAGCTGTACACATCTGTTATAGACATTTTTGTGCCTTACAGCTCTGAGCATGAAATGTCCATAAACCAAGGGATCCAAAGTCTCTAAACATGTTGTTCCGACCCCTAAAGGAACAAGGTCAACAAACTACAGCTTCTCCCAGAAGTTCTCCACCAGAAACTGCTCAGAATCAGTCAAATTAGGATCATTTCAGATGCTCCTCTAGCTAGCTGCGTTGCATAGCACCCAAGTACACTGGCTAGGTGCGTTGTAGCGCACCTACCAGGGTGCGTTGAGCTGGAAATGACAAATGGCAGTGCCATTCTGTGAGGTGGAAAGACAATGGAAGCTTCCAGAATCTTCTCCAATGACACTTGCCTCACTGAGTTCGACCAAGGATGAGTAAGAGGCTCTCAGTCTCCAAGTGGAAGCAAGAACTGACAGAGAGAAGCCACTAATCAAATCATAAGCTGACTCATCTTCCTTGCATACATCTATATATGGATCCCTCATCCAAGAGATCCAGGGGGGCTGGAATTTTGATATTGCAGAGAATAGTTGTTGGTATTGAGAGAGACAATTAGACTATTGGGTGATTTATGCTTTGTTGGAGGTTAGAAGGGACTTCTATGCTGGGAGGTTGATGTTGGATCAGGAATCATCGGTTGTAACTCCTCCTAGATCTTCTTGTTTTATCAATAAAACTATTTGAGTTTCTCCTATATACTTGTGTTTCATTGATGATTGTTGCATTAGTATGTTTAGCTTATATCTGATCCCAAGCTTTTTATGAACATAAACCCATGTCTTTGTATAGTTTCTTTATTCTTTGATCTTGCAGGTATTATGCAGCTGGGAAAGTGAAGGAGCAAGTGATTGGAAGCTATCAAAGAGAAGAGGAACTAGGCCAAAGGAACTAGTGCAAGACAATGGTTAGTTCATCCTTTCCTTCTTTGTTTATAGTTCATAAAGAAGAATACACAAGTAATTTTCTCTGTTTGTTTCTAAGGTACTGTCACACCTTAGTGGGATAGGGTCTTTCCGAATGGATACTTTTCCCGATAACAAAATGGCGACTCCGCTGGGGACGATTGTCTGATTAGTTTATTTGGGTTTCTATTGTTGTTTATTTCATAAGCTTAGAAGTAGCAATCGAACTGCATTTGCCATTAACAAATGCCAAGTAGACACCTGCTACTTCAATCCATTCACTGGATCTGTTTATGATTTGAACAGCTGATCCACAAATGATCTGATTGCCCTTTGTGATAGCTCTTAAACCTTCATTAAATCCACCCTCTTATTGTGCATTACTGATTGCTTTTACTCGACAAAAAGCCATAGATTAAACTGCAAACCGTGACCCAGAACCCAGATAGAAGTCTCGTTTCTGCCCCAGCGCAGGCACAGTGAAGAGACTCTGCATTTCAATGCAGTTCTCGAGAGGGACACCTGCGCTGCAATCCAGTTTCTCTGTGCTACAGGTGCGCTGATCAGCTTTGCTTTGCGCAGCTGAGGTTCTTTGCTTTAGTTTTTCAGTTTTGATCTTTGTTTTTGCAGCCTGTGATCAGTGTGTGTTTCTGTTTCAAAACCCCTTTTCTTTACCTCAATTCCGCTCCTTTGTACAAAGAAACTGTAGGTGTTTTTGTGTGTTTGTTACATCATTTACAGTTTTCCATTGCAAAAGTAGAATAGTCATATTGTCGTCCTCTGATTTAGATCTGTCAAAAGTGTCAGTTTGATCATAGGAGAAAGTTTATTTGCTGTTGACAGTTGATTATACATTGACTTTTGCCTTTTGGTTTGGATTTGTGTTTTTCTAAGTGTCGAAATGAGTATTTTTCCTTGTTTGTATTTACCACTTGAAAGCAAATTCAAATTTGTACATCAACTTTCTTTTTAGGCATCAATATTAAGAAAGTGAAAAACAAATACATGCACAAGTGCATTTGCATATTGACAGTCTGCTTGGCTTGATTTAGGAAAAGTGCATTTACAGTGTGCTCTATGCTCTTTGAGAAAAGATTGTGTCTTACTTTTCCCTTGTAGCTAGGATTTTCATTGCTGAAAAGAGATAAAAGTTTGTTTATCATCTTTAGACTGCATTTTAGGAATTACATCTACATCTCGTGGTGAACCAAAAAGGAAAACTTCATAAGAAAGATCAACTTAAAATAAATTCAATGAACTTAACAACGCTTTGTAACTTAACGCACAACATTTAGAGGTCTAGGCTAGAGACGTGTTCCGGCGTCGTAAAACCTGGTAACTGTTGTCCTCACTGTTGGTTGGGTGATTCCTCCACTTTGAGACGATAAGTGCCAGTACGAACTTCTTCTCCCACGTACCGTCGAGTATATATTGGGAGACCCCTATAGGCTTAAAACCTTTTATCCATAGGAAGCCGTGTCCGCCGCCCTACTGATCGCAATGCACCGAACATAGCATTCGGGAAGATTGACTGCCGTACCGTAAAACGTATTCTGCATTTTTGCGATTGGTTTGGTACTCCGTCTACCTAGATCTCTAGAGCAGTCCCTTTCGTTCCTTTTCAGACTCTTTAACGGAAAAGGTCCATCTGAGAACTTGTCACTTCAGGCTCATTAAAAATCGAAGGAGACTAGAGTCATCTTTTGTTTTTTCTCGACTTGTAAAAACTGAAAAAACAAGTTGTGTCAAAGCGTGTTAAAATTTATTTTAAACGGAACAATCATACCCTTTTCCTACGTTGATCTTTAGGTTGAGAAAATGGAGCCTACCAACCAAGGAATTCCCCTTGGTGGAGATCCTAGTCCCTTCTCCTCTTGGGGAGATGTTGGTGCGCCCCATATGGCCACATTGTCGCTTCCAGGACTGACAATTGGCTTGCCAGTATGGCTCTTCTCAACCAATGTCGTTCAACACACCACTATTCCTGAACAGTCAAATCAGCAGCCAGACGAGTCCAAAGTTGCCCACCAACCTTCTAACTCTTCTAACTCTTCCTCTCCTCCTTCCTCTTTGCTTGATGGAACTGGTAAAGCTAAAAGCCAAGTTCCTAAGGAGAAGAAGGAAAAGAAGAAGAAAGAGAAGAAGAAGAAGGAGCCAAAAGCGAATGGGAGCAAACAAGCGTCGTCTAGCAAAAATCCACACACCGCACCAACCAGGCCTAAATCGCCATGTGTCATTTGCAGAGGAGACCACTTTCACAGAGACTGTCCTTGCATCCCTCGGATACTAAGGGACTGGTCTCCTCATTTGCACGACCCGGTGTCATCAACCTCTGGTGATCATGTTGAAAGCACACCGTCGACTAGTGAAAGTGAAGCCCAAGGACAAAAAGGGAAAGCTAAATTTCCCTGTAAACTGTGCGAAGGCGATCATGCCGTCCACCGTTGTCCCTTCTTAGACGAAGCTAAAAGAGTTTTGGATGATCGTCCGGTTTCACCGTTACGACTCCCTCCTGGATATAAAAAACTCTTGCCGAGTCCGTCACTAGTCGAGAATCCGGCTGGCCCGCTCAAGTGGTCGGCCGAAGCATCTATCATTGAGGATGAACCGTCTGAATCCATACCAGACGAAAGTCAAAAGGTCGAGGCGGCAGTTGACCCGGTCTTGCCTTCAGAGGTTTTATCTTCGAATGATACTGTCACTGAAGAGAACAAAGATGACACCATCCAATTTCTCTTCATCAACACAGACTCCGATGAACATGGGGGCAATATACCCGTTCCTTTACCACAGGAAGGAAGTTCATCAGGGTCGTACCCGGCCGTCTATTCGGTCCCACCTCCAAGCAACCTAGTTGTCTCCTTCGACTGGAATCAACTAGGCAGACCCCATTTACCAGCAAGCATACCATTCAGAATTATTGTTCAAATATATAGAATGGTCATGGCTGGTACCATCATTGATGAAGGGGCTTCTGTGAGTATCCTTTCCTCGACTGCTTGGAAAGCGCTTGGTTCGCCATCGCTTTTGCCTGAGATGAGAAATCTGACAGGCTTTGATAAAGGAACCAATCGACCTTTAGGGATCCTTCCCAATATGCCCATAACATTGAGAAAGAAGACAGTTCAAATGAACGTCATGGTAGTTCAAGGACCCTTGTATTATAACCTACTCCTTGGACGAGACTATATTTATTGCATGGGAGCCATTGTCTCCTCACTCTTTAGAGTAATGTGTTTTCCGCACGAAGGAAGACTGGTCAAGCTCGTGGACCAGCTTTCATTTCCCGGATCACGCATAGCAAATAGTAATATACCATCCCTAAATGGTCTTTTCATGCAAGAAATGTCTCAATCCCCAGTCCGTCCTCCCGATGAGCGCGAGTAATCCGGAAGGATATGACTGAAACCCAGGGGGCATGCGTCCTGGTCTGCTTCGGCAGGAAAACTTCATATATAGAGTAGGTTTCCGCGAGAGAATATGACTAGTCTATACCCCGTCCGTGGTTGGAACAGGGTTATTCTAGAATAAGATTCTCTTGTCAAAGTTATGTGAGTGGCGCTCGTTGTTGCTCACCTTTGTTTATCTCGGTAGACATTGCCAGAGAAGTGTTATGTTTGCAACGCGAATAGAACAACCTTTGGTAACCTGTAAGAGGTAGGCCTTTCCTGATAGAACGAATGTTTTGTCTGCAAATTGAGGGGTAACCTTGAAACCATATTTCATACCTGGGGGCATGCAAACCTTTTGCAATGCAAGCGAGGGGCGACTATTTATTTTTTAAATTTTTAGGTCCTCCCTTTAAACCTGTAGGCTAACCCTTTAAACTCGTAGGATTAGTCGTTTCCGAACTTGCATAAAGAAAGGATGCGGGGCAAAGCTTTGTAAGGTGCAAGCTCCATAAAAAATGGCATCTTCGGTGAGACATTCTTATCATATGACTGGATTATCGAGTAGTTTTAGCACATAGTTCATGCTCGTTAAAAAATAAACGCAAGACCGAGCAAGTGTTTCAACCCGCATTTAAGCTCGTTAAAAAATGAACTATTCCCCGGTAAATAACCACCGTGAATTTAGTACTTCAGCCATTAAAGCCTTGGTCGTGTTTGCACCGTCACCTCCACTTTTCATTGGCCGATCATTCACCTCCATCTGATTGTTTACCCATTTTGAGGAACAGCTGCGAAGAGTGATTTCACTAGCCATCCTTGTGACACTGCCGTGATTGGAAAATTCCAAACCTTACCTGGAATCAGCTGCTACCCTGTTTATCACTCATTCCTCAAAAGATGAGTCTTCTTTAAGCTCTTTTCATCTGACTCGTAAAATATGAAAAGATTGCCGAGTTTTGGCCTTCCAGCTTGTTAAAGCGACAGGAAGAGCTATCCCTCCTCTAGATTTTAATCTTTTTGGACCTGAGGGATTATTGCACAAAAAGATCGAGCGCTTGTTTAGTTCGGCTCGTTAAAACTATCGAAAATTCATCCCTTCTGTATTGTTTTATACTTTTTCGGACTTAAGGGATTAGATGATGAAAAAGGAATTTCGGAGTTAACTTTACGTACCTTTTCGGACTCTCTAAAAATGAAAATGACCGAGTTATCTTTGTCGTTAGACTCATTAAAAAGATTAATAGCGACAAACTTGTCTTTAGACGAGAACAAGTTTCACTATCGCTATGCTCGTTAAAACATAGCGATGGGTTTGCCCGAAGGGAAAATTATAGAACAAGCATATGTTATCCTCCTCAAGCTTGAAAAAAATAAAGAGGTACTGGTCAACAATGACTGGGGAAAAATTGGGAAGAAAACTCAAAGAACCTTTATTGGTAGCAAGTCGCTCTTGAACATGACACTTCCACTCCGTGCCCGAGTTGGGTTGGGTTGTTTCATTCACCGGTCACATCACCATTGTCACGCCATACCATCCACATTTTGGGTAAATGCTACCAATCCATCACATAAGTGTCGCCGACATGTTCAAGAGAAGTCATCCAGAAGAAGTCACCCGTGTCCCATCCACTACCATACATTATACTTCATTCTTTCATGACCGCCATCCTGAACCATACATCATCAGATTGTTTTCACCTCCATCAAAATCATTTACTCCGTTCCATGTCATTGATGTGGGATTCATTAAGGCCCTCCTTTGATGGATCACTTCTTGTCGACATCAGCTCATTATCGAAGAAGTTGATCTAGGAACACCCCATTCAGTACTTTGAAGCTTGCATGCCTCAATGGCAAGTTTCTCACTTCCAGCGACAGGTATACCTCAATGACCTTCGATCGGAAGATTTTGCGTGGTGTTCGACGCCAAGTCCTTTATTCACGCCACGTGAATTGTACTGCAGTACCTTGAGGGTCATTATCATTATCGGTGATTCCTCTCGCGCTTGTTAATAGTTTACATCATTGACTGGTAATCAAGCGAGGTCTTTCCGTGTTCGACTTCAGAACAATTCTCACATGGATCGACTTGTACTTCGAGTGAAGATCGGACGAGATTGAAGACCCCGGATCTAGTTTCATCCATCTGGGCTGCGATATATATTCAGGAAAATAAAGACATTGAAATGTATAGCATTGCAGCACAGATAATCATCCTACTAAAAGGATGATGGCTCCATCAGAACCATCATTCTACCATCAGACGATTGTCTGTCCTATGTACATAAAAAATGAATTTATAAAGCTGAGCATGGGAATTCCCTCCTTAGCTAGATCATGAATACAATATGAATATAATGTATTGTATTGTATCTTATTACAGGTCTCCTCCCAACATTGAAAGAACTTCGGATCCTCCTAATAAAGCATTTCACCTGATAAACGGCCTCATACTTTAGGGGGCAACTGTTATAGACATTTTTGTGCCTTACAGCTCTGAGCATGAAATGTCCATAAACCAAGGGATCCAAAGTCCCTAAACATGTTGTTCCGACCCCTAAAGGAACAAGGTAAACAAACTACAGCTTCTCCCAGAAGTTCTCCACCAGAAACTGCTCAAAATCAGTCAAATCAGGATCATTTCAGATGCTCCTCTAGCTAGCTGCGTTGCATAGCACCCAAGTACACTAGCTAGGTGTGTTGCAACGCACTTGAATGCACTACCAGGGTGCGTTGAGTGGGAAATGACAAATGGCAGTGCCATTCCGCGAGGTGGAAAGACAATGGAAGCTTCCGGAATCTTCTCGAATGACACTTGCCCCACTGAGTTCGACCAAGGATGAGTAAGAGGCTCTCAATCTCCAAGTGGAAGCAAGAAATGATAGAGAGAAGCCACTAATCTAATCATAAGCTGACTCATCTTCCTTGCATACATCTATATATGGATCCCTCATCCAAGAGATCCAGGGGGGCTGGAATTTTGATATTGCAGAGAATTGTTGTTGGTATTGAGAGAGACAATTAGATTATTGGGTGATTTATGCTTTGTTCGAGGTGAGAAGGGACTTCTATGCTGGGAGGTTGATGCTGGATCAGGAATCATCGGTTGTAACTCCTCCTGGATCTTCTTGTTTTATCAATAAAACTATTTGAGTTTCTCCTACATACTTGTGTTTCATTGATGATTGTTGCATTAGTATGTTTAGCTTATATCTGGTCCTAAGCTTTTTATGAACATAAACCCATGTCTTTGTATAGTTTCTTTCTTCTTTGATCTTACAGGTATTGTGCAGCTGGGCAAGTGAAGGAGCAAGTGATTGGAAGCTATCAAAGAGAAGAGGAACTAGGCCAAAGGAACTAGCGCAAGACAATGGTTGCTTCATCCTTTCTTTCTTTGTTTATAGTTCATAAAGAAGAATAAAAAAGTAGTTTTCTCTGTTTGTTTCTAAGGTAATGTCACACCTTAGTGGGATAGGGTCTTTCCGAATGGATACTTTTCCCGATAACAACATCCTTCCTTGTTACTGGGTTCCAAAGCTTATAACCCTTTAAACCATCCTTATACCCAATAAATATGCACTTTTCAAATTTACTATCTAGCTTGGTCCATTTCTCCTTTGGAACATGTACATATGCATCACATCCAAATACCCTCAGATGCGAAAGAGAGGGTTTCTTACCAGTCCATACCTCTTGTGGATTCTTATCCTCCAACGCTAATGAAGGTGATTTGTTGACTAGGTAACATGCTGTCTCCACCACCCCTGCCCAGAATTCATGTCCTAACTTGGCACCACTAAGCATGGTTCTTGCCCTTTCCATCAACATCTTGTTCATTCTTTCTGCAACTCCATTTTGTTGAGGTGTATATGGAGTAGTCTTCTGTCATGCTATGCCACACTTCTTATAGAATTCTTCAAATTCCTTACTGCAAAACTCTCCACCGTTATCTGTCCTCAACACCTTTATCTTCTTCTCTGTCTGGTTTTCCACCAGAGCCTTAAATTCTTTAAACTTGTCAAAGACTTTAGATTTATTCTTAAGGAAATAAATCCATGTATTCCTTGAGAAGTCATCTATAAATGATACGTAGTACACAGACTGACCGAGTGATGGAACCTTCACAGGTCCAAACACATCGCTGTGCACAAGCTCTAATATCTGTTTCACCCTCTTACCACCAGAGGGGAAACTCACCCGATTTTGCTTCCCATATACACAATTTTCACAGAAATAAAAATACAGAGAGATATTACTCATACCTTCTACCGTACCTTTACCATGAAGTATTGGAAGGCCCTTCTTTCCTATATGTCCAAGCCTTTGATGCCACATCATGGTCTTCTCTCCAGAGACTACTATATTTTCTGCTCCAGTTTCAGGAACCACAGAACTGTTGCACCCATCAACAATAGGGCTACCTTGCAGCTTGTATAGAGTTCCAATCCAAACTCCCCACATCAATACCAGTGCTCCCCGAACCATGTTATAGGTATCCTTCTTGAACACTATTTTTACACCTGCATCATCCAACTTGCTTACATAAATCAGATTTCTGGCCAATGCAGGAATATGTAGAACACTCGGAAGTTTCTAACCCTTCCACCTTGCAACTTCAACTTTACTTTTCCGCGACCAACGATTCTAGCCTTCCTATCATCCCCTAAGAAGACATCACCACCATCGTATTTCTCATACTCGCAAAACCACTCTCTATGGGGAGTGAAGTGAAAGGATGCACTTGAGTCAATCAACCATGCCTCATGATCTACATGTGTACTTGAAGAAGCCAAGTACACATCCCCACCTTCATCTGAGGTGGTTTTCGCCTTTGTAGAAGGAGCATCATCAGATCCCTTTCCTTTATCAAGAGATTTAGATTTATAGTCCCTTTTGTAGTGCCCTTCCTTTCCGCATTTCCAGCACACCACTTTTACAGGTTTTCCTAGAGATTTTGATCTCCCTCTAGATTTAGATCTCCCAATCGATGACTTATTTTTGTTTCTGTTCTGGGATTGTCCTCGTACAGGCAAGGCATCACCATTATGGCTCTCCATATTTTTCTGTCTCATCTCCTCCGTCAACAAGGATGAGAATATTTCATCAAACTGCAAGGCAGTGGCATTGCTACCTATTACAATAACCAGACTATCCCACAAATCTAGTAGAGAACACAACAAACTGATGCACTTGTCTTCATCTGAAATTTTAATATCAACAGATGCTAACTGACTTACCATAGTATTAAATGCATTCAGATTCTCTATCATCGAGTCTCCATCTTTCATCCTCAGGTTATACAACTTTTTCCGCAGGAATAGTTTATACACTAGAGACTTAGATTGGTACAAAATGCCTAACTTGTCCCACAAAGCCTTCGTCGTAGCTTCCCCTGATACATTCAACAATACTAAATCTAAGGCACACAATCGTATTGTTCTCTTTGCCTTCCAATCCAACTTCCATTCTTCATCAGACACTCCCATTGGTTTAGTACCCGGATCTACTGTGATCCACTGATCTTTATCCACCAACAGATCCTCCATCTTGAGTTTCCACAACTCAAAACTCTGACCATTAAATTTCTCAATCTCTATCTTTCCACTGCTCGCCATCTTCTTTCACCACCAGAATCGATCTTGCAGATCTCCCACTTAACGGGGTCTACCACAGGCCTGAGCAAAACCCCTCAGCAGCAAAGGTGTCCCCTTGAAGCCAAAATAGCTTTGATACCAAATGTAGGTTTAAACCCCATACAAAAATTACCTACATACGAATTCTAAAACATAGAAAATAAACAATGTGAGAGCATAACACATAAACACATATACACAGAGATTTTCCCCTGGATCCCAAAACCAGGACTACCAGATTGATTTTTCATTCTATTCCTTTCAATGTTACAATACATATTTATACATGCCGAAGCATCCAATACCATGGACCGAAAAACCATCGTGTCCAAAACCATGGACCGAAAACCATAGGTAGGTTCGCCCAACCTAATATAGGGTCCATTGTTTTTTTTCCCACGGTGCTACCCCAGACCCCATAGAGGGGGCTACCCACTCCCCTCAAACCCCTCGGATAGGGGGGGCTGTCGCCACCCGTGTGACCCCCCCGCTGCGCAATCAGCGCAACGAAGGGGGGGCTCCACCCCCCTCTAACCCACGGTTCACTAAGTAGGTTAGTCGTGGAAAGAATATAACACAACCCATAACAATGATCCTTCATAATTTGTCAGACTTGTAGAGATAAGGACAATCGAGGATTAGTCAATAACATGAAAGAATACTAATGGAACATATAGTAGCAGGTCTCGGTTAGGATACATGTCAAATAGAGGGGACATAGTCAGAGGTGGAAAATTATTGGATACATTGATAGGAGGAATGGTATGTGTGGGTTTCATTCTAGTTCCTCATCTAGGAGACATCATCACCATCATCCTTATAGGAGGATTAAGTACTTTCCAGAGGAGTTCCAAAAAGTCAAGCCTCCTACATTTGATAGAGATATGAAGAAGTCGGAAGATGTAGAGGTATGGTTTCTTGGGATGAAAAAATTATTCAGGTTGCATAACTATTGAGAGAACATGAAAGATAAAATAACTACCTTTAATATTAAAGGAAATCAAATATTGGGTGGGAATACATGAAGAATTTCAAAGGCGTTTGAGAAGAAGAGTTGATTTGGGATGAGTTTGAGAGACTCTTCAAGAAGAGTACCTACCTGATAGATATTACGATGAAAGAGCTAAGGCATTTTATTAGATGAGAATGGATTTTATGACCAATGATGAATATACTAGCATGTTCATGGAGCTATTGAAGTATGTTCCTTACCTCAAGGATCAGAAAGAAAATATTAAAAGGTTTATCAGTGGGTATCCAATAGCATATATAGGCCAAATTGAGTTTGATGAGCCTCGGTTGTTGGAGGAAGCCATCAAGAAATTGAATCATTGTTATGAGAAATCAAAGTGTAAAGCTGAGCCTAAGAATGAATTGAATGGGAATGAGAAAGGTAAAGGGAAATTGCTACTGAAGAGAACAAGACCCTAGCTGATGCAGGTGAGAAAGAGAATGTTGCTCCTCACAAGAAGTTTAATGTAACTAAGAAGGGACATGGACATCAGTCTGGAGAGAAATAAAACAGAGGTGATGGTAGGGGGTCGTTGCAATGCTGGATTTGTGGAAAATGTCATCACAAGAAGGATTTTCCATTGTACCAGGGTGGCAGGCCTTAGATATACAATGCTCAGGAGGTACAAACAGTTGGGGGTGTTGGCCATACCATTCCTTGGATTTATGCATTTGTGGACAATAAGGAGGCATATCACGAGGCATCCATTATTCAGATGGAAGGTAGGCTTTGCGATCAAGTTTTTTCTATTTTGATTGACACTACATCTAATTATAGTTATGTTAATCCTAATCTGGTGAATAGTGTGGTTTGAGAAAATAAGTTCATGCATAGTCTTGGTTGGTGCAATTGGCTACAGGTACTAAGAAGAGAGTTCATCATTAGGTAGGAGCTTATGCATTTGAGCTGAATGGTATGCCTACATTAGCACATCTGGATGTGATTCCATTTGGATCATATAGTATGTTTTTGGGTATGTTTTGGTTGTACCTCGATATGACCAAAGTTGATTGTTATGACAAGGCTATTGAGTGCCCTTATGATAATGGGGAAAAGAGAATCTTTTAGGGGATGAAGAAGCCTACAATAGTGAGGATGGTCACATCTATGCAGGCGAAGTGAAATAGTAGGAAAGGATGTGTATTGTTTGCAATTCATATTTCTAGTGACAAGGGTAAGGATGTTAAGGAAATCCTCAAGAGGTACCCTATGTTGTAGTAGTTCTGGATGTATTCCCAACAAAATTTTAGAGTTGTTGCCTCACAGGGAAGTGGATTTCTCTATTGAGTTGGTACCAAGAGCAACGCCAACATCAAAAGAACCTTACAGAATGAGCACTCCAAAGCTAGTGGAATTGAGGTTGCAGTTAAAGGAAATGCTTGAAAAGGGATACATTATGCCAATTGTATCGCCTTGGGGTGCACTGTTATTTTTCGTGAAGAAGAAGGATGGTAATCTTAGATTGTGCATTGATTACAGGAAACTAAACAAGGTGATGATAAGGAACATGTACCCATTTCCAAGGATCAATGACTTGTTTTATCAGTTGAAGGAAGAAACAATGTTCTCGAAGATTGACCTTAGAACATGATATCATCAGCCATGTATCAAAGAAAATGACATCTACAATACTGCTTGTTGGACTAGGTATGGGAAGTATGAGTTTGTTTTGGTTCCTTTGGGTTTGACTAATTCTATAGCTACTTTCATGTGCTTCATGAATATTGTGTTGCATCCTTAGCTGGACAAGTTTTTTTATTTTATTCATTAATGACATATTGATATACTCTAAGAAAGAGGAAGAGCACATAAAACATCTGGCAGCAGTGTTAAGACTTTTGAGAAAGTATCAATTGTATGCCAAGCTTAGCAAATCAAGTTTCTTTCAGACAACTATACATTACTTGGGACTTTTTTTTTCAAGGAAAGCATAGAAATGGATCTAGAAAATATCAGATCTATCATGGAGTGGGAAACTCCTAGTAATGTGGATGAGTTTAGATCATTCATGGGAATGGCAAGTTACTAGAGGAGGTTCATCAAGAACTTCTCACATATTTCTTATCCTATTACATCCTTGCAGCGAAAAGGAAATAAATTTGAGTGTATCGAGGAATGTGCAACTAGTTTTGAGCAGTCTCTTATGAATTCTCTAGTTCTAAAGATTATATATCCAAACAAAGAATTTGTGGTTTGTACAAATTCTTACAAGAGAGGACTTTGTGGATTCCTTATGCAGGAAGGATAGGTGGTATGGTAGGAGTGAAGGAAACTGAATGAGCATGAGTAGATCTATATGACTCATGCTATTGAGCTGACATTGATCATTCATGCATTGAAGATGTGGAAGAACTGTCTTCTTAGCATGAGATTTGTGTTTATGAGCGATCGTAGTGGATTGAGATACTTGTTTAAAGAACCTAATCTAAATTCCATGCAAGCTAGATGGTTGGCTACCCTCAGGGAGTTTGATTTTGAGATCAAATACATTAAAGGAAAGGAGAACATGGTTGCAGATGCTCTGAGTAGGAGAGTGCAGGTAAACCATGTTGCAACTGTGAGCTCTTATAGAAAATATTTACAGGAGTGGGTCTTGCAGGTAGGGCAACATGATGATATGTACGAGTAGTTGAAGAACAGGTTGTAGTAGCATGGTGAATGTGATAGGGATGAGGAGTATCACCTTATGACAGATGGTTTGGTAAGATTTAGGGACATGATCTATGTGTCAGATGACAGTGAGATCAAGAAGAATATCTTGAGGGAGTTTCATGTCAAGCTAGATTAAGGTCAACTTGGATATCAGAAGATGTTGACAATTGTGAATAAGTTTTACTATAGGTCGAATTTGAAGAAAGAAGTGGTTGAGTTCGTGGTTAAATGTTTGTAATGTCAGCAGGTGAAATTTGAGTGTAAGCACCCAACTGGTTTGTTATATTCTATTCCAATTCCAGAGTGGAAATGGGAGGTTCTTTCCATGGATTTCATTATAGGATTGTTGAGGACCTTGAAGAAGCATGATTATATCATGGTTGTGGTTGATAGGTTAAGCAAGGTAGAACACTTCATAGAGGTTAAGTCTACCTTTTCACCAAGTGAGGTAGCACCTATCTTCATTAAATATATAGTCAGGTTGCATGGTTTTGTAAAGAATATTGTGTTAGATAGAGATGCCAAGTTCACTTCTAGGTTTTCGAAGGAGTTATTTGTAGGTTTAGGTACAGAGTTGGCCTTCAGCACAATTTATCATCCGTAGATAGATGGAAAAATAGAGAGGGTCAACAAGATATTGGAGGACATGTTGAGGATGTACATTATGCATCACTAGAGGAGGTGGGAGGAGTATATTCCACTAGTTGATTATTCTTATAGTAATGGGTGTCAGGAGCCACTAGCGATAAGTATGTTTGAGGCACTCTATGGGTGGAGTTGTAATATTCTCATCAGTTAGAGTAAATCCAGTGAACAGGGTATTTAGAGAACCAGACATATTGGAAGAAATGGAATAGGAAATGTAGGCTACCAAGAAGAATCTAAAGGCAACACAAGATAGAAAAAAGAGCTATGTAGATGAGCATAAGGAATTTAAAAAGTTTCAAGTTGGGGAGCATGTGTACTTGCAAGTCAATCCCAAGAAGAGTTCCTTGAGAATTGTATCATGTGCCAAGTAGGCACCTCAGTATTGTAGGCTTTTTGAGATCCTTGAGAGGATTGGACCAGTGGCATATAGACTTTCACTACCTCGGACAGTGAGAACCACAATGTTTTCCATGTTTCATTTATTAAAATATATGTAAAGGATGTTGATCATGTGATTGACTAGTCTATATTGCAGGTGGAACGAGAAGGAGAAATCCTGCCAGAACCTTAGTGCATATTGTAGTGGAAACACCTCATGCTATGGAATTGAGAAATCAAGCAAGTTAAAGTGCAATGGAAGCACTTTAGGGCCAATGAAGCTATATGATAGATGGATGGTTAGAGGCGGGCTACGTATCCTTCATAGTTTCCCAGTTTAGTAAAATGCGTTTTTGGTATATGTACATATTTATGTATGGTTTTTATTGTAAATATCGCAATGATTTGATTTATAAAGCTCCAATAAATAGTATGGTTGTAATGTTGTTAGGTGTCCATGATGGTTTTTCTTCTTAGAAGGTTGTTCATTGTAAATACTTCATCGAGCTAAGTTATAAAACTCCATAAGTAGTATGTTTTGGGTTTTCAATGATTTTGTAAGTCATAGGTGTTATACAACATCGAGGATGGTGTTTCCCTAAGGGGAGGAGTCTATAACAACCCCGAGTTAAAATTTCATGTAATAAAGCTAATAAAGGAAAAATAAGACCAAGGTCCTGGGACACATATTCCAAGATAAATGTTTGGAAAAACATCCTAGAGGGTGTTCATTTGGTTTATTACGGCTAACGAAATTGGAAAAGGAATTCACAAAGGCTTTGGAAAGGAAAAGTGGCATTAATTGGAATTTTATTTATGAAAATAAAGGAAATTAGGAGAAAAGGAAAGTGAAAGGTCACATAACTGCATGAGAGGTAAATTGAAGGAAAAGAGAGGAGAAATGAAGAAATTAGAGGCATTGATAATAAAATGGCATAAGAGCATCAATTTGGGGCTTTTTGTCAATTTTGTGTTGGAATTAGTTTCAGAGAGGAGAAGAGCACTAAGAGGAGAAAGTAAGCAAATGAATGAAATCAGGCAAAGGAAGGACAAGCGCAAAAAGGAAGGAAAAGGAAACAATGAAAAGAAAGGAAGAGTTAGATCAAGAATCTTCAGCAGGACTACTTGTAGGTAATAGGTTGCACATGTGATTTATTAGTTGGTTTGTGCATACATGGTATATGCATGTGTGTATTTATTTCTCCTACTGTCATTAGAATGGATTTTTCCATGTTTGACAGTGGTTTCAACCTTAGCTTTCCAATTTCTGGATAACCATGGTGTGATGGGATTCATTTTTAGTTGAGCTATGGATTTCTGAAAGTTTTTGGATCCAAGTGAGCTGCTATCAGGAAAATCCCAAGGGCTAGGAGTGGAGATGGTTTTCTCTAGGAAGCCCTCAATAGGTGGGTGGAGACTTGAAAATTCCTCAAGGGAGAGTGAAATAATTATGTGGCATCCAAGCTTGGTTTCGTTTTGTGATTTCGGGACCGATTTAGGTGAGATCATGGTAGCGTGACAGTGGAGGTCGTTTAAAATCTAGATTCCCTTGGCTCTCATAGTGCTTTGGAGAACCATTTTTGAGGAGTGTGCTATGGTTGAAGCATATTGTGTATGGAGGTATAGTTGTAGCAGAGATAAAAGTGTGCAGGGATCAAGACTACGTTTTTTTGACAGAGCTACAATGGTTTTTCTAATGCATCTGTGATTATAGCATTTGACTCAATGATAATACTCAAAACAAGCTGAATAATTTTAATGGTGTTTGATTAACTGTAAGACAAATGGATTTACCAACCTGGACACTAGTGTGACAGAGTGTCGTGTTCAAGAGTGACATACTGCCTTTATGATAAATGTAAAATGAACACCTTTTGCCAATTCCCCCCCACCATTGTTGGTAAGTACCTATTTATTTTTTACAAGCTTGAGGAGGATAACATATGCTTGTACTGTAATCTCATTCTTTGGATGAGTCCATCGAAGTATTTTTAATGAACCCTAAGAAGGAATCATTCTGTCTCTTTATGATTAACGAGTCCTATATTGTTTAAGTTTTACGAGTCCGGCAAAGGGGTAACTCAGTGTTTTTTTCTTTTACGAGTTTGAAAAAGACACAAAAAGGAAACTTGTTCGGTTCTTTTACCATAAAATTTCAATGAGGGCAGAGAAAGTAAAGCTTATCGTTTTTCACTTTTAGGAAGTCAAAAGAAAAACATAAGTAAACTCCATCATGTCCTTTTTTGTACATTTAGTCTCTCAAGTCCGAAAAAGGATAAAATAATACAAGAGTGAACTCTATTGACCATGTTTGAATAATGTATACCTTTTTTGTAAATAGTTCTAGCTCAGTCCTTAAAAGGGGTAGACTTATACTTAGTGGAAGGTTGTTCATTTACTTTTATGAGTTCGAACAATCAAGTACTCGACAATATTTTCACATTTCAAGAGTCTGAAAAGGGCTTAAAAGAGGACTCTATGGTTTTTATTATTCATAAGTTTTAACGAGTTTTAAAAAGTGATAAAAATATATTCATATTCCCTAATTTCAATTTAATTAACAAGTAGGAAAAGATGGAAATTACTCAGCATTTTTATGTATGTTTTACGAGCATGAAAAGATAGAAAAAGAAGCTAGGGATTTTCATGCGTTTAACGAGTCTTGGAAATAATAACCAAAATGAACTCAAGATAATTTTAATTCTTACTACTGGGATGTGTTTCAGGAATAATTAGTATTTCTAAGAAATGCTAACCCTCTAGGTTTGGTAGCTAACCTAGAAACAACAATTAAAACAATTCACAATTTTTCCTATGAACGACAGATAAGAGAAAGATTATAAGGAGCCAACATGCAACTTCTGCTTGATTCCTCGCTTGATCCCTCTCTCTCTCGACCGATCTTGTTGCTCCTCCCTGTACTTAACATGCTTGGAGAGTACCTGTGCAATTACAGAAACAAAGACCCGTCAAAGCATAATGATCCATAATTTATAAATAACATAGAATCGAAAGTATGATAAACATATGAATGTATTGATAGATTACACAAACATAGGGGACAAATATTGAAAATATTTATTGATAGAAAGAAGGATTACAACCCATCAGTTCAATCCAGCGTCATCCTTCTAGCTTCAAACCTTCTTCACCTCATGAATAACAAGAAATTCCAACATTACCACAATACTTAGCCTCAATAATAAAACCATCAACACCTCCTTACAACTCAAAACTATTCAGCCTTTAGATCCCTTGGATGAGTGATCCATTTATAGATGAGTGAAGGAGGTTGGGTCATCAATGATGATGATGAATGCCTTTCTATTTTTAGGAATTGGTTCCATGAAAGAGGGAGATAGGAGGTTGATGTTTCCTAATTCCTTTATTCATCCTTGGTTGAACTCAGAGGGGCAGGTGGCACTGGAGAAGCTTCTAGAGGTTTCCATGAATAACTGATTCTTCAAACTCTCCCAGAACTTTTCCCAAGCTCTTTCATCGCATGCTAAAGAAGGCCTAAGTGTGATGCATAGCACTTAGTCAGTGTAGCACCTGCAATTCATTGTAGCCTAATGAAGGGCTTCCTGTAATGATCTCTTTAGAGACACTTTTTGGATGAATTTTGTGATGGAACTTCTTTGAGAGTGAGGCATTCATATGACTAAGTTCTTTAGGGCATGAAACAACTATATTAGGGGTTGATTAACCCTAATAACATCGACATATAAGTTTGGGTTGATGTGCCAAAATAAATCTATAACAATTTCCCCTTAAAGCATGAGGTCGTAAATATCTATGTCGGGTGAAATGCTTTATCATGAGGATCAAAAGTTTCGAAACGGAAAGCGACCTACATCAATTACAATACAATACATCATGATAATATAATTTTTCTCATGAACTAGCTGAGGGATGCATTCCCATGCTCAGCTTTAAACTTTCGTTACATGTACATAGATCAGATAGTCATCTACAGATATAGACTTGTAATCCTTGATTAGGATGAATATCTATGTAAATCCTTTGTACATTTGTTTTGGTACTCCTGAACATATTGTAGCCTAGATGGATGAAAATAGATCTGAGGTCTTCAATCTCATTCAATCTTCACTCAATGTACAAGTCTAACCATGTAAATAGATGTTCTGAGGTTGAACATGGAGAGACATCGCCTGATTACTAGCCAATGATGTAAGCTATTAACAGACGCGAGAGGGATCACTAATAATGATGATGATCCTCGAGGTACTACAGTACATTTCTCATGGTGTGAATAAATGATTTGATGTTGAACACGATGCAAAATCTTTCAGTCGAAGGCCATTGATGTCAACCTGTCGTCGGAAGTGAGAAACTTGCCATTGATGTATGCAAGCTTCAAAGCACTAAAAGGGCGTTTCTAAGTCAACTTCTTGGATGATGAGCTGATGTCGACAAGAAGAAACTCATCGTAGGAGGGCCTTAATGTATCCCACATCTACGACACGAAACGAAGTAAATGATTTTTGGAGATGAGAATCGATTGACGACACAAAGTTCAGGAATGGCGGTCATGAAAATGAAGGTTTATAGTATTGCAACGGATGAAGTTTTAACTGGATGACTTCTCTTGAACATATCAGTGACACTTAGATGAATTGGTAGCGTTGATACAAAACAAAAGTGATGGATGGTGTGATAGACCAACGGTATGATGACCATCAAACGGAATGACCCAACCCAACTTAGTCAAAAAGATGAAGTGAAAGTGTCATGTTCAAGAGAAACTTGCTACCATAAGTTTTCAAGCCTTTCCCATTTTCCCCAGTCATTGTTGTCCAGTGTTGAGCGATAAAAGGTGTCTTCATTGGATTTTCGGATGATATGAAATGGCCTCATAACTTCTGATATCCATCATACCTCCTCTACTTAGCTATATCTGAACAACACTTATGTGTGTATTTTCCTTTGCTGTTCCCTTCAAGGAACAACACTTTTCTGAGTGCTTTTGTTGTTCCTTCAAAGGAGCAACACTTTGAGAGTATTTTCGAGAACAACCCTTCCTTCCTCTTGTGGGATTATTCCTAGTTCATCTCAACCACATTTTACTGATTCCCTTTCATGGCATGAAGTACACTACTTTTATAAGGACAAGAATTATGGATTCTATTGAAGCGAGTTAATATCATTCACGTTATGATCTTTAACATGACAGCTCCTTGATGATAGATTATTTTCAAAAGGGACACAATTATTTATATACTACTTTACTGCATTGTTTTCTGTTGTACATGATACTAATTGATCATCTTAATACCATGCTGGTTCCACCCTTCTTGGTTATAATCTTCTCTGTCTGTAATAAATGAGATTATGGGTATATTTTTTTCTATTGACATGTTCAACTTCTTCCACCATCCCTGCTCTTAAGGAGTACTGAGCCTCCCTCTTTTTATCATAAAAATGTGTAATAACAACAAAATTTTGTTCGCAGATGGAGGATAGGGGGTCTCATTACGAGACAACCTACCACATTCATAAGGTTGTAACGAAGTGACATTCCCATTATAGCCACCACACCAGGGTTATGATCCATTGGATAGCCAAATTATCCTTGGAATAGGAGGTCTCATCATGAGCCGACCTGATCACTTTTGCTACATCCCAGTGAATGGCAGTGTGGTTATCTGGTTACCACGCCAGCACACTGATCTCTTCTGTAGAACAACACTGGAACTCTCCATTTATAAATTGAGGATCCTAGCTCATATGGGTTAAAAAGCAACCCTGTCGAGGCTATGGATGCCTGCTAGCAGTAGAGGCTCTGCTTATGGTATTGAAGTTATATCTTATCATCAATTATTAATATAATACCCTTCTCTTATTCTCTCTTTTTATTAGAGAAGTTATTTCCTTAATTTTTCCCATTTTTGAACCTTTACGCATGAGAAATTGTTTTCCGATCAATCACATTATTTTCAGCTAGAATACCGTCAGCAAAGCATCTTTTTGCCATATTGCTGTCATTTTTCTTTTTTAACTTATCATCAATCCAAAGCGTCCTATCTCTTATTCATAACTATGTTTACACACTCTTCTATCATTATAACCGTACCTCTTTCCATCCTATTATTGATATGTGTACTCTACTTCATTTACTATTGTATTGTTCATTCCCTTGCCTTGCCATTATCACAACACCTTTCTTATGCTTTATGGTCATGGAATTAATTTTACAATTAGAGGGGGGAATGTATGCATTATGGGATAGCATGTGATATAATTACTGAAGTCTACCATAACTTGTTGATTTGACAAAATATTAGTATTGCATGTATACAAAAGTTTTTCTGATTGAAATTTTTGCATGCATCTTATCTGTTGCTATTCAAAACTAACATTGTGGATTCAAGAAAATTGTATGTAAAATAATGATTTGTTTACAGGAGAACAACAAGTATGGGGGGGGGGAACATTATTTGCAGCATGACCACACTATAGCAACTAACAGAAGAGGCTTGAGCAACTTGCGAACATGAACAATTGTTTCGACATGATGTGCTTGCCTGGATTCCACCTTTTGCATCACTTTTCGCATCAACTCTCCCTACATCAGTTTCACCAAAATGCCAGTCCATATATGTCATTCCACATTTATTGGAGGTAAAAATTGAGGTACAATAGCATAATTTTCTGATTTATTATGAATTTAGGAGAATTTCATGAAAATCCATTGAGAATTATTTATCATCATTCATTCCACTTCTTTACCACTTTCCATTTTTCAGAGACATATCATCTTTCAGTTTGGGGGAGTGTTGTTTTCATTCATTTCTTTCTTATGACCATGTCATTAATATTCTTTATCGTCCATTGCTATTCTTATTCATTCTCAAAACCTCTCTTATTCCATCTTGTTTTACACCAAGCATAGAATTGAACAGATGGTAGCAACCACCTCAATTTATTTTCTAGCATTGCATGAGGGCATGCTAATTCTTCAGTTTGGGGGAGGAATTACTACGCATGATGGATGTTTTCTATATTCTTTCTTATTTAAGGCATACAATTTCATTTTTATACAATGCAGAAATTGATTTCCATATATTTTTAAAACTATGAACTCAATTCTTGTGATTTCTGGATAACACAGACGTATCATTAAAATACACAAAGCTAGATAATTTCATGTTAAATTAGTTCATACAATTTCGGAAATCATGCACTATCACCTATAGCCATTTTGCTTATATCTCATAATCCATGCATCAAAACGATCTGATTTTTGGATCATAGAAGCATTAATATAGTACAAATCTATTTTCAAAATTTCAACAAAATCTGGTTTGTAGTTTTTGAGAAAATGGTTAATGAAGTTTGTTGTTACTTATATCATATTTTGTTACAACTTCATATACACATAACTTGAACGTCAATGTAAAAATTGTTATGCCTTCATCAAGATTTCTAAAATTGAATATTCATTAATTGAGGAAGAATTCATTTGTTCTATCCATTTCATGAGCTGGGATGAACAATTCTTTATTGCTTGGTTAACACAGAGTCTTTGGGTTGCATGAGGACATGCAATATATTCAATTTTTTGTTGCATGAGGACATGCAATATATTCAGTTTGGGGGTATGTTGGGCCGTTAATATGTCATTATTATTATCACTTTTGAACGCCTATTCCACCCATTTCTACTCTTCTTTATCATGTCATTTATCATGGTTTATCATATAATTCCATCTTATAATGATTTATGCTCTTATGGATAAATATTATTTCTTCTCCTTTATTTTTAAATAAATTGATTATTATGCATGTTTTTACCAATGATGGTTTATTAATAAATTTGTTCACCATTTTAGCCTCCAAGATATTTTCTAGATTGAAGATTTGATCTCCAACTCATCATTAAATGTGCCAACTTAGAAATTCGTTGGAATAAGAAGTGACAATTTTGCATTGGATGTTTTGGGAAAATGGAGAAGAATATGGAAAATCCAAAACATGGGTTTTGTCGAAAACGGACTAGATTGCCTATGTGATGAGTCATTTTCCCAAATTCGGTATGTACTAAGAGAAACGGAAGGTTCTTTGAAGACATTTTTCTTAGATTCGCTGTTGTGGCCGTTTTCCAAAATATCTCAGCTGCAATGCCAAATTCGACCTGTTCCTGTTGAATGATTGATGAAGAGATATTCCAGATAGGATCTTGTTTATCAATTTGTTGTGAGCAATCCAATTTTGTAATGAGAATCATATTGTAATCATCTTTGTTGTAACTGCTCTCTGCTCTCTCTGTATTTAAATGAAAATAGAGATCAGAGAAGATGATTCATGATTCATGATGGGATAGATTATGAGAGATTAAGTTAGGGATTATTAGAGATAGGATAGGATAGGATAGGAGGAAAGGGGGATTGTTGTATTACCATTGTAATTATTAAGGCTTTTGCTATTGTAATGATTTCACAATTTGATGATTAATAAATAAAAGAGTTGATGTTCCATTATTTGATACTGGAGTAAGCTCAGCGGTGCTTCACTGGCGGCTAAGGGCCTGGCCCTGGTGGATCCACTTGTTACCTATACCATTATTTTACAGTTCCATTCATGTGATGGTTTGATTTACTTTTCATTGCTTTTGAGTTGCATTGCTTTCTAACTTCCTGTTCTTATACATTTTCCTGAAATCATTTCGTGCATGAAATCACAATTGGATCGCATTGCTATTTTCTTCCACCATAACGAAGATTGCTATTCATTACAGCTTAAGTTGTTATGTTGTTCATTTTTGTTATAAATCTTCTCTATTCACTTCAAATTCTACCATGCATTACAGGTTGTTTCTTATTTAGTATTGCTGCTCATTTCTATTAATTTCGTAGTGTTGTTCATTTCCATTTAGTATTGCTGTTCATTTACCTTTGGGGTTCATTTCCATTTATCGTTGCTGTTCATATTCAATAATTTAGTATTACTGTTACTTTCCATTAATATTTCATTTCTGTAAGATGAGCTTTGCTATTCAATTCATTTCCGCTAAAGTTAAGCTTTGCTGATCAGTTTTTCAATAGAATTAGTCACTGTTCTTTCATGCAAGGATTTGGTTTCACCTTTTAAATGTTATTGCAGCACGTGTGTTTGTTTCATTTCTACTTGTAGCATTATTGATTGAATTGTCATTTCCAGTTAATTGTTTTGGTGTGGAAGTGTAAGATCAACAACTATAAAGGACATGGACTATCACTATCTAAGTTCTCATATTGAGGATCTTGTTGTAGCTTCCTCATCTCTTTGAAATGATACTTCCATCCTAGATAATGAAGAACAAATATCTATGGGATGCTTCTTTCAGTAATGAGGGAAAAACACTTCTTCAATTTCTTGACATTTATGAACCTGCAAAACATCCAATTTTGAATTTAGAGAGCTAATAAAATAAACTTTAATATTTTCAAATAAAACATTGATTTTAGCTCTTATGTCTCCTGTTCTTATAGCAGATTTGGAAAAGAAAGAACAAACATCTCTAGAATTCTTATCAGCCTTGGAGATTCCTCTTAAATACCTTATGCAAAATTCACAAACATCATCATATGACAACTAAAAAACATCACGTTTTCCTATCAGATTTAAGAGTTCTAAAATTCATCTTTGATTCCTTTAAGAAGGAGTGTTTTTAAGATATCTTTTTCCAAATGCTTATGTTTTGATTTTTGAAGGTTATATTGAAATTTCTCTACATATTCCTCCAAGCTTTCATCTTCCCCTTGTATCATACACAAAATATCTTCATTGGATTCACAGTAGTCTTGGTACTTCTTCAAGAATATGTTCTTCATGTCCTCCCATGTTTGGATGCAGTTCCCACCTAGGCTCATGAACCATTGGAGAGTTTCTCCTTTTAGAGTAAGAGGAAACACTTTCAACCTTTGATCATTAGTACAATAATCATATCCTCTACAAAGTATTTCAAACTCAAATAAAAATGTATCTGGGTCTTCATTTGTCAAACCATGAAAATTTGGTAGAGAAGATGGGGGAATTATGTGCATTTGTGTCACTCCTCCTAGATCTTTGATAGGGAATTCAAAAGTAGAAATGTAAGCCATTTCTTACCATAATAGAAGATGTTCTTCATGTGTTTCTTCGAGGCTCCTTCTTCAAATGTTCCTGTCAATCGGTTAGTGAAATGGGTGGTGCTTACATCACCACTTAAGTGAAATCATGAGATTTGTTTTTCAAAATTTCTATTTTTTTCTTAGTCATTCACACAGAAATTCAAACATTTATTTCTACCCTAAGTTCTTTAACAATTCTGCTGGAAAGCGGGTGGGGGAGCAGGGCTTTTACATGCTCCGTACGCAGGTTCTTACCTTCTATTTTTAATACCCAATTCTCTCCTAACAAGCACTCATCAGATGCACACTACTCCTTAGAAATGGTTATACTCTCCCCAGCAACGACGCCAAAATGTTGTGTGACAAAAGGTGTCTTTTTAACTCCTATTTATTTTCACATTAATTATCAATCGAGGTAAGATTTTTTATATCAAGAGTGTAGTCAGTCCAAGGTAGTCATTTACTCAAGAGTAATGTTTCTAAATTGCAGTACAGTGCTTCAAATACGAGAGTAAATGGATGCTTGAAATAAAATCTAATTGGAATGGCAAGAAACTTAATATTCTGAAACTAGATCATTCACTCAAGAGACTACAACAATCATCAGTCAAGGATGTAGTAGTAATAACTCTTTCCTCTGTCAACTGATGCAAATGAAATAAAACAAGGTCCTCAATCTGAGAACTTAGACAGTGATAGTCCATGTCCTTTATAGTTGTTGATCTTACACTTCCACACCAAAACAATTAACTGGAAATCACAATTTAATCAATAATGCTGCTAGTAGAAATGAAACAAACACACTTGCTACAATAACATTTAAAAGGTAAAACCAAATCCTTGCATGAAAAAACATCGATTAAGTCTATTGAAAAACTGAACAGCAAAGCTTAACTTTAGCGGAAATGAATTGAACAACAAAGCTCATCTTACAGAAATGAAATATTAATGGAAAGGAACAATAATACTAAATTATTGAAGATGAACAACAACGCTAAATGGAAATGAACCGCAAAGCTAAATGAACAGCAATACTAAATGGAAATGAACAACACTATGAAATTAATAGAAATGAGCAGCAATACTAAATAAGCAGCAACCTGTAATGCATAGCAGAATCTGAAGTGAACAATGAAGATTTATAACCAAAATGAACAGCATAACAATTTAAGTTGTAATGAATAGAAATCTTTGTTATGGTGGAAGAAAATAGCAACGCGATCCAATTGCGATTTCATGCACGAAACGATTTCAGGAAAATGTACAAGAACAAGAAGTTAGAAAGCAATGCAACTCAAAAGCAATGAAAAGTAAATCAAACCATCACACAACTGGAACTGTAAAATAATGGTATAGGTAGCAAGTGGATCCACCAGGGCCAGGCCCTTAGCCACCAGTGAAGCACCACCGAACTTACTCCAGTATCAAATAATGGAACAACAACTCTTTTATTTATTAATCATCAAACTGTGAAATCATTACAACAGCAAAAGCCTTGAGAATTACAATGGTAATGCAACAATACCCCTTTCCTCCTATCCTGTCCTATCTTATCTCTAATAATCCCTAACTTAATCTCTCGTAATCTATCCCATCATGAATCATGAATCATCTTCTCTGATCTATGTTTTGATTTAAATACAGAGAGAGCAGAGAGCAGATACAACAAAGATGATTACAATATGATTCTCATTACAAAATTGGATTTCTCACAACAAATTGATAAACAAGAGCCTATCTGGAATATCACTTCATCAATCATTCAACAGGAATAGGTCGAATTTGGCATTGCAGCTGAGATATTTTGGAAAACGGCCACAACAGCGAATCTGAGAAAAACGTCTTCAGAGAACCTTCCATTTCTCTTAGTACAGACCAAATTTTGGAAAACGACTCAACAGAAAACTAATTTGGTCTGTTCTGGACAAAACCCATGTTTCGGATTTTCCATATTCTTCTCCATTTGTCCAAAACGTCCAATGCAAAATTGTCACTTCTTATTCCAACGAATTTCTGAGTTGGCACATTTAATGATGAGCTGGAGATCAAATCTTCAATTTGGAAAATATCTTGGAGGTTAAAATGGTGAACAAGTTTATTAATAAACTATCATTGGTAAAAACATGCATAATAATAAATTTATTTAAAAATAAAGGAGAAGAAATAATATTTATCCATAAGAGCATAAATCATTATAAGATGGAATTATATGATAAACCATGATAAATGACATGATAAAGAAGAGTAGAAATGGGTGGAATGGTTGTTCAAAAGTGATAATAATAATGACATATTAACGGCCCAACAACCAGTACCTCCTTATTTTTATCAATCTTGAGGAGGATATCATATGCTTGTTCTATAATTCACCCTTCGGGCAAACCCATCGCTATTTGATGTTTTAACAAGTCTAGTGACGGTGAAACTCGATTTTGTCTAGATGGAAAAGTTTGTTACTATTATGATATTTTAACGAGTTTAACGACAAAGATAACTTAGTCCTTTTCATGTTTATAGAGTTTGAAATGGGATGAAAAGAAGACTCGATAAGTTCTTTTTTGTATAATAATCTCTCAAGTCCGAAAAAGCATAAAATAATACAAGAGAGATGTCGTTTCCAATAATTTAATGAGCTAGAATAGACAAGCGCTCGACAATATTTTCATGTTTAGAGACTCTGAAAAGAGCTTAAATAGGACTCCATTTTGAGGAACGAGTGGTGTCTAGGGTAGCAACTGGTTTCGGTGATGTTGGAACTTCTCAAAACATGTTGATTTATGTGAAGAGGCTGGCTAATAAGACCACTCATTGCAGCTGTTCCTCAAAAAGGGTAAAACAACCAAGTGAAAGTGTATGATCAGCCAAAGGGATGGTGGCGATGGGATGAAAACAACCAAGGCTCATCTGATGAAAGAGGTTGATAGAATGGCAATCATGAGGGTTAAAAATGAAAATGGGTTCATTTTTATACAAGCTTGAACCATAGGGAACTATGCTTGGATTCAGTTTCATGTTTACACAAGCTTGAAATGAAAAACTATGCTTGGCTTCAGTTTCATTTTTACACAAGCTTAAAATGAAAAACTATGCTTGAATTGGTTTACATGCCCCCAGCATGATGAAAGGGTTCGGTAACCAGATGGAAATCATTGCGGTGAAGCAGGACGGTTATCCAACACCTATTTAGCTTCGTCCAGATAGGGACAAAGGTGAATGGGGTGATTCCCTTCACATAACCTACAGGGAAACTTAACGTTACCACTAGGTGCATGCCCCCCAAGCTTCATTACATTCACCTAAGTAGACTACTCGCGGCTATCAGGTGGATGGAATGAAGGTTCTTTTACGAGATCAAGTGAAAGACTCGACTGGGATTTTATGAGATCTACTCAACGACTCGACTTGGAACCTTTCTTGAACTTGTTTCATTTTTTAGAGAGCTTGACACAGGACAAGGAACTTTGCTATGATTCCTTGTTTCATTTTTTTAACGAGCTTGACACAATACAAGGAACTATGCTCATACTCCTTGGTTTTATTTTTAAACGAGGTTGACACAAAACAATGAACTATCCTCGGATCCTTGTTTCATTTTTTAACGAGGTTGAAACAAGACAACAAACTATCCTCGGATTCCTTGTTTCATTTTTTAACGAGGTTGACACAAGACTAGGAACTATCCTCAGAGACACTTGTTTCATTTTTTAACGAGGTTGACACAAGACAACGAAGTATCCTCAGACCTGTTTCATTTTTTAACGAGGTTGACATAGTAAAAGAATTATCCTCAAACCCTTGGGTTCATTTTTTTTTAATGAGTTTGACCCAAGACAAGGAACTATCCTCAGACCCCTTGTTTCATTTTTTAACGAGGTTGACACAAGATAACGAACTATCGTTGGATTCTAGTTTCATTTTTTAACAAGGTTGACACAAGAAAACAGACTATCCTCGGATTCAATCACAACTCATAAGAGGTCATGAAGGAGAGATCTGGTTCCAATGCCTCCAGTACATGATGCACAACATCATTGAATTGATCGTTAGTTGATGTAGGTATGGAACAGGTTTCCACATAATTAACCCGTGGTGGGGATGATACCATAGGTATAAAAGGACCATTTAGGGAAGATGGTTGACTGGGAGCCATATTTGGACTAGGAAATGAAAGCTGGTCAACGGTGACAATTCTGCCTTCATGCGGGAAATAAATCACTCGAAAGAGTATTGAAACAATAGCTCCCATGTTATAAACATAGTTGCACCCAAGAAGTAAATTGTAATCTAAAGGTCCTGGGACTACCATCATGTTTAGATAAATGGTTTTTCCTCCCAAAGTAATGGGTAACCGATGGAGGATCCCTAATGGTTGACTGGTTACCCTATTAAAAGCCAACAAATTCTAGGTAAGTCGCACAAGCGGTGGTGAACCGAGTGCTTGCCAAGCAGTTGAGGAAAGGATACGCATTGATGCGCCTTCATCTATAATAGTGCTTGATACAATCATATTATAAACTTGTACTATGATCTGGAAAGGTAGATAAGAAGGAAGGAAAAATCCTGCGAGTCGATTCTAATCAAAGGAAGTGACTAGAGTACTTGGAGGGGGTACCGTAGAAACAGAAGAATTAACCCCTTGAGTTACGAGAACTAGAGGATTTTCCTCTTGTCTTGATGGAATAGGAGGACTACCCCCAAGCTAATTTGAATTTGAAGAAACAAAAATAGCTTGAGTGGTATCATTTTAACTCTCTTCTGGAAAGGTATGATTAGCTAAAGGTGAAATCAGGTCAACTGTTACCTCGACCTGTTGATTTGCATCGAGTATAGACTCATAGGATTCACTTTCAAGGAGATTGGTTTCGACCGACGGTTGATTTTCGTCAGTCAATTCATCAACTAGTGAAGGATTTAGGGAGAGTTTCCTGTAACCAAACGGAAGTCACTGCGGTGAAGCAGGACGGTTATCCAACACTTTCTTAGCTTCATCCAGATAGGGACAAAAGTGAATGGGGTGATTCCCTTCACATAACCTACATGGAAACTTGAATTTTCCCTTCTTTACATGAACTTTACTATCACTAGTTGATGGTGTGTCACCAACATGATCTCCAGAAGTTGGTGACATAGGATGATGTGAACGGGAAGACCACTCTTCTAAGATCTGAGGAATATCAGGACAACTTCGAAGAAGATGGTTTCCCGCACAAAGTTTGCATGGATATCGAACTTTGTGAGGCTTGACGGGTGGTTTCTCATTAGATTTTTCATTTAAAACAATGGTTTCTTGGTTGCCTCTCTGCTGAATTTGCTTCTTCTTCCCTTTCTTCTTCTTCTGAGCCACCTGGTTACTAGTACCAATACTTTCACCAGGCGAAGAGGAAGAAGGGGAGGAAGAAACAAACGAGGAAGAAGACAAAGGGTCAACTTTAGGATCAACTAGAGGTTGATTTTGTCCAGTTGTAGGTGTACTCGATTGCAAAGAAATCACGACATTTTGAACCAAGGAGGTTGAAAACAACTATACTGGCAAGCCAATGGTAAATCACGGAAGGGACAATGTAGCCGTATATGGAGTACCAATATTTCCAAATGGAGGAAAAGGACTAGGATTGTCGTGGCGAAAAAAGTCATTTGCGCAGACACAACAGACCTCCCTAGGAGTCTAAACTCTCTAGCGACAAACAAGACAAAATGGAGTGATCTTTCTCTAAATATACCTTTTACAACATGAAAACTACAAGTGTTTAGGCTTACCTTATTCCAAAACGCCATTGTTGTAGTCCGTCCTTGCGGATCCGGATGAGCTCCTCCTTCAAGTCAATTCCTGCAACCACAAACAATCAAACAATTACCAAGCACTTGCATTTCATATAATAAAACATATATTCAACATGCAGACCAAGGAACACATGAAATAACTCATTAACACAAGCTATTGAGAAAAATAAACCAGTTTGTATTAATAACGAAACAAAGAAACTCTTACAACCTGGCCTTGGTGTTGTGCAAGTTCCTCCCAGGGTCCATCAAGTGTTTTCCTCTACTTTGACAAAGCTCACCCACTTCCAAGTAGAATCAAGCAAAGACAATCTCTCCTCACAAGGCTCTAAATGGGAGTCCTAATTCCTGCAGCATTTACCCAAAGAAAATGTATAGCTCCAACCTCTCCTCCCTCTGGCTCAATGTCTTTATTTATAGTGCTGTAAAGAGGTTATTCAGGTCCACCATCAATGGGATAATCCCCCTCTTTGGGTGGGATAGCTCCCTTATTGATGGGATAAGTTCCCTCTTAATAGAGATACATGAACCAACTGGAGGCGCATCCATTTCATCAAACCGACCTCTAGAAGGTTCTAGAAGTAACCACAAGTAACTTTTTCAAGATGAAACTCGCGCATTTTTCCTTTTACAGAAGGACGCACCTGTCCCTTAACATACAGAGCGTCCATGGACGCAGCTTTTGTGAACATGGTCAGCGTCCCCGCAGGTAAGGCTAGAGAGAACCTGCGACCCCAGAGATAAACATATTTTTTACAAGACTTTCTCTTTTCTTTGAGTTTGAGATGGATAACAGAGGCATAAGACTTGCCTAAGAGGGTAGCATGACTGTTGATTTGAGCCATACTAACTGTAAGTAGTCAAGGTGACATTTTTTAGTGTAACAGATTGCCCCCTAAAGTGCGAAGCCTGGAATAGATTAGGGTTTTGTAATTCTAGGAAGGGTGAAGCGCTTTATCATTTCAAGGATTGTCTTGTGGATGACCTGGTTGGAACCTGCAATTTTCAACACAAAATACATGTATAAGATTATATCATCACTGAGGTAGGCATTCCCATACTCAGATTCAAAACTTTAACTAATGGACTAACTATTCTGATACAGGAATGATCTTGCAGTACATCATTTTTTATAGACTTTTGTAGACACAGTATGGACGCAGCCATCTGTTTATGATTAGTCTACATAGATAATGAATACAAAACTCCTCGCAGCCTGGATGGTAGAAACTAGATCCAGGGTCTTCATTTCTACTTCCCGAATTGGTACGATTCTAGCATGTGATTAAATGATTTGATGTCGAACATGTTAGAAACCACTTGATTACCAGTCGATGATGTAAACTGTTAACAAGCGTGAGAGAGACCACCAGTAATGTCAATGGTTCTCAAAGTACCAAGCACAACCCGTGAAATGTGAATAGATGTTTTGATGTCGAACACTTCACGGAATCCTTTGATCGAAAGTCAATGATGTAAACTGACGTCAAAGGCGAGAAACCTGCCATTGATGCATGCAGACTTCAAGGTACTGTCGATTCCTAAGTCATCTTTCTAGATAATGTGTCGATGTCGATAGAAAGCGACCCGTTGCAGGCAAGCCTGCAACACGAAATCATTGTTCAAGTTGAAGAAATGTTGCTGTAAGGACTGACTCAGGGATGGTCAAATGGATGACAAGTATTTTGCAGATGAAAGTTTTGCTTGCAGACCTCTTGAACACATAACGACACGACAGATGGCTTGGTGACGAATAACTCAAAGTTAATCCCCAGAACCCGGTTAAAGACTTTCAAAGTGGTTTGGTCAACTGTGAGGTAAAAGATTTCCCAACCCAGGTGAATGAAAAGTGTCGTGTTCAAGAGCGGTAATAAAGTTTCTTTTGAGACAAAGGTAACAAATAGGTTCATTCTTCTCTCTTTTCCCCCACCATTTCTGGCAAGTACCTCTTTATTTTTAACAAGCTTGAGGAGGATAACATATGCTTGATTATAAGCTCATCCTTCGGACGAGTCCAACCTAGTTTAAATTCGAACCCTAGGAAGGAGTGGTTCGTTCCTGTTTGTAATTGAACAGGTCCTTTACTGTAAAAGTTTAACGAGCCCAGTATAGGAGAAACTCGGCGTTTTTCAATTTTAGAGAGTCTGAAAAACTTAAGGAGACTCCACGTTGAACTTTTTCGTAAATTTGTGTCCCTCAAGCCCGAAAAAGTATAAAATAATACCTGGGGGAACCGCTTGATCTTGCGACCAAGGAGTACTTTCATAATAGTGTCGTCGACCTGAAAAGTAAAAAGCGATCAAGGACACGTCGTTTTATTTCCTTATCGAGTTTGAAACGACAAAAACCCGGCAATCTTTTCCTGATTTTACGGTCAGAAAAGAGCTAAAAGGGGACCGTCTTTTAATTCCGTTTTAACGAGTGTAAAAGAAACGCTCGGCGATCTTTTCATGTTTTAGGAGTCAGAAAAGGGCTTAAAAGATGACTCTGATATTTTTGTTTGTGAAAAATGACAATTTCCCTCGAAGTCCTTTTGTCCTGCACAAAAGCAACACATTACTCATACCTGTTTAAAATAGGCAAAAATACATTGAAAAACATCTTTTCATGGTAAAAAATGAACTAATTCATCCAAAAAACCTATAAAAAGACCTTTTACCATGTCATTTTTACCGTTTGACTTTGGAGGTTGAAAAAGGAGCTTTTGACAAGAAACTTCCCGTGGTCGCTGCGGAAAATCTGACCGTCGGAATCGAACGCCGTCTCATCCAGGTATTTTACACATCCTACTCTGCATTTCTATCCGTTTAGAATTAATTTTTAGGTCTTAGTTTCATTTTTTGGGGGGGTTTTGGTTTTGGAATGCGCCTCTCGGCGGACGCAGGTGCCCTTCGGGTGACCTGCGTCCCCCGACTTTTTCTCATACGGGAAAACGGTCGGAAGACGCAGCCCGCCTTCAGGCCAGCTGCGTCCGGGCGCCCTGTGCTACAAAGCCGGGGTGCGTCTTCCGAGAAGTGCGCATTTCAAAACCCCAACTCCCTCAAAAACCTACCAAAAATCCCAAATCAATTTCTAATTGCTATTTTTGATATGCAGGGCATTAATCATGTTAGACTGGAGAGAAAGAGAGCATGTAGAGGAAGATGAAGCTGCAATAAATCATCAACCTTCTCTGGATGCCCTAAGAGCATGCGGATTATACAAATATTGGACCATACCGGGCATGAGGGGCCAGGTAAGATTCTTGGAATGGCTGGTTGAGCGATGGAACGTTCAAGAACAATGCTTTTACATAGGAGGGCACCAGCTCGAGATAGAGCCCTCGGATGTATACTTTCTCACTGGCTTGCCGAACAGAGGTGAGCAACTCAATCTTGCGGGGACTAGGCCGGGTGGCCAATCCCTTGATAGTCTCCGCGAGGATTGGTGCACACGTGGGGCTCACCATTCAAAAGGCATAGAGATAAAACACATCACTCTGCCTGAACTCAAAGTCATAGCGTTCACGGTTACCAGAATTTGCGGCGCGGCCGCTTTACACATTGCTTCCGGATCCCAAATGCGGATGGCAATTGACTGTTACCAAGGCACCATTTTCAACTGGTGTGAAGCTGTGTCGGCTCATATGAAGAGCCAACTGACCAAGGCAAAGAACGGACGACTAAAGACTTTTGGATATGGGCCTATAGTCGTGAGCTTTGCCTTGGAGAGAGTTCCAATGCTGATCCCTCAGCAACTCACTGTTGATATCTTGGGTCCTCGGGAGCCAAAGCTGATACGATGGGTTGCGGTGATGGCCCGGCATCCTGACGAGGGTGCGGCAGTGGTTCGATTCTCAGATAGTTACTTTCACTGGTTAGAGGACCAGGTTTTTTCGATACAGGACTTTCCGTATGCCGGAATGGATTTCAGAGGTGATCCGGACATGGTTCTTCCACAGGGAGAACAATGGGACGACAGAGGTACTTTTATTTTCACAAGTTTTCTAATTATGTATTTTTTTTATTTTTCATATATATCGTCTCTAATAGTAAAACTTTTTCAAAATGCAGATGTTGGTCCACAGCGTCCAGCCAACCTCCGGCCTTATGATAGACTACATCCAGCTACACCGGTACCGGCCCCACAGGACGCGGCTGCAGACGTACTAGCTGAGTTGGAGCATGATCTAGAGCGTCTCACGGCAGATATACCTGAGACTACTATGGACGACATTCCTATCAGGCTTCAGCGCTTCGTAGTCGCGGTCCCTGGACCGTTTAGGAGATTTTTGCGTAAGGTAGCCCGCGCAGTGGTGTCATACAGAGAGCACCACCAGTGATTGACTAGTCACTTTTGTAGTCACATGTGACATTTTTGACTTTTTGTACTATCATTTTGCCGATCATAAGGTGTTTTCAACCTATGATCGAAGACGATGTATATATTTTTTGACACACTTCTACCTATATATATCACTATTACCGGCTTATCTTGTTTAACATGTATGATGAAATGTTTTTAAATTTACTTGCATGATTATTATAAATGTCTGTCCAACACTCGAGAAGCAATTGCATCTGCTAATGTATTCAAAGACCTTGGAATATGTTGATATTCAATGTAATCAAATTCACGTTCCAAGAGACGCACTCTCAAAAACAACCTTAATAACACAGGATTTCTAATGGCATAAACTCTATTAAGCTGTAATACAACAAGTTCAGAATCTAACCTCACTATCAAACGTCGAATTCCAAATGAAATAGATTCGGATAATAATTCAACCACTGCACTGTATTCTGCAATGTTATTCGTTGTTTGACCGAGGCTTACCCCATGCATAGAAACTAACTCGTCAGAGGGCGAATAGATAACCCAAGCTGCGGAAGAGATATTCCGTGTACTACGACAAGCACCATCAGCAAATCCAATGTATGTTTGGAGAGGCGTCGACATCTACAATATCAAGAGTAAAACCAAGATAAGCCAGAATAACGACGAAAAACCACACTCTCTAAGCTAAGCACACTGACTAAACTAACACACTTGCTAGCTAGAAAGAAAATCTAACCTATCTAAAAATTTCTCCATACCCATCATTTTAAGCATAATACCTCTTTAGGTAAAGTCCATTTCTGGGTTTACCCAAAGAGTCCCCATCAAAATCAACTAGCTCATAAGCCCCTTTTGCTAGCTTTCGCTTTACAATGTAGGGCCCATGCCACATGGGAACGAATTTTCCAGCACCTAGCTTATCGTTAGCTTGATCATATAATAGTACTAGGTCTCCTTCCGAAAAACTTCGAGGGGTTACATTTCTATCATACTGAGCTTTCATTCGTTTCGCGTGAGTCTCGATTGCCAATGTAGCGTCACGTCGAGTCTCATCTAATTTAGCCAAGTATAATAAACGTTTCTCCTCTTCGGAAGTAGCTGGAAGTAATTCGACAGCCATTTGAAGTGATGGGATTTCGCATTCAATGGGTAACACAGCTTCTAAGCCATAAACTAGCTGGAAAGGAGTGAACCCTGTTGAATTTTTCACTGAGGTTCGTATGCCCATAGCGCTGAAAATAACATGTTGTGCCAATTCGACCGATGAACACCAATGGTTCGTCGGATCATGATAACTAGAACTTTGTTGATAGACTCAACCAAACCGTTGGCTTGCGGATAATAAGGAGTAGAGCTATCGTGGCGCAAACCAAGCTGGCTTGTAAGCTCAGTCATCATGACGTTTCGAAAATGGCTCCCATGGTCAGTAATGATTGCTTGTGGGACACCAAACCTAGTTATGATATGATTGAATACGAAAACTGCAGCTGTTTTGCCGCTTGCGTCGAATGTAGGCATCGCCTCGGCCCACTTAGTAAAATAATCAACCGCAAGGATGATATACGCATGCCCCCCGGCCGAGTGAGGGTTACAAGTAATAAAGTCGATACCCCATTTGGCGAATGGACCAACGGCAATTATAGGGTGGAGAGGAGCAGGTGGAGCGCGCATCTTGCGATCAAACACTTGACAGTTGTGGCACTTCCTGACTGCAATGATACAATCTTTAAACATAGACGGCCAGAAATAGCCAGCGCGCAACACCTTCTGAGCTGTGGCATACCCAGACATATGACCGCCACATGCTCCAGAGTGACAATCATTCAAAACCCTCTCAGCCTCTTCGTGAGTTAAACAACGTCGAAAAACTAAGTCTGCCCCCCGGCGATAAAGTGTATCTCCAATAATTTTGTATGGCTGGGATTGAAACCGAATTTTTCGACGTTCTGCTTTGGAAGCTTCAGGCCGAAAGGTTTGGGTTTGGAGATAGATGATTATATCCCCGTACCACGGATCTACAGTACTGATAAGAAACAAAGATTCGTCCGCAATGGACTCCTCTGCCACAGTCTCTGTGTCAGCACTCGGGAAATCACACATCAATTCCGCAAAAACTAAGGATTTCTTAGACTTGGACTTCTCGAACTCCAAGTCGAACTCTTGCAGGATGACAATCCATTTAGAGTACTTGCCCCCTAGCAGTTGTTTTGTCAAAATATAAATCATAGGGTTGCAATCCGAAATAACTGTAGTTTTGCGGAGAAGAATGTAGTGACGGAAACGCTGGACAGCTTGAACGGCTGCCAGGGCCAATTTCTCCACATGCGAATATTTTAGCTCAGTGGGATTTAAGGTCCTACTAAGATAATATATCACATGCTCCGCTCCGAATTCATCTTCTTGAACTAACACCATTCCAATGGTGGAATGCGAAGCTGCGAGGTATAAGAAGTAGTCCTGGTTGTAGTTGGGAGGATGCAATAACGGTGCATGGGTCAACGCGTGTTTAAGTGCATCAAAAGATTGTTGGGCAATCTCGTCCCAAAAGAATTGTGCGTTCTGTTTCAACAACCGTGTAAAACCTTTAGTGACCTCGGCGTAGTTTGGGATGAATCGGCGTAAAAAGTTCGCTTTCCCTTGCAAACTTTGGAGTTGGCGCAAACTCGAAGGAGGAGGCAATTTGATGATAGCCTCGACTTTCGAGGGATCGACGCGAATGCCGGCTTTTGAAACAACAAATCCCAGCAATCGACCTGTTTCTATACAGAAAACACACTTGTGGGGATTCAACCGAATTCGATAATGCCTACACCTCATAAAGATTGCTCGTAGGTGGACAAGGTGATCAGCTCGATGTAAAGAATGAGCAGGCAAATCATCGAGATAGGGTTGCACAATGTGCTTGATGTCATGAAATGCATAAGACATCGCCCGTTGAAAAGTAGCGCCGGCATTCTTAAGCCCAAAAGGTAATTTGCAATAAGCAAATGTCCCCCATGGACAAATGAATGCCGTTTTTGGTTGATCGGCAGGTAGAATATTGATTTGATTATAGCCCGAAAAACCATCCATGAAGGAAAACATTTCACTTCCGGCACAATCATCAATAATTTGATCGATATAAGGCGTAGGATAGTTGTCTTTTGGACAAGCTCGATTGATATCCCTATAGTCGATACAGATTCTTATTGTTCCTTGTTTTTTATTGACGGGAACAATATTCGATACCCAATCCGTTAACGGGATCGGATAAATGAAACCTGCTTTCAACAGCTTTTCGACTTCTGCTTTAATCGCAGCCGCTTTTCGAGGGTGAATCTGACGCAACCGTTGCCGAATGGGTTTAGCATCCGGGTAGGTTTTGATTTCATGAACAACAATGGCAGGATCGATTCCTGGCATTTCCTCGTAAGACCAGGCAAACACGTCGCGGAATTCTTGGAATAGGGCCTTGTAAGTTTGGATTTCTTCTTCAGTACATGCGGCACCTATATGAATGTTCTCCTCGATTCCGGGCTTCACTGAAATATCAATGGGAATAGTACGAGAAATATTCCCTAAATTCAACTCTGAATCAGAATGTTTCGTTGGATCCTGAGCGTCTTTGACATATTCAGCGGTAAAGATAGATGAAAAATCATTTTCAAATGCATCATCCTTAGGTAAAAACGAAGATCTGTGATGGAGATCCTCCCATGGTAGATCGTCTACACTTAGGATTTCGCGAAGTTGTTCGTCAGATGACACGACTTCGGGAAACGTTATCCGTTCTAAGGGTGAGGTGAAAAGTGACTCTTCACTGACCACATTCATTTGGTCGACTTCGGTTGAATGAAAGTCGGTAAAAGACATAAGAGCTTCATAAGCAATTTCATACGGACTCAACGGCATAACATCACCGAATGAGTCTATCTCAGAGTCAGATGGAACATACCAAGGATCATCATAAATAATGTTTTCTGACGTGATCATATGAATTGTTGCAAACGAAGGTTCTACGCTGAGTGGAGGGAGAGGAAAAGTTCCCAGTAAACCGGAATCCTTAACTAAACCTACACCAACGTCCCTATAAGGGATTGTCGTCTTACCAACATGCTGGATACTCTCTGAAGAGGCTGGGTCGGATGAAAAGTATGTCAGCTGATCAATAGTCACGATCTTACCGTTATGTGGAAACTTAATGACTCTGAAGACCGATGAAACGACCGCTGTCATAGCATATGACCAACTTCGACCCAAAAGAAGGTTGTAGTCTAGAGGGGCATCAACCACTTCCACATCCAGACTAACGGTTTTACCTTCAACCCCTATAGGCAATTCTTGTAGAATACCAAACGGACGGAACCCACGGCCATCAAAGGCCTTAAGGATGGTGGGGGATTGGTTCAACGAAGGAGAACCAAGCGATCTCCAACATTGAATCGACATAATACACGTAGAAGCTCCCTCATCAATCACAGTCCGATGAATAGGCCTGTTTTTGACTATCACTGGAATTTGGAAAGCCATTTGATGGGGGAGACGTGGTGTACTATTTTCTAGATCAAAGATCATTAGGTTCGGGTCCTGAACATCGACAGCTCCGATAGCCGACAAAAGCAATTTTCGTTGTGCTGGACATGATTGCAGCACTTCGAGTGCCGACATTGCTGAAGGTGAAACAGCTAAGTCCTCAACAATGTTGTAATTCTGGGCTGCTCTCGCATGTGGATTGAAAGCAGACCTTCGAAGTACACCCTTGGCGGGCGGCTTAATCACTAAGTCTGGGTTAGGTTTTTCGATCTGTAGTGGATCGGAACCAGGAGCTGAGGTTGATGGGTTAGAGTGAGAAGATTCTGCTTCCTTGCCATCAACAGGAGCCTTACTACCATAATCTTGCGATCGAGTCGCAATCCTCACATGAGACATCATCAAAATGGGTTCTTCACTGGCATTCGAAGAAGAACCTATCATCTTATTTTCCTGCTCCGGAAATGGATTTTTTAACACAGCAGGAGTGGGAGAACCTTTGACTATTTTGACTACCTCGGCCCGATGAGGGCAGTCTCTCGTAAAATGATCTTCTTCACAAATGAGACAAGGATATCGAGGTTTGCGTTTTTCGTCATTGGTTTCCGATTTTTCATTTTTCTCCTTTGGAGTCTTGTCTGCTTTAGCCTTCTTCTTTCCTTTCTTCTTCCCACCGTTTTTTGGTTTGGCCGTAGATGACTCTACAGTGTGAATATCGGCAGTAAGATCAGGAGAAGACTCTCCTGTCGGAGAATCGGGCAAAGTGATAATTGGAGTAGTTGAAGCCTTGGAAGACTTCTTCTTGCTCTTTGTAGTCACGATACCATCAGCGGCATGAGATCCCGAAGGAGCAACAGTGATTTGGTTCGACTTTGGAAGATCCGGAATCTTCTCGTGTAATGTACTCAACTGCGTGTAAACTAAGTCAAGGTATTGTTCCTGAGCAATGACTTTCTCCTCCGTAACCACTTCGGCTTTAGCTACATCTTCAGTAATCCTTGGTAATAGTGATTTAACAAACCATTCAGCTAAGATTTGGTCCGGGATAAAAACTTTCACTAATCTTCTTCGACGTCTCCGCTCATGGATGTGATCTGAAATATACGTGGAGGTCGATTGTTTTAGTGAAGTTAATAACTCTGTACCGTTATCGTATCTGACTGGTAACTGAAAATGAGTTAAGAACGAGGTAGCTAACTGGCTAAAGTTGTAAAAAGAGGCCCGTGGTAACTCAATGTACCACTTGGCCGCGAGACCAATGAGCGTACGCTGAAAAAGACGTAAACGGATCAAATCATCCGAGATGGAATTTGAAGCACACCAGAGGTGGTAAGTCATCACGTGATTGGACGGATCCTCTCCAGACTTACCTTCGAACTTGGGTATATCGCTGGGCAACTTATTTGGCATTGGCGGCCAGAACTGAAGATATTGAATTGGATCGTTCGTTAGGCGCGTCAAGTCGGGTAAATCTAAAGTCGCAATAAACGGTAACTGCCGGTTAGGATCTCTAAAACTCTGAGTCACAATACCAGCCCCAGGAGGAGGATATCCAGGATAACTAGGAACAGGAGTCGCATTTGGGATATTATATCCTCCTGGAAAACCAGGATTAACCGGACCGTACTGGGGTTGCTGAGGTTGTTGATAAGTGTACCCAGGATACGGTTGATACTGGTAAACCGGTTGTTGGGCAGCTTGCCCAGGTTGATACTGTCCCTGGTACGGAGGTTGAACAAATTGAGGTTGAGTAGTAACAACCGTACTTGTACCAGGTTGGCCTACAGGCATCTGGACTGTGGTTTGAATCGTAGATCCAGACAACGGTACAGATGTCTGAGGAGTGGTTACAGGGACAGTAGAAACCGGAGCTGCCGATACTCCAGAAGTAAGTATGGTAGATGTGGTGGTAGTTGCTGCAGCCGTTTGAGGTGGAGTACCAGGTGCAATTGGCGGCTGAGTAACTACCGAAGTTACAGGGGTCTGAACACTTGACTGGACAGGTTGCGGTTGCTGGGATGGACCAGGAACTACAGGTTGTCCTGGTTGAGGTACCGACTGTATACTTGGTTGCGACATCTGTTGACCCTGTGACGGATCCCACACTAACATTCCAGGGTACTGACCCGTAATAGTTTGAGGATACTGAGATCCATAGCCAGATTGAGGATAGGGTTGATAATTGTAAGGTGCAGTCCCATACCCTTGAGGTGGTTGATAACTTTGACCAGAGTATTGACCCGTAGGTTGATAACCTTGAGGTAAATACTGGTACTGGGGTTGACCTTGACCTTGAGGTTGGTATCCTTGAGGTTGATACCCTTGGGGTTGATACCCTTGGGGTTGCCATCCTTGAGGTTGCCATCCTTGAGGTTGATATTGATACTGAGGTTGACTTTGGGGTACATATTGAGGCTGGGGTTGACCTTGAGGTATGTATTGCCCCATAGGAGCGTACTAACCTTGAGGTTGCCCCCCAGACACGAATGAAGTACCTTGAGGTTGCCCCCCAGGCATTAACGAAGGTTGCCCCCCAGGCGGTAATTGGCCACCTTGAGGTTGGGTAACGGGAACTGAACCTGACATCATGTAAATGTCACCTATACTCAATGTTACATTACCACTGTTTCCAACTAATAACCCATGATCAATGGGTTGAGGAGATTCTCCCGCAAAGGTACCAGAAAGAGATTGATACCCGGTAGGAACAGAAGGACCACCATGAAAAAAAGATTCAGGACTTTGCGTAAACACAGACGACTGACCAGACATATTTACAGGAGTATGAATTCCTCTAGGTGGAAAAGGAGTACGAGGTGTAGAAAAACCTACTGAGTTGTCTAAAAAATTGGTTAATGCAAAGGTACCAAGATTCACTTCTAGGAGGACTGTAAAAGATGGATTCACGCTCCCTTAGATCAAGGGTAATTTGATCTTCAGGATTAAAGACGCCTATTTCTTCCTCTGGAACAAGTTCTTCTATAGCAACTAAACCAACAGGAAGATTTTCGGTGATAATTCTTTCTATTCTTGGTGAATCAGGAACACTAGGAGTTGGAGTAACAGGTTCGGAAATTTCAGGTTCTTCGCCTGTTTCACTGGCAGATGAAAAACTACCAGCAAGCTCGGAAACTGTAACAGTTTCGGGATTGTAACCTGTTTCTAAACTTTGGTAATCTGGATGGACTACCAAGGAAGATTCTGCTTCTTCAGGTGAACCTACTCTACTGTCACTAGGAGGAGTTACAAGGACCTTTAACCCTTCGTACTGACCCAGAAAGTCTTCAGGAGATTCACCCCGCGATTGACGGAGTTTTCTTAACAAATCTATTCCAGTGACAATCTCAGGAGACTGGCCCCCAAGTCGACGGGACCGTCTCGGTAATTCCGCCACAATTAATGATTGTTAACTACAACACACGAAAACAAAGTAAAAATTTCAAATCAAACCACCTAAAGTCTTCTAAAGAAACAAACAAATTTGAAACACACACCTAAAAAATCTAGAGCGTCAAACCAAACACAAACAGTATCTTTCGGACAAAAAGCGCTAGTTGGTGATTAGGTCCAACCTCGCAGGATTCAGTACAGAAATGGCGGGTGGAACAGTTACGCCGACAACCTGCTTAATGAATAGACTGGACCAAGTTCCTCCACTTTAACCGTCTCGAAGTGAAGCGAACCCCCCAGAAAATCCAAGTGAGTATAGCCGACGTCTGCTCCAGGTACAGTGGGACCTTCCCTCCACCGTCACCTTGGGTAGAATCCTAGAGATTATGGTCACTAAGGTTACCAAAGACTACAAGTACACCTGGGGGAACAGTCTAAACTCCGACAGCACGCAAGGGCAGAGTAACAAGCTCAATCCCCTTACCGGCTCCTTGATAGTAATCCAAGGTTTACCGATAAGTGACCCCTGGCTCCTCGACAATGGTTAATCCGAGGTTTACCGTTTGTAATACGTACTGTTTGGCGTCGTTCCCAACGAGGGAGGAATGATCCCCTCACTGGTTCGGACACGAGCTCGTGCTTCTCCTTTAAGAGGAGCTTTCCCAAAGTGTAAATGTAACAATTGGATTTGATTCTATCACAAGATCGACTACTTGTTTGTTTTACTGCCTTGGAGAGTTAAGTACTCACCTATTCCAAGACACTAGCCTAAGCTATGTTGGTGCTTTAGAGCCTTAGAAAATAAAAATTACTAGATTGATTTTAATTTAAGCATTACTTTTAAGGTTGTTTCTTAAGGTGATGGAAGTGAAACCAGTGGTGTGTTGACTCGACTCGAAATCACTAGAAAATGCACTTAGGATGATTTACCCACTACTTTACTTTTTCGATGAATTGCTTTAACTAAAAAGTTGAGAGAATGCAATCTTTATAAAAGCAACTTCTTAATTGAAGACAATCAAAGAAACAATTCGTTTGTCTTTTCAAAGCATAAAAACATGACCGCTCTTTACATGCACGAAAAAACTCTTTTCCTCTTTCAAAAACAAAAGCTACTTGAAACAAGACTTTTTAAAGAAGATGTTTTTGTATTTTTTCTTTTAATAAAGAAAATAAATCTAATATAACCAAAAATCAATCTTAACGACTATTAAAATCTACGAAAATCCACTCATAAGCAAACTAAAAGGCAAATTTATTCTAAGCAATTTTAACGAGGCCAAAACCAACAATGATTATTCTAAGGTGTTTTACTTGATCACAATCAAATCAAGGACTAGCTTATTGCAGAACCAAAAACTAGCCAAAACAAAACTCTAATCTTTTTGTTCTTTTTGTAAAATGGAAATCAACACTTTATAAACAAGTAATTCGAAATTTGACCCAAAACAACTTAAATGGCAAGCTGCTCACACAAGGAGACTTTACGACAGGCCCGACTTCTAAGAAGGCTGACTAACCAGAGAGATCTAAGGCTGGACAACTTTCTACTATCAAAGTCACTACAGAACCTATCCAAAAATCAAACCCTAGGTCTAAACTTCGTTGAAATCCACTAAAACACTCAAAGCTCACAAAACAAGTTCAGGTGAAAATTTTTGACAGGGTACTAAAGGATCTGGGCAGAAAATACTAAGAAAAATCAAAATCTAAAAGCAATTAAAGCAAAAAATGGAATTTTCCTAAATTTTACAGGAAGACGCAGGCAACCCGTTATAACAGGTGTGGGCCCGCTCTGTGCAAACGGCAACAGCGCATCCAAAGACGCACTGTGCAGTACTCAGAGGGTGCGTCCTTCTGGAAAAATGAAGAAAAACCAAATCTAACTAAATCTAAAGCTAAGCCACCCAAATACTAATTCTCACAGTCAAAAACCAGAAAATAAAAATGATTTTCTCAGAGCAAACTTCACACAAAGGAAAAGACTCTCTCATTAATGGATTCCCCAGTGGAGTCGCCAATTTGTCGTGGCGGAAAAAGTCGTTTGCGCGGACACAACAGACCTCCCTAGGAGTCTAAACTCTCTAGCGACAAACAAGACAAAATGGAGTGATCTTTCTCTAAATATACCTTTTACAACATGAAAACTACAAGTGTTTAGGCTTACCTTATTCCAAAACACCGTTGTTGTAGTCTGTCCTTGCCGATCCGGATGAGCTCCTCCTTCAAGTCAATTCCTGCAACCACAAACAATCAAACAATTACCAAGCACTTGTATTTCATATAATAAAACATATATTCAACATGCAGACCAAGGAACACATGAAATAACTCATTAACACAAGCTATTGAGAAAAATAAATCAGTTTGCATTAATAACGAAACAAAGAAACTCTTACAACCTGGCCTTGGTGTTGTGCAAGTTCCTCCCAGGGTCCATCAAGTGTTTTCCTCTACTTTGACAAAGCTCACCCACTTCCAAGTAGAATCAAGCAAAGACAATCTCTCCTTACAAGGCTCTAAATGGGAGTCCTAATTCCTGCAGCGTTTACCCAAAGAAAATGTATAGCTCTAACCTCTCCTCCCTCTGGCTCAATATCTTTATTTATAGTGATGTAAAGAGGTTATTCAGGTCCACCATCAATGGGATAATTCCCCTCTTTGGGTGGGATAGCTCCCTTACTGATGGGATAAGTTCCCTCTTAATAGAGATACATGAACCAATTGGAGGCGCATCCATTTCATCAAAGCGACCTCTAGAAGGTTCTAGAAGTAACCACAAGTAACTTTTTCAAGATGAAACTCGCGCATTTTTCCTTTTACAGAAGGACGCACCTGTCCCTTAACATACAGAGCGTCCATGGACGCAGCTTTTGTGAACATGGTCAGCGTCCCCGCAGGTAAGGCTAGAGAGAACCTGCGACCCCAGAGATAAACATATTTTTTACAAGACTTTCTCTCTTCTTTGAGTTTGAGATGGATAACAGAGGCATAAGACTTGCCTAAGAGGGTAGCATGACTGTTGATTTGAGCCATACTAACTGTAAGTAGTCAAGGTGACATTTTTTAGTGTAACAAGGATTTCCATAAAAAGGAATTCCTTGATTGGTGGACTCTGCATTTGTTGCCATATGCTTCAACCTAAGATCAAATAAGGAGTGAGCGTGGAGGATGTTATCCGTGGTCAATTAATTTTACGACACTGGAACACAACTTCACTTTTTCAGTTTTAAAGGGTCGAGAAAAAGAAAAAAATAACTCTAGTCGCTTTTGATTTTTAATGAGCCTGAAAGGAAAAGTGCTCAAATGATCCTTTTACTTTTAAAGAGTCGAAAAGGAAAAAAAGTGACTGCTCTGGAGATTCTAGACAGGAGGGTTTACCAGACAAATAACAAAACTACAATATACACCTTGGTGATGAATGTAAGAGAAATTACCAAGGATTTAACGTACGGAAGTCAATCTTCCCGAATGCTATGTTTAGTGCATTGTGATTGGTAAGGCGGCAAACTAAGCTTCCTAGGGATAAAGGATTTCAACCTATTGGGGTCTCCCACTATATACGCGATGGTACAGGGAGCACAAGTCCATACTAGCACTTATCGGATCAAAGAGGAGGAAACACCCAACCTTCAATGAAAATGACAGCCACTAGGTTTAAAGACGTTGGAACACGTCTCTAGACTAGACCTCTAGATGTTTTTGTTAATTTCCAAAGCATTGTTAGATTAATTCAGATAAATTTTGAGTTGATATTCTTTGGAATTTGCCTTTCAAGGTTCACCACAATATGTTTTCAGAAATTCCTAAAATGCAACTAGAATGAGAAGCACTCTTTCCATTTATTTCAACAATGAAAATCCTAGCTATGAGGGATAGAGCATACAAGTAATTTTTGAACAAGCAACAAAGAGAACAAACTAGATGCAATTCCCTAAACCATTCCTTTCAAGCATTCACAAACTAAGACTCTAAAATTCAAATGCATGTATTTGTTTTCAGTTTCTCTTAATATGAATGATGAAATAAGAAATACTAATGCACAAACGATTCAGAACTCTTTTCATACAAAAATGATGATTGCAACAATTTCTTTCAAATAGAGAGGAAGACTTATACGACACTTTCAATTTTGAAGAAATGAAGCTTTTCAACACTTTGAATGAAAATCAAATCAAATGCACAAAAATAGATTGACCAATTATCTATGAAGGAGGACTTTACGACACTTCACTTTTCAATGAAAATGACAACTTTACAACACTTTTCAATTCAACACAACAATCAATAAAAACTACTTTTCGACAATAGACTGCAAATGATAAAACAAATACACAAAAAACATTCAACAATCTAGTCTATTTGAGGCAAAAATAATGAGATGAGAGGCTGATTTCAGGAGTGAGGCATCATTCATATCCAACAAGCAATCCAACAAATAATGAAAATTGACAAAAAATTCAGTTCCTAGATGGGAAAACTGATCTTCAATAAATCATCATAGGCTATAGTGATAGATAGTGCGATGCATAGCACTGTGTCCATGTGGGAACTGCAATGCATAGCAGGTCTCAGTTAAGGACAGTGCGATGATCACAGTGAGCAATTTTGAAGGTGTTTTTGGCTCAAATTCAATTCAATTTTTAGTGGATTAAGCTTGAATTCAATAAACAACAGCAAGTAAAGTGTATTGGAATGTTCTAAGAGGCTACTAAACTACCAAAAAGGGAAAAACGATCTCCCCAGTGGAGTCGCCAATTTGTTTCGGGAATAATTAGTATTTCTAAGAAATGCTAACCCTCTAGGTTTGGTAGCTAACCTAGAAACAACAGTTAAAACAATTCACTATTTTTCCTATGAATGACAGATAAGAGAAATATTATAAGGAGTCAACCTGCAACTTCCACTTGATTCCTCACTTGATCCCTCTCTCCCTTGACTGATCTCGTTGCTCCTCCCCGTACTTAACACTCTTGGAGAGTACCTGTGCAATTATAGAAACAAATACTTGTCAAAGCATAATGATCCATAATTCAAAAATAACATAGAATCGAAAGTATGATAAACATATCAATGTATTGACAGATTACACAAACATAGGGGAAAAATCTTGAAAAGCTTTATTGATGGAAAGAAGGATTGCTTCAAACCTTCTTCACCTCGTGAACAACAAGAAATTCCAACATTACCACAATACTTAGCCTCAATACTAAAACCATCAGCACCTCCTTACAACTCAGAACTATTCAGCCTTTAGATCCCTTGGATGAGTCATCCATTTATAGATGAGTGTCATCCTTGGGAAAACTCAGAGGGCCGGGTGGCACTGGAGAAGCTTCTAAAGGTTTCCATGAATAACTGATTCTTCAAACTCTCCCGAAAATTTGCTCAAGCTCGCTCATCACATGCTAAAGAAGGCCTAAGTGTGATGCATAGCACTTAGTTAGTGTAGCACCTGTAATTCATTGCAACCTAATGAAGGGCTTCCTGTAATGATCTTTTTAGAGACGCGTTTTGGATGAATTTTGTGATGGAACTTCTTTGAGTGTGAGGCATTCATATCAGTAAGTTTTTTAGGGCATGAAACAACTATATTAGGGGTTGATGAACCCTAATAATATCGACATGTAGGTTGGGGTTGATGTGCCCAAATAAATCTATAACAAGATGGGGTCCGCTAGGTCAGTTTTGAGGTTAAAATAACCCAAGATTTGTTGTATTTTTTGTAAGTAATGTAAAGTCTCCACGATTTGTCGATGCAGAGCGCGTATATGATTAGGCTTCAAAGCATTTTTAGCTCCTTGTTTATGTAAAGTTTGAGTCAATTGCGAGATCCACCCTTGGTCCGCGGGCCACGGGATTATATGCAAAAGGATATAAATAGGTGTGTATTAGATATTCTAAGGCATGTCTATGTGGATAACAGATGGAGTCTTAGAAGTGATAGCATAAAGAAGTGGGTTAGATAGGAGATAAAGGCCTTGTATTTGAGTTTGTAGAGGCCTAGGTAGAGTCTACAGTTGAGTGTGTAGGCTAGTCTTGATTCTGTAAGGCTGAATTGAAGTTAAATAAAGAAAGTTATCGAAGAAATCTTGTGTATATCGGTTTATCTATGTTTAATTTTGTTTACAATATATCCTGTGGATAAATAATGTGTTTGCAGAATATTGATCCAATGATGTGTGATTCTCTTGAATAACTATTAAATGATGTACGCAAGCATGTTTATGTAATTTCACGAAGACTCTGATAAATTATCTGATGTTTATTAATAACGTAAGTTTATCGGAATGAACCCTAATTTAGGACTACTCTTTGTTGTGTGTAAGTGGTTAGATTGACTAATACAGGTCCTTAAAGACCAATCGTAGACCTTCACGAAGTTTCGAAGACTGTTCTAATAGAGTTGTAGTATTGAGCCCTAAGGTCTTATCGATCTCCACAAAGGTAGATCTGAGGCACTAGAAGACATCACACTCATCTCTGGATGCAGAAACTTGGTTCTTGCATCCCCCCATACTGCATCGAGTGAGACTGCAGCATGTGCTATGCGAGTTGTTTCCGAAAGGGACAATAGTGTAGGGATTTTTTGGTTGGCGCAACTAACTCGGAACCTAGGTCAAGACCCCCTAAGCCAACAAATGGTTTTGTTGTCAAGACTGGGATCTTCTTGAAAGAGATGTGTGATGTTGCATCAGTGGAATCTGAAAAAGAAAGAAATTGAAAAGTGATTGGATCAGAATATTCACAAGTTCGCAGCATAGGAAAACAAGAATCCACACATTTCAAAAGAAGAGTGGCTAAATAGGTATCTGTATACAGAAATACATGAAATCTTCTACACTTTTCCCATTTAACTATATGGGTGGTTAGCTAAATTGACAGACAGCCAAAGAAGGTGGAAGCTTGATAATCCTATAATGTGGACTCCTAAATTAGTGCAACGATTAGAAGCCTCCAAAACTCAGATGGTGTGGGCCGTTGATCATTAGCTTGATCAGATTCTGGGAGGATTTGTTACAAAATTCACAGTCGATACATTAGTCAGCTATAATGAAGCAGATCAGAGATTTTTTAAAGGACCATGAGGTAAGTATTTAAGATCCTTGAATACTTGGATTAAAATGTTTTTATGTGAAAAATAGGTTATGCCATTGCCTTGATTTTCGAAGCTATGTGAAGTGAAAAAATATTTAAATATCGAGAGAGATCAGGTTCTGAATATATGCCATTCATTGGACCTCGTTCGTGTAATGACAAGGGAGCGGTACATGCCTCACCGCAGAGTGTTGTCGAGCTGATAACACGGGGTTTTCCACAAACACATCATCCGACCACTCCACCTCCACCTCCACCTCCACCGCATACACCTTTGCCCACACCTCTACCACCACCACCACCATTCAACATGTCCAACACAATGAAGGTGCCGATTTTCAAGGGCATATGGAGTGAAGATACATAGCAATTTTGGTTTGTTTCAAATGTTGTGTGGACAGTGCAGTAGATTACTGATGACAATACAAATATGGCATAGCTGGTTACCACTCTATAGGATTGCACGCTGAAATAGTATATTATCTATTGTTCTAATAATCATCTGGCATCACTAGCAGAAACTAAGGCTTCTTTAAACAATGAATTTAGTAAGCCTAAGTCTGACTCGCAGTCAGTTGTTGGATTTAAGGAAATCATGATGAGGGTTGATGAGACGCCTTGGGTATTATATCAAAGGTGTAAATGTGTGATCCGAGAAGCTAACATGCATCTCACAGATTGTCAGCATCACTAGTGGTTAATAGCTTCACTTTTGACTCACCTAAGGATTTCTTTATCGTAACAGAAGAGAGGAACTTAAGCAGAAGCCCTGGAAATCATGATGAAGTTGTATGCAATGCCCATTCAGTCTGTGACCTTGGGGGTACAACAGATTCACTCTCAGTTACAGAGCCTCCACTTGCAATTTTAGATCTTGAAGAAAGACAAGGAGACTAAACTAGAGGCGCACCTAGAAGTCTAGTGTCTAGAGTGTAAGAGAAAGGGGAACGATAAAGACAACTATCCCATATTCATGAATTATAATACACGAGGGGGACCAATTCCCCTGAGGCTAGAAGCTCCAACAAGGCCAAGTGTGGGGGATACGCTATGGTGCATTATTTGTCAAGTCGTTGGACAACATACGTCAGATAACTTTCATTTTCATCAAAAGTTCATCCAGAAACCACAACAACTGTTCTGTAACTTCTTCAAATTAGTGTGCCACGATGAGCGCCACTATCATAGCTATGAGATGATGATGGAAAGAACACCTGCATACCGGATGCAAGTAGAAACTCGAGCTCCAAAGTAGGGCTCCGGAGGAGCATGCAGGGGATATCATGGATGAGGACAAGGCCAAGGAGGAGGAGGACCTGGTAGAGGCCGGGGTCAGGTTATCTTTTACAACTCCGGAACTCTTGGGCACTACGCACAAAAGTTTTAGAATCAGACCCGCCTGTCATGTCAATACTGTAGCCAGTTCGACCATACTATAGAAAGAACGCCTAGTGCTGATAGCTAAGATGCATGAGAAGAAGGCGCAACCTCAACAACCTATGCAAAACTTACAAAGGATGACAGCTAAGCCCTGCGAGGAAGATCAGTGGGTGAATATCATGTTGAGGAATGGAATAACAAATGGTAATGATGAAGGTAAACAGCATGAAGAGGATGGATGGCTCCACAAGGCCCCAAAAAAGGAAGTTGGTTTTGATCTGGAGAATGCTAAGGAAGCTTTTATGGAAGCCAAGAAGAGCTTCATTGAGGCCTTGACCTCAAGAAGCCGTAACAAACTGCAAGAAACCAACATGCCTACAGAATTTGATCTCTGTGTCCTTACCATGTTCTTGGAGACCTACATGAAACTACTACACTATAGAAAACCTGTGAAAGACCTGCAAGAGTTAATAAACAAATGCGCCAGCAAAGATAACATCCTTTATGGACACCGTGTAGTTAGAAAAATTAGCAAACATAAGGAAAGAACGGGGCACGAGATTAGGCTCACCTCGTAAATAGGAGATTATGAGATGGACCAGGTCATCTTGGATCTGGGGTCTGATGCGAACGTTTTTCCAAAACAAACATTGGAAAGAATGGGGATATGTGCACTGCAGTGCTATCCGATCCATCTCAAAATGGAAAACCAACAGAAAATCATCCCTATGGGATGATTATACAAAATCACAGTTGATATAGAAGGTACGAGCGTGATGGCTGACTTTGAGGTGATGGAAATCGTTGATGACAATAATCCATACCTCGCACTCCTTGAAATTGACTGGGCCATTGACATTAATGGGGTCATCAATTTGAATAAGAGGACAATGTCGTTTGAAAAAAATCGCTTCGGGTTGTAGTGTTGTTGGACCTTGTAGAAGGGGCACGCTACACTGAACTAGTATGCAATTATGAAGAAAGTGAGGATGAACTAGATCAAATCTATAAAATAATAGCGTGATACTAGGATTGGATCAATCCAATGACAGATGGATGGATTGCATGGGACCAGGAGAGTTCCTGTACCTCTGATTCAGATGAAGAGTTAGAGAATTGGAAGAATCATTTGCATGAAGTATCTACGTTGCCATGCAATATGGTGACAAAATCAATGCGTTGTGTTTCATCAGAGGTAAGGAACTTACCTTATTATGATGATTTAACTAACGTGGATAAGTTTCTAGATGCATTTGACTAAGAACTCCTTGAGGATCACCGCTTCCAAGCATTAGATTTGGCACTGCGCGCTACGCCTGCACGATGGTGGGGTACGCACAAGGATAGCTTTGATGGATGGTGAGATTACAGAAGAATGATGAGGTTATAGTTTGGGTGCCCTAACACTAGATTGATTGATAAATATAGCGGGAAGGATGATCCACATGATCACCTAGAAAAATGGGCTAAAGCATGGGGGATAGAGCCGCAACCAGAACGGGTGTGCATGTTTTTCCATACTTTGGATACAATTCCCATGAAATGGTATCTAGAAACAGAGCTCCTCCATGGCACCATAGAGTGCGATATATTGATTGAAGGGTTCTTATTAACCTTTAGTTTTGAAGACGACTTTGCAAGCATCGATGAAGCCCTACAGGAGATTAAGGCAGTTATCTTCAGAATGCCGCAAGAACCTATGGAATGGGTCAAGCTAGATTGGAGCACCCAGCTATGCCATGCGCTTGAATGTTATATTGTGACCGCTGAAGCGGATGATTACGATCTAATAAATATTAACATTTCAGAGGCATAATGACATCGCAAAGTTGAGGGCCCACAAATAGACAACCTGGAAATCATCGCAAAGATCAGAAAATTAGCCGCTGGTGTGAGCGAAGACAAAGTAGAGGTGAGCTAAGTTCAGTTTGAACTCAATATGAAGATCATAGAGTTGCAGTTAAAGTTGTATACCATGACTCTTCTTGAGGTCCGGGAGTAGTGTGGAGCCACCATAAAAGAAGGAATGGCCACCCTAGATGACAGAGTCACTGACATTTGACATTATTTGAGCAAGAAATGGAGTTGGTAACAAATCTACAGGAGGATCTAAACATGAAGACACTGAATATATAAATAAGGGATTTGCAGCAACAGAATGATGAGGTCAGGGCAACCGCGTACTCCATTGGACCAACACAGTGCCTAGCGAAATTACAGTAGGTGAAGCAGCTCCTTTCGCAGGTAGAGGCAACACAGAAGAAGGAGGCATTGCTTAAGGCCAAGTTGTAGCATTGGTTAGAGTATTATTAGGTCATGGTCGCTATTCAGGATAAGCTAAAGGGCTTGCAGTAGATGCAACAGATAGTTACGCTGGTGGCAGAAGGACTAGCTACAAAGAAGTTAGTTGATGAGGTTAAAAAAGAAGCCACTCAGAGCACTGCCAAATTTGTCGTGATCCAAGTAGAGATGGGGGATATTCACAGCCAGATCACAACACCATCCAAGTGAACTTAGGGCAAGTTACGATATTTGTGTTCAAGGCCTATTGGGATGGGGTCCCACGGGTCAGTTTTGGGGTTAAAATAACCCATGTTTTGATGTATTATTTGTAAGTAATGTGAAGTTTCCACGATTTGTGTATGTGAAGCGCGTAGATGATTAGGAGTCAAAGGGGTTTTAGCCCCTTGTTTATGTAAATTTTGAGTTGGTTTTGAGACCCACCCATGGTCCGTGGACCATGGGATTGTATGTAAATGGCTATAAATAGGTGTGTCTTAGAGAGTCTAAGGCATGTCTATGTGGATAATAGATGGAGTCTTAGAAGTGAGAGCACAGAGAAGTGGGTCAGATAGGAGAGAAAGGCTCTGTAGTTGAGTGCGCAAAGGGTTAGTTAGAGTCTGTAGCTGAGTGCGCGGACCCCTGCAGCTGAGTGCATAGGAAAGTCTTGTGTCTTTAAGGCTGAATTGAAGATAAATAAAGAAAGTTACCAAAGAAATCATGTGTATATATGTTTCTCTATGTTTACTTCTGTTTATGATATATCCTGGATAAATAACTTGTTTACGAAATATTGATCCAATGGTGCGCGTTTCTCTCGAATAGCTGTTAAATGATGTACGCAAGCATGTTTATGTAATTTCGTGAAGACTTTGATAAATTATATGATGTTTATTAATAACGTAATTTTATCTGCGTGAACCCTAATTTAGGACTGTAGCAATTTACAGGGTAAGTTCCTCAGAAAGAACACCAAAAGGACACCGCTCACAACCATATCTCAAATCAATACACCAGTATCTTTGACGTGGTTAAAACCGTCAAAGAGGGAAACATTCCACGGCCTGCGCCAACGTGGCTACTACAGGCAATTTATTAATCAAAGAATGAAAATTTACATAAGCTTCTCTCATGCACGGATTACCCGAACAATGACCCTCCATGCGCTTTAAATAGAACTCATGGACCAATCGGGTGTCAAGCCACAGATCAAGTGTCGGTAATACCGAGGAGAGAGTGAACCGTTGGATCACTACATATCGTGACCGTCGGATTGTAAGTTACAAAATGTACAACGATAAAGAAACACACTTTACCTAACTCTAGACCTAACTCTATACTAGACCAAGTTGAACTTAACTATTTCCTATGTGTCGGAATATCCTAACATCCCCCCTTAAGAACAACTTGGGATAGGATTGAAGGATTTACAAATATGACACAATAGGAGAAGGAAGGAGGCACTAGAGCCTATCCCCCCTTAGTGACAAATTCTTGAACTCCAAGCATATATCGAAGTTTGGTGAACTTCGCCTCTGTGAGAGCCTTTGGGAAGATGTCTGCAACCTGATCATTTGTTGAACAATATTGCACTTCAAGAACATGGTCATGAATGAGCTTTCTGATGAAGTGCATGTGTAGTTCAATGTGTTTGCTGCGCTGATGCTGGACTGGATCTTTTCATAGCTGAATGGCACTTTGATTATCACACCAAAGTGTGGTTGGATGCTGCTGCTCAAAGCCAAACTCTGATAGGATCTGACGAAGCCACAAGGCTTCCTTACTAGCTTCCACGACACCAAGATACTCTGCTTCTGCTGACGAAAGAGAAATGGCAGCCTGTTTCTTACAAGCCCATGTAATGGGTCCTGAACCAAGAGTGAAGACATAACCGGTAGTAGACTTCCGATCATCAGGGTCACCAGCCCAATCAGAATCAGTGAAACCAACTAATAGAGGAGCTGCTTTAGCACTGTAATGAATCCCAAACTGTACTGTACCTCGAACATAATGAAGTATTCTTTTAGCTGCTTTCCAATGAATTTCACGGGGGTTTTGCATAAAACGAGCAACAAGGCCAACAGCAAAGGAAAGGTCAGGACGAGTATGGGTTAAATACAAGAGTTTTCCTACGAGTTGACGGTATAAGGTAGCATCAACTTCAGGAGAAGTACAAGAGACTGAAAGTTTGACTCCAGACTAAAAGGGAGAAGGGGCTGGCTTACAGTCTTCCATGTGAAAATGACGAAGAATATCATAAGCATACTTGGACTGGGAAAGGGAAATACCCTCCTTGGATTGCAAGACTTGAAGACCAAGAAAATAGTGTAAGTGTCCTAAGTCTGTCATTTCAAATTTCTTTTTAAGGCTAGACTTCACATGGTTTATAAGGTTGGGATCACTACCAGTAAGGATAAGATCATCAACATAAAGAACAAGGATGATAAGAGAGTTTCCCACTTTCTTGGTGTAGACAGTATTATTAGAATAACACCTAGAGAAGCCAGATTCTAAAAGAAAGCTATGCATTTTGGCATACCAAGCCCGAGGAGCTTGCTTGAGACCATAAAGAGATTTCTTAAGTCGACATACAAGGCTGGAGTCTGTTTGGATGAAGCCAATGGGTTGTTCCATATAGATTTCTTCATGCAAGTCCCCATGCAAGAAGGCAGATTTAACATCCATCTGATGGACTTCCCATTTTAAAGAGGCAGCAAGGGAAAGAACAAGGCAGATAGAGTTCATTTTAGCAACAGGGGAGAAGGTTTCAGTGTAGTCAATGCCTTCAACCTGTGAAAAGCCATTAGCAACAAGATGAGCTTTATGTTTATCAACTTTCCCATCTAGTCCATACTTGGTTCTGTAAACCCATTTACATTTAACAAGTTTGCGTCCCTTTGGTATAGGAACAAGATCCCATGTATCATTTGCCAACAATGAATGATATTCTTCATTCATAGCTATTTCCCAATGTGGATGGCCTGAAGCTTCTGCAAAAGTGTCAGGATCATGATTTACTGGAGCTTGAGTGAGTAAAGAAGAGGCTCTTTCAAACTGAGAACGAGTACGTCACTGATCTGTAGGATCACCGGCAATATCACCTCCTGCATCCCGAGTAGCACGGACCCATCTTGGAAGTTGAGGATCCTGAGAAGGCGGGGGAGGATTTTCATCCTCACTTTCATCATCTGAAGAATAAATGTTTTCAAAAGTAGAAGAGATAGGAAGAGGTGGCACATCCGCCGGACTAGGCTCGCAGGCCGATTTATTTTCATCAAATTTTACATCTCTTCTAATGATAACATTTTTGGACTTAAATGGAATAACTCTATAACCTTTTACATCTTCAGAATATCCAACAAAAGTAATTTCTCACTCTTAGGTTCTAAAGCTTTATGCTTTTCATCTGGAATATGGGCCCATGCTTCACTTCCAAAAACACGAAAGTGACTTACATCTGGTTTAATGGAACTCCAAGCTTCTTCTAGAGTGATATTCTTTAGAACCTTAGTAGGAGTGCGATTTATTATATAATTTGCACAATTAATTGCTTTGGCCCAAAAACTAAGACTGAGTCCTTTAGATTGCAGCATACAATTAGCCATTTCCTTTAAGGTGCGATTTTTCCTTTCAGCTACACCATTTTGTTGTGGAGTGTATGGAACAGTATGTTGCATTTGAATTCCATTTTCGGTGCAAAAGTTGATGAATGTGTTTTTAACATATTCTCCACCATTATCACTTCTTAGCTTAAGAATTTGATGTCCAGATTGTTTTTCAACAAAGGCTTTGAAGGCCAAAAATGTGTTAAATACTTCGCTCTTGAGTTTTAAGAAGTATACCCAAGTGCGTATGGAGAAATCATCAATGAAAGTTAAGAAATACTTGCAGCCAAAGAATGAAGCAACAGGAAGTGGACCACATAAATCACTGTGCACAAGCTGTAAAGGGGCTGAGGTGTGCAAAGAGGCACATTTTTCAAAATTGTCCCGATGATGTTTTCTGAGTACACATCCGGAACAAACACCATCTCTGCAAGATACCATAGGAAGACCTGTCACCATATTTTCTTTACATAGATGCTGAAGGGAGCGATAGTCTAGGTGACCAAATTGCTCATGCCAAAGTTTGCTCACTTCATCATTATGAGCAACAAACACTGAGGGAAGATTTGATGACCCAAAGTTGTGAAACTTATACAACCTTGTGGAATCATCAGCAATACCAGTAGCTAGAATCTGTTTAGGATCTCTCAGATCCTTGATTACAACATCATGAGGTGAAAATTCAACAATTTTACCTTCACCTGAATGAGTTATCTGATATACAGATAGAAGGTTGCAGGATAAGGTTGGAACACATAATACATCATTAAACTGAGCATTGTCTAGATGAACAGTTCCAGTCCCTACAACATTAAGAGATCTATCATCACCAACATATATATTTTTGGTGTTACAATCATTTAAAGAAGAAAACATGGCTTTGTTTTTGGCCATGTGATAAGAGGCTCCAGAATCAATGAGCCACTCATGAGAATGAGAAGAAGAAGATACATTTAATGCATAACCAGACTGAGATGATTGACAACGACATGCAGAAAGTGTCATTCCTGAAGATGAAGTTGAAGTTGAAGTTGAAGAATGCTCCACATGGATGTTATGTTTCTTCATTGTGGCTTCCAAGGCTTCCATCTTCTTAAAGCATTTAGATTCTAAGTGGCCATCTCGATTACAAAAGTTACAATGTCTATCAGTCTTCTTCCATTTGTTTTTATTGGTCTTATCATTTTGCTGAAATGATCTTTCATTTTGAGGCTGAGTTTACTTAGGACCCTTGTTTGGTTTAGGACCATTCTTTTTAGGATATGACTTCTTAGGATTCTTTGAATTTGGTTGCTGTTGGCTGGCTAACGCTTTCTTGGAAGAGTTTCCAAGAATAAGAAGACCAAGGTGTAAGAGTTTTTCTTGTTCTCTTATTAAAGAATCACAACAAGAGTCAAAGGAAGGGGCCTTGTAGTCTTTTCCTTGACAAATGAAAGCTTCCCTTGTAGAATGGAAGGTGGAAACAAATACAGAGTAGGCTGGTCCCAACTTATTAAGGATGGAATAAATAAGGTTACTATCTTCTTTCTTAACCTTAACACCTTCCAAGAGATATCTAAGGGTCTTGAATTTGGACAAGAAATCTTCAATGAAAGAAAAATTATTAGGATCCAATGTAAGCAACTCATTTTCAAGTTGATGGGCTCTAATTTCATTTTTAATCCCAAAAAAATTAGTGATTTGTTCCAATGCTTCATGAGGAGTTTCAAGTTCTGCAATATGGAATCTAAGATCAAGAGAAATAGACATCCCTATCAAACCACGTGCTTGATCTTGTCTATTTTCCCATTTTGCAGCCTTGTCTTCATCTTTTGGTTTCTTCTCTTGGTCTGTGGCTATTCTGTAGAGACTTTTACTTCTAAGTAAATCTTCCATGTAGGATATCCATTGGAAGTAGTTAGTGTTGTTAAGAATGACTTGGCATGGAATTTACATTTTAAAAAAAAATGAAGCTGAAGATGCTGCAAGTAAGTGTTCCAATGGATAGATCTCGAAAAATTAGGCTGTTTTAAAAAAAACGGCTCTGAAAAAGGCTTCCGGATGAAGAAGTTATGGCTTTTTGAAAAAAAATTGTTGAAGTTGCCGGCAAAGTGCGCGAATGTGCGGGAATGAAAAAATCTGCCCCCACAAAATGGAGACTTGAACCCAAGACCTCTAATCTCTTAAAATATCTTTGAACCAATTGATCTATACAAAAAAATTGAGAGAGAGAGAGAGAGAGAGAGAGAGAGGGGGGGGCTTTGGGTTGCGTGCTTGCCTTGAGAAAGCTCTTTTTCCCTACAAAACACAAAACCCAACACGGACATGCAAAGAAAACGAACCTTATGGCTCGAAGTTAGCTTTACCCAAAAAACTATATATTTAAAAAATTGAACCTTGCGGCTCAAAGTTACCTTTAGCCGAAAAACTAAATATTTTTCTCAATGTTTCTGATTTTCCGAGATCACACTAAGGTGCAGGGAAAAGAGCATACGCATGAGAAAAATCCTTCCTTTCTGTTTCTGATTTGCCCAAATCGCACAGAGTCGCAGGGCAAAGAGCATATGCAGAAATGAAAGGTATAGATCCGGCAATAAAAAGGCTAAATAAACTGAAACCGAAATAAACAGAGAGAAAATAACAGTAAACTGCAAATAAACACTGTATACCTCCAGATCTTAAAAATGACGCAGCTAGGGCTACCGGAAACCTTTTCACATGAAACGAAAGGGGTTCCTCACTGGAACAGATGCTCTGAACACAACAGAGCAGTCCTCTCAGCCTGAAAGCAGTCAGAAACAGAAGATCTAGGAAACGGAAGTCGGATGCAGTTCTACCGGCTTCAGATTTGGATCACCAACGGATGCGGCCCTCAAATAGCTCTGATACCATGTAGGAATTTACAGGGTAAGTTCCTTAGAAAGAACACCAAAAGGACACCACTCACAACCAGATCTCAAATCAATACACCAGTATTTTTGACGTGGTTAAAACCCTCAAAGAGGGAAACAGTCCACGGCCTGCGCCAACGTGGCTACTACAGGAAATTTATTAATCAAAGAATGAAAATTTACATAAGCTTCTCTCATGTACGGATTACCCGAACAATGACCCTCCATGCACTTTAAATAGAACTCATGGACCAATCGGGTGTCAAGCCACGGATCAAGTGTCGGTAATACCGAGGAGAGAGTGAACCGTCGGATCACTACATATCGTGACCGTCAGATTGTAAGTTACAAAATGTACAACGGTAAAGAAACACACTTTACCTAACTCTATACTAGACCAAGTTGACCTTAACTATTTCCTATGTGTCGGAATATCCTAACAAGGACTGTTCTCTAGTGCATGTAAGTGGATAGATTAACTAATGTAGGTCCTCAAAGACCAACTGTAGACCTTCGCAAAGTTCCGAAGATTGTTTTAATAGAGTTTCAGTACCGAGCCCTAAGGGTTTATCGATCTGCGTGAAGGAATATTTGAGGCACTAAAAGACATCACACTCATCTATGGATATATAAACTTGGTTCTTGCATCCCCCCATATTATTTCAGGTGAGACTGTAGCCTGCGCTACGTGGGTTGTTGTTGAAAGGGCCAATAGTGTATGGATTTGTTGGTTGGGGTAATTAACTCTGAACTTGGGTCAAGACCCCCTAATCCAACATTTACGCAAGCTTGAAACAAAGAAAATTTGTGCTCGAGGGAGGTTTCATTTTTACACAAGCTTGAAACAAAGAAAATTGTGCTTAAGATAATTTTTCATGCTCCCAGCATAATGACTGCAAGGGCACATTCCCCCCAAAATTCATTTCATTCACTTGAGAAGACTACAAGTTATTAAAAGGTGGAGGAAATGAAGTATTTTTTACAAGATCATAAAGACTTGATTTAACATTTGCGGGATCTAGTTAAAGACTCAAATCAAATAGGGGAGGATTTGTTTCATTTTTTAACGAGCTTGACAAAGGAAAATAACTATGCTCATGAAGAGTTGTTTCATTTTTTAACGAGGTTGACATAGTTAAAGAACTATCCTCAAAAATAGTTGTTTCATTTTTTCACGAGGTTGACACAGTAAAAGAACTATCCTCAGGAGACCCTATTTCATTTTTTAACAAGGTTGAAAAAGTAAAAGAACCATCCTCATAAAGATTTTTTTCATTTTTTAAAGAGGTTGACATAGTAAAATAACTATCCTCCTAAGTATTTGTTTCATATTTTAACAAGGTTGACACCATAAAAGAACTATCTTCAGGTACATTCTTTCATGGCTTCCAAATGGATGAAACACATGTCAAGGGATACCCCTTGATCATGGATTCCAACAGGTCTTCATCAGATGGAAGAAAAGTTCTCTAGAAGGTGTTAGTGCCTGCTAGTCATGTTAGTCGCCAGTGATCAAAGATGCTCTTACAAGGTTTGTTAGGGCCCCAAGGTAAAATGTTATCATTTCATTAGGTTTCAAAATAAATTTGGTCACTCGATGTTGTGTCTAGGTCACTACTACTCCCTTCACTTACTCATGGTCTTCATCACTCATCATGGTCATTGTCTTCTTTGAGGTATCATATCTTCATTTAAGTATCTTGGGTCATGAAATGGTTAAAATCCTCATTTTAGGTCATGGTCTGGGGTTTCACTCCATGTCTCATCATGATACCATATTTCAAAACAAAAACATGTCGATCATGTGAGTCAGTGGATAAAGGGAGTTAGCAACTTAGGGAAAGAAAAATAAAGGTAAAGGTAATGTTTTATTTCACATAAGACAATGTTGCAGTACACTACAAAGTCTCATCATTTCTCAAAGGGACATATGATGTCACGCCACTACCAAAGAAAAAATCAACTTTCAAGCTACAAAGGACGGCTAAAAGCATAAAATGGGTTTAATTTCATCATTCACAGGTTTAAGCATCTTGGAAAGTAGGTAATCATCTGGAACCTCTTATGCATCCTTCATTTTGAAGAAGCCAGTGAAAATCTCTCTGCTAGTGTTATGCTGCTCTTTTTGTCTTCAAATGATTTTGCTTCATTGCAGTGAGAAACATACTAGTTTTTATGTTCCATAACCCCCACAAATACCTTATATACATTCCCAACCATTTCCCATACCCATTCCCTTCATTTCCCCTCATTTGCCCTAAACCCTAGCTTAATGTTGTGTTTTTGCAAATTTCTAGGCCAGGACAATGTTTTTCACTTTTCAACCCCTTCCCCTCACTCATTCCTAGGAATTCCATTTCCTTGCACTCCCTAACACCTATTCCTACCCCCAAAAATTTCCCCAATAATTTAGGTTGATCTTAATGCCTTCATTTCCCTCCATCTACAAGACTGTCTCAAATCCCTTGTTTTCCCAAAACTAAACCCTAATTCTTCCTCCTAGTGAGCTAGGGTTTCACCTTGGAAGCAGAGGCCACACACACTAACAAGAAGAAGTACAATAATGGAGTACATGTCTGAATATTTAAGCCATATAACATCAAAGATATCAGTGCCTCACAAACTCATCAAGAGGTCATTTGCGGCACATAGGGACGATTTTTCTTCAAAGTGTGTTTGTGACCAAATCGAGATGAACTGGACAAAAGTGGAGGAATATTTTTTCAATAGTATACCAAGGGACAAAAAACTCATCTATTTCTTACAAAGGTAGCATATATTTGGAGATATGCAAGTTTCTTGGAGACCCATGTCAAAAAATTAAAAACAAAATCAACTTAGTTTCCTATTTTAGTCATGATTTTGTGTCACGGATTCCCAGCAAATTAAAAAGAATTTCCAGAAAATGAGAGAGGTGTTTCTTCAAAATATCCTTATATACACAAATGTCTCTCAGAATTTCAAAAATATTTATGGTTAGAGAGATATATATCCATCTTTGAGCCCTATTGTTGCAGAAAACCCATAAATTTTGACAAGCAGCTATTTGCGCAGCGCCTTGGCACTGTGCTTTCTCTGTTGACATCCAAATGTCAAAAAAGTGATATGCCTGGATAGATAATCATCCATAATTATTTTTTATAATTTTTTTCAAGTTTTTTAGTGGACATGTTGGGAGAAAAAGCTCAAAAATAAGTCAAAAAATCACTTTCTGCCACTATTTTGAAGCAGGCGCTACGTTTTTGGAGTGACCTTGGGAAAATCCGTTTTTCTCCTTTCTGGAGTGTCCAAATCACTTTCCTAAGTAGTAAAATGACAAATAGACACTCAAATATTTCCAATGAGATATCAATTTCTCAATTTGGAGCATTTGAAGGCCTCCACAATCCACCTGCAAGAGGGCATTGCACAAATGCGTGAGTGCACTACGCAAATGCCTGAATGCGCTACGCAAATCCCTGTAACAGTATTTCTTAGCATGTCTTCACCAAATCTTAATTTTGATAATGTAATTTCAGTAGTTTGAAGTATATATGATGTAATAATGAATAAATTAGCATGATAGTTTGTTTTTATGTTTAATTATGCCTCATAAATGAAGAAAAACTGAAATCAAAGTCTATGAGAAGAGTTTGTTTTTGACCTTTTCACTCTCGCTTGTTGGTTGAGATATTCTTGGAAATTGTTCCATCAATCATGGATTCGACCCCTTAAGGTGGGGAAACTATTTATCTTAGTCTATATGTATGATTTTCTAATTTAGAGAGTAGGGTTGGACTTCAGAGGAGAGAATTTGTATCTAAAGCTTTCACTCAGCTAATCAAAGGAGCAATTACAACTATTTTTCAGGAATTTATGTGTAGTGAGTTTGTGATGTTGTTTTCTTTCTATGTCAGTTTCTTATGAATGAATCCATATTTCTTAACATGTTTTTCTTTCCTCAGTGATTTTCCTTACAATTATGTAGGCATAATTATTTATATTTAAAGCTATGTTTATGTGGAAAATAATTTCTATGTATTCCTTCTTCTAGATTAATGAATTCATGGCACACATGCTCATTATGACCTTATAAGATTCTGAGATCCTACACTACATTGACCAAACTCTCAGATCCATCAAAAGACATTGCTATCTTTCTCCTCCTTATGCCTGCCACTGCAACACTTTGAGGCCTTGACCTAACTCTTTTTTCTCATCGCTGTTCCAGCAATCCAAAAACCCGAAATTCCAAAAACTCATCTGAAACTATTATATCTAGCCTAAAATCCATTTTTCTTCCAGTCATTGACTGTGAAATCCTTAGAGAGATCCCTCCCTAGTTTAGCAAGGCTAGCTACTGAACTGCAAGTGGTTTGAGGTTACCTCTTCCGATCTCCTCCTCATCCTGGGAAATTGTGGAGGATAACATTTTGGCGTCATTTCTAGGGAACGAAAGATCATATATTCCCTAGGAAAGAATGACAAGGATCAGATCTAATTACTGATGGTGAATAGTGATCAGACACAAGAAAGGCTATGCATTTTTCACCTAGCGACTCCAGTGTCGAAGAATCCAAAGGTTTAGAATTTTCATGGCAACTCCATTGTTAAAAAACTGGTAGTTTGAAGAACTTCTTGGTGACTTAACTGTTTTCAAGGTGGATTCAACTGCTCCAAGGTATGATCCTATGAATTGAGCTCATATTCCTAGTTTTTAGAACCGTATTCATTGTATAGATTTGCAAATAGGGCTACCAAAGTTTAAAGATGAGGATGGAGAAGATGTTAGTTTGCATTTGGTCAAATTTCATTTTCAGATTCACAGATTAAAGACTAAGTTTCTTGAAGATTTTCTTATGAAGATATTCATGGCTACCTTGGAGGAAATAGTGAGGAAATGGTATGAGAGTCTACCATCTGCTACTTTGTATTCTATAAAGGATTTTCATTCAGTTTTCTTTCAACATTATCAAAGATGCAATTTTTCCTTGTCAATGATGGATAGATGTTGTGAGATTTCTGAAAATTTCATTAAATTTCTTGAAACTTTGTATGGGGATGAAGAATGTATGGAAGAAGAAATATTAGAAGCCCTTTATGATTTATCCTCCAAACAAGAATCATCAACTTCCTCCTTGGATGAAACAGGCTGGGATCAAAATAGAGAAAGGTTTATTCCTGATGTTCAAAATGAAAATCACCAAGCCAATGTTGATTTCTATAAAACTAAGTGATCTCCTCTATCTAAAAATCAAGTAAACTAGCTCCTAAAAAGGAATGTTACAACCCAAGTTAAGGCAGGTGTTGGCTACGTGGGGCTTGACCCAGTTTCAAAGGCGATTTAGCCAAACAAATCCCGGTACTACTAGCCCTTTCGGTAGCAGTCCATAGAGCATGGACTGAGGTCTCACCCGAAGTAGTATGAGAGGGTACTGGAACTAGGTTTCTACACCCTAGGGATGTCTTGATGAGGTTTCTGGAAGTTCGCGGTCTGACCTTGCGCATTCGCACTTCTCTGCGTAGCTATCTATCCTTTGCGACCTGTGTTGTTGCCTTCGTGCACCTTTGTAAGGGGCGTGAATAAAGTACTACCCTGACCTCTATTCTTACTGCGCTATTATATTAGTGCTTAACTTAAATCGTGTGGGCCCAATATTCTTATTAATTATTCAATATTTAGATAAGTGCACATAACCATAAATAGTATAAATGCATAAAGGTAAACAGAAACATAGATGCACAATATTCGAAATCAAACTTATCTTTTGTTAGAATTCCTTTTCAAGTACAATCCCAATTACAGACTCGACTCCACCCTATGCACTCAGCTGTAGGGGTCCACGCACACAGTTGCAAACTCTACTAAGCCTTTGCACACTCAGTTGCAGAGCCTGCTACTATTACTATGACCCAGTACACTTCAGATCCAACTCTAATCTCTAACCATGCCTTCACATTTTTATCTATTCTTCCTTTCTTCTACACTTAGAGCCTTGCTCTATTTATACAATCCCATGGTCTGTGGACCATGGGTAGGCCGACACAACTTTACATTATTTTACAATTATTAGGGCGGACAACCCTATGACTCATCCTATACTTTCATGCTCATGCCCACAATTCGTGGATTTCTACATCATCTTTGACCAAAATGTGGGCTTTGAGCCCCAAAACCATGCTGCGGGGGATCCCATACCCAATAGGCCCCTAACACAATCATCGTGACTCATCCTGAGTCAATGTGCGACGATCTTGGCACGGAGCCCCTCCAACTGTGCCTGTGTTGTGCCAAGGTCCGCAGCGCACAGAGCTGCTGCTGGCTGAACCTATGACATTTCTTCTTCTGATCCTGCCACATCTAAATTCTCCCCTTACAGCTGTACCGGCATCTGCTATGCATGTTTATAGTCCCACGCCCTAATCTGGCCTCTCAGGTCGCGAAGAATGTGTTGCGGTTGGTTAGTCAGATAGCTGGCCCACCCATATAGAGCTTCAAGCTACTATCATTTACCTTGCCAGGGAATGGTTCACCATTGATCTTACCTAAGTGGACGGCGGTTCCATATATAACCTTGTTAACCATGTAAGGTCCTAGCTAGTGCATTTTGAACTTTCCCGGGAATTTGTCAAATTTATTGTCATATAGCAGTACTAACTTGTTGATCTTGAAGGTGCGCAACTTGATATGATGATCGTGTTAAGCCTTTTCACCCTGTTTTTGTACCTCATGATGAAATCCTGCCAGAAATTTTTCTTTGTCGAGTTCTTCTAATTGCGCGAGCCTCTCTTCCAAGGCTTCGCAGTCTGACATCCCTGTAAGTGCTACTATTCGCAAACTAGGTACGTTGTATTCCATTGGCATGACAACTTCCATGCCATAGACTAACCTGAAAGGTGTCTGACCCATCAACTTTTTGCACGTGGTTCTTTATGCCCATAATACGGCAGGTATGTGCAGGTCCCAGTAATTTCATTGTGCGTTACATACTTTGGTCAACGTAATCTCCAATATTTTTTTGAATACCTCTACTGTCCGATTAGCTTGCGGGTGGTATGATGTACTTTGTTGATGGTACACCTTGAATTCCTCAGTGAGCGTGTTGATAGTTTCATTCAGGAAGTGCATTCTGTGGTCACTCATTAAGATTTTTGGGCACCCAAATTGTGTCAACAAGTTGTCGAACAAAAACTTCGTAGTCGTAGCGGCTGTGTAGTCCTTAACTGGCTGTGCTTCCACCCATCATGTTAAGTACTCCATCGCGGTGATGATGTAGTGCACACCCGTCTTTCCCTAAGATTTGACCGGTCCCACAAAATCGATTGCACATTTTTCGAACAACTGTAGTGTCATTTGTGGATTGGGTGGCATGTCATCCCTTCATGATGGTTTTCTAGTCCTTTGGCAGATTTCCCAGGCCCGACAGTGTGCTTTCGAATCTTGGTGCAGGGTTGGCCACCATAGCCCAGCGTGAAGAATCTTCTATGCAGTCATGCGTCTTGCATAGTGTCATCCTGCAACACCCCTATGTGCTTCTACAAGGATCTGACCTTGTTCAAATTCAGGCACATATCTTCATAATATCTCATCGTTTCCCATTTTGTAGAGGTGCCCTATGGTGACATAAAATTCCGCCGCATGCACCACCAATTCCTTCTTCTGTTGGACGGAGTATTCCTTCGGTGTAGTCCCTGTGGTTAAAAAATATATTATATCTTCAAAATGGCCATCCATGACACGCACTGCGAAGAGCTATGCATAAGGTAGTCCCTCCTCCAAATTTGTTGGCTCCTCACCTGTCTCAATTCGTGATAAGTAATCTGGTCCTGCATTTAGGTGCCCCAGCTTGACGATGACCTCAAAGTCATACTCTTGAAACAGTAAAATCCATCTGCATATGCGCCCCCCCAAAACAGGCTTGTTCACCAGTTATTTCAACGCGGAATTATCGATATACATCTTGAAGTGCCCACCAAGTAAATAGTGTCGATATTTCTAGAGCGCGTACACCATTTCCAGCCCTTCATGCTCAGTAATAGAGTAGTTCTTTTCGGTTTTGGACAATCGCTGACTCCCGAACGCGATCAAGTGATCCATGCCTTCCATGCCTTCTTGCGTGAGTACAGCTCCCAACACAATACATGATGCATAAACATGTACATGAAATTCCACATCCCATTTTGGGAAGACCAGGATGGGAGCAAATGCCAGTTTCTCCTTGGGAACATCCAAAATTTTCATACAATCATCATTCCAACAATATGTCGTGTCCTTTTTCAATAATTTTTCCATTGGTGCTATTATTTGGGCATAACTCTTGATAAACTTTCTATAGTAACTAGTGTGCCCCAAAGTAGCGTGTAGTTATTTGACACTTCGCGACACTTCTAGATTTAGAATAACAACAATATTCACAGGGTCCACCATCAAGCCTTGTTTGCAAACCACATGGCCTAGCAGGTTTCCAAAGGGAGCGATGAAGGTGCACTTTTTAAGGTTCAGTGCAATCTGGTGTCAGCGACAAGTATCCAGCATAAAACGTAAGCTCACTACATGGTGTTTAACTAACCCAAAAATAGTCCAATCATCTAGATAGACCTCCAAGAACTTGTGGATGTATTCCTTGAATGCGGCTACCACTATGAGTGAAAATATTGCTCGTGCATTCTTCAGTCCAAAGGGAATAACGGTGTATTGAAAGTATCCCCATTTTATTGCGAAAGTTGTTTTGCTCCTATCTTCTAGCGTGATCTTGATTTGATGGTACCCTAAGAAGCCATCCGTGAATGAGTAAGCTTCCTGACCACCAACATTCTCCAATACTTCATCTGTGAACAGTGTCAGGAATGGATTGTTAACATAGGAATCATTAAGCTTCCTGAGGTCCACGTAGATTCTTATTTCGCCCTTCTGTTTTTTCTCCTGCACTACCATAGGACTCACCCGGTCGGATTCTTCCACTAGTTCAATAATTCTGACTGTGAGCATTTTGTCTAATTTGTCACGGACCTTTTCTTTATACTTTGGATTCAAGCGGTAAGACCACTGCTTAACTAGATTCACGTCCGGTTTCAGAGTGATCTTCGTCATCCCTAAGTTTCCAATGATCCCTTTTAAGTATCTGATTTTGGTTGGGAACAAGTCTTGGTATTCCCGCAGTAACTCAACGACCTTATCTACCGTAGCATCTTCCCAGTAGTCCCTAAGCATTGCGTACTTCAGCTCCGCTTCTGTGCCAATGTTTACCTGCTCTGTTTTTAGTGGTGTGGTGATGTCACGATCCTCAATGGATGGTCTGCGAACCTTGCAATAGCCTTCGGTTCCTAGAATATTAATATTTCAAGGGTCATCATCATCTTCCTCTACCTGCATGTTATAACATTCTAGGGTGTTGCTTAACTAGGTCACCCATGCTGGTTGAAGCATTTCCAGTGGCTCCTGTGATATTTTGAAGATGGCGGCTTTTACTGCTTGCAGCGTGTCGTTAACAATATTTTACCATCGGCCTTCAAATGTGAATGTCAACAAAAATCCCTCATGCAAGACATCCCATTTGCTCATACCATGTCATATTTCTATCTCAGTATACCAATTCATGTGTATGACATCCAGAGTATGGTAGAATAAGTGTACCCATTCAGGCCATGGTTCTTCCCCATAGGCCTTGGTCCACTTTGCGAGGTGCATGCGTGGGTCATCTCGCCCATCGTATTTGTCTTTTGATCGTAGTTGCAGTTTCCCAAATCGTAGGCGCATCATCCTTCTACATCCGCACTAGTCCTCAAAATTGCCTTGATGTGTACCCCATCATTGTGTAGGTGTTGCGCGCAGTTCCCACTTCAACGCCTCGAACCGCTACTGTTCCAGTACTACACTCTTAAATGTGCTCAAGAATTCATCCACCATGGTTAATCCATCATACGTCGGTAGCTCTCTTGCTTCTGTCATGACGCAACGCAGTGAGTTAACCATCATGTTGCAGTTCAACGTTGTCACTTTGTGCAATTGATTATGCCATCGCTCTACTTATTCGTCGGAATCTGAAGTGCAGGAGATTTTGCGCCCCTACAAGATTATCCCATCTGCACTAGGATTCACCCAATCCCGGTCTTGTGCAGTTATCTTGTAAATACAATCTAGCTCATCGTCACTATCATCGTTGTGCACTAGTTTAGTGTAGCGCACTCCTTCATCTAGGTCTAGCAGGACTACTACGCCTAGTGACTTTTTCTCGAAGATCATCATCCACTTCTTTAGGTTGATGACTCCATTCATATCAATGGCCCAGTCTATCCCCAACAACTTGGGATAGGGATTGTTGTCATCGACAATCTCTATTACCTCAAAATCTGCATGCGCGCTCACGCCTTCAATATCAACTGTTACCCCTTGCAACCTCCCCATGGGAAAAATCTTTTGTTGGTTTTCCATTTATAATTGAATAGGGGACCATTGTAACGCGGGCCTACCCATGCGTTCCCATGTTTGCTTTGGTAACACACTCGCGTCCAAACCCAGATCTAGGATTACCTGATCCAGTTCATACTCACCAATCTATGCAGTCAACCTCATTTCCCTTCCAATGCGTAATGCATGCTTCCCTAATTTCTAGACTATGCACAATTCTCCTGACCCTGCGCACCTAGTGATCAACTCCTGTAGTCCCTTGATTGCCTTGTTTTCGTGCAACAGTTTCATGCATGTCTCTAGAAAATTAGTGAGCATTGAAGGATCCATTCTTGGCTCTGGTTTATCCTTACTACCTGAAGTGGAGGTCTCTGTGAAGCTCTTCTTAGCTTCCATGAATGTCTCCTTTGTGTGTTCTAAGTCAAACTCGAGTTCCTTTACAAGAGCCTTGTGAACCCATGTATCTTCCTCTAGCTACTTCCCCTTATCCTCTCCCATGGTCGCACCGCTTCTTAGCATCATGTTCACATTCGGGTCTTCTTCGTGCAGCTCAGACCTCATCATTCATATATTCTGAGTCGGAGGAGGCTGGAATACCCCTTTTTCGTGCATCTGGGTGATCAATTTAGGACAGTCTATTGTTTCATGATCAAACTGAGCATAATACGTATAGAATATCATTGTTGGGTTGGTACAATCACGTGCATAGTGCCCTGGCCCTCCCCAATTATAAAAAATTAATTGTCTGTGGCCCCTTCCTAGTCCCATTCCTCCTCGACCTTTCCCCTGAAACATAGTGTGCACCATCCCTGCAGTTGGCTCGAGGGCTCACGTTTCTATCTGCATCTTATAGGCTGGGGTTTGATCCATCATTATCTCATAGCTGTGTCAAGTGAACTCGTCGTGGCCTACCAACCTGCAGAAATTACAAAACAACTACTGGGGCGTTTGTGCATACTTCTGCAACAAGTCACAATTATCCATCATGTGTTTCCCTCCTATTTAATATATCATGCACCATAAAGTGGGTGCCGCGCTCGGCCCCGCCTGTGCCTCTGGTCTCAGTGGCATTGGCCCTCCTCCTACCAAGTAGTTCACGAACACTAGATAGTGATCCTTGTAATGGTCCCAGCCTTTACATTTTATGCACCATACTTCCTCGCGCGCCTCTAGCCGCGGTGCCCTGTCATGCTTCAAACTTTGCATTTCCAAGCATAGATTCTATAGTTGTGCATGGATTGATTGAACTCCCAACCAAGGGTCCTGTATCGGGGTCTCATGTGACCTCATCGCCATTTCCAATGCTACGGCCTGGGTGGAAAGTTTCTGTTGTGATAGTGTCGTCCTCAAGTGTGGTGTCATAGAGGCTACAAACCATGCGTGATGCTATCCATACATCAATGTCGTATTGACTTCACGGATCATACTTTTCAGTCGTAGATCGAGATCCCAAGGAGTCTCGCATAGCAGCATCATGATTTCTTTAAACCCGATGATTGATTTTGTTTATGACTTTGGCCTACTAAATTATCTATTCAACGCGGTCTGGATCTCTTCTTTCCCTACGTTTGGGTGGTCGTTAGAGTGCTTGATATACCAGGTCAATGGGCGATCCTCCAGCACACTCACCAATGTAGCCTTCTTAATTTTGTCATCCATGACACCTTGTGCTTCCCATACTGCTCTTACCACGAACCAGAATTGGTCTGGATCTTCATTCCCTACTCCTCTGAATACTTGTAGTTTGATTGTGCTTGCCATATTGAACTATGGAGGTGGTGGAGGTGGAGTGGGTGGAGATGGAGGAGAGGGAGGTGAAGCGGGTGGTGGCATGGGTGGAGGTGGTAGCTGCACAATTCGCTGCCTTATCAAACTGGCCGCGCTCCTCGGAGAGACCCTAGTGAGCTCTTCCTCGCTCTCTCGTAAAGGTGAAATTAAGGGACTATTTTCTAGTTCCTCGCTATTTTTGTAGATCTTTCTGCTCCGTGTAGTCCCAAATATTAATGTATTCTCATGACCCTTTTTTCACACAATAGCATCTTAATCCAAGTATTCAAAGATTTAAGATACTTACCTCGCGGTCCTTTGAGAAAGCATCGTTCTGCCTCGCTGTAGCTCATGGTCATGTCTACCGCAAACTCAGTGATAAATCCCCCTATTATCCGATCGATCTAATGGTCCACAGCTTGCGTGATCTTGTCCTTTGATGCTTCTAGTTTGCACACTACTTCCATAGTCCACACTATTGGTTTGTCGAGCCTACACCTTCCCTGGCTGTCGGCTAACTTCGCGATCCACTCATACAACTCAGATGGAAAGGATGAAAAGAAAATCTCATGGATCTCCGTATACACTTAGCACTCCAACCACTTTTCATTAGATACTTGCGGAGTTCTATTTTCCTCCATCGCAAACTCATGAATCTTCTTGTCCAACCACACTTCAATTTCCTTCTTTGTTGGGTTTTAATGGCACGACATCAAACATCCCTTATACAGATCCCGGTCTCAGCAACAAAACCATTTTTTGGATACGTGGGGCCTGACCAAGGTTCAGAGGTGATTTAGCCAAATAAATCCTAGTACTACTGGCCCTTTCAGCAACAGTCCACGGAGCGCGGACTGATGTCTCACCCAAAGTAGTATGGGAGTGTGTTGGAACCAGATTTCCACACCCTAGGGATGTCTTGATGAAGTTTCTAGAAGTTCGTGGTCTGACCCTGTGTGTTCGCACTGCTCTTCGCAATTCTCTCTCCTTCACGATCTGTGTTGTTGCCTTCGCGCACCTTTGTAAGGGGTGCAGATAAAGTACTACCCTGACCTCTATTCTTACTGCACTATTATATTAGGGCTTAACTTAAATCATGTGGGCCCAATCTTCTTATTACTTATTCAATATTTAGATAAGTGTGCATAACTATAAATAGTATAAATGCATAAAGGTAAACAGAAACATAGATGCACAATATTCCAAATCAAACTTATATTTATTAGAAGTCATTTTCAAGTACAATCCCAATTACAGACCCGACTCCACCCTGCGCACTCAGCTGTAGGGGTCTGCGCACTCAGTTGCGGACTCTACTAGGCCTCTGTGCACTCAGCTGTAGAGCCTCATACTATTACTATGTCCCAGTACACTTCAGATCCAACTCAAAGCTCTAACCAGGCCTTCACATTTCTATCTATTCTTCCTTGCTTCTACACTTAGAGCCTTGCTCTATTTATATAATCCCATGGTCCGATGACCATGGGTAGGCCGACACAACTTTACATTATTTTACATTTCTTAGGGTAGACAACCCTATGACTCATCCTAGACTTTTGCACTCCATGCCCACAATTCGTGGAGTTCTACACTATCTTTGACCAAAACTTGGGCTTTGAGCCCCAAAACTGTGATGTGGGGAATCCCATGCCCAACAATAGGTTTGCAGTGTTCACATAGTCAAGAATGCAAGAGTGAATATTCTTCCATTATTGAAAATGAAAATGTGGTTTTAAATGATGATTGTCATGAGATTGATGAAACTATAGAGGTAGTTGTTGTGAGTAAGGAAATTTGTGATATAGATTTCCTCCAAGGAGATTAGCTAACAGGGACTATTTTCTTTCATAAAGAATATAGGGCTGACATGTTTAGTAATCTTGAAGGATGTTTTCTTTTCAAGGATGATTGAGACTATGAATTGGAAAAATATGAGTCTGAGATAGACAATATGCGAGAGATAGAATCACAGTTTCTCATGCTTGTGGGATTTACAACCAACACTGAGGTAGCAGAAATTCATACTTCCCTATGCCTTCCTATGGATCAACAACCAAGTATTCTTTCAAATCGAAATGAAAGGAGTACTTGTATTCTTGTTGATTTCAAGACAATGTAACATTTCAATTTTTTAAGGATCCTTACAGTGATTTGCTATAGGCAAGAGTGAATATGAATTTTTTTGTATTTATGGATCATGAGCACATTTTGAGTGGACACTCAGAGTTTCCTAGGTTTTGTTTCTTCTGCCTACTCAAGGAAAGTACAAACATGATTCAAATAAGTAGCCATTTGCCGGATTGGTTACACTGGAGGGATCATTACGCATGACTGTTGTTATGAAACCAGCTCACAAAAAGAGAGAAAAGATAGATGAACACCTTAGAATTCAGCTTCTTCGAGGGGGCAACCTCCTTTACATTAGATAAATGAACAATTCTTTGATGATCCAAATGACAAGACCTCCTTTCTATATATAGGAGTCTAAGGAGTCATAATATAACCAGAGCCGACATAACAATAATAATGTAAGGGCACAATAATAACAATAGTGGTCTTCTATGGGGCACAATAGTATATGGCGACTACATGGGTACAACAATATCATAAGGGGGATGTACTAATAACAATAAGGGGTTACACTAGTAATATAGGGGCCTAACAAGCCCCTCTCCTTCAAAAAGTGTTGTCCTCAATGCTTGAATAGCTCTTGATGCTTCTGTAGAATATTCTTGTCCTCCCATGTGGAATCTTTCGTGGGTAAGTTCTTCCACTTGATGAGATATTCTGAAATTGATCAATTTCGTAGCTGTTGGGTTCTTGTTTATGTGACTGCTCCAGGTTCCAATATGATTTTTCCTTCCTCTTCAAGTTCTGGCAATATTGTTTGAATTGGGATCTTCTGCAACTTTTGAATGAGTGGCCACACTTCTTCGTCCTTCTTCCATTCATCCCTTGCTTCGTTTATCCAATCTAGTTGGATAATAGAAATAGCACAAAACATTGCTTCCACATCCTCATCCTTTCTTGAGAGTGCATCTGTAACAAAATTTTGCTTCCCTTTTCTATAGATGATGTCAAACTCATGACCCAATATATTTGTGACCCATTTTTTTATGTTCTTCTATAGATAATGTTTGTTCTAAAAAGTATTTAAGACTATCATGATCCATTTTTACCTTGAAGTGTCTTCCCATTCAGTAAGGTAGCCATTTCTTAAGTGCATGTAGTATTTCCAACATTTCCTTCTCATAAATAGCTTTCTTGAGATGTAGCAGTAAAAATACCCAATCACCTGCATCAAAACATTTTTCACTACAATGTTGATCTACCTGTTGTTTCATTCGATTTTGCACCAAAGTGGAGTTATCCTTTAAAAGTTGGAGAACTTGTTGTTGATGCTCGATGTGATCTTTCACTGCTTGAACCTTTTTCTTCTTGATATGTCCTTCTATCTTGAGAGTTTTAGGAGTGGTAATTTCTTCCAACACTTTATAATATATGGTCGGATTCATTTCTTGATGCTCGATGTCATCTTTCACTTATTGAACATTTTTCTTCTTGATATGTCCTTCTATCTTGATAATTTGAGGAGTGGTAATTCCGGCCAATGCATTACCAGATATGGTTGGATTCATTTCTTCTTTCTCGATGTGATCTTTCACTTCTTGAACCTTTTTCTTCTTGATATGTACTTCTATCTTGAGATTTTGAGGAGTGGTAATTCTTGCCAATGCTTTACAACATATGGTTGGATTCATTTCTTCTTTCTCTTCGGTTGGTTCCTAGCGTATATACTATTCTTTTGATGTTTCTTAATCCTTTTCTTCCTCCTCTTCATAATCTATGTAAAATAATTTCTTCTCAGCACACTTATGACCTTTAGTGCATTTGCTATCACAATTGTAACAAAGCCCTTTTTCTCTTTTCTCTTCCAATTGTTGTGGTGTAACCCTTGTAGGTTGTGGAAGGCTAGGAGAGACAACACTTCCATTATTATATTTGTGAGGGTTAGACTTCCTTGTTGCCATGATTTTACTTTCCACTATGTAACAAAGCTCTTTTACTCTTTCCAATTGTTGTGGTGTTTCTCTTTGTATCCTCATAATGTGCTATCATTTCCTTTGTGAAAATTGACAACGTAACAAGTTGTTTACGAGAACAAAGCCCTTTATACCATAAAAATTGATCTGGTTCTAAATATGAAGATGCAATACATACCTTTTGTAACAGTGGCAAACCATGTAGATCAAAATATTGCTCCATATGAAGTATTCAATTTACCGGATCCTTGCCATCAAACTTCCTTATATCGCCTTTTCTTCATTTTATGGGCTCGATATTGAAATGACTATAACTCTGTAATTTCGGTTCTTCCAGCTCTGAAATTGTGACCTGTAGTAGCCCTCTCTGTCCTCTTTCTAATGCCACAAGTCTGATCCAAATTGGATTCTCCAAGGAAGAGTTATGCCAGATCTCCCATAGTGACCTGATTATAGACTAGTTCAGTATAGCGAACTTGTACGATGTGCCACGTGTCCCTTTTTTGACCTTTGGCTCTGAGAAATATATATAAGAAACTACAATCCGTCCTATTTCTATAACTTCTGACGAAATTTCAATCCGATGCTCAGAGAGAATGTTATGACGATTTTCCCCTGGTCACCTGTTTGGAATGTAATTCAGGTGTCTGCAAAAAAACCAACTTCCTCAGATCATGTCTCCGCAAATATAGCACAAAAAGATCTAAAATTTGGACCCGAGGTTTAGTGCGATTTCATCTCAAATAGGTTTTTTTTTCGCTTAGGAAACGTCACAAAAAAAGAGTTATAGCTAAAATTCCGCGATGACCTATTTAGAGCAGCGAAACCCTAGAATCCAAAGCTCGGATACCAAATGTTATGAAACCAGCTCACACAAAGAGAGAAAAGATAGATGAACGCCTTAGAATTCAGCTTCTTCGAGGGGGAAACCTCCTTTACATTACATAAATGAACAATTCTTTGATGATCCAAATGACAAGACCTCCTTTCTATATATAGAAGTCCAAGGAGTCATAATATAACCAGAGCCGAGATAACAATAATAATGTAAGGGCACAATAATAACAATAGTGGGCTTCTATGGGGCACAATAGTAACAATATGGGGACTACATGGGTATAATAATATAATAAGGGGGCTGTACTAATAACAATAAGGGGTTACACTAGTAGTATAGGGGCCTAACAACTGTATATATATATCTTCAGTAGGTGGGTGGTTATCATCAAGATTTGAATCCCTCAAATGTCGATGGTTTTCTTCCATAAGTAAGTTTAGCCAGTATGTTTTTTATAGTCAAGTGAGTTTAGTTATTCAGTCAGTTTTCAGTTTTTAGTTTGGTCTTTTTATTTTTGACTCCATGCCCAATGGATAAGACTACCTGTTCTACGATGTTCTTGACACCTCCAAGGAGTTTCCATCCCCAGCTGGAGCTAATGTTAGTGCCTTCTAGTCATGTTAGCCACCAGTGATCAAATATGCTCTTACAAGGTTTTTTAGGGTCTCGAGGTCAAATTTTATCATTTCATTAGGTTTCAAAATACAATTTGGTCACTGGATGTTGTGTTTAGGTCACTTCTGCTCCCTTCACTTACTCATGGTCTTCATCACTCATCGTGGTCATTTTCTTCTTTGAGGTATCATATCTTCATTTAGGTGTCTTACGTCATGAAATGGTTAAAATCCTCAGTTTAGGTCATGGTATAGGGTTTCACTCCATGTGTCATCATGATACGATATGTCAAAACAAAAACATGTCCATCATGTGAGTCAATGGATAAAGGGAGTTAGAATCATAGGGAAAGAAAAACAAAGGTAAAGGTAATGTTTTATTTCAAATAAGACAATGCTGCAGTGCACTACAAAGTCTCATCATTTCTCAAAGGGACATATGATGTCATGCCACTACCAAAGAAAAAATCAACTTTCAAGCTACAAAGCACCATTCAAAGCATCAAAAGGGTTTCATTTTGAAGAATTAATCATCTGGCACCTATTATGCATCCTTCATTTTGAAGAAGTCAGTGAAAATCCCTCTCCTACGGTTTTGCTGATCTTTTGGTCTCCAAATGATATTTTCTTCATTGTAGTGATAAAAATCCTAGTTTCTATGCTCCATAACCCCCACACATACCTTATATACCACTCCCAACCATTTCCTAAACCCTACCTTAGTGTTTCATTTTTGCAAATTTCTAGGCTAGGACTATGTTTTACACTTTTCTGCTCCTTTCCCTCACTCATTCCTATGAATTCCATTTCCCTACACTCCCTAACACCTATCCCTACCCCCAAAAATTTCCACAATAATTTAGACAACCATTAACCCCTTCATTCCCCTCCATCTACAAGACTGTCTCAAATCACGTGTTTTCCCAAAACTAAACCCTAATTCTTCCTCCGAGTGAGCTAGTGTGTCACATTGGAAGAAAAGGCTAGACACACTGACAAGAAGAAGTAAAATAATGTAATACATGTTTTACTAGTTAATCCATCTAACATCAAAGATATCAGTGCCTCACAAACTCATCAAGAGGTCATTTGCGACATAGAGGGATGGTTTTGCTTCAATGTGTGTTTGTGATCAAATGAATATGGACTTGACAAATGTGGAAGATTTTTTTGTCAAGAATATACCAAGGGACAAAAACCTCATTTTGTTTTTACACAGGTAATATTGGGATATATACAAATTTCTTGGAGACCTATGTGAGAAAATAAAAAAATTTCAAGTTAATTTCCTGTTTTAGTCATGCCTTTGTGGCACAGATTCCGAGAAAATGAAAATGAATTTCCAGAACATGAGAGAGGTTTTTATTCAAAACATCCTTTTCTACAATTTTTCTCTTAGTTTTCCAAAAAAGAGTTATGGCTAGAGAGATATATCTCCATCTTTGAGCCCTATTTTTGCAGAAACCACAGAAATTTTGACAAGCAACTATTTGTGCAACACCTTGGCTCTGTGCTTTCTCCATAGACATCCAAATGCCAAAGAAGTTATACGCCTCGATAGATAATCATCCCTACTTATCCATTATCCAATTTTGCAAGTTCTTTGGTGGACATATTAGGAGAAAATTCTCAAAAACAGGTCAAAAAATCACTTTCTGCCACTATTTTGAAGCAGGCACTTTGGTTTTGGCGTGACCTTGGGAAAATCTATTTTTCTCCTAGCTACAACGTCCAAATTACTTTCTTGAGTAAGAAAAGGACAAATAGACACTCACATATTTCCAATGAGCTATAAATTTCTAAATTTGGAACACAGTAAGGCCTCCACAATCCTCCTGTAGGATGACACTGCACAAATGCCTGAGTTCACTGCACAAATGCCTGAATGCACTACACAAATGCCTGTAACAGTATTTCTTAGCATGTCTTTCCAAGATCCTTATTTTGATGATGCAATTTTAGTAGTTTTAAGTCTAGATGATGTAATCATGAATAAATTAGCATGATAGGTTGTTTTTATGTTTAATTAGGCCTCATAAATGTAGAAAAACTCAAATCAAAGTCTAAGAGAAGAGTTTGTTTTTTACCTTCTCACTCTCACTTGTTGGTTGAGCTATTCTTGGAAATTGTTCCATCACTCATGGATTCGACCCCTGAAGGTGGGGAAACTGTTTATGTTAGTCTATATGTATCATTTTCTAATTCATAGAGAAGGGTTGGACTTCAGAGGAGATAATTTGTATCTAATGCTTTCACTCAGCTAATCAAAGGAGCAGTTACAACTATTTTTCAAGAATTCATGTGCATTGGGTTTTTGGTGTTGTTTTATTTATATGTAACTTTCTTATGAATGAAGCCATATTTCTTAACATGTTTTTCTTTCCTCAGTGATTTTCCTTACAGTTATGTAAGAAAAATTCTTTATATTTAAAGCTATGTTTATGTGGAAAATCATTTCTATGTATTCCTTCTTCTAGATTAATGAATTCATGGCACACATACTTATTATGACCTTGTAAGATTCTCAGAACCTACACTACATTGACCAAAATCTCATATCCATCACAAGACATTGCTATATTGCTCCTCCTTATGCCTTCCTGTTATGTGGAATTTTGCATCTACGGATAATCACAACTTCCCTAGGGGGCTAGCTACACCTAGAACAATAGATTTAAAGAGTTCACTAGTATAAAATGCTGAAATTAGTGGCTAGGTAACTAAAAATGTTAGTCAGCACAACTTTTCCAAGTGAAATACTACCAAAAATTAGCAATATTAAGACACCCAAATAAAAACGACTAACATAAATGACTATTTTAGTCACTAGTTAAAATATATGACTAGCTAATAAGTAATACTACTAAAAATGACTAACATAAATGACTAATTTAGTGTAGGAAAAAAAATATGACTACTTAACAAAAACTACAATAACATGAATTAGTCGTTAATGTTAGTCATTTTAATTGCGTCACTTGAACAATCTAAACTTACAAGTCATAGGGGATTCAATGGTTTTTTTAGATTGGGTGAAAGGTTATACTTCCTTGTATAGTTATTTATTGGATCAAAGGATTATTAAAATTATGGAGCTTATTAGAATCTTTAGGGTCATATCATTTGATCACATTCACATGGAATCAAATTCAAAGGTTGAAAAATTATCGAAAAGGGGAGAGGGCCAACATATCCTTTTGCAACACGACATGACCACCTATATATGTTGCAAAAGCCTTTCCAACGTATTTAGTTGGTTGCACATATATTTCACATTTCTTCTTTGTCTTGCAAAGTGGTAGTGCTAAGAAGAGGGTATGAACTTTGATCAAATAATGTTCACATAGTACCACTACCAAATTTCCTTCATGCAACTTGTATGATGATAAATGGATGAAATTTAAATGCTACAAACGTGTAAGTAGTCCACATTCAACTTTGTTGTCTTCATTTTCCTCAGTAACAACGACAATTTTGAATATTTCCCTTATTTATCATCGTAAACACATAACTCTTTGTTGTCCCAAATATAGTTAATATTGTTGGTGTATGATCTCTTAATTGTGGAATGGTCTCTTGGTGATGATAATGAACTCTCAATCTCCAATGCTCATGAATACGATGAATGAATGATCTAATGCCTTGTATAAACAATTTATGATTCATTTTCTATTTTTATTGTGCCATTGTATATATTCTTCACTAGCATCTCATGCTATATGTTTAGTTGAGCAAGATTTATCTTTCATTTTTCAAGTATAATTTGGCTGCATGAATAAGCATAGTTGTGTAACTAAAATCATTCAAAATTTGTTAATAATTCATGGTTTGTTTGACAATTCGCAAACGTATCCCTGACATTTTACTTTGAGAGTGAGTAGTGTCAAATGACTAGTCTTCGTTAAGGAACTTCCTTTCATTACTCAATGACCTAGCTTAGCTCCATATTTAAGGATTACCCCCTAGATAAGGATATCCTTATTGTAGTCTAAAGAGTGAGAGAAGGCCACCAAGGTGACATTGGGTGGCTTGCTTAATTGGTGGGATCAATACTTTTTTTTTCTATGAGAGTGTTTGAGTGGAGATACAATTTAGAAAATGCTTCCAAAAAAATTAGTTTCCTTTATTTCCATCACCTAAAATACTTCCAATAAAATCATGTGATTTTAATAAAATCTAATTTTGATAAACAATTAATTCAATAAAATTAAAAAAATAAGATTATTATTATTATTGTTATTTTTTATATATGAGAGAATATACAACTATAGCATGTTTGTACTTAAGGATCGATTCTATCCACTACCACAATCACCTCCAAGTGTACCCACATTACCTCACATGTGGTACAATGAGCTAATTGAAGTTTAAACCAATAACATCATAAGAAATGCCTTAACAACCCATTCTATCATAAACTAATCTACACCATGGAGCAAATTAAAAGTAAATTTTAATATTAAAAAATATAGCCAATTTATTTGATTAGAAAATCAATTTTAACATCTAGTTTGAGGAAACTCCGTAAAATAAAATTTAATGTGAAAAACGTTAAGCAAAATAAAGTTGGGGTAAATTATAAAAATAAAAATAAGTAAAGTGAAATATAAAATTTTGAGAAGTGAAATTGTAGATGTTCCAAGGTGGAAAACTCGTGGCGGCTCTGTAAACTGATCTAGGGTTAGCGTTAGTGTTTTGAAGTTGGATACCATGGCGGGACACGCAGGGGGGAGTGTTGCTCCCTCCTATAGTCAAATAGTGATGGACAGAAGCAAGGATGTTGGAAAGAAGTGTTTTAAGAAACCTTTGGAGATGGAAATAGAAGCAATCAATATGGAAAAACTGGGAAAAAATAGATCCCTCGAACAGGAAGGGGATAAGTAGGAAGCTAGTAAGGAAAAGAGGACAGGGGGTAGCAGTTAGAAAACTACTTCTATGAGTAGAACTAGGGCCTGCGAACCCAAGTTGAACACCATTCCTCGGGTCATTTTAAGTGACCCAGTGCTACAAGCGCACAGAGATCACATGGTGGAATATGCGGTTATATGAAAATTCATGGGGATATCGCCGACGGAGAGGGTGTTGCATGTATGGATAAGGAGCCATTGGAAACCAAAGGGGGAAATAAACCTTCATTTGAGATCTAAGGGCTTCTTCATGGTGGTGTTCACAAACCTAGAGGATAAAGACAGAGTATTCGAAGGAGGACCATATTTCTACGCGGCTGCAGGCCTCTATATGTGGCCATCGATGATGAACTTTGTCCCTGAACGTGAAACATTCACATCACTACCAATATGGATTAGAATATACTCCCTTCCTCTGGATTAGTGGCTTCTGGAATCTCTGAAAACAATAGGCAACAAGTTGGGGCATTTTCTAAAGATCTCAGATGCGACTCTAAAAGGTAAATATGCCTCCTTCACTCGAATATGTGTGGAAATGGACTTATCTGGGGCACTTCTGGAAGCAATAATTTTAGATGTATATGATGAAGAATGGGTGCAGATAGTGGACTATGAACATATCCCATTTAGGTGCCACAAATTCCATGAACACGGGCATCTATACAGAGACTGCCCAACAAACAATTTGGAGAGAAACGTAAAAACCACCCCAGAGAAAAATCTCGAGCGCTTCACCAAGGTTGGTGGCAAAGGGAAAGGCGGGAAAGGGCCTCAAAAGAAGATTACTAAGGAAATAAGACCGACCCACAATGGTTTCAAGATCCTAGTAGATGAAGATGGAAACAAAGAAACCAATCTGGAATCAGAGAACATTATCATTGAGAAGGAAAAGGATGCCAGCATGGAAGATATCATAGAAATAAACCAGCAAAAGGATGATCTACAAAGTAATATGGAGATAAGTAGGGACCATGAGATGACTCCAAGTGAGGCTAGAACGAAGGACCATAAACTGCAGGAGATTCTAGAAAGGGAGAATTTAGATCTAGAAAAGTTTATGGAACAAGGAATGACCAAAGAAGTGGACTCCCTACCACAAGAGGAATTTGATAGGGTTCAAAAACTCTTCCTATGGAGACCACAATTGAAGGGCTCTGGAGTCAAAAGAAATCATGAAAGCCAGGAAAATAGAGGGGTCAAAATGATGGAGAAGACACAGATACAATCTCCTAAGAACCCGGGTAGGAAAAGAGGAAGAAAAAGACATAATGAGCTGCTGAAAAAATGTGGAAAACTCATGATTAACTTAGGTAATATGAGAGAAATCACCAGTTATTCTTTTACAAACCTTTCTTAATCAAGCTTATAACTTGGAATATTAGAGGCATAGGAAATAGAAGGAAACAAAGAAATCTTAGTAATCGAATAAAAGAAGAAAAACCTGTCACACAGAATGAGTCAATCTTGCGGACAAGATCGACCTCCCTAGAATCTTATGATATCTAGTGACAAGCAAGCCAATCAAAAACTATCTTTCTCTAAATATGAAATTATAAACAAAGGCAAACAAGTGTTTTGGGCCTACCTTGGGTCCAATGCAAGTTTGTGGAAGCCTCGCTCCTTTGATCCAAATGAGCTCCCTTGTTGCGAATCTGCAAACACAAACAGGAAAACAAATTAAATAGCACCTGAAAAGCCAATATCATAAAGCATACTTAACATGATGATCAAGGAATTCATGAAACAAATGACATAAGACACTTTGTTGAGAAAAATGAATCTGATTGTATTAATTCAAATGAAGAATAACTTTACAACCTGTGCCTTGATGCTGTACAAGCTCCTCCCAGGGTCCAACAAGAAGTCTCCTCTACTTTGACAAGTTTCACTCTCTTCCCAATGAAGCCAAAAAGGTAAGTGATCTCTCCTCTCAAGCTTAACTAGGAAGTCTCAATTTCACCAACATTTACCCTCAAAATGTTCAGCTTCTAACCTCCCTAGCAACCAGCCCAATGCCTTAATTTATAGTGCAATGGAGGGAAGTTACTAGGTCCTCCTTCAAAGGGATAAAGACCTCCTTCAAAAGGATAGCTCCTCTCATCAAGGGATTAGATCCTTCTCTTTTGGGATGCATGAACCACCTCAGAGCGAACAATCCACGTCAAAATTCCTTCTAGGATCATCTAGAATTAACCCAAAGTGAGTTTTTTATAATAAACTTGCGCCTTTTTGACTTTCACAGGGGTCCGCACCCACGCCTTTAGGGACAGAGCGGGAAGGTCCGCAGGTAACATGAACAAAGGGTGTGGGACCGCAGGTAACAATGAGAGAAAGTGCGGAACCAGAGCTTTATTGATTTTCAATGTATTTCTCTCATTTTCAAAGCCTGACTTGAAGAGCTGAGGTCTGAGACTTGCTTAGGAGGACAGTATAGGTGTTGATAGACCCATACTGACTGCAGATAGTCATGGTGACGATATTTTTGTGTAACAGATTTCCCCCTAAAGTGTGAAGTCTGTAGTAGATGAGGATTTCATTTATCATATAGGAAGAGTGAAGTACTTTATCATTTTGAGGATCATCTTGAGGAGAGCCCGGTTGGAACCTATAAAAACATTCAATGCAAAATATATATATGAGATCATATCATCGCTGAGGTAGGCATTCCCATACTTAGATCAAAACTAACTAGAAAACTATCTACTGCTCTGATATAGGAATGATCTTGTAGTACATCATAAGTATAGACACATGTAGACACAGTATGGATGCAGCCATCTGTTTTTGAATAGTCCACATCATAATGAATATAAAATTCCTTGCAGCCTGGATGGTGGAAACTAGATCCAGGGTCTTCATTTCTACTTCCCGAAATAGTACGATTCTATCCATGCGAATGAATGTGTTGAAGTCAAACATGGTAGAAACCACTTGATTACCAGTCAATGATGTAAATTGTTAACAAGTGTGAGAGAAACCACCATTAATGTCAATGGCTCTCAAAGTACCCAGTACAATCCATGAGATGTGAATAGATGTGTTGATGTCGAACATATCACGAAATCCTTTGATTGAAGGTCAATGATGCAACATGTCGTCGAAGGCGAGAAACCTGCCATTGAGGCATGCAGATCCCAAGGTACTGACGATTTCTAGATCATCTTTCTAGATAATGAGCTGAAGTCGATAGAAAGCGATCCATCACAGGCAAGCCCACAACACAAAATCATAGATCAAGTTGAAGAAATTTAGTTGCAAGGACTGACTCAGGGATGGTCAAGATGGATGACAGATATTTTGCATATGAATGGCTTATACGCACAGACCTCTTGAACACATAACAACACGACAGATGGTTTGGTGACAATTGACCCAAAGTTAATACCTAGAAACCAGCAGAAGACTTTCAATGTGGTTTGATCAACTGTTAGGCAAAGGATTTCCCAACCCAGGTGAATAAAAGTGTCGTGTTCAAGAGTGGTTACAAAGTATGACAAACAGGCTCATTTTTCTCATTTTTCCCCCACCATTTCTAGCAAGTACCTCTTTATTTTTTAACAAGCTTGAGGAGGATGACATTTCCTTGATTATAAGCTCATCCTTCGGATGAGTCCAACTTAGTTTAAATTCAAACCCTAAGAAGGAGTGGTTCGTTCCTGTTTGTAATTGAACAGGTCCTTTACTGTGGAATTTTAACGAGTCTAGTATAGGAAAAACTCGGCGTTTTTCAATTTTAGAGAGTCTGAAAAAACTAAAGAAGACTCCAGGGTTGACCTTTTTCGTAAATTTGTGTCTCCCAAGCCTGAAAAAGTATAAAATAATACTTGAGAGAACCACTTGACCTTTACGACCAATGAGTACTTTTCGTAATTAGTGCCCCTGATCCAAAAAAGTAAAAAAGCGATCAATGACACGTCGTTTCATAACCAATATCGAATCTGAAATGACAAAGATCCGGCAATCTTTTCATGTTTTTACGGTCAGAAAAAGAGCTGTAAGTGGACCGTATTTTTAGTTCCATTTTAACGAGTTTAAAAAGAAAAAACTCGGTGACCTTTTCATGTTTTAGGAGCCAGAAAAGAGCTTAAAGGTGACTCTAAATGTTTTTTCGTTGAAAATGATAGATTTCGCCTGAATAATCCGTTATCCTGAACAAAAATGCAAACATTACTCATACCTATTTGAAATGGATAAAAATGCTGCCAAAATTACCTTTCTAAAGTGAAACATAAACAAATTTGCAATTCATTTACTCAAAAAACTTATAAAAAGGGCTTTCGTCAATTCATTTTTACCGTTTGTGATTTGGGTGAGAAAATAGTGCTTTTGTTCAGAAACTTTCCCATGAAGATCGCGGAAAATCCAACCGTCGGAATCGAACACCGCCTTCTCCAGGTAATCCACATCATCGTACTCTTCAATTTTAACCGTTTCATTTTTTGTTTTAGGGTTTTATTTCATTTTTTGGAGGGTTTTCTAGGCTAAAAACCCGCGCGTGGGGACCCGCAGGCGTAACACTGGTAGCCCGTGGACCCCGACTTTTCCTCAATGGGGAAAAAGTCAGGGGTCCGCACCTTCTATGAAGGAAAGGTGTGGACCCACGCACTGTCTATAAGGCAGAGAGTGCGTACCCCACGGCAAGGGTTTTTGACCCAAAATTTCTCAAAATTGACCCAAACAATTTAATTTCTTGCGTTCTAATTTGCCTTTCGGTTGGATGTAGAGTGTACATCATGCTAGATTGGCGTGAACAGGAGCATGAGGATGTGGATCTTTCCGCATTGAATAACCAACCTTTGATTGATGTGTTGAAGGCATGCGGCTTGTACAAATTCTGGGCCATACCTGGCATGAGGGCTCAGGTGGATTTCTTACAGTGGCTGGTAGACAGGTGGAGCATGCAGGACCAGTGCTTCTTCATTGGTGGCCACCAGCTCGAGATTGAGCTCGCAGATGTATACTTTTTGACTGGTTTTCCTAAGAGAGGCGAAGACTTGACTCTATCCGGGAATAGGCAAGGTGGTCAGGCTGTCGATAGTCTCCGGCTAGAGTTCTGCAACAGCCAAGCTAGAGACAAAGGGATAGACATAAAAACCATATCCTGTCCTGAACTCATGGTGATTGTGTTTACTGTCACTAGACTTTGCGGGAGTGCCGCATTACATATTGCCACTGGATCCCAGATGCGTATGGCAGTTGACTGCTTTCGAGGCACCATCTTCAACTGGTGCGATGCTATGTTGGCCAATGTGAAAGGCCAAATGACCAGAGCCAAGAGCGGACAACTAAAGACCTTTGGTTATGGGGCTTTGGTTGTGAGCTTTGGTTTGGAGAGGGTACCAATGTTGATTCCACAGGACCTTACTGTTGGAGCTGGGCTTCCTCGAGAGCCCAAACTGATGCGATGGGTTGCAGTTATGGCTCGTCATCTGGACGAGGGGACAGAGGTTGTTCGATTCAGACCTGAGTATTTCCAATGGTTGGAAAACCAAGTTTTTTCTATTCAGGATTTCCCTTATGCTGGGGTAGATTTTCGTGGTGACCCAGACATGGCTCTTCCACCAGAAGAGCAGTGGGATGGCTCAGGTAAAATCATTTTCAACATTTTTCCTATTTTAATTTTAATTTTTATTTTTTATATCGTCCCAAAACTGATAGTAAAAGTTTCAAATGAAGATGTGGGTCCACAGCGACCAGTCGCTCTCCGGCCTTACAAGAGGAAACAACCGGCTGCAGTCGCGCCAGCCCCGTAGGACGAATCAGTAGAGACCTTGGTCGAGTTGGAGAGCCATCTAGAGTGATTGACAGGAGACATTCCCAAGACCAGCATAAATGACATTCCTCATCGACTTCGGTGCTATGTGATTGGGGTCCCAGGACCTTTTAGGAGGTTCCTTTGCAAAGTGGCCCGTGCAGTGGTTCCTTATCGAGATCATCACCAGTGATAGGATGATCGCCTATTGTAGGCACATATGACATTTTTGCCTTTTGTACTTATCATTTTTGCCGATCATAAGGTGTTTTTCAACCTATGATCGAGGACGATGTATTTTTGACACACTCCTATATATATATCACTATTAACGGCTTATCTTGTTAAACATGTGTTATGAAATGTTTTTAAATTTACATGTATGATTATTGCAAATGTCTACTTAACATTCGAGAAGCAATTGCATCTGCTAATGTATTTAAAGATCTTGGAATATGATGATATTCAATATAATCAAACTCACGTTCCAAGAGACGCACTCTCAAAAATAATCTCAATAACACTGGATTTCTAATGGCATATACTCTATTAAGCTGTGATACAACGAGTTCAGAATCTAACCTCACTATCAAACTCCGAATCCCAAATGAAATAGATTCAGATAATAACTCAATCACTGCACTATACTCGGCAATGTTGTTTGTTGTTTGACCGAGGCTTACCCCATGCATAGACACCAACTCGTCAGAGGGTGAATAAATAACCCAAGCTGCAGAAGAAATGTTCTGTGTATTACGACAAGCACCATCAGCAAATCCAATGTATGTTTGGAGAGGCATCGACATCTGCAATATCAAACTAAAACCAAGATAAGCAGGGATGATGACGAAAAAACACTCTCTAAGCTAAGCACACTTCTTAAACTAAAACACACAAGCTAGAAAGAAAAACTAACCTAACTACAAATCTCCACACCCAAAATTTTACGTATAATACCTCTTTAAGTAAAGACCATTTCTGGGTTTACCTAAAGAGTCCCCGTCAAAGTTTACCAATTTATAGGCCCCTTTTGCTAGCTTTCGCTTGACAACATAGGGCCATGCCACATAGGAACGAATTTTCCAGCGCCTAATTTATCATTAGCTTGATCGTACAATAACACTAGGTCTCCTTCCAAAAAATTTCGAGGGGTCACATTTCGATCATACTGAGCTTTCATACGTTTCGCATGAGATTCGATCGCTAATGAAGCTTCACGCCGATTCTCATCTAATTGAGCCAAGTATAAAAAATGTCTTTCCTCTTCGGAAGTAGCTGGAAGTAACTCGATGGCCATTTGCAGTGACGGGATTTCGCATTCAATGGGTAACACAACTTCCAGACCATAAACTAGTTGGAAAGGAGTGAACCCTGTTGATGTTTTCACTGAGGTTCGGTACGCCCAAAGCGCTGAAAATAGCATGTTGTGCCAATTCGACCGATGAATCCCAATGATTCGTCGGATCATGACAACTAGAACTTTGTTGATGGACTCAACCAGACCGTTAGCTTGTGGATAATAAGGAGTTGAGCTATCGTGACGCAAGCCAAGCTGGCCTGTAAATTATGTCATCATAACGTTTCGAAAATGGCACCCATGATCAGTGATAATCGCTTGTGGAACACCAAACCTAGCAATTATATGATTGAACACAAAAATTGTTGTTGTTTTGCCATCTGCCTCGAATGTAGGCATCGCCTCGGCCCACTTCGTAAAATAATCTACCACAAGGATAATGTACGCATGCCCCCCGGCTGAGTGAGGGTTACATGTAATAAAATCGATACCCCATTTTGCGAATGGACCGACAGCAATTATAGGGTGGAGAGGAGCAGGTGGAGCACGCATCTTTCGATCAAACACTTGACAGTTGTGGCATTTTTGGACCGCATTAATACAAACTTTAAACAAGGACAGCCAGAAGTAGCCAGCGCGCAATATCTTTTGGGTTGTGGCATACCCAGACATATGACCGCGACACACTCCAGAGTGACAGTCATTTAGAACCCTTTCATCTTCCTCGTGAGTTAAGCAACGTTGAAAAACAGAGTTCGCCCCACGGCGATAAAGAGTATCTCCAATAATTCTGAATTGTTGGGACTAGAATCGTATTTTTCGACGTTCTGACCTTGAAATTTCTAGCCAAAAGGATTGGGTCTGGAGATAGACAATGATATCTCCATACCACGGATCTAAAGTGCTGATTAGAAACAAGGATTCGTCCGCAATGGGCCCCTCCGCCACAATTTCTGTGTCAGCACGCGAGAAGTCACACATTAACTCCGCAAAAACTAAAGATTTCTTCGACTTAGACTTTTCAAATTCCAAATCGAACTCCTGCAGGATGACGATCCATTTGGAGTACTTGCCCCCTAGCAATTGCTTGGTCAAAATGTAGATCATAGGGTTGAAATCAGAAATCACTGTAGTTTTATGAAGTAAAATGTAGTGACGAAAACGTTGGACAGCTTGCACAGCTGCCAATGCCAATTTCTCCACATGTGAGTATTTTAGCTCAGTTGGATTTAAAGTTCGAATAAGGTAATATATCACATGTTCACTTCCGAATTCATCTTCCTGAACTAGCACCATTCCAATGGTGGAATGCGAAGCCGTGAGATATAAGAAGTAGTCCTGGTTGTAGTTGGGAGGATGCAACAATGGTGCATGGGTCAACGCCTGTTTTAGTGCATCAAAAGATTTCTCAGCTATCTCATCCCAAAAGAATGGAGTATTCTGTTTCAACAACTGGGTAAAACCCTTAGTGACCTTGGCGTAGTTAGGAATGAATTGACGTAAAAAGTTTGCTTTCCCTTGCAAACTTTGGAGTTGGCGAAGACTCGAAGGAGGAGGCAATTTGATGATAGCTTCAACCTTCGAGGGATCGACGTGAATGCCTACTTTCGAAACAACAAACCCTAGTAACTGACCCGTTTCTATACAGAAGACACACTTGTGTGGATTCAATCGAATCTGATAATGCCTACACCTCATGAAGATTGCTCATAAATGGATGAGATGATCAGCTCGATGTAATGAATGAGCAGGAAAATCATCGAGATAGGGTTGCACAATGTGCTTGATGTCATGAAACACATAAGACATGGCCCTTTGAAAAGTTTCACCAGTGTTCTTAAGCCCAAAAGGTAATTTGCAATAAGCAATGTCCCCCATGGACAAATGAAAGTTGTTTTTGGTTGATCGACAGGTAGAATATTGATTTGATTGTATCCGGAAAAATCATCCATGAAGGAAAATATTTCGCTACCGGCACTGTTAGCCTCCTGCTGCAGCAGGTTAATCATCTTTCATGATCGAGATTTTTACATGCTAAATATGTCGTTATATGCATGCTGCAATGCTCCATATTTGCTACAGATGGCCAAAGAACTGTCTATGAAAGTGTGCTAGTCTCAATGCCACTGCTGTGTTCCAATTTTGATAAAGCAATTCATTTTGGGTTTGAGGCAGTTTTTCAGTTGGAGGACTTCAAGCGAGGCATGTTTAACTCCCCCCTTCTTCCTTTTTCCCCAATTCACTCACTAACTTCCCCTAAAGAGGTCAAGATCTGCTTGAGCCTCTCAATTTCATCATTTCCATGACATTTGCCTTGGTGAGGATCTGCTTCACCCAAGGATTACTCACTTATCATCTGTGAGTCTTCTGTTCCGCTAAACAGCCTAAGGTCTCATACCTTAGCGCCTTCTTTTCGTCTCCATATTAACTATTAACTTTATTATATAACTCCCTATCAGTTTTCCCCTTCCCCTACTAAAAATCATGTATATAAATTCCCTTATGTAAATACTCCCTCCTGGGAATTACAACCATAATTCTACTAAGTCCGGGAAATCACAGTCCATCTAGGACTGTTTTTAGCCCATCCGTGTCCTGGAGTTACTCTGACATCTGGTCAGAATAACAGCCGTTCCCCCTAGATCCTAACCCTGGAAAACCCATGGTGTCACCTTTTTCCCAGTGTTTATCATGTAAATATCTACCCCCGACACAAAAACACCACAAAACCCACTTTCCGCGCCCTATCCCAAGTTTTTATCCATTAAATATCTACCCCCGCCGCATATAACCCCCATAACCCACTCAAACCTAAGTCTAAACCCACCGCGCGCATTATCAAATTCAGAATATTCCTATGAATATTCCCCGCACTAACCCGCCGTCGCCTCGCGTCTGCCACTAACCGTTAGATCCCCCGCCCCGCAGATCAACAGCCGACGGGCCGCCCCATCCCCGAAACGCCCGAGCTTTAGCGTCTGGGAGATGGGCGGTATTACCGTCGTACTCTCACCACGCGTCGAGCTCTGAACTGTGGCGGAGCCCCTCCCCCCAAAACCGCCCATCCATATAAGCGGTGTGCCACAAAACCGCTTACCGCCTCTGCCTGATGACGTCAACTGCCCACGTCACCCCCTGCACAGTCACCGCTTGCGTCACCCCCCCTTTGCTCAGTCACATGTCGAGTCACCTGCCTGCGTGGCCTCCTGCCACATCACTACCAAGTGTCCCTGCCACCGTACCTGCAACATCACCAGCCGTACATGATGACATCATGCTGATGTCATCATCACTTTTTGGGCGCAAAGGCGCGAAAATCGCACTTTGGAGCCCCGGAATCGATTTCTGAGGCAGTTTTTGATGAGCGATCTGCGCGCAGATCGCTCATCGCAGGATTTTTTAGGCCGAAATGGAGAATCTTTAGGGAATCTTCAGGGAATATTCTCATCATGCTCCCCCAGGAAGCCCGAAAGGCACAAAAATGACCCGTTTCCTTCGCAGAGCATACCAGAAGGAGCAGAAAAGAGCTTTGAAGGAAACCAGGAGCCGAACAGCGGCAATTAATTAGTGATTAGACCCGTAGCACATCACAGCAGCAACCCAGATTTTGCCAAAGAGTATCAGAGAAGGAAAAAACGCCAAAGAGTATCAGCTGAAGATATTTTTAGTGGCTCGAAGCAACTAAGAATTAATGAGCCCCCCAGAAAGTCAAATCAAGCGGCTAAAGCGCATTCCTGCACTCACATCACAGTTAAAGTTTTAAATGCAGGAAGACAGCAAGGAGGAGAAACCCATACACATTCATGTCAGAAAACACTACAGCAAGCCACCAAGGACTACACATTTATTCATTTTTGATACGACGGCCCTCAACGTCGCCTGAGATATTTTTCAGCATTTAATTCCAGATAGAATTAGGTCAAATTTATTATTTTTATGACCTGATTAGGTCAAGATGTAATAAAGGAACTCTGTAGAGAGTTTTTCCCTATATATACCACCCTCTGTATAGTTTTAAGGGTTGGTCAATTGAGAATTTTCAGTAGAGACTCGAACTGTATACCTGATTTTTTCTATAATCAAAGACTACCGAAAGCTTTGAGAGAGAACTTTCTGGTGTGAATGAGTATTTTGAAGATATGAAGATGGAATTCCTGTGCTGCAGCCTGAAACAATAAGTGTATCTTACCTCTATTGTATTGTTTTCACTATCTAAATAGCAGAAAGAAAGAATAGCCTAGAATTAGTTTAAATACTCTCTATGCTCAGTTTCTATTGTTTCTTCATGTTTTCCTCTGAATGAATTGGTTATGAGCATGAATTCCTCCTAGCTTATGTTCACCCCAGTTCACTTGTGTCTGCCAATTATCTAGGGATTCTTCATTGCCCCTAGGTAGTGCTCTGTTACCTCTTTTGTCTAAGTGGATTGAGAGATTCTTAACTGCCTCTCATCGCTTACCATTTCTTTCCATCATTTAGACCTGAAACATTGCTTCCTGTGCAGCTATCTGGCTCCATTTCCCCTCTGTTGTGACCGAGAAAACGCACCAGAAGTTCTTCCCCTCGACTTCACGCCCAATGGTTTGAAACTCTCAAACTATGTTTTGCCTCTCAACCTGAAAACATCAATTTTCCCACCACAAACAAAACCCTCCGCACTTAAGACCTAGCCTAAAATCCTTTTCAAACAAAGCTAAATCTAAAAGAGAGAGCCCTCTCTGACTGCAGGTTGGCTAGAACCTACAGTCCAAAGTTGGTCTGTGGTTACCTCGGCCGTATCCCTTTGGGAGTCAAAAGGGACAACCTGAGTGATAACAGGCACAATCATCAATTATTTGATCGATATAGGGAGTAGGGTAATTGTCCTTTGGACAGGCTCGATTAATTTCCCTATAATCGATACATATTCTTATTGTCCCTTGCTTTTTATTCATAGGAACAATATTCGATACCCAATCCGTTAACGGGATCGGATAAATGAACCCTGCTTTCAGTAATTTTTCAACTTCTGCTTTAATGGCAACAACTTTTCTCGGGTGAATCTGACGCAAATGTTTCCGGACGGGTTTAGCGTACGAGTAAGTTTTGATCTCATGAACAACAATTGCGGGGTCGATTCCTGGCATTTCCTCATATGACCATGCAAACACGTCGTGGAATTCTTGGAATAGGGCCTTATATATTTGAATTTCATCTTCTGTACACGAGGCACCTATATGACTGTTCTCAACAATTCTGGGCTTAACCGAAATGTCAATAGGAATAGTTCGAGAAATGTTTCCCAAATTTAACTCTGAATCAGGATTTTTCATTGGATTCTGAGATTACTTGACATATTCAGTCGTAAAAATTGATGAAAAGTCATTTTCAAAACGATCACTCTCGGGTAAAAACAAAGATCTATGATGCAGATCTTCCCATGGTAAATCATCGACACATAGGATTTCACGAATTTGTTCATCAGTTTGAACAAGTTCAGAAAACGTTGTTGAATCCGAGTTTGATGAGAAAAGTGATTCCTCATGGACCACATTCATTAAGTCAATTTCGGTTGAATTTGAGTCATCAAACGATTGCACAGCCTGATACGCAATTTCATATGGACTCAAATGCATAGCATCACCATATGAGTCTATCTCAGATTCAGATGGTATGATCCAAGGATCATCATAAACAATGGTGTCTGACGTAATCATATGAATCGTTGCAATCGAAGACGATGCGTTGATAGGAGGAAAAGGAAAAGTTCCCAGTAAACCAACATCTTTAACTAGTCCTACTCCAACATCCTTATACGGGATCGTCGTTTTACTGACATGCTGAATGCTTTCAGCAGGGGCTGGATCGGACGAAAAGTAAGTCAGCTGATCTATTGTTACGATATTTCCATTATGTGGGAATTTTATAAGCTGAAAGACCGATGAGATGACAGCTGTCATAGCATAAGACCAACTACGACCCAAGAGAAGGTTGTAATATAGAGGGGCATCAACCACCTCCACATCTAGATTAACAGTTTTTCCTTCAACCCCTATAGGTAGATCCTGCAAAATGCCAAAGGAATGAAACCCACGACCATCAAAGGCCTTTAGAATCATCGAGGATTGATTTATCGAAGGAGAACCAAGCGATCTCCAACACTGTATCGACATAATACACGTTGAGGCTCCCTCATCAATAACAGTCCTATGAACAGGTCTGTGTTTTACTATCACTGGGATCTGGAAAGCCATTTTAGGTAAGCGCGGTGTACTATTTTCTAGATCGAAAATTATGAGGTTCGAGTCCTGAACGTCGACAGCTCCTATAGCCGACAAAAGTAATTTACGCTGTGCTGGACATGATTTCAACACTTCCAAAGCCGACATTGCTGAAGGTGAAACAGCTAAATCTTCAACAATGTTATAGTTTTGAGCCGCTCTCGCATGTGGATTGAAAGCAGACTTTCGAAGTATACCCTTAGCGGGTGGTTTGATTACTAAGTCTGGATTAGGTTTCTTGATCTGTAGTGGATCGGAACCGGGAGCTGAGGTTGATGGGTTCGAATGAGAAGATTCTGCTTCTTTCCCATCGACAGGACTTTTACTGCCATAATCATGCGATCAAGTCGCAATCCTGACATGGGACATTGTTATAGACATTTTTGTGCCTCGCAGCATGGAGCATGAAATGTCAATAATTACAGGGATCCTCAGTCCCTAAACATGTTGTTCTTACCCCTAGAAGAACAAGGTCATCAAACCACAGCACTTCCCATCAGTTCTCCACCTGAAAACACTCAGAAACAGGCTATTTTTGGATCATGTCAGCTGTTCCACTGAGCATCTGTGCTGGAATGCAACTGCTCCTCCTTGTACCTGCGCTGAAAGTCAAATCTAATGAAGGCTACCTACGCTGGGCGAGATTGGCCAAGTGGCACAGTCATTCTGCAAGGTGTCAATTGCCCAGGAAGCTTCCAAACTGACACTTGGTTCAAGAGATTCGCCCTGTGATGAGTAAGAGGTACTTGATCTCCATGTGTAGGCAAGGATCTCCAAGTGGACTCAAGAACTGAAGATTAACTGAAGAGGGAGAGGACACAAGGCAGCTTTATGTCAGTCTCAAGCTGACTCATCCTCTCTTCTTCTATCCTATATATAGAGCTCTTCTATGAGGTCTAAGGAGGCTGGAATTTTGTGCAAAGCAAGGAAGTGTTGTTGGTTTACAGTTAGAGCTATTGGGTGATTGCTTTTATAGAGGTGAAGAGGAGACTTCTTGTTGCTGGGGAGGTGCTGCTGGATTGGAGCCATTGATGGTTGTAACCTTCTCAGAACCCTTTTACTTCTATCAATAAAGCTTTGAATGTTCTCCTATATACTTGTATTGTATTGATATATTGTATTTACTTGTATATCTGATTCACTCTAATCCATGCATCAGTTATGAGTACATGTTTCTTGTAGTTTCCCTCTCTTGTTTGTGCAGGATCTGTGTGTAGCTAGGCCGGCAAAGGGAGCAAGGAGCTGGGAACAAGAGACAAAGAGAGAGGACAGGATCGACAAAAGCGAAAGACACCGGTTGGTCAATCTTTTCTTCCTTCTCTGTACTTTCATAAAGGAAAATAATCAAAGCTTTACTTTCAGTTGTTGCTAAGGACTGTCACCCTTAGAGTAGGGATAGGGTCATCCGAGTCGGATAATTTTCCCCACAACAAACTGGCGACTCCACTGGGGAGCCTAGTATCTTGTTGGTGTTTGTAGTATCTTTTCTATTCATTTCCTGAACCAAAGAGTACCAAATCGAAAAGCTTTTGACTATATCAAAAGCGAAGTAGAGGGGCTGCTACTCTTGCTCATTTACTGAGCAGATTCATGATTTGAAGAGCTGATCTACAAAACACTCGTGTACTCTTTGTGATAGCTTTTCATCCTCTTGATCATCCCTTAGCCTGTACTTGACCTATAGCTTTTTATTTCAGCAAAAACAATGCATTTTTGAGCTTTTTATGACCCGGAAATCCTTGTAAACGCAACTCTCGTGTCTCAGTGCAGGCTGTCCACAGGCAGTCTGCATTTTAGCGCAGGTACTCCCTTCAGGAACTGCGCTGAGAGTCAACTTGACAAACCAGAGCCTGCGCTGATCCAGTTAGGCTATGTCTTCTTGAGGTTTCCCACTGTGTCTTAGCCCTGTTTTCACTGATTTTTTGCTGCTGATTGCTTGTCATTGTACTTGCTGTAAACCAAATTTCCTTGACATTATTCCGCCTCAGTTGTGTGATGAAACTGTGAGTGTTCTTTCAGTATTTCTTGCTTCAGTTACAGTTTCCCATTGTGAAAAGCGAACCAGTATAGCTGTGGCCTCTTAGATCCTGAACTGTAAAAGTGTCTTTGTGATCTTAAGAGCTAGTTTTATTACTGTTCATGGCTGTTTGAGTTTGTTTGTTTTTCATTTTGTGGTTTGAATCTATACATTTCCAATGTCTAAACAAGTCGATCTTAAGGTGTCTTTTGATTTTGGACAAGCTTGTTTACTTTCGCTTGAAATTAGATTCAAAGTTATACAACAGTTTCCTTTTTGTCTTACATCAACATTAAGGATAAAGAAAAGAAATACATGCATCTTGCATTTGCATTTTTTGATAAGTTTGCGTGATTGATCTAGGGGAAAGTGCACTAGTTTGTGCTTTGTGCTCTGTGTGGAAAGATAATGTTTTTCTCTCCCCTCAGTAGTTAGGATTTTCAAAGCTAAAAAGATTGTAAAGCTTGCTTATCATTTTAGCTGCATTTAGGAATTTGTACCAATACATCTCGTGGTGATCCTGAAAGACAAACTGCTAAACAAGATCAACTTAAAATATATTGAATGAATCTAAAAACGCTTTGTAACATAATGCTCACAATAGAGGTCTAGGTAGAGACGTGCTCCGGCGTCGTTAAACGTAGTGACTGTCGATCTCTACGAAGGTGGGTGATTCCTCCTGAGGGACGATAGCACTAATACGGATTTGTGCTCCCGCGTACCGTCGCGTATATTGGGAGACCCCTATAGGTATATATCTTTTATCCATAGGAAGCCGTGTCGGCCGCCCTACTGATCGCAATGCAGTGAACACATCATTCACGAAGATCGACCACCCGTACCGTAAAACGTATTCTGTGGTTTTGCGAAAGGTTTGGCACACCCTCTGCCTAGATCTCCAGAGCAGTTTCTTTTGGCCTTTTTCAAACTCTATAATTGAAAAAGTCCATCCGAGCATTTGTCACTTCGGGCTCGTTAAAACATCGAAGGAGACTAGAGTCATCTTTAGCTTTTTCTCGACTCTTAAAACATGAAAAAGCAAGTTGTGTCTAAAGCGTCGTTATAAAATTTATTTTAAGCGGAATAATCATCACCATTCCCTCGTTGATCTTCGAAGTTAGTCCACCACAAGTGGAAGTTCTTGTAGAATCGCTAAGAAATCTTTTGGATAGACTAGATATGTCTGAACAACCGTCGACATCTAGGACTGTGTCGTCCGACACAGCAGCAGCAGAGCCTCCTGCTGCTACTCCAACGATGTTCACTGGTATACCATCTGTCCCGGCAAATTGTCAACAATAAGCCGGAGTCCCATCAGGGACGATGACATGGTTAGTTCCTATTTCTTCGTCTGGATTATCATCTGGTATTTCTTATGTTGAAACTCGACAAATCAATCCAACGTGTCTTCAAAGGCCAATCTACCCTTTAAATACTGGATTGCCACCATATGGAGGACAGTATGCCTTTTCATTGTTCCCCCCTGAAGAACAACCATATGGGAGTTTACAACAAAATTCAGGTCAAACTGGAACTACATCCAGCGGTTGGGTACCAATACTGCCTCAGCAACCAAGAGTTGCATATTCAATGCAACCAGTCCACCCTGTGTCGAATGTTTCCACTATACCTGGTATGGTGATTGCGTCGCAAGTACAAGCGTTGCCTACTGTATGTCAACCCCAAGTTTCTCAGGTTGCCATACAACAGCCTCTTGTCTCGACATCTCAATCGCAACCTCAGGTCAGTGCCTCCTTATCCGGAGCGACTCAGGATCAAACAAGTACTGTGACTCCTCATCTTGGTCAATCATCCAGTATTGGTCAACAGCAAATGGTCCAACAACCTGAGCTGCTTCAATCTCAACAACCGCCATTCCAGCAATCATATCAAGGACCTGAGCAACAAGTCTTTGTAAGTAATGGGAAACCATACTATAATGGTTATGCCCATCAACCTTGTCAAAGTTGTCAGCATTACGCTGGTCTGCAAAGACCCATTGCTCAGGTGATACCATCTTATCCTGGATATGCTTCGCCTAACCTGAACCAAAAGTTGCCCTTTGTAGCAACTCTAGAACTACCAGATCTAAACCGGCTGACGAATGATCCAATTGCTTATGCCCCTTGGTGGCCAGCGATTCCGCATAAACTTCCATCGGACATTCCTAAATTCAATGGAAATCCAGGTGAAGATCCGTCGAATCATGTGATGACATTCCACCTATGGTGCTCATCAAACACCCTGAATGATGATTCGATAAGACTTCGCCTCTTCCAGAGGACATTGACAGGTCCAACGGCTAAATGGTACATTGAATTGCCAAGAGCCTCTTTCGACAATTTCAGCTCCTTAGCCACGACTTTCTTAACCCATTTTCAATTACCGATAAGGTATGAAACAGGAACAAAACTCCTTACCAACTTCAAACAGACAACGGCCACTCACATATCTGATCATATACATGAGTGGCGACGTCGTCGTAGGATGGTGAAAACTTACGTTCCCGATCAGCTGTTAGCTGAATGGTTTATAAAGTCGTTACTTCCGGCTATAACGGAAGATGTGGCCAAAGGAGGAGTCGTAACAGAGGAGCAAGTCATTGCTCGTGCTCAATACTTAGACTTAGTATATACTCAGTCGGGCACACTCTACGACAAAATACCTGACGCCCCTAGACCTGAATTTTCAATTCCTCCCCCTCCTGAATCGAATACTAACTCTCACGCTGGTAATGGCGTGACTGGCAAACGCAAAATTTCTAATCAAAATGCAAATGAGGAACTTCTTGCCTCAGAAGTAAATGCCATGTCGACCGACAAGGGCAAACAAATGAAGCAACCAGGGGGCAAGAAGATAAAGAAAAGGAAAGGGAGACCCCCGACAGGGTGTCATATATGCGATGAGGATCATTGGACGAAAGATTGTCCACATATACCTGAAGTTAAGAAACTCTTCAAGAGTTCAAAAACCCCAGCAGTATTGACTGATCCGTTCCCTAATCCAAGCCAAAATCTGGTTGCCAATCAAAATGCTTCCCGATCCCAAGTTCTTATGTTGTCCACCTCAAAGCAGCAGAATAATGCTTTGACAAGGAATAAAGGTTACTGGAATCCACATCGGTCGAATAACAAGGCTGATAAACAACCTAGTAGTTCGACAACAACTTTGAACGAAGTTGTGCCGCCCATCGTTCCTAAGCCAATAATAAACTCGCCAATGGGAGTAGTACACAAATCGACATTTAATCCTCGTGCAAAAGTAACACAGGATTATAATATAATAGAGGACCTGGCTCAATCATCGTCCGCTATGTCGACACCTGAGGTAGTGCAAAATTGCACCTCCCAAGAGCAAGCTTTATTATCAGCTATAGGTGAGATTGGCCCAATGGATTCCAATTTTGTGGCCTTTGATCATAAAGGATATGACCCTAAGTTACCAGTTCAACAAGCTTTCCTTGTTAAAGTGAAAGCCCTCAACAAAACTGTTCATCGAACAATTATTGATGAGGGGGCATCTACATGTCTTATGTCGATGAGTTGCTGGAAAAATTTAGGCTCACCACCCTTGTCGAAATCGTCAACGACGTTAAAAGCATTTGATGGACGATCATACACTCCTTACGGGATTTTAACTAACTTGCAAGTTGAACTGGGGGGCAAAACAGTAGAAGTTGATGTTGAAGTAATCGACGGAAATCTCGATTACAACATCCTACTGGGAAGGCCGTGGATATATGCCATGGCCGCAGTTGTGTCGACCTACTACAGGAGAATTGTATTTCCTTTTCAGGGAAAAATTACAATCGTCGACCAACAAACATTTCTCCCCAACAATTCGCAAGTTACGGGAAGTAGCACAATGATCCATGAAAGTAATCAATCACTCCAAAATATTGGAGTAGTTCTCCTAAAAGACCCCGCCTTAATGGGTACTTTTGCCCTACCGCCGGCAGGTAATCTGGCGGAAGTAGCCACAGTGGAAACCTACGATATGAAATCTTCTATATCCAACGGATTCAGAAGATTCCTAAATATTTTGTCAGCATGGATCGTCGCCCTAATGGAAATACTGTAAATACAGTGGGACCCGAGGACGGTTCTTATCTCATGTCAACCTCGTTAAAAAATGAAACAAGGAGTCATGAGGATAGTTCTTTCACTATGTCAACCTCATTAAAAAATGAAACAAATCCCCTTTTCAAAATTCAAAGGTAAACCCTCATTCCAACCACCAAGTTGAATGCAATGAAGCTTGGGGGGCACCCTCCTTTGACATGCCTCATTATGATGCTGGGGGCATGCAAATCATCGAGCAGTTTTAGCACATAGTTCATGCTCGTTAAAAAATAAACGCAAGATTCGAGTAGTTTTACCGCAGAATTTATGCTCGTTAAAAAATAGAAAAGCGTGAGCAAAAGTTTCCACTAGAGTTCAAGCTCATTAAAAATGAACCTATCTCGGTAAATAACCATTGCGATCGTAAATTTATGAGCCTTAAAAGCCTTGGTCGTGTTTTCATCCATCACCTCCATTTCATTTGGCCGATCGTTCACCCCCATATGTGTGTTTACCCATTTTGAGGAACAGCTGCGAAGAGTGATTTCACCTAGCCATCCTTGTGACACTACCGTGATTGGAAAACCCCAATTTGTACCTGGAATCAGTTGCTATCCCTGTTTATCACTCGTTCCTCAAAAGACGAGTCTTCTTTGAGCTCTTTTCACTGACTCGTAAAATATGAAAAGTTTGCCGAGTTTTGGCCTTCCAGCTCGTTAAACGACCGGAACGCTATCCCTCCTCTAGATTTTAATCTTTTTGGACCTGAGGGATTATTGCACAAAAAGATCGAGCGCTTGTCTTGTTCGGCTCGTTAAAGCAATCGAAAATTCATCCCTTCTGTATTGTTTTATACTTTTTCGGACTTAAGGGATTAGATGACGAAAAAGGAATCATGGAGTTAACTTTCTGTACCTTTTCAGACTCTCTAAAAATGAAAAGGACCGAGTTATCCTTGTCGTTAGATTCGTTATATTCATTAAATAGTGACAAACTTGTCTTTAGACGAGAACGAGTTTCCCTATCGCTAGGCTCGTTAAATCATAGCGATGGGCTTGCCCGAAGGGCAGGTTATAGAACAAGCATATGTTATCCTCCTCAAGCTTGACAAAAATAAAGAGGTACTGGTCAGAAATGACTGGGGAAAAATTGGGAGAACATCAAAGTTTAATGGTAGCAAGTCACTCTTGAACATGACACTTTTCCTCCGTACCACACCGGGTTGGGTTGTTTCATTCACCGGTCTCATCATCATGGTCCTCGCCAAACCATCCACATTTGGGGTAATGCTACCAATCCATCGCATCAGTGTCATTATATGTTCAAGAGGGGTCATTCTGAAAGTGTCAACCGTGTCCCATCCACTACCATACATTATCCTTCATCCATTCATGATCGCCACCCTGAATCATATGTCACAGTTTGTTTTCACCTCCACTAAAATCATTAGCTCCATTCCGTGTCATTGATGTGGGATTCATTAAGGCCCTCCTTTGACGGATCGCTTCTTGTCGACTTCAGCTCATTATCCAAGAAGTTGATCTAGGAACACCCCCATCAGTACTTTGAAACTTGCATGCCTCAATGGCAAGTTTCTCACTTCCGGCGACAGGTATACATCAACGACCTTCGACTAGAAGATTTTGCGTGGCGTTCGATGCCAAGTCCTTTATTCACGCCACGTGAATTGTACTGCAGTACCTTGAGGGTCATTATCATTATCGATGATTCCTCTCGCGCTTGTTAATGGTTTTCATCATTGACCGGTAATCAAGCGATGTCTTTCCATGTTCGACTTCAGCGCAATTCTCACATGGATCGACTTGTACTTAGAGTGAAGATTGAACGAGTTTGAAGACCCCGGATCTAGTTTCATCCATCCGGGCTGCGATATATATTCAGGAAATATAAAAGCATTTGTCATGTACATCATTGCAGCAGATGATCATCCTATTCAAAGGATGATAATTTCAGCAGAAAATTATCAGTCTCCCATCAGACGATCGTCTGTTATATGTACCAAAATGTATTTATAAAGCTGAGCATGGGAATGCCCGCCTCAGCTAGATCATGAAAACAGAATGAAAAATAATGTATTGTATTGTATTGTATTACAGGGCGCCTCCTCAGCACTGGAATGAACTTCGAACCCTCTAGATAAAGCATTTCACCCGATAAACGGCCTCATACTTTAGGGGGCAACTGTTATAGACATTTTTGTGCCTCGCAGCATGGAGCACGAAATGTCAATAATTACAGGGATCCTCAGTCCCTAAACATGTTGTTCTTACCCCTAGAAGAACAAGGTCATCAAACCACAGCACTTCCCATCAGTTCTCCACCTGAAAACACTCAGAAACAGGCTATTTTTGGATCATGTCAGCTGCTCCACTGAGCATCTGCGCTGGAATGCAACTCCTCCTCCTTGTACCTGCGCTGAAAGTCAAATCTAATGAAGGCTACCTACGCTGGGCGAGATTGGCCAAGTGGCACAGTCATTCTGCAAGGTGTCAATTGCCCAGGAAGCTTCCAAACTGACACTTGGTTCAAGAGATTCGCCCTGTGATGAGTAAGAGGTACTTGATCTCCATGTGTAGGCAAGGATCTCCAAGTGGACTCAAGAACTGAAGATTAACTGAAGAGGGAGAGGACACAAGGCAGCTTTATGTCAGTCTCAAGCTGACTCATCCTCTCTTCTTCTATCCTATATATAGAGCTCTTCTATGAGGTCTAAGGAGGCTAGAATTTTGTGCAAAGCAAGGAAGTGTTGTTGGTTTACAGTTAGAGCTATTGGGTGATTGCTTTTATAGAGGTGAAGAGGAGAATTCTTGCTGCTGGGGAGGTGCTGCTGGATTGGAGCCATTGATGGTTGTAACCTTCTCAGAACCCTTTTACTTCTATCAATAAAGCTTTGAATGTTCTCCTATATACTTGTATTGTATTGATATATTGTATTTACTTGTATATCTGATTCACTCTAATCCATGCATCAGTTATGAGTACATGTTTCTTGTAGTTTCCCTCTCTTGTTTGTGCAGGATCTGTGTGTAGCTGGGCCGGCAAAGGGAGCAAGGAGCTGGGAACAAGAGACAAAGAGAGAGGACAGGATCGACAAAAGTGAAAGACACGGTTGGTCAATCTTTTCTTCCTTCTCTGTACTTTCATAAAGGAAAATAATCAAAGCTTTACTTTCAGTTGTTGCTAAGGATTGTCACCCTTAGAGTAGGGATAGGGTCATCCGAGTTGGATACTTTTCCCCACAACAGACATCATCATTATAGGTTCCTCGGAGGCATTTGAGGATGAACCTATCATCTTACTGTCTTGACTTGGAAAAGGATCCTTCAAAACAGCAGGAGTTTGGGAACCTTTGACAATCTTCGCAACCTCTGCACGATGAGGACAGTCTCTTGTAAAATGTTCTTCGTCACAAATGAGACATGGATAACAAGGTTTGCGTTTCTCATCATTGGATTCCGCTTTTTCTGGTTTCTCTTTCGAATTTTTGTCTGTTTTATTTTTCTTCTTCCCTTTCTTCTTACCACCGGCTTTTGATTTGGCTGTAGATGACTCTACAACATGAATATCGGTGGAAAGTTCCGCGGAAGATTCTCCTATCGGGGAATCTGGCAAGGTTATGATAGGAGAAGAATTCTTGGAAGAATTCTTCTTACTTTTAGTGTTCACCGTACCAATCATACCATCAACGACATGAGACCCTGAAGGAGCTGCAACGATTTGATTTTGCTTGGGAAGATCGGGGATTTTCTCGTGTAACGTACCCGACTGAGTATAAACTAAGTCAAGGTACTATGCTTGAGCAATTACTTGCTCCTTAGTAATGACTTCGGCCTTAGCCACATCTTCAGTGATCTTTGGCAACAAGGATTTTACAAACCATTCGGCTAAGATCTGATCCGGAATAAAAACTTTCACTAAACGTCGTTGACATCTCCATTCATGAATGTGATCTGAAATGTAAGTGGACGTCGACTGCTTTAATGAAGTTAGTAACTCCATGCCATTGTCATATCTGACTGGCAACTGAAAATGAGTTAAAAACGAAGTAGCTAACTGACTAAAATTATAAAAAGCGCCTCGCGGTAACTCAATGTACCACTTGGCCGAAAGACTAATTAGAGTGCACTGGAAAAGCCTTAAATGGATTGAATCATCTGAAATGGAGTTAGACACACAACAGAGGTGATAAGTCATCACATGGTTCGACGGGTCCTCTCCCGATGGCTTGGTGAAAACTCAGGAGGCTCGCCCCGAAGTCTACGAGACTTCCTTGGTAATTCAGCCACGATTAATTACTTTTAACTACTTCACACGCAAACAAAGTAAAATCTCAATGAAAACCACCTAAAGCCTCTAAAGAACCAAACAAATTCGAATCACACGACTAAAGAATCTAGGAGATCAAACACACACAAACAGTAGCTTTTCGGACTGAAAACACTAGATGGTGATGAAATCCAACGTCACAGAATTCAGTACAGAAATGGCGGTTGGAATAGTTACCCCGGCAACCTGCTTAATGAATAGACTGGCATAAGTTCCTCCACTAAACCGTCTCAAGTGAAGTGAACCCCCTAGAAAATCCAAGTGAGTCTAGCTGACATCTACTCCAGGTACAGTGGGATCTTCCCACCACTGTCACCTTAGGAAGAATCCTAAAGAATATGGTCACTAAGGTTACCAACCGAAACAAATATACCTGGGGGAACAGTCTACGATCTGATACGCACGCAAGGGCAGAGTAACAAGCTCAATCTCATTGAAGGCTCCTTGACACAATCCAAGGTTTACCAACAAGTGACCCCAGGCTCCTTGACAATGGTTAATCCGAGGTTTACCGTTTTTAATACGTGAATATCTGGCGTCGTTCCCAATGAGGAAGGATTGATTCCCACACTGGTTCGGACACGATCTCGTGCTTCTCCTTTAAGAGGAGCTTTCCTAGAGCATAAATGCAACAATTGGATTTCTTCCTACCACAAGATACAGCTACTTGTTTGTTTTACTGTCTTGGAGAGTTAATTACTCCCTACTCCAAGACACTAGCCTAAGCTATGTTGGTGTATCAGAGCCCTAGAAATAAAAATGTTACTAGATAGATTTTACTTTAAGCGTTATATTTATTGGTTTTTACTTAAGTCAAGAGGTGGCAGAGATGAAACTCGTGGTGTAAAGACTCGACTAAAAATCACTAAAAATGCACTTAAGATGATTAAGCAATCTTTTCCCTTCAATGAACTTCTAGCTAGGAAAGAGTTTGAGAATGCAAATACTTGTAAACACAAATCTTTCTTAACAACAAATTAAAAGAAGAGCTTTTTGTCTTTTCCAAAGCACTCAAAACAAGACAACTAGTTATTTTCACAAAAAATTCCCTTTTCTTTCAAACACTCAAATCACTACTAAAACAAACTTTTTCCAAAAGAGATTTTTTTTTAATATTTTTCATAAAACACTCAAAACTATGGAAATATCTAATCTTGAGATCTACAAACTATAAAAACCTATTTGAAGTAAAAGCTTACTAGATGTATTTTCAAGGATGTTTTACTTAGCAAGATGCAAGCTAAGGACTAATTTGACCAGAATCACAAATCAGTCAAAAAACAACTAGATTTTTGTTTTCTTTTCTAAAAATGAAATCCAAACTTTTAACACAAGCTTTTCGAAGTTTCGTTAAAGAGAAAACACAAGGTGGATTCCTCAACAAAGGTAGATTTTGCAAATGGTCAGACTCATAAGGCTGGTAAAAACCAAGGTGATCTGAGGCTTCTACAGCTTCTAAGCTCAGAGCTACTACAAGACCGAAATGAAAACCACACCCAACAATCAAAATTTCTAGGAATTTCACCTAAAACCCTAACACCAATGAAATTAACCTAAGGAAAGCTTCTGACAGGTTATATACAGGTATGGGTAGTGGATAATAACATCTAAATAAAAACTAAGCTGACTAACAGAGAAAATCTTAGGTTTTCCAAAATTTTGACAGGGTCTGCAGGCCCACAGTTAGCACAGGTGCGGTACCGCACTGTGCAGAACAGAAACAGTGCGGGTATGCCCGCACTGTGCTACACATTGCAGGTGCGGTCCTTTCCCAAAGTTATGAAAAACAAAAAACAATCTTGGATCTACTAAATCTACCCAATTCCACACACAACAAGCCAAAAACAGAAACAAAAACACAGTTTCTCAGGTTAAAGTAAAAACAATCAAGTCCGCAACGGAGTCGCCATTTTGTCACACGGTGTTGAGCCTCGAACCTGCACCTTCCTATACACCCTCTTAGCCTTCTTTTTCCACTCATTCCATCCACCAAGTTTATTAAATCATTGTATTTTAGTTTAAAAATGAGCTTTTGACATGGTTTTCTAACTACGCTAGTGACTGTTGTTTGGTTTAGAATTTTGTTCAGACAGCTGCGGAAGCTTCTCAGTTTCCGCAGCCGACACAGGTTTCCGCAGCTGACCCAGGTTTCTGCAGCCAGCATAGGATTCCACAGCCGTTTTGTCAAACACCATGCTAGAGGTGTCCTCTCAAGAAATGAGCCACATGGGCAAGTTACAGGAGTCAAGGACATGGATCGTGTCCCTCCAGATCATCCAGCACGGCCATAAAAACCCGCGGTCAAACAAGGGGCAAAGGATAGTCAACGGAAGTGTTTAGCAGTGGCACGACTCTGCGTAGCTTTGTTTTTGAGCACGTGAAGCTACGTGGCACATTCCTTAGCCACGAAGACATCCTGCTAGCGTGAATCCAACAGCCATACCTCTTAGATTTAATAAAGCACGATGACAGTTACCTAGATTCGGGCTGAAGAGGATTTACGTGTCTCTGGCTACGTGGTTAATAGCGTAGATTTAGTTAATCTGTTTAGCTCTCTTTCCTTATAAATAATGTGTCCATGAACGCTGTAGAAGTTAATATTTTTGGTAATGTAATCAGACTCTGTTGTATTTCCCCACTGCACTTTTATGTTGTTGTTTAATATATCAGAAGACTGGTTTAAACCTAAGCTTGTAGCTGTTCGTTGAATCGGTTGAAGTGGCAGAGGGCCCCTGCTTACCGAAACCTTGTACAGTTGTCTTTTAATTCATGCATTACTTTTTCTTGTTCATGTATATTAGTTGTACAGTTGTCATTTGAATGCTGCGTTTTATTTCATCATGTATATTAGCTGTACATAAAAAGCTTTTTGATTTCTGTCGATTTACATTTTCATTACTGCTCGTTTATGGTTACAACTGATCAGTGTTTTTGCAGGTGTTCTTAGGCAACCCCGGGAAATTTTTCACCTTTTATTTTTATAACTATTGGCATTCAAGATCATCTTGTCTTTGTCGCTGACTCTTGCTTTCTGAAGTTTGATTTCCAGTACTGTCATTTCCTTAAGTTGTACATTTATTTCTGCTCTTAGATATCATGCTATTCATCTATTAATGGTTCCTTTATATAATCAAATAGCTTTATTAGGAGCCATAATATCACTCATTATATCTTGATTTAGTTTGCTTTAGATCTCACATTGCTTAACTTGTTCATGATTGTTTCTCACAGGGTAAATTAAGCTGAAAGGCAAAAGGTCAAGAAAGTTAAAAGTAGTGTGATTAGTTTAGTTTAACTTCTTTGAGATTTCACATTGCTTAACATTTCATGATATCTTCTCACAAGGAAGACTGAGTTGAAGAGTTGAACTAGTGTGGATTAGTTGTTCTTACTTTTAATTGAATTTAGTGTAGATTTCATTTTCATTTTCATTCAGCAACAAAGATACTGGGCCGATGTGATAGTTCATTGTTTGATGTCTTTATTTCTTTTGAAGAATTGATTTCATTGCAGTTATTTTAAAGCTTTCTCTCTTTTAAGTTTTGAAAACCACTTAGAGATCACAATAATCATCCATATTTCACTTGCTTTATCACCTTTTCATCATCTCACATTAGGGAAAAATAAATCGAAAAACAAACTTAAAAATACTAGAAACGACAAAAGACTAAGGAAATGGTTATCTAGTACATATAGTACACTTCACTTCGTTAGTTTACGAACCCCGGGTTGACATTATAAATAGCAATTTAGATCACACTAAATTGACCAAACATTTTGGCGTCGTTTCCGGGGAAGTGAAATTAGGTAGCCAATTTCTTAAAAAAAGAAAACAAGAAAATTTCAAGAAAGGAAAATTGATAACCTCTCAAAGTATGCTCTCCTCTTGCACCTAGAGTGATCTGGAGGATCAGAAAAGAGAAAGTTATTTGTTTAATAGTTTCTTGAGTATGCTCTCTTCTTGCACCTAGAGTGACCTGGAAGATCAGAAAGAGAATTATTACCCCGACTTGAAGAAAAATAAAAAATGGCATGCATAGAGCAAGAGATTCTAGGGGAAGGTTTTTAGCTAGAGCCAAGAGTTCGATTTTTACAAGTCCATCTACTTCAAGGAATAGACAAGAGACACCTCCATCATCTCCAACTTACACTCCTAGCCCTAGGATTCCTGGAATTCAAGAGGCAGTAGTCGACTCTCCCACACCTTCCATCGAATCTGAATTACAAAGAGATCCTTTCCTTCCTTCTACAGAAAGACAAATTGTAATTGAAGAAGTAGAATCATCTGAAGAAGAAGAGGGAGAAATTCCTTCTCATTCACCTTAGTAGAAGAACCAGAAGACTCCGAAGTCTCCAGGGAAACTACCATGACAGATGAAGGATCAACTGGATTTGGTAGAGGTAGAAGTAGAGGAGGAGGAGGAAACAATGGAGGGGGTAGAGGTAACATTGGGGGAAATAGGGATGGATATAACTCATTCGGATTTCCTATAGTCGATGAGGACTCCCGAGCCACAATGAAAAACATCTCACCATCTGTCCTCCCAAACTTCCATGGGTTAAGGAATGAGGACCCTGAAACATTTCTATTTGAGTTTGAAGTCGTGTGTCGAACTTATGACTATCTGGAAGACTCTCAAAAACTCAAACTGTTTCCTTCAACATTGAAAGGAGCAGCCTTGAAATGGTTCATCGGATTACTCACCCAATCCATTAGGTACTAGAATGATATGAAACAAACATTTTTGGATAGGTACCTGGACTATTGTATTCCCACCAATCACAAGGATGAGGTATTCAAAATGATGCAAAAAGAAGATGAAAACCTGGAGGATTTACTTGAAAGATTTCAATACAACCTGAAAAGAGCAAAAATGAATAACTTAGATGAGGAGACCTTGAAAGCCCTTCTATTGAAAGCCATTAGAGATGAATGGATAGATATTTTGAACATGATGGGGAAGGGAGATATATCTCAACTTTCACTCAATGATATAGCAGAGCTATGGGTCCATCTCTCAAGGGGAAAATCTAAAACTCAAAAAGGGCCTAGAGATCCTTCTCTCATCATAGAAAACAAATCTGCAATTGGATCAGTAAGTAGCGCTGAGATTGGAAACATGCTTGATGAATTCAAAACTGACATCTTAGGGAGTCTTAGCGAGCAACTAGACACCCTTAAGATTCACAATAAGCAGAAAGCAGAATCTGAGGCTTTGGCCATCTTTTTCCCAAAGTGTAGGAAGAAACATGCTCTAAGGGAATGTCCCTTGGATGCAAAAGTTGTAGAAACATGTGTAATTTGTTCAGAGAATCATGAGACCAAGGATTGTCCTTCAATTCCTGGGCTCAAAGCTGTGTTTCAAGAAGATCCAAATACAATCGAATCTCTCTGTTTTGTTGCAAGGAGACCTTGGCAGGGGCAAAAAAATCAAGGGTTTAACAACTCTATGAGCTTTCAACCCCCACCAAATTGGAATCCTTGGCAACAACCTTGGTCCCAACCTCAAAATTCTTTTCAATCATGGGTACAAGGTATGAAAAATCCTTATGGGAGATTTTCTCAATTTTACCAATATCCTCCATCTTTTCAAAACCAACAAGCTCCACAACTTCCAAATCAAAATCCACAACTATCATTGCCATTTCCTCAACAACAACAACCTTCTCAACAGAATCCAAATTCTCAACTCTTGCTTCCATTCCAACAGAAGTCAAATCAACTTCCTTCTCAGCCATTTCCAAACTCCAATAATAAAAACCCTCAAAATGCTTACATGATGGAAGGTCAACAATTTCCTACCTATATGATTGTTCCTCTCAAGAAGTACAACTCAGATCAGGTAGAGTTCTAGATAAGCCTTCTATAAATGCTCAAAAGAAAAGCATTTTTGAGGAAGATTCTCTTGAAGCCAATAAGGGTTCTGAAGCATCTCTTCAAAACCAAAACACTAAAAAAGAAAAAGAAAAAGAGTTAACCCCCACAACTCCCATAGTTGAGCAACCTGCATCTTTATCCACACCTCCTTTTCCTGAAAGATTACAAATTGATAAAGGAGTGGAAAAACAAATTTGGTTGCCTGACTATAATTTTCTAGATGAATTGAAAAATGTTTGTATCAAGATTCCCTTGTTACAAGCCATTAAAGAGATTCCTATTCTAGCAAAAACAATAAAGGAGTTGAGTCTTAAAAGACCAGGAAGGAAACCAAGAGATACCAGAAGAATCCACCTGGTAGGGAAAATTGCAGATATCATGATGGGAAAAATTACTATGCAGAAATATGTAGATCCCGTTAGTCCAATTGTCAAAACACATATCAATGGGGTAGAAATACCAAATACTTTGATTGATTTAGGGGTTGCTATCAACATCATGAGTAGACAGACTATGGAATAGCTAAAACTTCCTAATCTTCTTTTTACACCTACTTTATTGCAACTTGCAGATCGATCAATTATTAAACCAGATGGTGTATTAGAAGACATTCCAGTCTCCTTAGACTCTTGGGAATATCCAGTGGATTTCATGATTTTAACTCCCAAGAGTAATCTAGGAGGACATCCTCTTATTTTAGGAAGACCTTGGCTAGCCACAGCTGATGCTTTCATAAGTTGTAGGTCTGGGGATATGTATATTTCTGATGGTAATTCGACAAAGAAGTTCAACCTGTATCCTCCAGCAAAAGAAATTACAGAAATAGGAGATAATGAGTGGGTTGATGATGAAGATACTATACAACTTGTCTTTACCATTTCTGAGATCAGTGAAGATAGTCAAATTCTGAACACATTAGAAAACTTTGAACCATCTTCAGAATATGACCACACACAATTTCAGTTGGATTCTGACATTGAGTGTCTATCATCTAGACAAATGTCTCTTTTCTCTATGGAAGAATTTGGTAGTTCTGCCATTGAGATTTTTCCAGGAAAAACATTAAATATCAACAGAAACTTGGAAAAATCACAACAGGAAGAGCTAACCAAAATCTTGCAAAAACATTCTACTGCATTTGCATGGGAGTATATTGACATGAAAGGTATTGACCCTAAGACTTGCATTCATCACATCTACATTGAGGAAAACAGTAGACCAATCAGACAACCTCAAAGAAGGATGAATCCAAACCTTAGGGAGATAGTGAAAGAAGAGCTCCAAAAGTTACTTAATGTAAACTTCATTTACCCCATTTCAGATAGCCGGTGGGTTTCTCCCTTGGTTATAGTACCTAAAAAGAATGGTAAATGGAGGGTTTGCATTGATTACAGAGAATTAAACAAAGCAACTTTGAAGGATCACTTTCCTTTACCCTTTATTGATCAGGTATTAGATACTTTAGCAGGAAAAAAGTATTTCTCATTTTTGGATGGTTTTAGTGGTTACAATCAGATTCAGGTAGCACCTGAAGATCAGGACAAGACCACATTTACCTGTCCATGGGGAACTTTTGCTTACCGAGTACTTCCTTTTGGATTATGTAATGCACCCGCAACATTTCAAAGGGCAGTACTAGGAATCTTTTCTGATCTAATTCATGATTGTGTAGAGGTTTATATGGATGATTTTACAGTTTATGGTAATTCATTTGAAGAGGCATTAGAAAGTTTGGAAAAAGTCCTTATAAGATGTAAAGAAACAAATCTTTCATTAAGTCATGAAAAATGTTTTATGATGTTTACTGAAGGGATTGTTTTAGGACATCATATTTCAGGAGATGGTATTAAAGTCGATAGATCAAAAGTTGAAGTCATCTCCAAGTTACCTATTCCAAATTGTCAAAAAGATGTTAGACGTTTTCTTGGATTTACTGGATATTATAGAAGATTCATTGAAAATTTCACAAAGATAGCATCTCCACTCTTCAAATTACTTACAAAAGACTGTGAATTCAATTGGGATCCTGATTGTCAATCTGCATTTGAAACTTTGAAAACAAGAATATCTGAAGCACCCATTTTGAGAGGGCCAAATTGGAAACTTCCTTTCCATATTTCTACAGATGCTTCAGATACAGCTCTAGGAGCTGTGTTGGGTCAAAAGGATTTAGTTCCTTATGACATTTACTACACCAGTAAAAATTTGACTCCCACTGAGTTAAATTATACTGTGACTGAAAAAGAGTTCTTAGTTGTTGTTCATGCAATCAACAAGTTTAGACATTATATAATAGACTATGAAACTTTTGTCCATACTAATCATTCTGCAATTAGATATCTCATGAAAAAACCTGTTACTAATGGCAGAGTTACAATATGGCTTTTACTTTTACAAGAATTCAATATTACTGTGTTAGATAGACCAGGGAAACAAAATACAGTAGCTGATTTCTTGTCTAGAATCCAAAATACTAACGAAGATTCTCCTGTAGATGATAAGTTTCCACATGAATATTTGTTTGCAGTAACTACTAAGACTCCTTGGTATGCAGATATTGCTAACTATTTGGTTATAGGGAAGCTACCTCCACACTTATTTCCTAGTGAGAAAAGGAAAATTATTCAGGAGAGTTCACATTATTCATGGATTTCTAATGAATTGTTCAAAAAAAGGGCTAGATTGTGTGATCAGAAGATGTGTTCGGGAAGATGAAATGCTTGACATCCTTAAGGCATGTCATGATGAACCATGCGGTGGACACTTTGCTGACAAGAGGATGGCCTATAAAATCCTTTCTTTAGGATATTATTGGCCTTCTCTCTTCAAAGATGCAAAACAATATGTTAGAAGGTGTGACAGCTGCCAAAGAGTTGGGAGACCAACTCTTTCAAATGAAATGCCATTACAGCCACAGGTACTCATCGAACCCTTTGAAAAATGGTCTTTAGATTTCATTGGTCCTATTAATCCACCATCTAGACAAAAGAAATATATATTGGTTTGCACTGATTATGTCACTAAATGGGTAGAAGCCAAGGCATTGCCTTCTGCCACTGAAAATTCAGTTGTTCAATTTCTTTTTGAGGATATTTTTACTCGTTTTGGTGTCCCAAGAGAAATTGTGACAGATCAGGGAAGTCAATTTACATCTAACTTGATGGAGAAGCTGATGGAAGAATACAAAATCAAGCATAGAAAATCTAATCCGTACCATCCGCAAGAAAATGGTCAAGTGGAATCTACAAACAAAGTTCTTGAGAGCATCATCACCAAAACTGTTCATCTCCACAGAAGAGATTGGGCAGAAAGGCTTCCTGAAGCCTTATGGGCCTATAGAACTACATGGAGGAACACAATAGGATATTCTCCCTATGAACTTGTTTATGGGAAAGAAGTCCTGCTCCCCATTGAGTTTCAAGTCAAGACTTTCAAGATGGAAGTTCAGTTGGGGATGAATCTATCAGAAGCCCAAAAGCACAGAATGGAGCAGCTGAATGAGCTAGATGAAATACGACAAGATGCAATTTTAAGGACTGATCTAGTTCAGCACCAAAGAACTAAGTGGCATGACAGATATATCAAAGAGAAAAAGTTTCAAAAGGGAGATTGGGCGCTACTGTTTGATTCCAAGTTTAAAGACTTCAAAGGAAAATTTCAGACTCATTGGCTTGGACCATATGAGATTGATGAAGTCTTTAGCAATGGAGCAGTTCGAGTCAAGACCATTGATGAGTTTCAAACTCCTCTCATTGTGAATGGCCACCGATTGAAAATTTATCATAAGCCACTCTCAAAAGAGGACTTTGTCAAAATGTTTCAAGAAAATTCTGCAATGAGGCTGGTGGAGAGGAATCCTTCTCCTCCATCAGCCTAGTCTTTGTTTGTTTCAGTGAAAAAAAAGAAAAGAAAATTCTTTTGTATAAGCCTGAAAACCAATCATAGATTGGCAGTCTTATACAGAAAATGTAGAGTGAAAATCAGGGGCACCTGACACTCTATATTTTCCAAAAAAAAAAATCTCTCTCTCTTTCCATCTTCACTCCACCTCACTTGTCATTTCATTCCACCTCCATCTCATTTTCATCTCCATTCCACTTCACTCCACTTCATTTTCATCTCATTCCACCAATTTCATTTCATTCCATCAATAAAAGTCCCTCTCAGGACTATTTTATTTAGTTAGTTCTTCTCTAACTATCTTTGTGCAGTTAAAGGGGTGTTGTCTTAGTTTCCGTAGCTGGAAACCATTTCTGCAGCTAGAACCAGTTTCTGTAGCCAGAAACGATTTCCGCAACCAGCATCACTCTGTCTCTACAGCTGGCATCACTCTGTTTTCAAAAAAATCACAGTGAAAGGTTAGTGTCATCATCACCAAGTGTAGCAAAGACATGGGGCATCTTCAAGATCAAAGAACAACCATGGGTCATAAGCCTTAATCAAGAAATGATAAACTTCCAAAGGTATGATCAAAAATCTCTACCAAATAACAATTCAATGTCATTATTATGCATAGTTATTTAAACCATGGCAAGTTCCACTAAATGCAGTGATTTGATACGACAAGCCCCATACCACTCCTCTTCCACGATGTCATCCCATACACACCTTATTCATTTCTAACGGTCCCATGATCATTCTAAATTTAGGGACTGCTCTTCCATTTATTGGTCGTACTTTGAGACATGACCTACTGTACTACAGCTCTCCTCCACCATAATTTCCGCAGCCATCTGCTGAGACGTGTGTGCAATTCATCTGATTCAAAAGGACTCAGTCGTTATTCTGCCCATTTATTACTTCACTCCCGCATGCATTTTGAACTCGTTACTGTTGCTTACCTTTCACTCACTCGGTACTCATACCATTCCATGTTCTCCATTTCCGCTGCATCCACTACAGTTTTCTCCAAACCCTGGCTTCAGTCACCACATACATCTTGAACTTCGATTATGGCCGCTCCAGTTATCCTAAGAATCCCGTAATCAGCCCATTCTTTTCCTGAACCTTCATACGCAGTAGAATTTTCACTTGGAATTTAAAGCCGAGAATGGGAAAACTACTAAGAGCTGAACCGGAGGGACCAAAGTACCTGGAGGGTTATCCTCAAACGAAGGAGTCGTTAAAGAAAGCAAGGTGGCTGAGATTCATTCAAAAGTTCATGGGCTATAATAAAGAAGTGACTAAAGCTTTTGCCAGGTCCTTTAATGGACAAACAACGGAGGTTGGAGACCTGAAATTTACAGTGACCGAGGCCACAATAGAAGCTGCAACAAGTCTCCCGCAAGAAGGTGAAAGGTGGTTCAAAAATAGAGGTGTGGAAGATCAAATATGGAAAACAATGCTACAAAACCCAGGTATGGATACCTCTATATTTACCAAAGGAATCCCTATGCACGCAATAAAAGAAGAATGGTCCACTCTGTTATTACTTGTCCAGAAATTTATCACATGTGAGGGTCGTTTTGGCACCATGTACATGTATCATGCGAGGCTAATGATGAATTTTATGGAAGGTTATACCCTTAATTTTCCTTATTTTCTGTTATCAAGTTTGAAGAAAATGAGCTTTACTGTTCAAAAACACGTAGGCAATATTGAACCCCATCTTTACCATCACGGGTTCATAAAAATCCTTATTGAATATCAGTTGAAAAATACTAAGGATACTTGGGAAAAGTTTTTGACAAGAAACCACTTCCAAGAACTGACTGAAGCCTCTGGAAGCAGTTCCCCAAAAATTCCAAAGAGAAGTAGGAGGAAAGAAAAGAATATTACAGCCCAAGACTCTCCTACAAAAGACATTCAGGAAACTATTCAGAAAGAAGAAGAGGAGGGAACTAGAAACAAGAAACAGAAGAAGGAAAAAGGCAAGATAACCATTCAAGAAACCTATCCATCCCCTGAACAATCCATAGAAGAAGATTATCAACCCCTCTCAGAGAGGTTAATAGATCTTCAAGCTGCTGCCATAATCAAGAAGAAGCAAAAAGGAAAACGGACTGCCCAAGAAAAGAGTACTAGTTCATACCTCAGAAGGAGCACTAGGATAAAAGGGAAGGAGAGTAAAACCAAAGAAAAACAGTCTCACTTTATTGATTTATATAAAGAGACACTTGAGAAATCTCCAACTCAGCCAAGCATTGAGCCAAGTCCTCCACGTGAGGAAAGCCCTTTTCGGCCGGAAAGAGAAAGCAGTCCTCCTTCACCAGAATTTGAGTTTAGACCGAGAAAGACACCTGAGGTAGATTCCACCCAGCAAGAAGCATATAACTACTTAGAGTCCTTGGAACAATCAGCTGCAGGACCCAGTATCACCTTGCCACTTGATGCACAAGTACAGTCTCTAAAACAGGAAGTGTTTGAATTGGAAAACTTGAATAGGCACATCAAACAAGAAAATGAAGTACTCAAAGAGCAGAGTAAGGTAGACAAGATTGTCCATGATAACACTATGCTCCATTTAGGACTATGGCAGAAGAAGAACAGGAAGCTGAAGAAGAAGTGTAAAAAGTTGAGCAGGGAATTGATTAATCTTAAGCTCAAATGTTTAGTTAGGAAACCAAGGACCATTTTAGCATCAAAGAGAAAGAAAAGAGGGCTAGATGTTCTTGCAGAAGCCTCAGAGCATATGGATTGAGAGAAAATAACTAAGTTTTGGTTGCATGAGGACATGCAACACCTTCACAGTGGGGGTATGTTGAGCCTCGAACCTGCACCTTCCTATACACCCTCTTAGCCTTCTTTTTCCACTCATTTCATCCACCAAGTTGATTAAATCATTGTATTTTAGTTTAAAAACGAGCTTTTGACATGGTTTTCTAACTACGCTAATGACTGTTGTTTGGTTTAGAATTTTGTTCAGACAGCTACGGAAGCTTCTCAGTTTCCGCAGCCGACACAGGTTTCCGCAGCTGACCCAGGTTTCTGCAGCCAGCACAGGATTCCGCAGCCGTTTTGTCAAACACCATGCTACAGGTTTCCTCTCAAGAAATGAGCCACATGGGAAAGTTACATGAGTCAAGGACATGGATCGTGTCCCTCCAGATCATCCAGCACGGCCATAAAAACCCGTGGTCAAACAAGGGGCAAAGGATAGTCAACAGAAGTGTTCAGCGGTGGCACGGCTCTGCGTAGCTCTGTTTTTGAGCATGTGAAGCTACGTGGCACATTCCTTAGCCACGAAGACATCCTGCTAGCGTGAATCCAACAGCCATACCTCTTAGGTTTAATAAAGCACGATGACAGTTACCTAGATTCAGGCTGAAGAGGATTTACGTGTCTCTGGCAGCATGGTTAATAGCGTAGATTTAGTTAATCTGTTTAGCTCTCTTTCCTTATAAATAATGCGTCCATGAATGTTGTAGAAGTTAATATTTTTGGTAATGTAATCCGACGTTGTTGTATTTCCCCACTGCGTAGCTCTGTTTTTGAGCACGTGAAGCTACGTGGCACATTCCTTAGCCACGAAGACATCCTGCTAGCGTGAATCCAACAGCCATACCTCTTAGGTTTAATAAAGCACGATGACAGTTACCTAGATTCAGGCTGAAGAGGATTTACGTGTCTCTGGCAGCGTGGTTAATAGCGTAGATTTAGTTAATTTGTTTAGCTCTCTTTCCTTATAAATAATGCGTCCATGAATGTTGTAGAAGTTAATATTTTTGGTAATGTAATCCGACGTTGTTGTATTTCCCCACTGCACTTTTATGTTGTTGTTTAATATATGAGAAGACTGGTTTAAACCTAAGCTTGTAGCTGTTCGTTGAATCGGTTGAAGTGGCAGAGGGCCCCTGCTTACTGAAACCTTGTACAGTTGTCTTTTAATTCATGCATTACTTTTTCCTGGTCATGTATATTAGTTGTACAATTGTCATTTGAATGCTGCGTTTTATTTCATCATGTATATTAGCTGTACATAACAAAGCTTTTTTATTTCTGTTGATTTACATTTTCATTACTGCTCTTTTATGGTTACAACTGATCAGTGTTTTTGCAAGTGTTCCTAGGCAGCCCGGGGCAATTTTTCACCTTTTATTTTTATAACTATTGGCATTCGAGATCATCTTATCTTTGTCGCTGACTCTTGCTTTCTGAAGTTTGATTTCCAGTACTGTCATTTCCTTAAGTTGTACATTTATTTTCTGCTCTTAGATATCATGCTATTCATCTATTAATGGTTCCTTTCTATAATCAAATAACTTTATTAGGAGCCACAATATCACTCATTATAGCTTGATTTAGTTTGCTTTAGATCTCACATTGCTTAACTTGTTCATGACTGTTTCTCACAGGGTAAATTAAGCTGAAAGGCAAAAGGTCAAGAAAGTTAAAAGTAGTGTGATTAGTTTAGTTTAAATTCTTTGAGATTTCACATTGCTTAACATTTCATGATATCTTCTCACAAGGAAGACTGAGTTGAAGAGTTGAACCAGTGTGGATTAGTTGTTCTTACTTTTAATTGAATTTAGTGTAGATTTCATTTTCATTTTCATTCAGCAACAAAGATACTGGGCCGATGTGATAGTTCATTGTTTGATATCTTTATTTCTTTTGAAGAATTGATTTCATTGCAGTTATTTTAAAGCTTTCTCTCTTTTAAGTTTTGAAAACCACTTAGATATCACCATAATCATCCATATTTCACTTGCTTTATCACCTTTTCATCATCTCACATTAGGGAAAAATAAATCCAAAAACAAACTTAAAAAGACTAGAAACGACAAAAGACTAAGGAAATGGTTATCTAGTACATATAGTACACTTCACTTCGTCAGTTTACGAACCCCGTGTTGACATTATAAATAGAAATTTAGATCACACTAAATTGACCAAACACATGGAATGAGTCAATCTTGCGGACAAGATCGACCTCCCTAGAATCTTACGATATCTAGTGACAAGCAAGCCAATCAAAAACTATCTTTCTCTAAATATGCAATTATAAACTAAGGCAAACAAGTGTTTTAGGCCTACCTTGGGTCCAATGCAAGTTTGTGGAAGCCTCTCTCCTTTGATTCAAATGAGCTCCCTTGTTGCGAATCTGCAAACACAAACAGGCAAACAAATTAAATAGCACCTGAAAAGCCAATATCATAAAGCATACTTAACATGATGATCAAGGAATTCATGAAACAAATGACATAAGACACTTTGTTGAGAAAAATGAATCTGATTGTATTAATTCAAATGAAGAAGAACTTTACAACCTGTGCCTTGATGTTGTACAAGCTCCTCCCAGGGTCCAACAAGAAGTCTCTTCTACTTTGACAAGTTTCACTCTCTTCCCAATGAAGCCAAAAAGGTATGTGATCTCTCCTCTCAAGCTTAACTAGGAAGTCTCAATTTCACCAGCATTTACCCTCAAAATGTTCAGCTTCTAACCTCCCTAGCAACCAGCCCAATGCCTTAATTTATAGTGCAATGGAGGGAAGTTACTAGGTCCTCCTTCAAAGGGATAAAGACCTCCTTCAAAGGGATAGCTCCTCTCATAAAGGGATTAGCTCCTTCTCTTTTGGGATGCATGAACCACCTTAGAGCGAATAATCCACGTCAAAATTCCTTCTAGAATCATCTACAATTAACCCAAAGTGAGTTTTTTATAATAAACTTGTGCCTTTTTGACTTTCACAGGGGTCCGCACCCACGCCTTTAAGGACAGAGCGGGCAGGTCCGCAGGTAACACGAACAAAGGGTGCGGGACCGCAGGTAACAGTGAGAGAAAGTGCGGAACCAGAGCTTTATTGATTTTCAATGTCTTTCTCTCATTTTCAAAGCCTGACTTGAAGATCTGAGGTCTGAGACTTGCTTAGGAGGACAGTATAGGTGTTGATAGACCCATACTGACTGCAGATAGTCATGGTGACGATATTTTTGTGTAACAAAACCAGATATGGTTTTTATTCAGGAAACAAAATGTTCGATGGACAAGATGAGAGAAATACATAAAAAAATGGATAATCAAGTATGAATATCTAGAGGTTAAATCAAACAAATCAACGGGAGGGATTCTTATGCTCTGGGATCCCCAAAAATTTTGAATCCTTGATGTTGAGGCATCTAGGAACTATCCTTCTTTGGTGTGTCAACCTTTAGGTGATCCAAAGATTTACATGATCACAAATGTCTATGGACCTCAAAAGCAAGAACACAAACTCAAACTTCTCACCTCCCTTGAGGAGCTAAGAGCAAGACACCCGAATGTACCCTGGATTGTTGTAGGAGATTTCAATATGATCAGATCTCTTATAGAGAAAAAAGGTGGCATCAGAAATCTAGGCAGAGACTCTATTGCCTTCCAGAACTTCATAATGAACATGGGGTTAGTGGACACTGAAAAAATAAATGGTACCTTTATCTAGAACAATAAGAGGGTAGGGGCTTCTCAAGTAGCCTCTAAGCTAGATAGATTTATTATTTCAGAGGACCTCTTTCTTTTAGGACCTACCATGTCAGCTTCTATTCTTCCCTTTTGGGGCTTGGACCATTGGCTTGTATAGCTGGAAGCCACTTGTATGGGTACACAAAGAAACAAACCTTTTAGGTTTGAAAATGCTTGGCTCTCTCACCCTGAATTCACCTGAAATATTGACAAATGGTGGAGAGAGGATCTAAACATTCAAGGCACTAGAATGTTCCTGCTCCAACAGAAACTTAAACACATCAAATCCAAGCTTAAAGATTGGAACAAAAAGGAATTTATTAATATTTTCAAAGCCAAAAGAGAAGTTGAGAAAAAAATCCAGGAGATCAATCAGATCATCATCACAGATGGTTTTACCGAGGAGTAGAAAAAGCTAGCTAACTCTCTGCAGGAAGAATGGGAAGATAGGTGCATGCAAGAGGAGATTTTCTAGAGATAGAAATCACAGGTGCAGTGGATTAGAGAGGGAGAAAGAAATACGAAGTTCTTCCATAAATCCACCATAGATCACAGGGCACACAACATAATCACAAAACTCAAATATTCTCAAGGGATAGAACTTGTCTCTCACAAAGAAATGGAATCTGTCTTTGTTCAACACTTCCTCAACATAGCGGAGGAGCCTCTGATGGATAGATCTAGGTTCATCAACCATTTCACTTATTACATCCCTCAGCTAGTTACCATAGAAGACAACCATAATCTTAATAGGCCAGTGTTGTAAGAGGAGGTTAGTGAAGTGATCAATGAAATGCAAAATGGAAGAGCTCCAGGCCCGGATGGGTTCAATGTAGACTTCTTCAAAGCCTACTGGAAAATAGACAAACAAGATATCCTTGAGGTGGTGGAAGACTCAAGAAGATCCAAAATAGTTTTGAAGGCTCTTAATGCCTCCTTCATAGCTTTGATCCCAAAACAGGAAAAATCCATGACTCCAGATGCTTTGAGATCCATAGATTTATGTAATGTGGTGTACAAAATTATTTCCAAAGTGATCGCCAACAGAATCAAGAACCTTTTACCAGGTCTCATTTCAGAGGAGCAAATTGGCTATGTGGAAGACAGATCCTTAATAACATCATCCAAGCTCATGAGGTGGTACACTCTCTCAAAAGTAACAGGCAAGCTAGTATGATCATTTAGCTGGACCTAGTGAAAGCTTATGATAAGCTAAGTTGGTCTTATATAATTGCAATACTAAGAGCCTATGGGTTCGACCACAACTGGATAAGATGGGTTATGGCACTTATTTACACGACCAGTTTTTCCATCTTGCTTAATGGCACTCCTTCAAGAACCTTCATACGCTCCAGAGGTCTCAGAAAAGGGGATCCGCTCTCACCCTTCCTCTTTTTTCTCACGATGGAAGGGCTAGGTAAAGCGATCAATATGGCAAATGCTGAAGGAAGAATCCGGGGTATCAAACTCACCCTGGATGGAGTGGAAAATACTCATCAACAATTTGTGGATGACACGATGCTGCAGGGTACACCCACTGTTAGGGAATCCAGAGCGATCAAACAAATCTTGAACGACTTTGCTATGGTGGTTGGCACAGAGGTAAGCCTAAATAAATCAAAAGTTTTTTCTTTAACATTGACATTGCTATTCAGAGAAATATCACCAGAATTCTTGGGTTTCAAAGGGACCAGTTACCTTCCAAGTACCTAGGTATACCTCTTATAGACAAACCTCTAAGTAAGGTAGTGTGGGAGCTGATTATAAATAAACTTCAGGACAAGATCAAAAAATGGACATGTAGGTCTTTAAATTTGGTGGGACGCCTTGTGCTCACACAGGCTATCTTGCAGGCGATACCCAAATTCATGTTCTCAGCTCTTCCTGCTCCTAAAGGAGTTATGAAATAGATCAGAAGTATTCAACGAGATTTTCTATAGGACAAAGGAGAAGAGAAAAAGAAATGGGCTTTCATAGCCTGGGACAAGATCTGCAAACCCAATATCAATGGTAGTTTGGGGCTTTATGACCTTGAAACCCTAAGTAGAGTTTCAGGAGCTAAACTCTGGTGTAGGTTGCTGAAGGAATCGACAACCCCTTGGGCCAAGCTCTGGAAACAAAAATATGTGAAGAATTGGTAGGAGAAGGATCATATTTGAATGTCAGGGAACATTAAGGGCTCCCACATTTGGAACCTTGCTTGGGGAAATAAAGGTATTGTCCAACAACACAATTTCTAGGAGATCCGAGCTGGGAACCTGGCACGATTTTGGGAGGATAACTGGAAACAGGAACCCAATTTGTATAAGGACTAATTAGCAGCTCTCAAGAATGATACCAACAACAAAGGTCTATTTTTGGTAAGGGACTTCTTGGACCAGGTAAGGAACAATGGAAAATGGAGAATATGGAAGGATCTAGGCCATAGTGAAGAGAGCCCTTTGAAGGCCCAGTCAGATTCTCTTGCTCAGGATTTAGAGAAAAGAAAGATTTTGGTATCGTCCTTGTCTGACCAACTAAGATGGGGAAGGAACACCGAAGGAAACTTCAGCCTTAAAGAGGCTAAAATAGTAGTCACAAGGCTTAACTACCAAAGCCCTGATCAATTTTGGAAGAATCTTTGGCAGAACCTCCACTGGATGAAAATAAAGTTGTTCATTTGGCTAGTTCAACAAAAGAAAATTTTAACTTGGGAGAATCTCCTCAAAAAAGGTTTTACTAGCCCATCCAAATGTTACCTATGTGGCTTACAAGAGGAGACGATGGATCACCTACTCAACATCTACCTTTTCACCTCCACCATGTGGGAGTGGGTGGCCTCAGTCTTTAGGCACATTGATAGGGATAGACTCAGCATCTCCAAAACTTTGAAGAATTGGGGGAAAAGCATCTCAGGAAATGAAATCATCAATAAAGCCTGGACTCTGGTTCCAGGCTTTGTCATCAAGGATGTTTGGAAAGAACATAATAATAGGATCCTCATGAACAAAACAAGAACTTCCTAGCACATAATTGAACAAATTTTAAGGCAGCTCAAAGACACACTTAAAAGTTTGTTGGGGAAACTTCCTGAGGACCCTCCTCTACCCCAGGATGCTTGTATACTACTGCATTTGGGTCTCCAGTCAATAGTTCCACAGGGCATAAACAAGGGTGTGAGCCAAATAAATGTAGATATGAATATTTGGAAGCCTCCTCCACATGGTTTCTTAAAAGTCAATATAGACAGAGCATCTAAGGGCAACCCAGGGTTAGCTAGTTTTGGGGGTGTTATAAGAGATGAGCAGGGACGCATAAAGGAGATCTTTCACAGCCACTTGGGGAAGGCCTCTAATAACATGGTGGAACTCATGGCCCTAGAGAAATGCCTAGAATTCCTAGTGGATTCAAATTTACACAATGTTATCATTGAAGCTTGTTCGGAATTGATCATTAAAGCAGTCAAGAAAATGTGCAATGGAACGACACCCGAAAAAGTGTCAAAAAATTGGAGGCTATTGTAGGTATTTCATTGTATTCACACCCACCTACAAACCCTGAGAACCATTAACTTTGTCCATGTGAAAATAAAAGAAAATGGGTTGGCTGATCATCTAGCAAACGAAGGAGTGATTAGTAAGGAAGGCTGCACTAGGCATGTCTGGGAGTCGATACCCCTAGTTAAACTATGTGATGATTGTCTTTTTCAGGTTGCAAAAGACATGGAACTCTTCCAAATATTTAGCAATGAGAAGGAGGAAGATTAGAGAAAGGTGAAGAGAGACAAGATCCTTGGGCTACGGTCTCTCCCAAGGAAAATCATTTAGAGAAGTGAAGTGAATATACAGTGTGTTTGGTTCAGCCGTCTAGGGGTGGCTTGGAATAAGATGCTTCAAGAGGAGCTCAAAAGGGACATTGGAGTTAAGTCCAAAATCGGGTGGATCAAGTTAAAGGGATCGTTGGATCGACAGGAGGGAGCAATGGTGATGAGGAGACCTGCGGAAGTTATACGCCGATTAAATAGTTCACAAGTTGAATGGCCACAGTCCGTAGGTTCTTTTTGCCTCTTTCATCCTTCGGATTTTGGGCCTGAAAGTGGTCGTTCGTTAGCTGCTTGGTTGGACCCAAAATCCTTTAGACTGAGTGGCTCTATTCTTTTTTGGGTCCAATTTTTTGTTTTCCTTCATGCTTGTGATTCGGGCCGAAATTGTGGTGAACCATTGGATTAAATAGGCGTTGATCGATGGTTCATCCAATGATTTTTGGGCTGGAAAGAGCTCGACTGATATCCTTTTGGATGGACCAAAAATTATTAAGAATGTAGTGCTCTAATCTTTTTTGGGTCCAGATTCTCGTTATTATTTGTGCTAGTGGTCAGGCCAAAATCATGGTTGACCGTTGGATCAATTAGACTCTGATCGATGGTGCTGGATCTCCACACAACTCTCCTAATCGAAGGCTTGTTGACTGGTGGATGGAAAGGTTGCTGCGACGGTGGGGTTTGTGCACTCTGGTTTGGGCTTGGGCAAACAAAACAGTGATTTTTGGCGTGATTTTGTATGTAGTTTAGAATTTAGTAAAACCACATTATTGTGCATTGTGAATAGAAAGGATCTCACTTCTCGAGTGATAGTTTTCTTAGGCTTTCTGCTAAAAAAAATAGTTGTAACTACATGAATAGGTGATTGATCTTGGGTCTTTTGGACCCTGTTGGTGGTTTACTAGCATCGGGCTTGTCTGGTGCTGGTCTTTGCACTGCTAAATACATGTAACTTATGTAATGCATGTATACGGTTAATAGAAGGTTCCACTCTTACTTGACCAAAAAAAAGAAATATAAAATTAAACATTATAGTTATAATTAATAATTCAATCATATTACTCCTAATTTACCAAGTGTCAGAGGCATAAAATCTATTCATATAAAAACATTTTTTAAAGTGAAAAGAGATTTGATCCCCTCTGCCCTTGGTAAATCCAAAATTAAGATATAAAATTAAGATAGATCCAAGCTAGTTTTATATCAGTTTATGTAAGTGAAAGTAAAGAATTATTATTTTAATGAAAAGTTACTTTCAAAAATATTTGTAATTTCCTCAATTTTAAAATAAAGCTAGCCTAGTTCCACCTTAACTCCAGATCTATCAAGTGATGAGAGGGAACACATCTCTTGAGGTGAAAACCTATTTTTTGAGTGAAAAACTTGAGGAAAGGTTTGTACCTCGAGAGATTTTATCCCTCTCGGCGCTTCACAGATCGAAAGTTAAGATGGATCTAGGCTGGTTTCAGTCATGTGCGGCCAAAGAAAATCTAATGAACATATGATTAATTTTATCAATAATACATAAATTCATATAATATTAATATAATCATTTTAAATATGCTAATATGTCTCAGATTAATCTGTATATTTTAATTTTAAATTTTCTTAGTTGCCTTAGTTTGTTGTGATGATAATAAATTTAATGATGAAAAATGATGAAATATAAATTTTGAATGTAAAGGGACAATGTAAAAGTGTTGAATGATAGAAAATGTGAATAATAAGAATATAGTCAATTACAAATAGTCTTCATTGTGGTTAATCTAAAACTATTTTCTTCTATTACTTTTATTGTCACCCTTTTTACTTTTGTCATATTTTCATATTGATTGTCATATTTTCATATCGATTATATGAAAAGGATAGGTTAAACCATAAATCATTTAAATATTTAGCTCAATCTATTGTAGTAAACATCATTTCTTGTCTCTCCTTCTCTCCAATATGAATAGGTTGAATTACTATAACACAAAAATCAATGTACATTGTCAATAATTTTTTGTGGTTACACTGAAATCAATGCACAATGTTAATGCAATCACTTTAAATTTAATGTATCATCATACATCCAATTACATCAAAACAGAAATCAACATTTACACTCAAATCAATTCATCTACTACACGTAAGAAAATTGGATTATAAACCAACATCTACACTGAAATTAATGCACCTAGTGCAAGTAAGCAAATATGATTATAAATCAACATCTACACTAAAATCAATGCATCTAGTGCAAGAAATCAAATAGGATTAGAAATCACCATCTAAATTGAAATCAATGAATTTAGTGAAAGAAATCAAATAAGATTAGAAATCACCATCTACACGAAAATCAATGCATCTAGTGCAAGCAATCAAACATTATTAGAAATCAACATCTACATTGAAATCAATGCATCTAGTGCAAGAAATCAAATAGGAATAGAAATCACCATCTACATTTAAATAAATGCATTTAGTGCAAGCAATCAAATAAGATTAGAAATCATATACATTGAAATTAATGCATATAGTGAAAGAAATCAAATATCATTAGAAATCAACATCTACACTAAAATCAATGCATCTAGTGCAAGAAATCAAATTAGATTAGAAATCACCATCTACACTGAAATCAATATATCTAGTGCAAGAAATATTCTTTCCTCTTCCCCCCCTCGCCCCATATATATTTATATCTCCATCCATCTCTCCTTATTGTCCACTCTATCTCAACCCCCCAAACACACATGTTATTTCACTTCATATCTATCAATCTGTTTGTCCCTCCCTCCCTCTCTCCATCTTTATCTTCTTTCCTCTCTTCACTTTCCATCTATATCTCTATCTCCATTTTCCTCTCTATATCACCGCCAAAACATACACTCTATTTCTTCAATCTATCTGCCTCTCTCTCTCTCTCTCTCTCTCTCTCTCTCTCTCTCTCTCTCTCTCTCTCTCTCCCCTTCTCTTCCTCTCCCCTGCTTCTATCTCTCTTCCCTACTTCTTTCCTCTCTCCCTCTCTCTCCATCCTCTTTATCACTCCCTCTCTCTCTCTCTCCACCTTTCTCTCTATATTTCTTTCTTCTTACCTATCTCTCTCTCCCCCTCCAACTCCATCTCTCTTTCCCTCCCTCACTCCACTCTCTCACATCCTCTCTCTCTTCCTTCCTCTCTTTCTCTCTCTCTCTCTTACTCTTCAACCTCCAACTCTATTACTATATCCCTCCCTCTCTCCTTCTCTCCCCCATTCTCTCCATCTCTCCATTGTTACTCCCTCTCTCTCTCCACTTCTCACTCTCTATGTATTTCTTCTTCCCTCCCTCTCTCCCCCTCCAACTCCATCTCCCTATCCATCCCTCTCTGCTCCTCTCTCCCTCCTGCTCTCCTCCTCTCTCTCAAATCTTCTCTCTCATACTTCCTCTTTATCCCTTTCTCTCCTACCTCCCTCTCTCTTCCGCCATCACTCTCTCTCTCTTTCTCTCTCTCTCAAATCCTCTCTCTTACCCCATCACTATCCTTCTCTCTCTCAAGTATTATCTCTCTCTCTCTCTCTCTCTCTCTCTCTCTCTCTCTCTCTACCTATGTTACTATATCCCTCCATCTCTCCTTGTGTCTCCTTCTCTCAACCCTTCTCTCTATCTCTCCTTATTTATCTCCTTATCTCACCCATAAACATACACTCTTTTTCTCCATCTCTCCCTTGTCAGTCCCTCTCTCTCTCCACTTCTCACTGTCTATGTATTTCTTCTTCCCTACCTCTCTCCCCCTCCAACTCCATATCTCTATCCCTCCCTCTCTCCTCCTCTCTCTCATCCTTCCTCTCTCACCCTTTCTCTCCTACATTTATCTCTCTTCCCCCATCTCTCTCTCTCTCTCTCTTTACCCTCCAATCCTCTCACTATCTCCCTCCCACTCTCCTCTCTCTTCCCCCTCCATCTTTGTGTCTCCCTCTCCCTCTTTTACCCTTCTCTACCTCTCTCTCCTTTTATTCCTCCTCTCCCCTCTCCTTCAGTTTATCTCCATCTCTCCCTTGTCACTCCCCCTATCTCTCCACCTCTATAACTTTATGTCTTTGTTCTTACCTCCCATATATATAGAGTTAATATATATTATAATATAAAAAATTTAATAATATCAATATTAACATATATTAATATGAATATTAGATTTAATAATAATAATAATAATAATCTTTTAATATTAATATTATGGTTAATAGTATTTTTTGCATGGTATTAATAATAATTTGGCCCATGGTATTTTTCCCATAGGCTTCACCTAAATAAAACCTATTTTTTGAGTGTTAGTAAGTGTAAAGAGGTTTATGGAGCAAATATAAAAAGAGGTTTTATTTATTTACCATACCTCTTGTTTATTTATATTTTTATTTATTTATCATATTTCTTTTATTTACAATGGTATTTGGCCCATAGGCTTGATATATAATTAGATGTTGATTTCTAATCTTATTTGATATGTTTTTATTTATTTACCATACATCTATATACCTCTTTTATATTTATTTATTTATCATACCTCTTTTCTAAATATGGTAATTGGTCCATGGTATTAATAATAATTTGTGTTCGGCAAGATCCACCTAAATAAAACCTATTTTTTGAGTTTTTATAAATATAAAGAGGTTAATGGAGTAAAGATAAAAAGAGGTTTTATTTATTTTACCATACCTCCAGTTTGTTTTTTATTGTTTTTATTTACCATACCTTTGGAGTAAATATAAAAAAAAGTCTTATTTATTTACCATACTTCTGGTTTATTTATATTTTTATTTATTTACCATAACTAGTTTTTTACTATTCTTAAATCTCTTTATATTTAAATTTATGTTGTGTTTATACATAATAATAATTAGATTGATTTTTAAATACGACAGACATTAAATTAACAATGTTAAATGTTAAATATTAACGTTTACATTTATGTTTATGTTTACATTGTTTTTACGCAATATTTTTAATATGAAATTACAAATAACTTTGAACAATACATATAAATAACCAAAAACAATTTTATATTAATTAAAATAAAATAAATTTCAATTAATTGAAAGTTAAAATAATATTATTTGATTGAAAAGTTGCTTTCTATTTTCAAAGAGAGTAAAGAGATTTGTAATTATTTTATTAAACTTTGAATTACAAAAAAGTTAATAATTTAATAATTTAAACTGCTGTAAATTTGGGGTTTTGGGTGATTTTTCCCTAAACGATAGGGATTATAGATCATATTTCCTTGATAATTGGCAATGTAAAGGCATTGTTTTACATCTGGAATTGTTTCTACCAGGGTAACACCTATCCAAACCTCTGGGAGCATAAAACTGGTCCAGATCATGCGGCTGGACTTTTAGTGGATCCATGTGTTTAGTGCCCTTGAAAACTGACATCTCAACCATTAGAGTGATTTCAGATTTGATCGGCATTGAGCTAGTGACAACTAGTTATGAACTCGAGAAAGAGAGATGTAGTGAGTTGTTGAAACCTGGAAAAAAACTAGTAGGTTTTTAGATTCAAAGTTTGTTGTAATAGAGACATGGTGGGTGCTTCAGATGTTGGTTACATGTCTCGCAGTTCAAACTGATGCTGATGGATCAATTGATGTCGAGGTTTCATTGAGATTCAGTCTTTGACAAAGTTGTGGAAACTTTTGTATCCGATGCTATATTACTCTCACATTATTGTTGAGCTAAATCAAATATTCAGCTTGCAAAATGATAGATCCAATCATTATGCACTATGGCAAATGTCAACTATCTTGCTTCTTGGTCGATCCAGATACTGTGCTAGATCTGGTGAGTAAATATTAACAATGTTTGAAAAAGCATTTATTAATTAATTTTAGGTTTTCTGGAGTATTTCCATATTAATTTTTTCTTTTATTAGATTACGTTTTTCATCTATATCGGGAAGATGACAGTAGACGGTTCCAAACTTAGATTGATATTTTTTAATTATGTAAATCATATTTATTTGATTTTTTTGGTGCTTCTCTACATTATTTATTTCTCTTGGGAGATCAGGTCTTCCATATACGTCTTCAAAAATTCGACTCAAAAAACCATTATCCTTTTTTTCTTAAATGTGTTATTTTTTTTGGGTTGAATTAAAATTGCAGATATTGGTAGGCATGGTTGCGAATGCAAATGCAACTTTAGCAACAATGGCCAAACACGCAGCAATGCATGGCTAAAGGGTGAATGCAACTTTAGCAGTCATGGCCAAACACACAAGAATGCATGGAATAAAGGTTTATAAGGTGCATGGCGTAAAGGGCAAATGAAACCTTACCAGCCATGGGCAAACATGGAAGAATGCATGGCATAAAGGTTTATCATGTTGCTTCTTTGGTGGTAAATCCCATAACAATTCAAGAATTTTAAAAAATAATATTTGAACATTTTAAATGTAATCCCTACATTGATCACAAAGGAAACCCAGTAAAGTTGTTGAAGCAATTTACATGCATTAATATTGTGGAGAATTATTGGCAGGCTCTAGACACACTGGTTAATTCACACAACAACGTAAGTTGTAAGGATACTTTGTGTTTCTTACTTGAAATTTTGATGATTATAAGTGGAATTTGAAAAGTTAAAAATTTACTCATGTAAATTTTACTTTGCATATAATACTTGTTCAAGGAGTAGATTCATTATTTAATCTAAAGAATAATTGATTAGCCATAATTATAAATAAAAAAAATACATAAAATGAATCATTGCAAACTAATAGTCATATTGTAGATTGAGGGGTTATCAAGATCATCTATCAAAATCATCTACAAAATATCTACAGCCATATGCATTCTATGGAGGAAGGTGAATTATGTGCAATGGAGATGAAATACAAATTTATTGGTGTTGTATTGTTTTAAACATTTTGATTGGTAATAAAACATCATACATTAATAATTGTTTTAATATATTTCTTCAGATTCGATACAATTAATTTTTTTTCAAGAGCTTGATGAAGACAAACGAGACAATTTCGGATTTGATGTGAATATGAACTAAACAGTTTCAGATTTGATGTTAAGATTATCAAGTGGAAAAATTACATCGGAAATATTCATATTCCATGACTTGGTAAATATATCTTAAATGGGTGACGTTAAGATTATCAAGTGGGAAAATTACATCGGAAATATTCATAGTCCATGACTTGGTAAATATATCTTAAATGGGTGAATATATCTTAAATGGGTGAATATGTGTCAGTGGATCACAATGGTTGCAATGGCCATGAAGACATCATTTTTCACTTCACTAGTTTCACTATTTCTGGGAGAGTGATGGGGTTGTTGGAGCAGAAAGTTGTCCAGATATAAATGGAGGTCGTGCCAATGTGAATGTTCAACTCATTTCCACTAGAAATGATCTCATTAATGATGTGTTTATGTCGTAGGGAGGCAATTACACGTTTACAAATTTTACTCCAAGGAAATATAGGCTGGTTGCTTCCCATCATGAATACATAAACTTCATCAATCCTTGACGAGTATACAAATATCAGTTCATATCAAATCCCACTACATTTTTTTTCAAAAAGGAAAGGCCATGATATTTTTCTCTCTTTGCCTTCATTTGATACGCAGAATAAGTTTGGAGATTCCTTAAGGATGACTGTCGAGAGGACACAGTAGTTATAATTAATAATTCAATCATATTACTCCTAATTTACCAAGTGTCAGAGGCATAAAATCTATTCATATAAAAACATTTTTTAAAGTGAAAAGAGATTTGATCCCCTCTACCCTTGGTAAATCCAAAATTAAGATATAAAATTAAGATAGATCCAAGCTAGTTTTATATCAGTTTATGTAAGTGAAAGTAAAGAATTATTATTTTAATGAAAAGTTACTTTCAAAAATATTTGTAATTTCCTCAATTTTAAAATAAAGCTAGCCTAGTTCCACCTTAACTCCAGATCTATCAAGTGATGAGAGGGAACACATCTCTTGAGGTGAAAACCTATTTTTTGAGTGAAAAACTTGAGGAAAGGTTTGTACCTCGAGAGATTTTATCCCTCTCGGCGCTTCACAGATCGAAAGTTAAGATGGATCTAGGCTGGTTTCAGTCATGTGCGGTCAAAGAAAATCTAATGAACATATGATTAATTTTATCAATAATACATAAATTCATATAATATTAATATAATCATTTTAAATATGCTAATATGTCTCAGATTAATCTGTATATTCTAATTTTAAATTTTCTTAGTTGCCTTAGTTTGTTGTGATGATAATAAATTTAATGATGAAAAATGATGAAATATAAATTTTGAATGTAAAGGGACAATGTAAAAGTGTTGAATGATAGAAAATGTGAATAATAAGAATATAGTCAATTACAAATAGTCTTCATTGTGGTTAATCTAAAACTATTTTCTTCTATTACTTTTATTGTCACCCTTTTTACTTTTGTCATATTTTCATATTGATTGTCATATTTTCATATCGATTATATGAAAAGGATAGGTTAAACCATAAATCATTTAAATATTTAGCTCAATCTATTGTAGTAAACATCATTTCTTGTCTCTCCTTCTCTCCAATATGAATAGGTTGAATTACTATAACACAAAAATCAATGTACATTGTCAATAATTTTTTGTGGTTACACTGAAATAAATGCACAATGTTAATCCAATCACTTTAAATTTAATGTATCATCATACATCCAATTACATCAAAACAGAAATCAACATTTACACTCAAATCAATTCATCTACTACACATAAGAAAATTGGATTATAAACCAACATCTACACTGAAATTAATGCACCTAGTGCAAGTAAGCAAATATGATTATAAATCAACATCTACACTAAAATCAATGCATCTAGTGCAAGAAATCAAATAGGATTAGAAATCACCATCTAAATTGAAATCAATGAATTTAGTGAAAGAAATCAAATAAGATTAGAAATCACCATCTACACGAAAATCAATGCATCTAGTGCAAGCAATCAAACATTATTAGAAATCAACATCTACATTGAAATCAATGCATCTAGTGCAAGAAATCAAATAGGAATAGAAATCACCATCTACATTTAAATAAATGCATTTAGTGCAAGCAATAAAATAAGATTAGAAATCATATACATTGAAATTAATGCATATAGTGAAAGAAATCAAATATCATTAGAAATCAACATCTACACTAAAATCAATGCATCTAGTGCAAGAAATCAAATTAGATTAGAAATCACCATCTACACTGAAATCAATATATCTAGTGCAAGAAATATTCTTCCCTCTTCCCCCCCCTCGCCCCATATATATTTATATCTCCCTCCATCTCTCCTTATTGTCCACTCTATCTCACCCCCCCAAACACACATGTTATTTCACTTCATATCTATCAATCTGTTTGTCCCTCCCTCCCTCTCTCCATCTTTATCTTCTTTCCTCTCTTCACTTTCCATCTATATCTCTATCTCCATTTTCCTCTCTATATCACCGCCAAAACATACACTCTATTTCTTCAATCTATCTTCCTCTCTCTCTCTCTCTCTCTCTCTCTCTCTCTCTCTCTTCCCCTTCTCTTCCTCTCCCCTGCTTCTATCTCTCTTCCCTACTTCTTTCCTCTCTCCCTCTCTCTCCATCCTCTTTATCACTCCCTCACTCTCTCTCCCCACCTTTCTCTCTACATTTCTTTCTTCTTACCTATCTCTCTCTCCCCCTCGAACCCCATCTCTCTTTCCCTCCCTCACTCCACTCTCTCACATCCTCTCTCTCTTCCTTCCTCTCTTTCTCTCTCTCTCTCTTACTCTTCAACCTCCAACTCTATTACTATATCCTTCCCTCTATCCTTCTCTCCCCCATTCTCTCCATCTCTCCATTGTTACTCCCTCTCTCTCTCTCTCCGCTTCTCACTCTCTATGTATTTCTTCTTCCCTGCCTCTCTCCCCCTCCAACTCCATCTCCCTATCCATCCCTCTCTGCTCCTCTCTCCCTCCTGCTCTCCTCCTCTCTCTCAAATCTTCTCTCTCATACTTCCTCTTTATCCCTTTCTCTCCTACCTCCCTCTCTCTTCCGCCATCACTCTCTCTCTCTTTCTCTCTCTCTCAAATCCTCTCTCTTACCCCATCACTATCCTTCTCTCTCTCAAGTATTATCTCTCTCTCTCTCTCTCTCTCTCTCTCTCTCTACCTATGTTACTATATCCCTCCATCTCTCCTTGTGTCTCCTTCTCTCCACCCTTCTCTCTATCTCTCCTTATTTATCTCCTTATCTCACCCATAAACATACACTCTTTTTCTCCATCTCTCCCTTGTCAGTCCCTCTCTCTCTCCACTTCTCACTGTCTATGTATTTCTTCTTCCCTACCTCTCTCCCCCTCCAACTCCATATCTCTATCCCTCCCTCTCTCCTCCTCTCTCTCATCCTTCCTCTCTCACCCTTTCTCTCCTACATTTATCTCTCTTCCCCCATCTCTCTCTCTCTCTCTCTTTTCCCTCCAATCCTCTCACTATCTCCCTCCCACTCTCCTCTCTCTTCCCCCTCCATCTTTGTGTCTCCCTCTCCCTCTTTTACCCTTCTCTACCTCTCTCTCCTTTTATTCCTCCTCTCCTCTCTCCTTCAGTTTATCTCCATCTCTCCCTTGTCACTCCCCCTATCTCTCCACCTCTATAACTTTATGTCTTTGTTCTTACCTCCCATATATATAGAGTTAATATATATTATAATATAAAAAATTTAATAATATCAATATTATGATATATTAATATGAATATTAGATTTAATAATAATAATAATAATAATCTTTTAATATTAATATTATGGTTAATAGTATTTTTTGCATGGTATTAATAATAATTTGGCCCATGGTATTTTTCCCATAGGCTTCACCTAAATAAAACCTATTTTTTGAGTGTTAGTAAGTGTAAAGAGGTTTATGGAGCAAATATAAAAAGAGGTTTTATTTATTTACCATACCTCTTGTTTATTTATATTTTTATTTATTTATCATATTTCTTTTATTTACAATGGTATTTGGCCCATAGGCTTGGTATATAATTAGATGTTGATTTCTAATCTTATTTGATATGTTTTTATTTATTTACCATACATCTTTATACCTCTTTTATATTTATTTATTTATCATACCTCTTTTATAAATATGGTAATTGGTCCATGGTATTAATAATAATTTGTGTTCGGCAAGATCCACCTAAATAAAACCTATTTTTTGAGTTTTTATAAATATAAAGAGGTTAATGGAGTAAAGATAAAAAGAGGTTTTATTTATTTACCATACCTCTAGTTTGTTTTTTATTGTTTTTATTTACCATACCTTTGGAGTAAATATAAAAAAAAGTCTTATTTATTTACCATACTTCTGGTTTATTTATATTTTTATTTATTTACCATAACTTGTTTTTTACTATTCTTAAATCTCTTTATATTTAAATTTATGTTGTGTTTATACATAATAATAATTAGATTGATTTTTAAATACGACAGACATTAAATTAACAATGTTAAATGTTAAATATTAACGTTTACATTTATGTTTATGTTTACATTGTTTTTACGCAATATTTTTAATATGAAATTACAAATAACTTTGAACAATACATATAAATAACCAAAAACAATTTTATATTAATTAAAATAAAATAAATTTCAATTAATTGAAAGTTAAAATAATATTATTTGATTGAAAAGTTGCTTTCTATTTTCAAAGAGAGTAAAGAGATTTGTAATTATTTTATTAAACTTTGAATTACAAAAAAGTTAATAATTTAATAATTTAAACTGCTGTAAATTTGGGGTTTTGGGTGATTTTTCCCTAAACGATAGGGATTATAGATCATATTTCCTTGATAATTGGCAATGTAAAGGCATTGTTTTACATCTGGAATTGTTTCTACCAGGGTAACACCTATCCAAACCTCTGGGAGCATAAAACTGGTCCAGATCATGCGGCTGGACTTTTAGTGGATCCATGTGTTTAGTGCCCTTGAAAACTGACATCTCAACCATTAGAGTGATTTCAGATTTGATCGGCATTGAGCTAGTGACAACTAGTTATGAACTCGAGAAAGAGAGATGTAGTGAGTTGTTGAAACCTGGAAAAAAACTAGTAGGTTTTTAGATTCAAAGTTTGTTGTAATAGAGACATGGTGGGTGCTTCAGATGTTGGTTACATGTCTCGCAGTTCAAACTGATGCTGATGGATCAATTGATGTCGAGGTTTCATTGAGATTCAGTCTTTGACAAAGTTGTGGAAACTTTTGTATCCGATGCTATATTACTCTCACATTATTGTTGAGCTAAATCAAATATTCAGCTTGCAAAATGATAGATCCAATCATTATGCACTATGGAAAATGTCAACTATCTTGCTTCTTGGTCGATCCAGATACTGTGCTAGATCTGGTGAGTAAATATTAACAATGTTTGAAAAAGCATTTATTAATTAATTTTAGGTTTTCTGGAGTATTTCCATATTAATTTTTTCTTTTATTAGATTACGTTTTTCATCTATATCGGGAAGATGACAGTAGACGGTTCCAAACTTAGATTGATATTTTTTAATTATGTAAATCATATTTATTTGATTTTTTTGGTGCTTCTCTACATTATTTATTTCTCTTGGGAGATCAGGTCTTCCATATACGTCTTCAAAAATTCGACTCAAAAAACCATTATCCTTTTTTTCTTAAATGTGTTATTTTTTTTGGGTTGAATTAAAATTGCAGATATTGGTAGGCATGGTTGCGAATGCAAATGCAACTTTAGCAACAATGGCCAAACACGCAGCAATGCATGGCTAAAGGGTGAATGCAACTTTAGCAGTCATGGCCAAACACACAAGAATGCATGGAATAAAGGTTTATAAGGTGCATGGCGTAAAGGGCAAATGAAACCTTACCAGCCATGGGCAAACATGGAAGAATGCATGGCATAAAGGTTTATCATGTTGCTTCTTTGGTGGTAAATCCCATAACAATTCAAGAATTTTAAAAAATAATATTTGAACATTTTAAATGTAATCCCTACATTGATCACAAAGGAAACCCAGTAAAGTTGTTGAAGCAATTTACATGCATTAATATTGTGGAGAATTATTGGCAGGCTCTAGACACACCGGTTAATTCACACAACAACGTAAGTTGTAAGGATACTTTGTGTTTCTTACTTGAAATTTTGATGATTATAAGTGGAATTTGAAAAGTTAAAAATTTACTCATGTAAATTTTACTTTGCATATAATACTTGTTCAAGGAGTAGATTCATTATTTAATCTAAAGAATAATTGATTAGCCATAATTATAAATAAAAAAAATACATAAAATGAATCATTGCAAACTAATAGTCATATTGTAGATTGAGGGGTCATCAAGATCATCTATCAAAATCATCTACAAAATATCTACAGCCATATGCATTCTATGGAGGAAGGTGAATTATGTGCAATGGAGATGAAATACAAATTTATTGGTGTTGTATTGTTTTAAACATTTTGATTGGTAATAAAACATCATACATTAATAATTGTTTTAATATATTTCTTCAGATTCGATACAATTAATTTTTTTTCAAGAGCTTGATGAAGACAAACGAGACAATTTCGGATTTGATGTGAATATGAACTAAACAGTTTCAGATTTGATGTTAAGATTATCAAGTGGAAAAATTACATCGGAAATATTCATATTCCATGACTTGGTAAATATATCTTAAATGGGTGACGTTAAGATTATCAAGTGGGAAAATTACATCGGAAATATTCATAGTCCATGACTTGGTAAATATATCTTAAATGGGTGAATATATCTTAAATGGGTGAATATGTGTCAGTGGATCACAATGGTTGCAATGGCCATGAAGACATCATTTTTCACTTCACTAGTTTCACTATTTCTGGGAGAGTGATGGGGTTGTTGGAGCAGAAAGTTGTCCAGATATAAATGGAGGTCGTGCCAATGTGAATGTTCAACTCATTTCCACTAGAAATGATCTCATTAATGATGTGTTTATGTCATAGGGAGGCAATTACACGTTTACAAATATTACTCCAAGGAAATATAGGCTGGTTGCTTCCCATCATGAATACATAAACTTCATCAATCCTTGAGCAGTATACAAATATCAGGTCATATCAAATCCCACTACATTTTTTTTCAAAAAGGAAAGGCCATGATATTTTTCTCTCTTTGCCTTCATTTGATACGCAGAATAAGTTTGGAGATTCCTTAAGGATGAGTGTCGAGAGGACACAGTAGCCCTCCATGAAATCAAACATGAAGAAGTGGAAAGAGTGGGCTCTGTGAGCCAATTGTTAAACAAAGGAAGAAGATACAAGGTCATACCTAATGTCGATCCTAGCTAGGATGGTGCTACTCATGAGGTACAATGATGGAGGTTTATAGAGCATATTTTCTATAATATTCTCTTTCAAATACGTGATTCTCATGTTCCCTTAACAATTGTCCAAGGAAATATAGGCTGGTTGCTTCCCATCATGAATACATAAACTTCATCAATCCTCGAGCAATATACAAATACCAAGTCATATCAAATCCTACTATATTTTTTTTCAAAAAGGAAAGGCCATGATATTTCTCTCTCTTTTCCTTCATTTGATATGCAGAATAATTTTGGAGATTCCTTAAGGATGATTGTCCAGAGGACACAGTAGCCCTCCATGAAATCAAACTTGAAGAAGTGGAAAGAGTGGGCTCTTTGAGCCAATTGTTAAACAAAGGAAGAAGATACAAGGTCATACCTAATGTCGATCCTAGCTAGGATGGTGCTACTCATGAGGTACAATGATGGAGGTTTATAGAGCATATTTTCTATAATATTCTCTTTCAAATACGTGATTCTCATGTTCCCTTAACAATTGTCCAAAGAGGCTCTCGAGAGATGGAGTTGGACTTTGAAAATCTGGTAGTAGATGACATCTTTTATGTCCCAAGTTCTGATATGGATGGCTTAGTTGTTTCTCACGGTAACCCTGTTTTAGGTTTTCACGTATACCTTTACTCAGATGATGTCCATGAGGTGAAGTGCCCTCAAAGAAGCTCCTTGGCCAAATCAAGTGCTTTGTTATGCAATATCTAATGCATATGGAAAATTTGCTTTTAATTTTATTCCATGTGGAAAATAAAGGTTGTTTCCATTATACAAGAGTGAGAATAAAATATTTGATGTTTCACTTCCATCTATAGATGTTCTTGTTGAGCACAGTCATGTTAATATATCTCATCCATTTCAGGTCACAGGTTTCTCAGTTGGAGGACTTGTGGTGACTTCTGAAGGAGTCTGTTTTGAAGGTGTTAAGATATTAGTTGATGGACAAGAAAGAGCTACAACAAATTTCCAGGGATATTACAAACTTGATCATGCAACATCAACACGCTACACAATCAAGGCTGAGAAGGATCACTTCGAGTTTAGTAGTTTGGAGAATTTCATGGTTGTGCCAAACATGGCTTCAATCCCAAAGATAGAAGCAACAAATTATAATATTTGTGGTTCCCTAAAATTAGTGACAAATGGATATTATGCAAGCATCAACTTGGATTGACACATGGGACAGACAATGTTAAGCATCAACTAAAGAGCATTGATGATATGTGAAACTTTTGCTTCGAGGTTAAACCATGTTAATATCGAATATCCCCACTGACCACAACAACGGAACGTGATTCTAGTCTTAAATTTTCACCATCACATATTCATGTCATAGTAACTAGACAAATGTTTGGCATTGAATTTATAAAGGAACTTGTTGATATTCGTGGATCAGTGATATGCAAGGAAGGATGTGACTCCTCAGTTTCTATATCACTTACTTCTTTGGCTATTGAACTCTAGGTTCATAGAAGCTTAACTCTTTATCTTAAAAAATGAGAGAAGTGACTTCATATTTGATAACGTCCTACCGGTGCATTGCATTTTGAGGTAAAACATGGACCTTCATCTGATTTGTTAGATTGGGATGATTACTGGTGTTGGGAGAGAGATTATTTATGTCAATGTTGATGTTTCTGATCGTTCATATATGGTGTTTATCCAAAAATGCTATTGGTTGCGTATTATGTCTACTCATCTTGTAGCTTCTTACATTGTATAGCCAAACAAAGAACCAATGAATTTGTTCATTGAGAGAGGATGGTATCAAATCTTCTTAGAAGCTTCTCGTGTGCAGATGCTTCGTTTCTTGAACTCGTGCATTTTCTTTGGAATGTCTTCATCAGAATTTAATGTATTGAACCATAAGCCTATATATTTGATGGGTGAAAAATATCTACTGAGTGGTGAAATACATGTTGATTCAAGTTCTTATCCCAAAGCAAATGAGTTGTCTCGAAGGATTATTTTAGACATATGGAAAAAGGAGGGTGCATTTATATATATGATCTATAATGTCAAACTTGTTTCAAGTGCTAATGTGTTATAGACATTTTTGTGCCTCGCAGCATGGAGCATGAAATGTAAATAATTACAGGGATCCTCAGTCCCTAAACATGTTGTTCTTACCCCTAGAAGAACAAGGTCAGCAAACCACAGCACTTCCCATCAGTTCTCCACCTGAAAACACTCAGAAACAGGCTATTTTTGGATCATGTCAGTTGCTCCACTGAGCATCTGCGCTGGAATGCAATTGCTCCTCCTTGTACCTGCGCTGAAAGTCAAATCTAATGAAGGCTACCTGCGCTGGGCGAGATTGGCCAAGTGGCACAGTCATTCTGCAAGGTGTCAATTGCCCAAGAAGCTTCCAAACTGACACTTGGTTCAAGAGATTCGCCCTGTGATGAGTAAGAGGTACTTGATCTCCATGTGTAAGCAAGGATCTCCAAGTGGACTCAAGAACTGAAGATTAACTAAAGTGGGAGAGGACACTAGTCAGCTTTATGCCAGCCTCAAGCTGACTCATCCTTTCTCCAAATCTCCTATATATAGAGCTCTTCTATGAGGTCTAAGGAGGCTGGGGATTTTGTGCAAAGCAAGGAAGTGCTGTTGGTTTACAGTTAGAGCTATTGGGTGATTGCTTTTATAGAGGTGAAGAGGAGACTTCTTGCTGTTGGGGAGGTGCTGCTGGATTGGAGCCATTGATGGTTGTAACCTTCTCAGAACCCTTTTACTTCTATCAATAAAGCTTTGAATGTTCTCCTATATACTTGTATTGCATTGATGTATTGTATTTACTTGTATATCTGATTCACTCTAATCCATGCATCAGTTATGAGTACATGTTTCTTGTAGTTTTCCTTCTCTTGTTTGTGCAGGATCTGTGTGTAGCTGGGCCGACAAAGGGAGCAAGGAGCTGGGGACAAGAGACAAAGAGAGAGGACAGGATCGACAAAAGCGAAAGACACTGGTTGGTCAATCTTTTCTTCCTTCTCTGTACTTTCATAAAGGAAAATAATCAAAGCTTTACTTTCAGTTGTTGCTAAGGACTGTCACCCTTAGAGTAGGGATAGGGTCATCCGAGTCGGATACTTTTCCCCACAACAAACTGGCGACTCCGCTGGGGAGCCTAGTATCTTGTTTGTGTTTGTAGTATCTTTGCTATTCATTTCCTGAACCAAAGAGTACCAAATCGAAAAGCTTTTGACTATATCAAAAGCGAAGTAGAGGGGCTGCTACTCTTGCTCATTTACTGAGAAGATTCATGATTTGAAGAGCTGATCTACAAAAGACTCTTGTACCCTTTGTGATAGCTTTTCATCCTCTTGATCATCCCTTAGCTTGTACTTGACCTATAGCTTTTTATTTCAGCAAAAACAGTGCATTTTTGAGCTTTTTATGACCCGGAAATCCTTGTAAACGCAACTCTCGTGTCTCAGTGCAGGCTGTCCACAGGCAGTCTGCATTTCAGCGCAGGTACTCCCTTCGGGAACTGCGCTGAGAGTCAATTTGACAGACCAGAGCCTGCGCTGATCCAGTTAGGCTATGTCTTCCTGAGGTTTCCCACTGTGTCTGAGCCCTGTTTTCATTGATTTTTTGCTGCTGATTGCTTGTCATTGTACTTGCTGTAAACCAACTTTCCTTGACATTATTCCGCCTCAGTTGTGTGATGAAACTGTGAGTGTTCTTTCAGTATTTCTTGCTTCAGTTACAGTTTCCCATTGTGAAAAGCGAACCAGTATAGCTGTGGCCTCTTAGATACTGAACTGTAAAAGTGTCTTTGTGATCTTAAGAGCTAGTTTTATTACTGTTCATGGCTGTTTGAGTTTGTTTGTTTTTCATTTTATGGTTTGAATCTATACATTTCTAGCGTCTAAACAAGTCGATCTTAAGGTGTCTTTTGATTTTGGACAAGCTTGTTTACTTCTGCTTGAAATTAGATTCAAAAGTTATACAACAGTTTTCCTTTCTGTCTTACATCAACATTAAGGATAACGAAAAGAAATACATGCATTGTGCATTTTGCATTTGACTGTGTGCTTGACGATTTAGGAAAATTTGCATTTTAGTGTGTGTTCTATGATCTGTGTGAAAAGTTGTGTCTTTTCTTTTCCCTCAGTAGATTAAGGTTTTCAAAGTTGAAAGATTGAAAAGTTTTGCTTCTCATCTTAGATTGCATTTAGGAAGTTGTATATATACATCTCGTGGTGATCCTTAAAGGCAAACTGCTAAGCAAGATCAACATTAAAATAAACCCAATTTACATAACAACGCTTTGTAGCATAACGCAAACATCTAGAGGTCTAGGTAGAGACGTGTTCCGGCGTCGTTAAACGTAGTGACTGTCGATCTCTACGAAGGTGGGTGATTCCTCCTGAGAGTCGACGGCACTAATACGGACTTGTGCTCCCGCGTACCGTCGCGTATATTGGGAGACCCCTATAGGCATTTATCCTTTATCCTTAGGAAGCCATGTCGGCCGCCCTACTGATCGCGATGCAGTGAACACAGCATTCACGAAGATCGACCACCCATACCGTAAAACGTATTCTGTGGTTTCGCGAAAGGTTTGGCACACCCTCTGCCTAGATCTCCAGACCAGTTTCTTTTGGCCCTTTTCAAACTCTATAACTGAAAAGGTCCAACCGAGCATTTGTCACTTCGGGCTCGTTAATACATCGAAGGTGACTAGAGTCATCTTTAGCTTTTTCTCGACTCTTAAAACATGAAAAAGCAAGTTTGTGTCTAAAAGCGTCGTTAATAAAATTTATTTTAAGCGGAACATAATCACCTGTTATTCCCACGTTGATCTTTCAGTTGAAAAGTATGGAGCCCACCAACCAAGGAAGTAACCTTGGCGGAAGTCCAAATCCCTTCTCCTCTTGGGGAGATGTTGGTGCGCCTCATATGGCAACATTGTCACTTCCAGGATTGACAATTGGCATACCTGTATGGCTCTTTTCAACTAATGTAGTCCAGATCGCCACTAATCCTCAGCAGTTGAATCAACAGTCAGAACAATCTAGAACTACCCACCAGCCTTCCACTTCTTACGATAATTCCTCTGATCCTTCATCTTCGTGAGGTAGAGCTGGCAAAATTCAGCCTCCCAAGGAGAAGAAGGAAAAGAAGAAGAAAGAAAAGAAGCAGAAGGAGCCTATGGCGAAGGCGACTGGGGGCAAGCAGAAGAAAGCTGACAAAAACCCACACACTGCACCGACCGGGCCTAAATCGCCATGTGTCATTTGCAAAGGGACCCACTTCCATCGTGATTGTCCTTGTATTCCCCGGATACTAAGAGACTGGTCCCCAAGGCTGCACAATCCGGTAGCATCAACCTCTGATAGTCATGTTGATTGCAGTCCGTCAACTAGCAAGAGTGAAGGACGAAGAGGGAGACCAAGATCACCCTGTGTATTGTGTGAAGGCGAGCATGCCATCCACAAATGTCCATTCTTAGATGAGGCAAAGAGAGTTTTGGAAGATCGTCCGGTTTCACCGTTACGACTTCCTCCTGGATACCAAAAACTCGCGCCTAATCCCTTGATAGTTGAAAATCTAGCCGACCCGCCCAAGTGGTCAGCTGAAGTGTCGGTCATTGAGAATGAACCTACTGAATCCAGACCAGACGAAAGTCTAAAGGTCGAAACGGCAGTTGACCCGGTTCTTCCTTCAGAGGTTTCATCGTCCAGTGACTCCGTCATTGAAGACCCATCTTCAAATGACACCGTCGCAGAAGAGTCATCTTCATGCGACACCCTCACTGAAGAGAATAAGGATGACACCATCCATGTTCTTTTCATTAGCACCGACTCTGATGAGCGTCAGGGCAATGCGCCCATTCCTTTATCGCAGGAAGGAACATCATCAGGGTTATACCAGGCCGTGTATTCGGTCCGACCACCAAGCAACCTGGTTGTATCCTTTGATTGGAATCAACTAGGCAGACCCCGGTTACTAGCCAGTATACCATTCAGAATCATTGTCCAGATCTATAGAATGATTATGGCTGGTACTATCATTGATGAAGGGGCGTCTGTGAGTATCCTTTCCTCTATTGCTTGGAAAGCACTGGGTTCCCCAGCGCTTTTACCTGAGTTAAGAAATCTCTCAGGTTTTGATAAAGGAACCAGTCGACCATTAGGAATCCTCCCCAATGTACCTGTTACATTGAAAGGGAAGACCGTTAATATGAACGTGTTGGTCGTTCAAGGACCCTTGGATTATAACCTACTCCTTGAACGCGACTATATTTATTGCATGGGAGCGATAGTCTCCTCACTCTTTAGAGTAATATGTTTTCCACACGAAGGAAGGATGGTCAAGCTCGTAGACCAAATTTCGTTTCCAAGATCTCGCATCGCAAATAGTCAAATACCAATCCTAAATGGTCTGTTCACTCAAGATACGCCTCCGCCCCCAGTCCTCCTTCCCGATGAGTGCGAGTGATTCGGAAAGAAAGACTAGGACCCAGGGGGCATGCACCCTGGTCTGCTTCGGGCAGAAGAAACCCTGGGTATAAGGAAGAATTTCCGCAGAAGAATATGACTAGTCCGTACCCCGTCCGAAAGAAGGAAGAGGGGTTGTTCTGGAATAATACTCTTTTGTCAAAGTTATGTGAGCGAGATAATAAGCTTCTCGCTCCCCTTGTCTAGATAATCAGGATACCGAAGATGAGGACCATTTGCTGTATCAAGTAGTAACCATCTTTGAAGACAAGCCTCACCCATTAAAACATATGTTTTGAAGGATAAGTAGGGGCAACCTCCAAAGAAAAAGATTCTATTGCTACAATAGGTGGCCACCATCTTTAGTAACCTAATGTTAGACATCGCCGAAGAAAGAGATTGATTTGCGGCAGCGAATAGAACCCTCTTCGAATAATAAGAAAGAAGCAAGCCTCCCTCAATAATACCAATGTTTTATCTTTGAGTAGTGTTCTTCTCTTGTCACAAATAGCTGTTCGTTAAAAGTTGGGCTGACAGGAAGACAAGTACCGCGTAAGACCCCTTAAAATAACGAGAAGACTAGTATCGTTAACATTAGATTGGCAAGATGACAAGTAGCTGTGAACACCCAAAGAAAAACAGAGGTAGGGGAGAGGAGGGGCAGCCTCGAAATTCTATCCTATACCTGGGGGCATGCAAACTTTTGGAATGTAAGCAAGGGACGACTATTTTTTTTTTTTAAATTTTTAGGTCCTCCCTTTAAACCTGTAGGTCTAACCCTTTAAACTCGTATGATTAGCCGTTTCCGACCTTGCATGAAGAAAGCCTGTGGGGCAAAGGTAAAAACTTGCCAAAATTGGAGCATAGCTTCGTGAGATAAAGCTCCTTAAAAAATAGTTATCTCACAGGAGGCGTTCTTATTATGACTGGTATATCGAGCAGTTTTAGCACATAGTTCATGCTCGTTAAAAAATAAACGCAAGATCCGAGCAGTTTTAGCACATAGTTCATGCTCGTTAAAAAATAAACATAAGTTATGAGCAGGCTTTCCTTTAGAGTTCAAGCTCATTCAGAAAAAATGAACCGGTAAATAACCTTTTGAGATCGTAAATTCATCAGCCATAAAAGCCTTGGTCGTGTTTGTGCACCGTCACCTCCACTGTTCATTTGGCCGATCATTCACCTCCATTTGTGTGTTTACCTCTTTTGAGAAACAGCTGCGAAGAGTGATTTCACCTAGCCATCCTTGTGACACTGCCGTGATTGGAAAATTCCAACCTGTACCTGGAATCTGCTGCTATCCCTGTTTATCACTCGTTCCTCAAAAGACGAGTCTTCTTTGAGCTCTTTTCACTGACTCGTAAAATATGAAAAGTTTGCCGAGTTTTGGCCTTCCAGCTCGTTAAACGACCGGAAGAGCTATCCCTCCTCTAGATTTTAATCTTTTTGGACCTGAGGGATTATTGCACAAAAAGATCGAGCGCTTGTTTTGTTCGGCTCGTTAAAGTAACCGAACACCCATCCCTTCTGTATTGTTTTATACTTTTTCGGACTTAAGGGTTTAGCTGACGAAAAAGGAATCATGGAGTTAACTTTCTGTACCTTTTCAGACTCTCTAAAAATGAAAAGGACCGAGTTATCTTTGTCGTTAGACTCGTTAAATTCATTAAATAGCGACAAACTTGTCTTTAGACGAGAATGAGTTTCCCTATCGCTAAGCTCGTTAAATCATAGCGATGGGCTTGCCCGAAGGGCAAGTTATAGAACAAGCATATGTTATCCTCCTCAAGCTTGACAAAAATAAAGAGGTACTGGTCAGAAATGACTGGGGAAAAATTGGGAGAACATCAAAGTTTAATGGTAGCAAGTCACTCTTGAACATGACACTTTTCCTCCGTACCACATCGGGTTGGGTTGTTTCATTCACCGGTCTCATCACCATGGTCCTCGCCAAACCATCCACATTTGGGGTAATGCTACCGATCCATCGCATCAGTGTCGTTATATGTTCAAGAGAGGTCATTCTGAAAGTGTCAACCGTGTCCCATCCACTGCCATACATTATCCTTCATCCATTCATGATCGCCACCCTGAATCATATGTCACAGTTTGTTTTCACCTCCACTAAAATCATTAGCTCCGTTCCGTGTCATTGATGTGGGATTCATTAAGGCCCTCCTTTGACGGATCGCTTCTTGTCGACTTCAGCTCATTATCCAAGAAGTTGATCTAGGAACAACCCCATCAGTACTTCGAAGCTTGCATGCCTCAATGGCAAGTTTCTCAGTTCCGGTGACAGGTATACATCAATGACCTTCGACCAGAAGATTTTGCGTGGCGTTCGACGCCAAGTCCTTTATTCACGCCACGTGAATTGTACTGCAGTACCTTGAGGGTCATTATCATTATCAGTGATTCCTCTCGCGCTTGTTAACGATTTTCATTATTGGCCGGTAATCAAGCGATGTCTTTCCATGTTCGACTTCAGCGCAATTCTCACATGGATCGACTTGTACTTAGAGTGAAGATCGAATGAGTTTGAAGACCCCGGATCTAGTTTCATCCATCCGGGCTGCGATATATATTCAGGAAATATAAAAGCATTTGTCATGTACATCATTGCAGCAGATGATCATCCTATTCAAAGGATGATAATTTCAGCAGAAAATTATCAGTCTACCATCAGACGATCGTCTGTTATATGTACCAAAATGTATTTATAAAGCTGAGCATGGGAATGCCCGCCTCAGCTAGATCATGAAAACAGAATGAAAAATAATGTATTGTATTGTATTGTATTACAGGGCGCCTCCTCAGCACTGGAATGAACTTCGGACCCTCTAGATAAAGCATTTCACCCGATAAACGGCCTCATACTTTAGGGGGCAACTGTTATAGAAATTTTTGTGCCTCGCAGCATGGAGCATGAAATGTCAATAATTACAGGGATCCTCAGTCCCTAAACATGTTGTTCTTACCCCTAGAAGAACAAGGTCAGCAAACCACAACACTTCCCATCAGTTCTCCACCTGAAAACACTCAGAAACAGGCTATTTTTGGATCATGTCAGCTGCTCCACTGAGCATCTGCGCTGGAATGCAACTGCTCCTCCTTGTACCTGCACTGAAAGTCAAATCTAATGAAGGCTACCTGCGCTGGGCGAGATTGGCCAAGTGGCACAGTCATTCTGCAAGGTGTCAATTGCCCAGGAAGCTTCCAAACTGACACTTGGTTCAAGAGATTCGCCCTGTGATGAGTAAGAGGTACTTGATCTCCATGTGTAAGCAAGGATCTCCAAGTGGACTCAAGAACTGAAGATTAACTAAAGTGGGAGAGGACACTAGTCAGCTTTATGCCAGCCTCAAGCTGACTCATCCTTTCTCCAAATCTCCTATATATAGAGCTCTTCTATGAGGTCTAAGGAGGCTGGGGATTTTGTGCAAAGCAAGGAAGTGCTGTTGGTTTACAGTTAGAGCTATTGGGTGATTGCTTTTATAGAGGTGAAGAGGAGACTTCTTTCTGCTGGGGAGGTGCTGCTGGATTGGAGCCATTGATGGTTGTAACCTTCTCAGAACCCTTTTACTTCTATCAATAAAGCTTTGAATGTTCTCCTATATACTTGTATTGCATTGATGTATTGTATTTACTTGTATATCTGATTCACTCTAATCCATGCATCAGTTATGAGTACATGTTTCTTGTAGTTTTCCTTCTCTTGTTTGTGCAGGATCTGTGTGTAGCTGGGCCGGCAAAGGGAGCAAGGAGCTGGGGACAAGAGACAAAGAGAGAGGACAGGATCGACAAAAGCGAAAGACACCGGTTGGTCAATCTTTTCTTCCTTCTCTGTACTTTCATAAAGGAAAATAATCGAAGCTTTACTTTCAGTTGTTGCTAAGGACTGTCACCCTTAGAGTAGGGATAGGGTCATCCGAGTCGGATACTTTTCCCCACAACATAATGGACCAAGAAACATTGTTGTATTTCAGTACACTCACTAAGCCAATCTTAATGATGAATTGGTCTTTGCTCTTAGAGATAAAAGGAATGCTAGTGAGAAAAATATTTTTGAAAAGGTCTTGTTTTATCCAAGAAGTCGGCATGTTGTTGTTAAAATTGATGGGTGCCAACCTGCTATTCCTTCTTTTGTGGGGTGCCTAGGAAAGTACATTCAGGGTTAGTTTTGTCAGCAATCCTAGGTGTTGACATTAAAATAATTGCTGAAAATGACAGTAGCAATGGTCTTCTAAAAAAGGGTGACTTGGTTCTTCAAACTTTGATAGGATCAGATGGTTTGTTTTTGGGTGGTCCTTTGTATGATGATACTGAGTACTATGTTGAAGCTTCTAAGGGATATCATTTAAAAGCACTATCATATGACCCCTTTTGAAGCTTAGCTGTATACTCATCCAATTTTATTAGATGTCCCAATCGAATAGCCAAACCATAAAGAATACTTGATCATCAGTATTCAACCTTTTGTGCACTCCCTATGTTTTTGGTCCTCAGTAGAGGAATCATTGAAGTTGCATCAAACAACCACTAGATATAGACAAAACCTCTTCAATCGCATTGTTTCAAACTACAACCATGTAAGTCTGGATTTTACTATTACCTTGAACGCTTTACAATGAAGCCAATGTAAATATAGGTTGTATGTGGATAAAATATAAACCATTGTAAACATAAGTTGTCTTCTATGTGTATGTAGGGGCATACATGAAAAAATATTTTAGAGTGAATGGGATATTGTTTCAAGAGCTTTCATGCTTTGTCTTGAGACTCAATATGCAATGTGGAAGTAATTTGACCATACTGGAAATGGACACATATCTTGATAATGCATACAATTTATTTGTGGACATATTGATTGAGATGATGGGGAGCTTCAAATCATTAAAGGAGTTGGTCATATGTGTTGTGCCTTTTCTTAAAGAAATATGTGTCTTCTCAATTTGTTGTTCAAGAGGCTTCCTAATCTCCAATGCTTGTTAATGGGTAACAAATTTATCTTATGCTTCTCTTCTTCTTCTAAGCTAAGAAATCGGAAAAAAATTACCTCCCTACCACAACAAATAGATAAACCATTTTTCCTACACTATCTTTCAAGCTCTACAAGAGGAATACTAAACAATTCTCGAGTTGTTTCTCCCTCTCCAATCACCATAGCAACATATTGATTTGGACCAGATCCATTGGTTATGTCTGTAAGATTGGATTCAAAACTATCAAGGTCCTTGAATGGTGGGGCATCTCCACATATTGAATGAAAGGGAGGGAAACCTGAATTTCCAAACTGAAGAAAGGTATCTCTTCGTCCATTCACATAATCATATGAAAGGAGAAACCAGTCTGACCAAACTTGGAGAACTTTCATCAATCTCTCCTGCAAGGAAACAATAATATAAATGTAAAAAAACTCACAAAAAGATCCACAAAGTCATTACACTAATTATGATATATTTTTTTTACGAGTAAAAATTACCAGTTTCCTTGCTAATTGATGACCAATAAGGGGCTTGATCTTAATACATGATATATTGTCATCATTACTATCCTCAACATGTTCTATTATTTAGAGTGTGATTTCATGAATTGGTAGGTGTTTTTTTCCACATTTTTTTTTATATCCCACACAATTGGAATCCTGCTACATTTGGCCTCCTCTACTTCCCTAGGCTACATGTGTTAAAGAGAGTGCAAAACACTAATGATATGTTATTTTTCCATAATTTCTTCTCATTTTTTGGATGAATTTTGTGGAGATTTTATTCATCCCTATTATGTGGTAGGAAATAATGTTCCATTATTCTTTTTGATCATCTCTTGTTTATGAGTTAGCATGCTACTACTGTACTAGTTAATTATGACTATGTCATGTAAAGATCAAGTTGAGTGGGTTTTAAATTTGATTTCCACTGTAGTCAACAACTGAATATATAAGTTTCCTGTTAGGTTGAATTATGGGACAACACACTTTGATTTCCACTAGTGCTCTTTTTTTCATATACTATCACTAGTGCACAAATACAAACTCACTTTTTTTTTTTACCTGGATAAGAAAATGATGACAACTTTGTATTTTGTAGTGAAAATGATAACTATGTATTGGAGATAGACCTTGAGCCCTTCAATTCACCCTTTCAATACCCAACATGACCATATCCTATTGGTAACAGAGTTCAATTTCTAACCCAACATTTGTCTTCAATACTATTTCATGATAAAGAAAGAACACAACCATTGTTTGATTTCCTTCGAGCACACAAATACCAAAGCCATGTCATTTTTCTTTCCTTGGTTAATATATTGTATCATTGTGTTTGATAGTTAATTCATTATTACTATATGAAAAGAAATCTCTATCAAATAGCAGAGAAGGATGACTTGGCTATTTTAGAGATATATAATATGAACTAATTAAAAATTCACCGGGTTATTTCGATTCTCATCTTTCTATTTCACTTCTTTAGAGAAAACTATATATTCAGATACCAAGTCAACTCAACCCAAACTAAAATAGAGAATCCTAGTTTTGAAGTTGTTTCTCTGTACATACCTTATAATGACATTATTTTTTTGAATTATACTTGAAGTTCATTGATAATAACCTGGATTTATATATTTCTTTTAGCACCAAATTGAAATCGTGGTAAAAATACGAATATCCCATTAAATATGACCTAAAGATGATTCATAGAATATCACCTTTAGCCTGAGCACGTGGCAGAGTAATTTCTAAGGTGTGAAGCTTTATTAGAGGCATTGTTTGTTTATTTGTTTTGGTTGGTAAATGGTTTTCTCTTGCTTTTATGTGACTTTCAATTTATCATATCTAGCATGTTGAGAAATGTGAAAGAATAATGTGTGAAATTTATCTTGCAGAAATTGATTTTGAATGAAAGGATAAAGAATTTAACCAAGCTACAATCCTCTTTGGTAAAGGTAGAGGGACATCTTAAAAAGTTACCTAAGAATACACCATATACATAGTTTGAACATAAGTAATATATGGCTTTCTCGTTTGTAGATATGTTCTTTTTTCTATCCAAGACATCACAACAAGACAAATATTGATATTGTAGAAATTGTTAGAGGACCTCATTCAGGTCAATTTTTATGATGTTCTACTTGATTGATACATTCTCATGACAGGAAGGCTTTAAATACGAATTAATATGTTACCAAAACAAATTATATTCAAAGTTTATACATATAAAATATAAAAACAAATGTCAATTCCTTCATTTGATTGTTACTTGACTTTGGTGTGGGCATGTTACATGAAATGTGATTGGAAAAAGGATGGGGAGACAATATAGACATCATTTCTTGGATATGATTGATTTGTTGTTGGAGATCCTTCAGGCACTTCAGCAATCGACTTTGGAAATGTTTCTAGTAAGTATTCCTATGGTTTTTAATGTTGTGATTCTTTCACCTCATGGATATTTTGGGCAAGCAAATATTTTATGAATGTGTGATAAGATATCGATGGACATCTAAACAATTTTTTTATAATTCCAATGTCCATTCCATGATATCCTCTCTTTATTGTTTGGTTTCATTTTGAACATTTATTTCAATTTTTCTTTGTATTGTAACTATGAAATTGAAAGTACATGGTATTATGTCTATTTAAACAACAACCAAAGCTTGAACATGAAATTAATATTATACGATATTGATTCAAATCCTTTTAATTGTTTTGTATTGAAATATTTTCATGATTATTAGAAAAGTTTACATTCATGTTGTTATTTGAGAACATGTTGTTTATATACTTGACCAAGTTCATGCATTAGACAATGAATTGTTGTTGCGAATAAAATGACAAGGATTAGACATCACACCTTTGATTATTTGTTTTAACAAGTTATTTACAACTTGATCTTTTTAGCATGTAACTTAGTTGGCACGATTGTGCCTAAGATTTCTCTAAAGGTTGAATACTAAGTTACTAAGGAGTTCTTTTCTATGGTGACTTTAGTTTGTTTATACACATCATTTGGCCACATAGTGGCCACTATTGCTCAACTGAAGAAAAATTGTTTGAGTTTCTTGCTCTTATGGGGAGGAATGGCTTTAATATTGTTGATGTTGAGGTATATGTAATATAAATCCTTTATAGTCCACCCTCATTTATATTATAGTGTTTATCGTCTTTCATGTCTTACACTCTACATTCTAGGTTCTTTTGTTTTCAAAAAAGGAACTCAGTATTGATGGTAAGTAGGATCATTTGCAGAAAGAGTAGAACACTAACACTAGAGCGAAAAATGCAAAAAGAAAGAGAAGAGAACTAGTCTAGTGGTACCCTTAAAGCCAATATCCCACATAAGACACACACATAGATATTGATTTTCAAGTGTTCATAGTTGGTGAATTCACCTGCAATGACTTGAAAACACAATGATTACAATTTTTTATAGTGATGAAACAACATTTCATGTGTAAATTGTAGTCCAGCCAATGTCAAGTTGGAAACTCATATTGTAATACTCGACATTTCGTATAATATAATTTCTATGGTTGAAATTATTTATAGTTGTACTTGATATTGTTTAGTATTTTAACTAGCATATGTAGTTTTGAATTTTCATATTAGATTAACCAATTCACATTGAATGATTTTTTTTTTTTTTAATTTAGTCGCAAAATCATACTAATTAATCTATGTTGATTAATAATGAACACATAAAATTAATCTAAAACTATTAAATTAGTAGTTTATATTGATTAATGATGAATGCAAATAAAATGAATATATGACTAAATTAGTCGTTTATATAATGAATATGAAACTACCAAAAAAATATAAATGACCACTGCAAATGATTAATTTTTCATTACAAATGACAACTAAATTTTGCATATATATGACTATTAGTAGCTAATCTATAGTATGTTATAACACGATGAAAATTTATTCATATTTCTTTTGTCATTAATTGGTTTCAAACAATGACTAACATTTGCATATATATGACTATTAGTAGCTAACTTACAGTATCTTATAACGCGACCAAAATTTTGGTCATATTTCTTTGGTCATTAATTGGTTTTCTCAGATGATCATATAGTAATATATTTTGTTGTATATTTGGTCAATAATTGTGGCAATTAATGACTAAATAAAAAACTAAATCAATGACCAAATTTATTATTAAATATACTACTAGATGATAAAATTGAGACAATTAATTAATGACTAAGCTAAAAATGACTAAAAGTTGGCCGTGTTATAAGATACTGTTAGCTACTACTGGTCACCGACTGAAAAATAGTCATTTATATGCAAATTTTAGTCGTTGTTATAGTAACTAATTAGCCATTTTGTACTAGTGGTTTAACCTTTTCCAATAGAAGATAAATAAGACAAGGGACCTACTTGAAATCTTTCACTTCCCTTTGTCTCCTTTGAATAGCTCTCGTTGCTCCTTCTCGAATTGAATCCGCTCGATAAGTACCTCCAATCATAAATAGAGGACAAAAACCAATCAAGGCAAGAGATCTATCTACTATAAGCAAATCAAATTGAAAGAATGTAAACATATAATAATCATACATAAAGACAAGAATATGGGAAAAGGTTTAAACAACTTTATTAAGTAGAAGGAAGGGTTACAACCAAAGAAGTATGATCCCATGTCACTCATCCAGCTTGAGTTCCATCCTTCATCACACCAAAAGCACAACACTCCGGTAGCATACAAATACTTTCTTACAATCTCAAACCTCAAACCAACAGTATCTCATTACAAATTCTCAAAGTCCAGCCCCTGATCACTATGATGAGTGCTCAATTTATAGGGAAATGGAGGTGGTTTTGTCATAATTTGGGCATTGCATGGCTTTCCAATTTGGGAGTCAGTTTCCATGGAGGAAGGGGTGAGAGGGTAGGAGGTTATTTGATTCATTCCCCATCCAATTTCGAGCTCATAGGAGAGGATAAGAGGTGGGAATCTTTTAGAATGGTCTAGAATGTAGGAACATTCCCAGAACCCTACAAAGATTTCGCTCAATCTCACCGAGTGCAGGTCAAAGTGGGCTTAGGTGCTTTGCAGAGCAGGCTTGAATGGGCCTAAGTGCTCTGTAGAGAAGTTACCCTTGACGAAGGCTGCGCTGGTCCCTCAAGGAGTCATTTCAGGATGTCTTTAGGCCAGGAAACTCTTAGGATTGATGGCATTCAATGTGATGACTTGTATAGGGCATGCAGCAATTGAATTAGGGTTCGATGAGCCCTAAAAGTACTGATCTGAATTGTTATAGACATTTTTGGGCACTGCAACCCCAATCATATATGTCCATAAACCAAGGGCGCCTAAGACCCTAAAAGTGTTGTTCCATCCCCTAAAAGAACAAGTTCAGCTGATTACATAATCTCCGAGAAGTTCTCCATGAAAAACTACTTAGACCTGGTCAAAACTGGATCATCTCACCTGCTCCATGGTCAAAGTTCAATGCATCCCACCTAAATGCACATGGGAGGTGCGATGCATACTGAAAAGCCCTTCTATGTGGTGCGATGGGCGAGAGTGGACAAATGGCGGAGTCAATTTGCGAGGTGGATGATCATGGAATCTTCCAGAAACTTCTCCTGTGACACTTGCCTCTCTGAATTCGCCCAGGGATGAGTAAGAGATCATCAATCTCCAAGTGGAATCAAGAACTATCAGAGGGAGGACATTGATAAGAATCCCAGAAGCTAACTCACCCCCCTGCAATCATCTATATATGGATCCCTCATCCCAGAGATCCAAAAGGCTAGAATTTTGTATCTTGTAAGGAAGTGCTGCTGGTTTCTTGGTGTAACATCATAGTGTTGGGTATTTTCATGAGGTGAAGAAGGGCTTCTTGCTGAGAGGATGATGCTAATTCAGAACAATTGGTTGTAATCCTCTTTGCTATTCTTGATATTAATAAATCTATTCAAGTTTTCCTCCACATTCTTGTATGATTGATGATATACACATTTGTGTGGTCAATATATATCTGGTCCTATATTGTTTATGATTGTAGATCTCTGTTCTTGGATAGTGTTATGATGCTTTGATTCCACAGGTGCTCTTTGAAGCTGGGTAGACAAGGAAGCAAGTGGCAAAGATCTGTCAGAAGGGAGAGTAATCAAGCAAGGAACCAAGCACAAGACTGAGGTTGGTCTCCTTTGTTCTTCTCTTATCTACTTCTCATAAAGGAAAACGAAAGTAGTTTTAATTTGCTTGTTTCTAAGATAGCTACCAGTCTTAGTGGGACTAGTAGTTCCGAGTGGACACTAGATTTCCCGATAAAAAAATGGTGACTCTGCTGGGGAGCGAATAGCTTGTTTACTTTTCTATATTTGTTCGTTTTATAAACTTACAGACGGAGCCTGAAGTCAAGTCAGCTAGCCTTCGAACTGCATTTGCTATGCAAGTGCAAAGTAGATCAATGTTGCTTCAGTCTATCTCCGAGTTTTGTTTATAAAGCGAACAATTGATTTGTAAACATCCTAATTTCCCTTGTGGTGGCTCTAGTAACCTCCTTAGATCTACCCATGTGATTTATTTATTGATTATCACTTGCTCGGCCTAAATCCCTTAAATGTGCTGCAAACTGTGATCAAGAACTGGATCAAAAGTCTCACACTGTACCCTCGCACCCTCTCTTCAAGGATATCAGTATGCATCTCACTTCCCATGTGCAGTAGGTGGGATGCATACTGGAATCCCTGTGTAACAGGTGCGATGGTCAGAGAAGGCTAATTTTTCCTCCAGACATTGGTTTTTCTTCACTCTTTTCATCTCTATTGAGGAGTTTTGTTGTCTGTAGTCAGTATACCTCTGTGTAAACCCCCTTCCTTGCCATTATTCCACCTCCATTGTGCAAAGAACTGTAAATTGTTTTATGTATTGTGAGCCATTTTCAGTTCTCTTTTACAAAGAAGTAGCGTAATTGAACTACCATTTCTTGATTTGGAAGTGTCACAAGTGTTGTTTTCAGTCATAGAAGAGAATCTGATTGTTCTGGATAGTCGATTACACTGTTACTCTTGTATTTGATTTGAATTAGTAGTTTTTCAAGTGTCGAAAGCAAGTTTTGAATTCCAAATCGCAAAGTGTAGTCATTGTCTTCATTTTGTCTTGAAAAGAAGCTTGTTAGTAATGTCGCTTTGAAAAATAATTCAGATTTGCGCTTAGCTTTCTTTTTATCATTCACACATTAAGAAGGCTGAAAAAAAAATACATGCATGTGCATTTTCATTTAGACTATTTGTTGGTTTGATTTAGGACAGTGCATATAGTGTGTGCTCTATGCTCTATGTTGAAAGAATATCATCTCTCTTTCTTTAGTAGCTAGGATTTTCATTGCAAAAAGAAGATTAAATGATTGTTTATCATCTTAGATTGCATTTTTGGAATTGTATATCTACATCACATGGTGAACCTGAAAGGCAAATTTCTTAAACAAGATCAACTGTAAAATAAATTTAATGAATCTAAAAACGCTTTGGAACCTAACGCACAACATTTAGAAGTCTAGGCTAGAGATGTATTCCGGCATTGTAAAGCCTGGTAACTATTGTTTTCATTGCTGGTTGGGTGATTCCTCCACTTTGAGATGACAAGTTCTAGTACGAACTTGTGCTCCCACGTACCGTCAAGTATATATTAGGAGACCACAATAGGCTATATCCTTTATCCATAGGAATCCGTGTCTGCCGCCCTATCGATCGCAATGCACTAAACACAGCATTCGGGAAGATTGACTTTCGTACCGTAAAAAGTATTCTGCAGTTTTGCGATTGGTTTGGTAATCCCTCTGTCTAGATTTCCAGAGTAGTCTCTTTCATTCCTTTTCAGACTCCTTAAAGGAAAAGGTCCATCTGAGCACTTGTTACTTCAATCTCATTAAAAATCGAAGGTGACTAGAGTCATCTTTTGTTTTTTCTCGACTCTTAAAAATTGAAAAAACAAGTTGTGTCAAAGCGTCTAAAATTTATTTTAATTGGAATAAATATCACCTTTCCTACATTGGTCTTAGGTTGAGAAAAATGGAGTCCACCAACCAAGGATTTCCCCTTGGAGGAAATCCTAGTCCTTTCTCCTCTTGGGGAGATGTTGGTGCACCCCATATGGCCACATTGTCGCTTCCAGGATTGACAATCGGCCTGCCCGTATGGCTCTTCTCGACCTCTGTCGTTCAGAACATCGTGATTCCTGAGCAATCAAGTCAATAACTAGACGATACCAAAGCTACCCCCCAACCTTCTACTTTGTCCGATTCTCCCTCTCCTCGTTCCTCTTCGCTTGATGAAGCTGGTAAAGCTAAAAATCAAGTAACTAAGAAGGAGAAGAAAGGGAAGGAGAAGAAAGAGAAGAAGAAGAAGGAGCCAAAGGCAAAAAGGGGCAACCAAGCATCATCTAGTGAAAATCCACACACTGCATTGTCGAAGCCTAAATATCCATGTGTCATTTGTAAAGGAGATCACTATCATCAAGATTATCCCTTCATCCCTCGGATCTCAAGGGATTGGTCTCCTCGTTTGCACAATCCAGTGTCAACAACCTCTGATGATCATGTTGAAAGTACACCGTCAACTAGTGAAAGCGAAGTGTCAAGACAGAATAGGAAAAGTAAATTCCCTTGTAAACTGTGTGAAGGTGATCACACCATCCACCGTTGTCCCTTCCTAGACGAGGCTAAAAGAGTTTTGGAGGACCGTCCGGTTTCACCGTTACGGCTTCCTCTTGGATATAAGAAACTCTTGCCAAGTCCGTCACTAGTTGAAAATCCGACTGACACCCCCTTGTAGTCGGTCGAAGCATCTATCATTGAAGATAAACCATCTGAATCCACACCAGACGAAAGTCAAAAGGTCGAGGCGGCAGTTGACCTGGTCTTGAGAGGTCCATCTTCAGATGATACAGTCACTGGAGAGAACAAGAACGACACCATTCAAATTCTCTTCGTAAACACAGACTCCGATGAACATGGGGGAAGTCTACCCGTTCCTTTACCACAGGAAGGAAGTTCATTAGAGTCATATCCGGCCGTCTATTCGGTCCCACCTCCAAGCAACCAAGTTGTTTCTTTCAATTGGAATCTACTAGGCAGACCCCGTTTACCGGCTAGTGTACCATTTCGAATCATTGGACAAATATACAGAATGGTCATGGCCGATACCATCATAGATGAAGGGGCTTCTGTGAGTATCCTTTCCTCAACTGCTTGGAAAGCACTTGGTTCGCCATCGCTTTTGCCTGAAATGAGAAATCTAACAGGCTTTGACAAAGGAACCAGTCGACCGTTAGGGATCCCAATGTGCCGATAACATTGAGAAGGAAAACCGTTCACATGAACGTAATGGTAGTCCAAGGACCCCTAGATTATAATCTACTCCTTGGACGCAACTATATTTATTGCATGGGAGCCATTGTCTCCTCGCTCTTCAGAGTAATTTGTTTTCTACATGAAGGAAGAGTGGTCAAGCGCGTAGACCAGCTTTCATTCCCCGGCTCACTCATAGCAAATAGTCAAATACCATCCCTGAATGGTCTTTTCATGCAAGGAATGTCTCATCAATCGCCAGTCTGTCCACCTAATGAGTGTGAGTGATTTGGGAGGACATGACTGAAACCCAGGGGGCATGTACCCTGGTCTATTTCGGCAGGAAAACCTTGGGTATAGGGTAGGTTTTCGGGAAGGATATATGACTAGTACGATCCCCGTCCATATAGGAAGAGGGGATTAGACTGGATAATATACCTCCGTTAAAAGGTAGGCCTTTCTCGACAGAAAAAATGTTTTGTCTGCAAATTGAGGGGTAACCTAGAAACTCTACTTCGCTATACCTAGGGGCATGCAAACCTCTTTTGAGCAAGCGAGAAACGAGCAACTAACGTCAACTCTATGATTCTTCTAACTTCAACCACTTAGGTCAGGCGAGTGGTCAAATCGACCATTCATTTTTGCAGGGGCCACCATGGCACCGACAAAGTAAAGGAAAACGTTTCCTACCTAACCTTGGTAGTGATCTTGGTAGTTATGTAGAGGGGCATAGTTGGTCGTTCCTAGCTTGCATGCAAGAGGCACCGGAGCATAGTTTCGAATGGTGCAAGCTCCCTAAAAATTGAACCTATCGATGAGACATCCTTATTATACAACTGGATCGAGTAGTTTTTATGTGGAGTTCAAGCTCGTTAAAAATTAAACATAAGCAATGAGCAAATATTTCCCCCAAAGTTTAAGCTCATTCATTAAAAAATGAACCAATTTCCGGTAAATAACCATCGTGAATGCATTATCATCAAACTTTGAACCTTGGCCGTGTTCTCATCATCACCTCCACTCTTTTTTTGCCGATCATTCACCTCCATTAGATTGTTTACCCCTTTTTGAGGAACAGCTGCGAAGAGTGATCCTGTTAGCCATTCTTGTGACACTGCCATGATTGGAAAATTCCAAACCTTACCTGGAATCAGTTGCTATCCGAATTTATCACTCGTTCCTCGAAAAACGAGTCTCCTTTAAGCTCTTTTCATCTGACTCGTAAAATATGAAAAGATTGTTGAGTAGTTGGCCTCTCCAGCTCGTTAAAGTGACCGGAAGTGCTATCCCTCCTCTAGATTTTAATCTTTTTGGACCTGAGGGATTATTACACAAAAATATCGAGCGCTTGTTTTGTTCGGCTCGTTAAAATTACCAAAAATTCATCCGTTTGGTATTATTTTATACTTTTTCAGACCTAAGGGATTATGTGACGAAAAAGGATTATTAGAGTTTTCTTTACGTCCCTTTCAGACTCTCTAAAATTGAAAAGGACGGAGTTATCTTTGTCGTTAAACTTGTTAAAACCGAATAGCGACAAACTTGTCCATACAGACAAGAACGAGTTTCACTATCGCTAGGCTCGTTAAAAAATAGCGATGGGTTTGCCCAAAGGGAAAATTACAGAACAAGCATATGTTATCCTCCTCAAGATTGACAAAAATAAAGAGGTACTGGTCAGCAATGACTGGGGAAAAATTGGGACGAAAACTTGAAGAAACTTTATTGGTAGCAAGTCACTCTTGAACATGACACTTTCACTCCGCATCCGAGTCGGGTTGGGTTGTTCCGTTCACTGGTCATATCACCATTGGTCCATCACACCATCCACATTTGGGGTTAACACTACCAATCCATCATGTCAGTGTTGCCGGTATGTTCAAGAGAAGTCGCTCAGAGAATTCACATGTGTCTCATCCACTACAATACATTCACGCTCCATTCTTTCATGACCACCACCTTGAACCTTATATCATCAGATCGTTTTCACCTCCATTAAAATCACTTTCTCCATTCCGTGTCTTAGATGTGGGATTCATTAAGGCCCTCCTACGACGGATTGCTTCTTGTTGACATCAGCTCATTATCCAGGAAGTCGATCTAGGAACAACCCTTTCAGTACTTTGAAGCTTTCATGCCTCAATCGCAAGTTTCTCACTTCCGGCGACAGGTTTACATCAATGGCCTTCGACTGAAAGATTTTGCGTGGTGTTCGACGCCAAGTCCCTTTTTCACACCATGTGAATTGTACTGTCGTACCTTGAGGGTCATCATCATTATCGGTGATTCCTCTTGCGTCTGTTAATAGTTTACATCACTCGCTGGTAATCAGGTGATGTCTTTCCATGTTCGACTCCAGAACATCTCTCACATGGATCGACTTGTACTTTGAGTGAAGATCAAACGAGATTCAAGACCCCGGATCTAGTTTCATCCATCCGGGCTGTGATATATATTTAGGAAAATAAAGACATCAAATGTACATCATTGCTGCATATATAATCATCCAAACTAAGGGATGATGGCTCTACCATAATCATCAGTATGCAAATAGACAATTGTCTGTCCTATGTACATGAAAATGAAAATGAATTTATAAAGCTGAGCATGGGAATGCCCGACTCAGCCAGATCATGAAAATATTATGAAGATAATGTATTGTATTGTATCTTATTACCCTTCCAGCTCGAAAAAACTTCGGATCCTCATGATAAAGCATTTCACCCGACATCAAAAGATTAACGACCTCATGCTTTAGGGGTAAACTATTATAGACATTTTTTAGCACTGCAACCCCAATCATACATGTCCATAAACCAAGGGCACCTAAGTCCCTAAAAGTGTTGTTCCATCCCCTAAAAGAACAAGGTCAGCTGATTACATCATCTCCCAGAAGTTCTCCATGAAAAACTACTCAGAACTGGTCAAAACTGGACCATCTCACCTACTCCATGGTCAAAGTGTGATGCATCCCACCTAAATGCACACGGGAGGTGCGATGCATACTGAAAAGCCTTTCTTTGGGGTGCGATGGGCAAGAGTGGACAAATGTCGGAGTCAATTTGTGAGGTGGATGATCATGGAATCTTCCAGAAACTTCTCCTGTGACACTTGCCTCTCTGAATTCGCCCAGGGATGAGTAAGATATCATCAATCTCCAAGTGGAATCAAGAACTATCAGAGAGAGGACACTAATAAGAATCCCAGAAGCTGACTCACCCCCCTGCAATCATCTATATATGGATCCATCATCCCAGAGATCCAGAAGGATTGAATTTTGTATCTTGTATGGAAGTGCTGCTGGTTTCTTGGTGTAACATCATAGTGTTGGGTGATCTAAGCTTTTCATGAGGTGAAGAAGGGCTTCTTGCTGAGAGGATGATGTTGGGTCAGAACAATTGGTTTTAATCCTCTTTGCTATTCTTGATATTAATAAAGCTATTCAAGTTTTCCTGCACATTCTTGTATGATTGATGATATACACATTTTTGTGGTCAATATATATCTGGTCCTATATTGTTTATGATTGTAGATCTCTGTTCTTGGATAGTGTTATGCTGCTTTGATTCCACAGGTGCTCTTTGAAGCTGGGTAGACAAGGAAGCAAGTGGCAAAGATCTGTTAGAAGGGAGAGGAATCAAGCAAGGAACCAAGCGCAAGACTGAGGTTGGTCTCCTTTGTTCTTCTCTTATCTACTTCTCATAAAGGAAAACGAAAGTAGTTTTAATTTGTTTGTTTCTAAGATAGCTACCAGTCTTAGTGGGACTAGCAGTTCCGAGTGGACACTAGATTTCCCGATAACATTAATTATGGGAGTGATGGGCCCAAATAGACTTGTAAGAGATTCCCCCTAAAGCATTAAGTCGAAAATGTTAATGTCGAGTGATATGCTTTAAGATGTGATGAGGAGGTTCTGAAGCGGATGGTGAACTGCATCAATTAAAATACATAATATCATGATATGTTTGAATTTTCATGAATCGCCTAGGGAAGGCACACCCATGCTCAGCATATAAACTTTTCATTACATGTACATAAATTAGATAGTCATATACAAACATAGACCCATGATAGGATGACCATCTGAATAAAGCCATGGTACAGATGATTTAGTACTTTCCTGAAATCATAGCCCGGATGGATGAAACTAGATATGGGGTCTTCTATCTTGTCCAATCATTCACTTAAGTATGACCTAACCATGTGAATATGTGATCTAAAGTCGAACATGGAAAGACACTGTTTGGTAACCAACTAATGATGTAAGCCGTTACTAGACGTGAGATAAATCATCGATAATGATAATGATTCTCAAGGTATTGCAGTATATTCTACATGGTGTGAATAGATGTTTTGATGTCGAACACCATACAAAGTCTTTCGGTCGAAGGCTAGTGATGTCAAACTATTTCCGGAAGTGAGAAACCTGCCATTGATGTATGCAAGCCTCAAGGTACTAAAAGGGTGTTTCTAATTCATGTTGGGTTGTGTTATATTATTTCCACGAGTTTCCCAAGTAGTTAACCGGGGGTTAGAAGGGGGGCAGAGCCCCCCCTTCATTGAAACAATTGCATAGCAAGGGGAGTCACAGGGGGTTTGAGGGGTGCAGGTAACCCCACTCTATGGCATCTAGGGCAATGCCCTGGATTTTTTTTTTTTTGGACCCTATATTGGTTGGGCGGACCTACCTATGGTTTTGTGCATGATTTTTTGCACATGGTTTTGGATGCGATGGTTTTCGGTCCATGGTTTTGGACACGATGGTTTTAGGTCCATGGTATTGGAAGCCTCGACATGTATAAATATGAATTGTAACATTGAAAGGAACATAATGAAAAATCAAGCTGGTAGTCCTGGTTTTGGGATCCAGGGGAAAATATATGTGTATATGTGTTTTATGTGTTATGCTCTCGCATTGTTTATTTTCTGTGTTTTAGAATTCGTATATAGGTAATTTTTGTAACGGGTTAAAAACTACATTTGGTATCAGAGCAGTTTTGGCTTCAAGGGGACGCCTTTGTTGCTGAGGGGTTTTGCTCGGGCCTGTGCTAGACCCTATTCAATGGGGGATATGCGAGATCGATTCTAGTGGTGAAAGAAGATGGTGAGCAGTGGAAAGATAGAGATAGAGAAATATAATGGTTAGAGTTTTGAGTTGTGGAAACTGAAGATGGAGGATCTATTGGTGGATAAAGATCGGTGGATTACGTTAGAGTTGGGTACTAAACCAACGGGAATGTCCGATGAAGAATGGAAGAATTTAGATCGGAAGGAAAAGAACACAATAGGATTGTGTGTCTCAGATTCAGTATTGTTGAATGTATTAGGGGAAGCTACGGCTAAGGCTTTGTGGGACAAGTTAGGGACTTTGTACCAATCTAAGTCTCTCGTGAATAAACTGTTCCTATAGAAAAAGATGTATAACTTGATGATGAAATAAGGAGACTTAGTGACAGAGCATCTGAATGAATTTAATACTGTGGTAAGTCAGTTATTATCTGTTGATATTAAAATTTCAGATGAAGATAAGTGCATCAGTTTGTTGTGTTCTCTACCAGATTCGTGGGATAGTGTATTGCAATAGGTAGCAATACAAATGCCTTGTAGTTTGATGAAATAGTATCATCCTTGTTGACGGAGGAGATGAGACAAAAAAGTATGGAGAGCCAGAATGGTGATTCCTTGTCTGTACGAGGATGGTCCTAGAATAGAAACAAAAATAAGTCATCAAGTGGGAGATCTAAATCTAGAGGGAGATCTAAATCTCCAGGAAATCCTGTAAAGGTTAGTGTGTTGGAAATGGGGAAAGGAAGGGTACTACAAAAGGGACTGTAAATCTAAAGCTCCTGGTAAAGGAAAGGGATCTGATTATGCTCTTTCTGCAGAGGCAAAAACAACCTCAGATGAAGGTGGGGATGTGTATTTGGCTTCTTCAAGTACACATGTAGATCATGAGGCATGGTTGATTGACTTAGGTGCATCCTTTCACTTCACTCCCCATAAAGAGTTTTTCTACGAGTATGAGAAATATGATGGTGGTGATGTCTTCTTGGGGGATGAGAGGAAGGCTAGAATCGTTGGTTGCAGAAAAGTAAAGTTGAAGTTGCAAGGTGGAAGGGTTAGAACACTTCTGGGTGTTCTACATATTCCGGCATTGGCCATAAATCTGATTTTTGTAAGAAAGTTGGATGATCATGTTCTAAAAATAGTGTTCGAGAAGGGTACCTGCAAGATGGTTCGGGGAGCACTAGTATTGATGCAGGGATTTCGGATTGGAACTCTGTACAAGCTGCAAGGTAGCACTGTTGTTGATGGGTGCAACAGTTCTATGGGTCTTGAAAGTGGAGCAAAAAAATGTAGTGGTCTCTAGAGAGAAGACCATGTTGTAGCATTAAAGGCATGGACATATTGGAGAGAAGGGCCTTCAAATACTTCATGGTAAAGGTATGGTAGAAGGTATGAGTAATAGCTCTCTAGATTTTGATTTCTATGAAAATTGTGTGCATGGGAAGCAGAATCGGGTGAGTTTCCCCTCTGGTGGTAAGAGGGCGAAATAGATATTAGAGCTTATGCATAGTGATGTGTTTGGACCTGCGAAGGTTCCATCACTGGGTAAGTCTATGTACTATGTATCATTTATAGATGGCTTCTCAAGGAATACATGGATATATTTCCTTAAGAAGAAATCTAAAGTCTTTGACAAGTTTAAATAATTTAAGGCTCTAGTGGAAAACCAGATAGAGAAGAAGATAATGGTGCCGAGGATATATAACAGTGGAGAGTTTTGCAATAAGGAATTTGAATAATTTTGTAAGAAGTGTGGTATAGCACGGTAGTAGACTACTCCATATACACCTCAGCAAGATGGAGTTGCAGAAAGAATGAATAAGACGTTGATGGAAAGGGCAAGAATCATGCTCAGTGGTGCCAGGTTAGGAAAGAAATTCTGGGTAGAGGTGGTGGAGACATCATGTTACCTGGTCAACGGATCACCTTCATCAGTGTTGGAGGGTAAGACTCCACAAAAGGTATGGACTGGTAAGAAACCCTCTCTTTCACATCTGAGGGTATTTGGATGTGATGCATATGTACATGTTCCAAAGGAGAAACGAACCAAGATGGATAGTAAAGCTGAAAAGTGCATCTTTATTGGGTATAAGTATGGTTTGAAGGGTTATAAGCTTTGGAACCCAATAACAAGGAAGGTTGTGTACAATTGAGATGTGGTTTTCAGAGAGGTGAAAGATGTTATTAAACATGAAGTCCAACCAAAAGGAACCTGAGAAGATAGAGTTTTAGCTAAAAGAGGAAGAATCAGACTCTACAACAGAGGTGGAATCTCAATATGAAGAGCCACAAACTCCGGGTGTGAGAAGATCATTTCGAGAAAGAAGGCAACCAGAAAGGTATAGTCCATCTGCTTTTTGTTCAAATTTTTCTTTATCTATTACTGATGATGATCCAGAACTGTGAAGGAAGCAGTAGATTGAGAGGATGGAAAACTCTGGAAAGAGGCCATGGTTGATGAAATGGCATCTTTGCACAAAAAGGAGGCTTGGGATCTGGGGGAGTTGTCAGCTGGAAGGAAACCCATTAGCAGTAAATGGTTGTTCAAGAAGAAGACAAATGTAGAAGGAAAAGCGGATAAATACAAAGCTCGGTTGGTAGCAAAAGGTTATTCCCAGGTGTTGGGAATTGATTTTGGTGATATTTTTTTTCTCTTGTTGCCAAGTTAACTTTTATTAGATTACTTTTATCTATTGCCGCTGCTTTTGATTTTGAGATAAAACAGATGGATGTGAAGACAACATTTCTTCATAAGGATCTAGAAGAGGAGATCTACATGAAGCAACCTGAGGGTTGTGCGGTGAAGGGTAAGAAAGAAATGGTATGAAAGTTAAAGTAGTCTCTGTATGGGTTAAAACAGTCACCAAGGATGTGGTATTAGAAATTTGATACATTTATATGGGGACTTGGCTTCGCTAAAAGCAAAGTAGATCATTGTGTGTATTTTAAATTAGTTGGTGACCGTGTTATTTATCTGGTCTTGTATGTGGATGATGTTATGTTCCTATACCAATAGGAGTCATAATTTTGATTGACTAAAGTTAAGCCTTGTAATATTGTACATACCTTTTCTTTTTGCAAATGTTTTCCATATGAAAAAATAAAAAAATGTAAAGAGGGTATCTCCTACAAGAATAATAAAAGGACATAAAGAATGAAAATAGGTCACAAAAAATGAAAATGTGAACCCCAAGAAAACAAAAATACCATGAAAGTGTGCAAGTCAAAATGCCACTACTATTTACCTTTATGTATAATAAATGATTTTGTGCAACTTGTAACTCATGCCACAGTCCATGATAGTCAAAATGTTTAAACTTAGCTATTTCATGTTTGAGTTTAGAGAATAAAATCTGACCAAACAGTGTAATCTGGCAGATAATTAGATAGGTAGAGTAAATAAAAGGAGCTCATCAGTTTAAACTGAGCCCTTGGATGTGATAAGGTTAGAATTAGATAGTTTATTTTGTAAAGAAAAGAAAAGATTGATAAGGGTTTGCTAGTTTAAATGCACCCTAATAAAGTGAAGAAAAAATGGTAGGATAAGTAGATGGATAAGTAAAGCAAAGGTTGCAGAAGTATGATGATTGATTAGACAAAAAGCATATTTGTCATTTTTCATCATATTCTCCAAATATGAATGGAAAATCAAGCATGTAAATGGATTTCAAAGTCAATTAATTAACTTCCCCCATTCATTTCACCCCTGTACTTAACTAATTTCCCATAATAAAGTTCTAAGTATTTAAAACCTTTAAGTCAAAGAGGCTCAGAGCATTTCTCTGACTTTTGGAGGGACCGGACCCTCAGCTCAATGACTTATGGATATCAAATACTAGATTTCCCTCATAAAATTCATCCCCCCCATCAGTTCATTCATTTTCCTAATAAAACTCCTTTTCCTAAGGGTAAAACACTTTTTGCCTAGGAAAAGCACTTTTCCCCATATAAAGCACTTTCATACCATAAACCCACAAAAATGCTTTACCCTAAGTATTAATGTAAATATGTGAAAAACATGTAATTCACAAAAAAACATTGTACTTAGTGTTTTTCCCTTTTCCGCCCATTTTTCATATTAATTACTAACTTTTATTAATATATACAAAATCCCCGAAAAACCCAATTTCCGTATATATTTAATTCCCATGTATAAATTAGCCCTACCCCTTAGTTTAATTATAAACTATATTACTACCCATATCCCGCAAAAATAAATAACCCTGCCTTAGCCCTTAATCCCGCATTAAAGCACCCCGATGAGATTAAACTCTAAATTAATCTCATACTGCTGTAATTAAGTGCCCGCCGCCCACCCCCCCCCCCACCCCCCACTAGCTTCCATGCATCATCCCCACCCCAATCACCATGCGATCATCCCCTCTTCATCCGATGACCCTCGTCCATATCGGGCCAACCCAACATCCATGTTTTACCGACCCGATAAAGTTATTTCTCCCCCAGCCCCCGGTGCTATGTGTCATTCGATGAATTGAATCGGGCAACCCCTCCTGAATATCACCAAGTGCCCAAAAGCGGTGTGATATAAACCGTTTACGACCGTCCCTCTACGTGACAAATCAACCACTGTTCACCCCATACTTGAAAAAACTAACTTTTTACGTATAAAATCCAAAAAGCCCCATGTTGTTTGTTTTCACTGACATTTCATCTGCAAGCCTCTGTATGCATGCACGACACCTGCAAATGTCGAAGCTGCCAACCTACGTACAATTACACTCAAAAGATGCCGCAAACAACCTAGTTAGCCTTGCAGCTGATACAAAGCCATTTGACCACTTGTAGTAGTTATCCATCTAACTGAGATCCAATTCACCAATTACCCTGTCAATTTCGAAAGTAACCAGTTGCTGATTGTTTTAGATAAGTAAAAAATTAATGAAAAAATGCACACCTTGCTGAACACTGTTGCCTTAAATACTGAAATTTACCCTCCTCCATTACTCAAATCCACAAGAACTGAGAATGGATGCGCCAATTGCTATGGATGTGAGACCCATAACGACACCTCATTTAGACCTAGACCACCTTCCCCTAGCTAACAGAGACTTCTAGATAAAAGATACCACTATCATAGAGCTCCTGCTCAAAGTGCATTGCCAAAGTAGGGACAAGTTCCTGAACCATGCTGATGAAATTGGCCTTTGCGAATCAAATTTTCCTAAGTACCAGTTCCCCCAAGTCCACATCTTTCCAGAAATTGTTCATATGTGATATGCTTGCTACATCCCCAGTCATAGAACCATCATGTCTCATGACTAGAAAGTCCTTTTCACCATCACTCTTGAGTCCATCAATGAGATGATGCAGCTCCAACTAGGGCAAAACCTAACTCCCCTTTCAATTGGAGACCTGTTAGACTTATATCCCAAACTCAACTCTGCAAGATTTGCCCAATTGATCAAAAAATTCATCATAGAATAGAAGTACACCCCCAAAGACCCCCCTCCATATGTAGAAACTATATTTTCCCCTTAGACCCAAAATATTGTATCCATGGTATCTTGTGTTTTGGGATACTCCACAAGTGAATACATTGATGAAATTATCCTGACTTTCATATCCATCTATACCCCAAGACAACCTCCTGCAACTATTTATGACTTTGCCACATTCATAGATGACAAAATGCATGAGCAGTTCACAAGAATGGGAAATGAAAGGGTTTTCAAGTACTCCTCAGTTCTGTACCATATGTTCCTATATTATCAATCAGAGAAGTTCCCATTCACCCTTCAAAAGTTGGACACCAAGGGTCAGCCCAAGTTAGTCATTTTTTCAACCGCATTGATCCACTAGTACTAGTCTCCATACTCTTACTCTGATTTTATTGATTTATTTGTACACCCAGTCATGACAATGTTGACTGGAATCCCTCCTCCAGGAATCAGTCCAGAGATAAAGAGAGTCCTCCAATTATCTAAACAGACCAAAGTTGGTGACTAGTACCTTCGCCAGAACCATACAGAAATCAGGATTTATGGTTGCATTCTGGCACCATACAAGCTACCAAGGTACCTCCCAATGAGATTGTTTGCATTAGAATATTATAGGAAAATTATAAATGTAGATGAAATAAACTTTGTCAATGCCAAGAAGAAGGCCAATTTCAAAATAAAAGACCAACTAGACCCCTTCATATGAAACTCTAGAGAGGCTAGCCAAGAGGCAGACTTAATACTACAAAGGATAAAGTTCCAAAGAAGTTTTGTCTGGAGACATGATCCTTTAGAATTCATCACAAAGAAGAGAGAAAAGGTCAAGCTAGGACCTTCCATTCACCATCCCATATCTGAGATAGAAGCTTATGCAAATCAAACAAAATGGGTGGAAGGTACCCTAGCAGACCAGGAAAACACCAGGGTAGATATTGAGAATGCTCTTATTGATTTAGAAAAGCAGTTTGATGACAGATCTTTTTTGCAAGTACCAGAAAAACCAAAGACTACCATGAGCACTCCTCCAGTCATGCAGACTCCTCAAAATGAGGAGAAGGCCCCAAAAAGAAATATAGAAGGAGCTTCCACCTGAGGGATGGCCACCTCTGATTTACAACAGGAATCACACAAGAGGCAAAGGCTAAATCCAACCTATGAGCAAGAATACACTGAAGGCTCAACCGAGATCACCAAGACAGAAGTAGAAAGAAGTAGGCCTGCCACTCCATCTAGAGGCACGCAAGAGCCTTCCACTTCACAAACATGGATATTGGAAAGGAAACTTAGTGTGGAAGTATCTTCCTTAAGAATTCCTGCAGACAAAGACCGAGACATCAAGGAAAGATATAAAGTAATCAAGGCTAGAAATGAGAGGCTCAAAGCCCAAACTTATCCTCAATACCTGAAACTCACCCCTACCAATCAAACAAGGCTAATGTCAGCCTTTGACATTAAGGAGGGGAAGCTACAAATGACCTTTGTGAAACCTACAGCCCAACAACCAAAGACAACATCAGATTTCAAAAGAGTAGATTTTGAAGTGCTAGCAAGGGATATTCATCCCATAGACCAGATTGAATTGCATAAACAAGCTAGAGTGATGAGATACTCCACCCTGACAGGTAAAGCCATAACTACCCACCAGCTACAGAACTCTTTGAACAATATCTTGGCTCAATTCTAGTTAGAGAAGGCCTCCTCATAGGCCAAGGACACCAGGATCAACTCCTTAGAGGACATAGTAATTGAATTTGGACATGATACCAACGATATAAAAGTTGAAGAACAACTTATTAAAAAGGAGAATGATGACATAGCTGCATTGAAAAAATAGCTAAAGATACCCTAGCTACATCATCCACAAATAGTAGAGGTTCTAGAAGCCCAGCAAGGACATGAAGAACTCATGGACTTAGTCCTGAAGCTGAATGATCAACTCAAGGAGACAGAGAAGGAGTTGGACACTTTAATTCAATCAAAGCAAAGTGACTTGGCCACAACTTCCAGAACTGTCATCCCCACAATATCCACAATAGTTCCTTCTACCCTGGCAGCATCACTGGCACCTACAGTTCCACTTGCAACAACCTTGCCAGCAACAATGGAATCTACATCAACAACAGGTACATCAGGAGAGAAAGCAACAAAACTTGTCAAAGCCATGGAAGAGATGTCTATCTAGGCTATAGAGATGAAAAAGCTAAAGGAAAAAGTGTCAAGTTTGGAAACAGACTGCAAACTTGCCCAACTAAAGCAGAAAGAAGAAACACAAAGGGCCCAGAGAATGGGTGAGAGGATCAAAATCCTGGAAAAGGATTTGACACTTGAGAAGCCACTTGGACAAACCAAGGAAATGTTGTGGGCCAATATCATTGACTCTGTCAATGATATTTGGCCATCAATCCAAGTTATTTTTGAGGAAATAGAGCTAGTAAAGATAGCTACTGAAGCTATCCAGAAAGTGAAGGAGGAATTGGGAAATAAACCTGAGGATGCAAATAGACTCATCCATTTTCTCAATAGAAAAAATAGATATGAGTTACATCAGCTGAACATTGAAGAAAGAACTTCCACAATTTTAGAAATAAGAAAGGTCCTTTAAAAAAGGAACCTTATGCTTAATTTGGAAGAAAAGTGCCACAATATCCAGGTAGCCATTGGACTATGACAACAAACTCAAACAAATGGCTAAGGAATAGGCCAAATCTTCATCCATTAAAGCCTTGCCAACGGGCAAAGTATTATATGACACATTTGAGAATTTTTTTTCCTTGAGCATGAGGTAAATCATTTGTTTCTCACCAAGCCAAATTTCGCTAAATATACGAGGCCGATGAGATTTATAGGAGGATGGTAAATGCAAAATTACCAAGTGAAGAATGGTGGGAGACAATGACATATTTACTGTGAGAAATAAACAACTAAAATTTACTGTGTAGTAAAAATGAAGGCAACAGAGTAAAATAGGTAAAAACAACACAATAGGGTCAAAGAGTATCAGATGAAAAATAAAAGTAAAGAAGACTCCAGCGTGAAAATACCAAAACTATCAGCGAGCATAAAGGGCTACATCTCAACCATAAAGGCCAACTCAACCATAATTAAAGGGACAACAAGAAATAATTCATTAGCTATCTCTATCTTCTTGCTAAAAGATATTTGTATTCCATAGAATAAATCTCAAGTTGTTTTGAGATATTTTGTAATAAGTTTTTTCTATAAATACTTCATAGTTCGAAGTATGTAGTGTGTATTCCAAAAAATCTATAGACTATTTCTCTCAAATCAGAAATTCTATTGTATCAATGACTAGATTGGCTTACTGGATCAAGGAATAAAGATCAGATATTTTACAGGATTCTTGTGTAAATCGAAATAAAAATAAGTATTCTCTCATGTTCAATGTTGTTTTCCTTCAAGTTTTTTCCATAATATTTATGTATCTCTAAAATCTAAATGTTATAACATGGAATGATATTTCAAAAATCGCTTAAATGCACTCTGTCTTGACTGTTATGCATTATTATATGTTTTCTTCACAAATCTAAGTTAAGGAATTCTTGATTGCTCCTTAGTTTATGTGACTTCTTGTGACCTGTAGCAAAGGACTCTTAATTTCCCATTGTTCATGATTATCCTCTGTTCTCTATTCTGATCCCAGTCTAAGGATTCTTGAGTGGCCTTTCACCCTGGTTGGAGTTACTTCCCCATTACCCCTAGAGATTTGCATTTTGCTCTGCTAGCCTGCCCTGTGAACACTCCCTTTAATGAATTGGTCCAGTCTTACTATCCATTTGCTGATTCCATAGCCCAATGGCTTGAAGACCTAGCTCTATCCATTTTCTCTAAGAATTCCACCACCCCACCTTCAAAACAAAACCAAAACCACAAGGAACATTAAGAACTAGCCTAAAATCCCATCAGAAACAAAGCTAAATTATGTAGAGAGAGCCCTCTCTGAGTCATAGGTTGGCTAGAGCCTATAGTTAAAAGATTGGTTTGTGGTTACCTCAGTTTCTTCCTTCTTTTTATAACTTCTAAGGAAAAATCAGAGTGATAACAGATGATATGTTGCTGGTTGGAAATGACAAAGAAATTATCCAGGATTTGAAGGCCCAATTGTCCTCCAAATTACACATGAAAGATCTTGGTACTGCAAACTATATTTTGGGCATGGAAATTAAAAGAGACTAGGCAAAGAGGAAGCTCTAGTTAAGCCAGAGGAAGTATGTCGAGACAATACTGCAGAGGCTTAATATGTAGGATAGTAAACCGGTGAAGGTTCCTATTCCTGTAGGTGTGAGGTTATCTACTAAACAATGTCCTAAGACACAAGAAGAGGAAGAGGGCATGTCCCGTTTTTCATATGCAAGTGTAGTCGGTAGCCTGATGTATGCAATGGTATGTACTATACCAAACATTAAACATGTAGTGGGAGTATTGAGCAGGTTTATGTCAAAACTAGGGAAGGAGTACTGGACAACAGTGAAGCAGGTTTTTAGGTATTTGCGTGGCACTAGTGATTATGGTTTGTGCTACCAAGGAAGACAAGGATTGGATAGAGTGTTGGATATTCATGGCTTTGTTGATGTAGACTGGGCTGGAGATCTGGATCAAAGAAGATCTACAAGTGGGCATATGTTTAACCTATTTGGAAGTGCAGTCAGTTGGATGAGTAAGAAACAATCTGTAGTGGCACTATCAACTACAAAGGCATAATACAAGGTAGCCACTCATGCAAGCAAGGAAGCATTTTAGTTGCAGAGACTTTGTTCAAGTATGGGGTTAGTACAGGGAGCTATAAGGATAGACTGTGACAGCCAAAGTGCAATTTTCTTGGCAAGGAACCCTGCATATCATTCAAAGACAAAGCACATTCATGTTCAGTATCACTTTATCAGGGATATGATAGAAGACAAAAAAGTGTTGTTGGTAAATGTGGACACTTTGAAGAATACTGCAGATGCATTGAAAAAATTTGTGAGCTCTGAGAAGTTCTCTTGGTGTAGAGAAACAGTGGGAATTGCACGACTGGATAAATGACTAAGCTCTCTTGTGGCCCCTTGTGGAAAGAAAATAACAAGTGGGAGATTGTTGGGTTGTGTTATATTCTTTCCAAAACGAACCCATGTAGTTAACCAGGGGGTTAGAAGGGGGGAAGAGCCCCCCCTTCGTTGCACTAATTGCATAGCGGGGGGAGTCACAGGGGGTTTGAGGGGTGCCCCACTCTATGGGGTCTAGGGCAGTGCCCAGGAAAAATTTTGGTTTTGGACCCTATATTAGGTTGGGTAGACCTAGCTATGGTTTTGTGCATGATTTTTCGCACATGGTTTTGGATGAAATGGTTTTCGATCCATGGTTTTGGACGCGATGATTTTAGTTCCATGGTATTGAATGCTTCGGGATGTATAAATATGTATTGTAACATTGAAAGGAACATAATGAAAAATCAAGCTGGTAGTCGCGGTTTTGGGATCCAGTGGAAAATATCTGTGATATGTGTTTTATATGTTATGTTATCACATTGTTTATTTTCTGTGCTTTAGAATTTGTATGCAAGTAATTTATGTATGGAGTTAAAACCTACAATTCAACTTCTTGGTAATGTGGTGATGTCGGAAGGGAGTGACTTGTTGCAGGAGGGCCTTGATGTATCCCACATCAATGACACGAAACAAGTGTAATGATTTTTGGAGATAGAATGTGACTGATGACATAAGGTTCGGGAATGTCGGTCATGAAAATGAAGGTTTATGATTATTTGAAAAGGATGAAGTTTTACTGAATGACTTCTCTTGAACATGTCGGCAACACTAAATGAATTTGTAGCATTGACCCAAAACCAAAGCGATGGATGGTACGATAGACCATAGGTATGATAACCATCAAGCCGATAACCAAACCCAAGTAGTCATAGAGATGAAGTGAAAGTGTCATGTTCAAGAGCAACCTGCTACCATAAAGTGGTTTACCCTTTTTCCCATTTTCCCCAGTCATTGCTGACCAATACCTCTTTATTTTTTATCAAGCTTGAGGAGGATAACATATGTTTGATGTATAATTCCACGCTTCGAGTGAATGCATCGCTATGTGATGTTTTAATGAGTGTAGCGAAGGTGAAACTCGGTATTGTCATGATGCACAAGCTTGTCACTATTTGATGTTTTAATGAGTTTAACGACAATGATAACTCGGTCCTTTTCATGTTAGAGAGTTTTAAAAGGGACAAAAAGAAAACTCCACAAGTTATTTTTTGTATATTTGTCTCTCAAGTTCGAAAAAGTCTAAAATAATACGAGAGGGAACCTATTAACCATGTTCGATCAATGTATTCCTTTTTTGTAAGTAATCTATCTTAGTCCGGAAAATGGTTAAACTTATATTGAGTTGATGTCATTTCCAATCCGTTTACGAGCTAAAAGGGACAAGCGCTCGACAATATTTTCATATTTTGAGAGTTCGAAAAGAGCTTAAAGAGGACTCCACTTAGAGGAACGAGTGGTGTCTAGGATAGCAACTAGTTTTGGTGATGTTGGAAATTCTCAAAACATGTAATGATCGAGAGGCTGGCTAATAAGACTACTCATTGCAACTGTTCTTCAAAAAGGGTAAAACAACAAAGTGCAAGCGTATGATTAGCCAAGTAGATAATGATGATGGAAGAAGAAAAACCAAGGCTCATCTGATGGAATAGGCTGATAGAATGGAAATCACGAGGGTTAAAATGAAGATGGGTTCATTTTTACACAAGCTTGAACCATAGGGAATTATTCTTGGATTCAATTTCATGGTTAGACAAGCTTAAAACGAAAAACTATGCTTGGATTCAGTTTCATGTTTACACAAGATTAAAACGAAAAACTATGCTTGGATTCAGTTTCATGTTTACACAAACTTGAAACGAAAAACTATGCTTGGATTCAGTTTACATGCCCCCGGCATGATGACTCGAGACTAGGTGCATGCCCCCCAAGCTTCATTTCATTCACCTAAATAGACTACTCGTGGCTATGAGGTGGATCTAATGAAGGTTCATTTACGAGATCAATTGAAAGACTCGACTGGGATTTTACAAGATCTAATCAAATACTCGACTTGGAACTTTGCTCCAGGGGACCTTGTTTCATTTTTTAATGAGCTTAACACAAGACAAGGAACTCTACTCAGATTCCTTGTTTCATTTTTTAACGAGGTTGACACAAGAAAAAATACTATCCTCATATCCCTTGTTTCATTTTTTAACGTGCTTGACACAAGACAAGGAACTATGCTCATACCCTTTGTTTCATTTTTTGATGAGGTTGACACAAGACAAGGAACTATCCTCATATTCCTTGTTTCATTTTTTAATGAGCTTCATACAAGACAAGGAAATATGCTCATGGCCCTATTTCAGTTTTTAATGAGGTTGACACAGTAAATGAAATATCCTCATATTCCTTGATCATGACCCATAAGAGGTCATGACTTCCAAGAGGTTCTCATCAGATGGGAGAACAATGCTTTAGAAGGGATTCATAGCAAGGAATCCATTAGAGAGATCTGGTTCCAATTTCCCCAGTACATAATGCACAACATCACGGAATTGATCATCAGTTGATGTAGGCATGGAACGGGTTGCCACATAATTGACCCATGGAGGGGAATATACCATTGGGACAAAAGATCCATTTAGGGAATATGGTTGACTGAAATCCATATTTGGATTGGGAAATGAAAGCTAGTCAACAGTGACAATTATTCCTTCATGTGGGAAACACATCAATCGAAAGAGTGTTGAAACAATAGCTCCCATGTAGTAAACATAATCACGCCCAAGAAGTAAATTGTAATATAAAGGGCCTGGGACTACCATCACATTAAGGTAAACAATTTTTCCTCCCAAAGTAATAGGTAACTGAGGAAGGATCCCTAATGGTTGACTGGTTCCTCTATTAAAAGCCAACAGATTTTGGGTAAGAGGCACAAGTGGCGGTGAACTGAGCAATTTCCAAGCAGTGGACGAAAGGATACTCACAGATGCACCTTCATCTATAATAGTTCCAGGTACAATCATATTACAAACTTGTACTATGATCTGGAAAGGCACATAAGAAGGAAGGCGACATCTTGCCAGTCGATTCCAATCGACGGAAGTGACTAGACTACTTGGAGGGGGTACCGTAGAAACAGGAGAATTACCCCCTTGACTTAAGAGAACAAGAGGATTTTCCTCCTGTCTTGATGGAACAAGAGGGTATCCTCCAAGCTCATTAGAATATGAAGAAACGAAAAGAACTTGAGTGGTATCATACTCACTCTCTATGGGAAAGGTACGATTAAATGAAGGTGAAATCGGGTCAACTATTTCCTCGACCTGTGATTGGTTGGGTATAGACTCATGGGATTCACATTCAGAGAGAGTGGGTTTGACTGACGATTGACTTGGGTCAGTGACTTTATCAACTAGTGAAGGATTAAGGGAGAGTCTCCTATAACCAGATGGAAGTCACTACGGAGAAGTAGGATGGTTATGCAACAATTTTTTGTCTTCATCCAGATAGGGACAAAGGTGAATGGGGTGATTCCCTTCACATAACCTATAGGGAAACTTAACTTTACCCTTCTTTCCATGAACTTTACTACCACTAGTTGATGGTGTGTCACTAGCATGATCTCCAGAAGTTGATGACACAGAATGATGTGAATGGGAAGGCCATTCTTCTAAGATCTAAGGAATACTAGAATAATTTCGAAGAAGATGGTCTCCTGTACAAAGTTTGCATGGATATCAAACTTTTTGAGGCTTATCAAACGATTTCTCATCAGAATTTGCATTCGAAGTAATGGTTGCTTGGTTTCCCCCCTCCTGAATTTTCTTCTTCTTCTTCTTCTTCCCTTTCTTCTTCTTCTTAGCCACCTGGTCACTAGTGTCAATACTTTCACCAGGCGAAGAGGAAGAAGGGGAGGAAGAAACAACCGAGGAAGAAGGCAAAGGGTCAACTTTAGGATCAATTGGAGGTTGATTTTTTCCAGTTGGAGGAGTACTCGATTGCGGAGAAATCATGACATTTTGAACCAAGGACGTTGAAAACAACCATACTAGAAAGCCAATGGTAAATCCCGAAAGGGACAATGTAGCCATTTAAGGAGCACCAATGTTTCCGAAAGGAGGAAAAGGACTAGGATTCCATCAAAAGGAATTCCTTGATCGATGGACTCCAGAGTTGTTTCCATATGTCTCAACCTAAGATCAACTAAGGAGTGAGCGTGGAGGATGTTATCCATGGTCAATTAATTTTATTTTAATCAAAATAACATAAAAAAACAAAAGAGGGATAATCTAGGAAAAAGGATTATCAAGCAACTGTGAACTTCAATATATTGCCTCAGTAAATCAAGGCCTTGACATACGTGAAGGAAATTTCCCTGAATGTCACGTTCGGTGTATCACAGTGTACAAGGCGGCCAAATTGGTTACCTAAGGATGGATAGCAACCTAATGTAGTCCTCCCATATATACCCGAAAGTACGTGGAGGCCCAACCCGTGTTAGCACTGTCTAATGTGAAACTGCACAGTGAGATCATTCCTTTATACTTTACATACTGTAACACCGCCATATATACCTGAAGGTATTTGGACGAGATATGATATACTTATGTACGTGGAATGAGGTATCACACTTGGAATGTATCGCAGATAAGTTAGTGACAGCTACTATGTCTAATGATGCCAAAACACGTCTCTAACCTAGACCTCTAAATGTTATGCGTTAAGTTACAATGCTCCATTAGGTTAATTAAGATAACTTTTAAGTTGACCTTCTTAAGAATTTTCATTTCAAGGTTCACCACGTGATGTATGTTTTCAATTCCTACATTTAAACTAACATGAGAAACATTCTTTCATTCAATTTAACAATGAAAACCGTAGCTCGTAAGGGATAGAGAAATTAGATCTTTGACAAAGAGCAAAGAGGACACCTATTGCAATTTCCCTGGCTATTCCTATAAGCATTCACAAACTATAGTATGTAAAATGCAAGTTTTTCTTTTCAATCCCTTTAGTGTTTAAATGAACAAAAGGGAAGTATATGCACAAACAATCAATCAATACTTTTCACAAGAAACGAAGACTTTACGACAGTTTCTTTTTCAAAGAAATGAAGACTTTACGACACTTCCTTTTCAGAAAAGACTAATCGATATAAACTAACATTGAAAATGAATTGATAATGATAAAGAAAAATCTTAAGAAACACTAAACAATCAAGGTCAAAGTAGGGTTAGGAGAAGAGATACAAGTTGATTTCAGAACCATAGAAACATTGATGTTTAAACAAACAACTTCAGAAGGAAAATTGGAAAAATTCAAGCCAAAGATGGGTTTTTAATCTTAAGGAGGATTAGGGCAGGTCAGAGTGGGAGTAGCTGCACTGCAGATCACTGTCTCTAGGCCAAGGGTGCTCTACAGAGCACTGTCCCCTGACCAAGCTTGCACTACCGCTAAAACCCTTTGAGGCCTTGACCTAACTGCGTTTTCTCATCCCTGATCCAACACTCAGGTAGTAGAAAGTCATACTTCCCTGTGCCTTCCTATGGATCAACAACTAAATATTCTTTCAGATCGAAATGAAAGGAGTACTTGTATTCTTGCTGGATTTCAAGACAAGCTAACATTTCAGATTTTTAAAGATACTTACACTAATTTGCTACAATCAACAGAGAAGATTATTTTTCTTGTATTTATGGATCATGAGCACATTTTGAGCAGACACCTGGAGTTGCCTAGCTTTTGGTTTTTTTGTTTGCTCAAGGAAAGCATGAACATGATTTAAATAAGTAGCCATTTTCTGGATTGGTTACACTGGAGGGATCATTACAAATGATTTTATATATATAGCTTCAGTAGGTGGGCAGTTATCATCATGATTTGAAGACCTCAAATCTCGATCATTTGCTGCCATAAGTAAGTTCAGCCAGTGTGCTTTTTATAGTCAAGTCAGTTTAGTTAGTGAGTCAGTTTTCAGTTTTGAGTTTGGTCTTTTTATTTTTGACTCCAATCCCAATGGATAAGGCTACCTAGAATACTATGTTCTTGACATCTCCAAGGAGCTGCCATCCCCAGCTGGAGCCAATGTTAGTGCCTGCCAGTCATGTCAATCACCAGTGATCAAATATGCTCTTACAAGGTTTGTTAGGGTCTCGAGGTCAAATTTTATCATTTCATTAGGTTTCAAAATAAAATTTGGTCAGTGGATGTTGTGTCTAGGTTACTGCTGCTCCCTTTAGTTACTCATGATATTCATCACTCATCATGGCCATTGTCTTCTTCGAGGTATGATATCTTCATTTAAGTGTCTTGGGTGATGAAATGATTAAAATATTCATTTTAGGTCATGGTCTAGGGTTTCACTCCATGTGTCATCATGATACCATATATCAAAACAAAAACATGTCCATCATGTGAGTCAATGGAAAAAGGGAGTTAGCAACTTAGGGAAAGAAAAATAAAGGTAAAGGTAATGTTTTATTTCAAATTAGACAATGCCGTAGTACACTATAAAGTCTCATGATTTCTCAAAGGGATATATGATGTCATGTCACTACCAAAGAAAAAATCAACTTTTAAGCTACAAAGGACGGCTAAAAGCATAAAAAGGGTTTCATTTCAGCGTTCATAGGTTTAAGCATCTCCTTGGCAAGTAAGTAATCATCTAGTACCTCTTATGCATCCTTCATTTTGAATAATTTAGTGAAAATACATCTTGTAGGGTTTTGTTGCTCTTTTGGTCTCAAAATGATTTTTCTTCATTGAAGTGAGATAAAACCTAGTTTTTATGTTCCATAACCCCCACACATACCTTATATACCACTCCAAACCATTTCCCATACCCATTCCCTTCATTTCCCCTCATTTTCCCTAAACCCTATCTTAATGTTGTGTTTTTACAAATTTCTAGGCCAGGACTGTGTTGTGCACTTTTCTACCCCTTCCCCTCACTCATTACTAGGAATTCCATTTCCATACACTCCCTAACACCTATCCCTACCCCCCAAAAGTTTCCCAATAATTTAGACTACCCTTAACCCCTTCATTCCCCTCCATCTACAAGACTGTCTCAAATCCCCTATTTTCCCAAAACTAAACCCTAATTCTTCCTCCTAGTGAGCTAGGGTTTCACCTTGGAAGAAGAGGCCACACGCAATAACAAGAGGAAGTACAATAATTGAATGCATGTGTGAAGAGTTAAGCCATCTAACATCAAAGATATCAATGCCTCACAAACTCATTAAGAGGTCATTTGTGGCACACAAGGATGATTTTTCTTCAAAGTGTGTTTATGACCAAATGGAGATGAACTTGACAAAAGTGGAAGATTTTTTTGTCAATCATATACCAAGGGAAAACACTCTCCTTCAGTATTTACATAGGTATAATATATTGGGAGATATGCAACTTTCTTGGAGACCTATGTCAGAAAATCAAAAAAATTCAAGTTAATTTCCTGTTTTAGTCATGATGTCGTGGCACAAATTTCGAGAAAATGAAACATAATTTCTAGAAAATGAGAGAGGTGTTTCTTTAAAACATTGTTATCTACAAAAACCTCTCTCCAAGTTCTAAAATTATTTATTTTTAGAGAGACATAGCTATGTAGTTGAGCCCTAGTTTTGTAGAAAACCCATAAATTTTGGCAAGCAGCTATTTGTGCAGTGGCTTGGCGCTATGCTTTCTCTACAGACATCCAAATAAAAAAAAGTTATATTCCTGGATACATAATCATATATAAATATCATTTATCCACATTTTCAAGTTTTTCGGTGGATATATTTGGATAAAAATCTCAAAAACAGGTCAAAAAATCACTTTCTACCACTATTTTAAAGCAAGTGCAGCATTTTTGGAGTGACCTTGGGAAAATCCATTTTTCTCCTAGCTGGAGTGTCCAAATCACTTGGTTGAATAGTCAAATGACAACTACAGGCTCACATATTTCCAATGAGCTATGAATTTCTCAATTTGGATCATGGCAAGGCCTCTAAAATCCTCCTGCATGATGGCGTTGTGCAAATGCCTGAATGTGCTACGCAAATGCCTATAACAGTTTTTCTTAGAAAGTCTACACCATATATTTATTTTGATGATGTAATTTCAGTATTTTGAAGTCTAGATGATGTAACCATGAATAAATTAGCATGACAGGCTGTTTTTATGTTTAATTAGGCCTCATAAATGAAGAAAAACTCAAATCAAAGTCTAATAGAAGAGTTTGTTTTTTACCTTCTCACTCTCACTTGTTGGTTGAGATATTCTTGGAAACTGTTTCATAACTCATGGATTCAACCACTGAAAGTGGGGAAACTATTTATATTAGTCTATATGTATTATTTTCTAAGTCAGAGAGAAGGGTTGGACTTCAGAGGAGAGAATTTGTATCTAATGCTTTCACTCAGCTAATCAAAGGAGCAGTTACAGATATTTTTCAGGAATTCATGTGCAGTGAGTTTGTGATGTTTCTTTATTTATATGTCAATTTCTTATGAACGAATCCATATTTATTAACATGTTTTTATTTCCTCGGTGATTTTCCTTACAATTATGTAGTTATAATTCTTTATATTTAAATCTCTGTTTATGTGGAAAATCATTTCTATGTATTCCTTCTTCTAGATTAATGAATTCATGGAATACATGATCATTATGACCTTATAAGCTTCTCAAATCCTACATTAAATTGACCAAACTCTCATATCCATCACAAGACATTTCTATCTCGCTCATCCTTATGCCTGCCACTACAACCCTTTGAGGCATTGACCTAGCTGCTTTTTCGCATCCTTGACCCAGCAATCCAAAAACCCTAAATTTCCAAAAAATCATCTAAAACTCTTATATCTAGCATAAAATACATTTTTCTTCTAGTCATTGACAGTGAAATCCTTAGGGAGATTCATCTTTGGTTTAGCAAGGCTAGCTATTGAACTGCAAGTGGTTTGAATTTACCTCTTTCAATCTCCTCCTCAACCTGGGACATTGTGGAGGCTAATAGAAGGAACACATGTCAAGGGGATCAATAAGGATAATAAAATCATCTTCAAATTCCCCCATTGTATTTTTAACCTTTTCATTTACTGGATCTAAGTCAAAAGAATTCAAGCAGATAGTGAGAGGCTCGCTTGCATCGGTAACTAAAAACATGGGGTAGGTTTCCACATAATTAACCCATGGTGGGGTAGGTACCACTTCCATATAGGGAACGTTTAGGGGTGTCGTATAAATGGTATTCAAAGTGAGATCAACATATGAAATCTGATCAATCGTCACAATGTTTCCATTGTGAGAGAAAGACATCACGCGAAAGAGTGTCTATACGACAACTTTCATGGCATAGACATAGTCTCTCACATGGAGAAAATTGAAATCTAAGGGACCTTGGACTACCATAAGATCGATAAAAACATTATTACCTTCCAAGGCAATAGGTAACTTAGGAAGGATCCCTAAAGCTTCACTAACATGTCTGTTAAAAGAAAAAAAAAAATGTGTAACAGGCACAAGCTAAGGAAAGCGGTTGAGGATAAAATACTTACAGAAGCACCTTCATCTACATTTTTTCTTCACACATTCTTACCATAAGCCTTCACAATGATTTAGAAAGGGGTGGAAGAATGATGATGAGGTTCTGGCTGTCTACTGCAATCAAAAGGAATAGCCTCATTACTTGAATGGATTTCACAAGCAACAAATGAAATGCCCCCATGTCTAGAAGAATTTGAGGTAACATGAATAACCTAAGCGGTATGAAGTTCACTCTTTAAAGCAAGAGTGGGATCGACCGAAGATGGAATTGATTTGACCACTTGATCAACAAATATTCCATCAACCTAGGTGATATGCGTTTCACCCTCTAATGGAAGAGCGGGATTGACTGTACTTCGATTTAGATCAATCACTTTGTCAACTGACAATAGATGGGGAGGAAGCTCATGGTAATTATATGGAATTTGTTGTTGTGAAATAGTAAGTTTTTTCAACAATTTTGAGGCTTCATCCATGTGAGGGAAAAGGTGACTATGATGAGTCCCTTTGCATAACCTACAAGGAAACATTACCTTAATCTTTTTTCATGGAATATGAAAATCACTATTTTATGGACCAATAGTAAGTTGATAGGAATTATTTGGCCATACTTCTGAAACCTTAGGAATACTAGGTCATTTGATAAGGAAGTGGTCACCCTTACAAAGCTTGCAAGGGAATTTTGGCTTACGATGCATTGTGGAAGTTTACACAACATTACCAATACTTACAGCCATGGTTGGTTGGTTGATTTCTTTCTTATCTTTATTCTTCTTCTTCTTCCATTTCTTATTCTTCTTAGTCACTTGGTTACTAGCATCAAGGATTTTACCAAGTGAAGAATAAGAAATGGAGGAGGACATGTTGGATGAAGAAAGTAAAGGGTCAATAGTAGGTTGATGATGTTGAGATGGAGAACTATTCTGAGGTGAAAAAATCCGTTGAGCTAGTACAATTGGAGTATTTGGAATTAAATAAGTTGAGAACAACCATACATGTAAACCTGTCATGAATCTAGGAAGTGAAAATGTAGCCATATAAGGAGGACCAACATTTGCAAAATCAAGAAAATGATTAGGATTCTTGTTAAAAGGGAGGTCTTTATTGGTAACTTTTGGAATTGTTTCCATTAGATTCAATTCAAATAAGTTTTTATTATTAATATTAAATAATATTCACAATCCACACCTAAGGTCTTCTAAAAAGTAAAAACAAAGAAGGTAACACATGAAAAAAAATCTAGGGATTCAAACCATACAAACTAAGTTGTCACAAAGATCAATAATTACTAGGTGGTGATGAAATCCAACATTGTAGAGATCAAAGTTAAAATTTTATAGATATTCATGTTTCGAACCAGTTACCTTGACAACATGTTTAATGAAACAATCTGGGGCAAGTAACTTCGCTTATCCCATCTCGAGAGGAGATTTCCCTCCAAAAGTCCAAGCGAGTCTAGCCAAAATCGGTTCTAGGTATAGCAGGACCTTCCCTCTGTCATCACCTTAGGTAGAGTGCTAGGATTATGGTAACTAAGTTTACCAAGTACAACTTTTTACCTAGGGGGACAAGTGTAGATTGGATGTACATGCGAGGGCAGAGTAACAAAGCTCAATCCCCTTGAAAGCTTCTCAACGTGGTTAATTGGAGGTTTACTTTCAAGTGACCCCGAGTGCCTTTCAACACTGTTTTAATACATGAAAATCACTCTATCATAGAAAATGAAGTGGGTATGATCACTTCAACAGATATGACATGATCTCATGCTTAACTCATGTATAAGAACAACTTCCCAGAGAAAAACAAAAATAATTGGATTTCTCTCTATGACTCAATATTATATTGTTTGTTTGTAGCTTTGGAAAGTTTACTTCCTTCCCTACTCCAAATCCCTACAATTAAGCTACTGTAGGTGGAAAGATCCCTAAAAAATGTAAAATACTAATTGATTTTATTTAGCACTATGTTATTAAGATATTATTTACTCAAAGGGTAAATGGACGTGAAACTGATGGTATTATGACTTGACTCAAAACTCTAATGCATCAAATATGAAATTTGTAATATTTTCATTTCAATGAATTATAGCTAGAGTAATTAAAGAGGTTCTTCTTTAAAATATTAACTTCAAAATGTACCACTTCTAGTCTTTCAATGCAATTCAAAGCTCCAAGTGGAAAACCATGCAATGTAACCTATGCACAATTTGCTTGAAAACTATGAAAATGTAACCTATGAGCAATTTTCGTGAACACTGTGCAAATGTAATCTATGCACAAATTTCATTCATGAAAGAGAATCTAACCTTGCAAATGTAATCTATGTAAGAGAATTCTTCAAAACAAGCACAAGATGATTCTAAATCAGTGAAAGAACAATAATACTATTTCCCTTCACTAATACAACTAAAGAACCAATCAAGTGTAAATAAATTATATCAGGTGAAAATTCCAAATATAAAAAAATAATGACACTCAAATGCGATTATCACCCAAAGGAAATTTAGGGGGAATTTAATTTTTTGCAAAAATTAAAGAAAAAACATGCAAAAATTATTAAGAAAGTGAGACAAATCTTTGTACAATGACCAAAGGAATTAAAATTCAACACACCCAAATAAATCTTTAAAATGAAAATTCTTGAAAGAATGTTATGAAATCAATGATTAAAGTGTAATTATGATTAAACTTCAGTACTAGAATAAAAATGGCTCATGTTTTCAATGCAGCACAAGAAGCACATCTCATCAAAACATCAATTCTTGAGAAGCCCTACCTTTCAATCATTGAAAATGAAAAAAATCTCAAGAAAAATCCTTCACAACACTCGATCAAACACATGAAGACTGACTGGAGTCATAGACAAATGTAATGAAACCTTAAAGACAAAAATTAGAACTTTAATGAGAGGAAAAAATATGTTTTCCAAAAATTCTTCGAGTATACGCATGTAGCTAGTATAGTATAGTGCATATGCGCATTGTTGTTAAAGGTAATTTGTGGATATTTATGCTCTATTTCTGAACAAAAAATGCGTAGGTCAAGAAGCTTAAAGAAAAAATAAAAAATTGTTTAAACAAATCACAAAATCTGAAAGATCACTAACTTGTCAAGAATCAAATAAAGATATCAAAAAACGTTCGAGAATAAAAAACAAGGAGATGGAAGAGAACATGGCATTCCCCAATGGATTCCCCAATTTGTTATAGATGACAAATCCCTCTTGCTGACAAGAGCGCTCTCCCTAGATATTAGACGAAAACTAGAAACAAGCAGACAATTGAAAGGAATCTTTCCCTAAGTTTATCTCATTTGAATTATAGATATAAAGGATGGTAAACAAGCCTCTTACCTGTTTGTGAAATACTTGATGAAGATCCCTTGTTGTGTCTCGATGTAGCCTCTCAATGCTTGACAAGAATTGCAACCATAAACATAAGAAGGATCAAAAGAATATGCAACATAATAATTCAAACAAACTTAACATAATGATCAAGGAGATTAGGAATTGAAATTTCTTTAAAGAACATCTAAAGAATTATAGGCCATTCATGATTCTGATAAACAATTCAATGGGGAAAAGGATTCATTTGTATTAATCAACTATAAATAAGATCCTTACACTATTTTCCTTGATGTAGTGAGGTTCCTCGCAAATGAATCCAATCTCCTCCTTAGATGATAAGATTTCCAATCTCAAACTAGAAATATAAGTTTATATTCTCTGAGCTCTAACCTCCTCAATCCCTCTGCCCTCTAGTCATTTTATAGGCCAAGAGGAAGAAGTTTCAGATCCAAAAGAGGAGGGTGAGATCTTATAATTGAGGGATCAAGGTTCCTAGAGGAAAGGGATTAAGATCCATCATCTAAGGGTTATAGCTCGAATAAGCATTGTTGTGGTATTTTCCTCTCGAAGATGTACAAAAATAAAACACTTAAGATTGTGGATGACAAATAGTCTCAACAATATAAATGGCTACTAAACATTGTATATCTGTAGGAACTGATAGAAACAAAACCTACCAAATCCTTGATCTATACCACAATCATAGTTAAACAGCAAAAATAAATAGTAATAACTCCAATCATCCAATGGAAACTAGATATACAAAGAATATATTTATTATAACACCTATGCAAGGAACAAATAAATGTTACTAGTCCCCCTATATGGGATGGGTTCTTGGCTATCCTCAAATGTCTTCAGCTTTTTGATAGAGTCTGTCTCCTCTATAATGTGTAAACCCAACAAATAAAATGTTTGAGCTCAATGGGAGCTCAAATGGAGGAAATGTGGTGTGAGACAATGAAAATAATCAAAGTTACAACATGAGTACAACAATGAAAATAATCAAAAGTGAATAATGAATGGAAAACTCTTCTATTTATAAAAAAATATTGAGTTCTGCTCGAATAATGAGTAATAATAAAATATTATTAACCCCATTCTTGGAAAAACCACTTGTAATATATCTTATTGTATTTGGTTAGGAAGGAAAAAGTATTTAAACTTTTATTTAGAAATAATAAATAAATAAATGATTTATTTACCATATCCAGAAATTGGTCAAGGAATAATAAACAAATAATTATTTATTTAATTATTCCTAAGGGATTCAGTCAAATTTAACAAGGAATAATAATCAATTAGTGATTAATTAATTAACCCTAGAGAGAAATAAGATAATTAATAATTTATTTGATGATTTTTTCATAATTGGGTCAAATATGAAAAGGAATAATAATTGATCAATGGTTTAATAAATTATTCCTAGAAGAAAATCAAATAAATAATGACTTATTTAATTATTCTTCATGGGTTTAATTATAAATTACTTAACAAAGGTGGTTTATTAAGTAATTTCTCATAGTGAAAGCAATTTTACTATGGTAAAATTGGCTTTACATGGTGTATTTTGATCCATCTAGTAAATTAGGATAGATGATGAATTGTTTGGTGATAACAGATTGCTCCCCAATGTATGAGTGTTATAAGAAAAACGTATGATTGAAGTACATTGTAAAGACCCAATCACTAGACAACATAGTGGAGTTAGAGAGAGAGAGAGAGAGGGACAAATAAAGTTGAAGTGAAAGAGGATAGGGATAGTGGGGGCAGGACAAATGCAAGTCTCCTTTTATGTTGTGCTACCAAACCTCAATGAGGCAGGGGAGGCATACCCATACCTGATGAGATAACTTAGTACAAAAATAATGGTTCACCTAGAAACATAAAACTAAGCAATGAAGTACATACTGAATGGTACATGACATGCTGGCATATTTGAGCCAGAAAATAACACAATGTGTCCCATATACATAATGCACCTGGAAAAATATGAGCCAGGACCGAATACAATAATATCTGAGTACATGAGATATAATGGTGATTCCCTCAAAAAATCGGTGGGATGGAGGGTAGAACAACCAAAGAAGCCTTGTTGAACAGGGAAGAGCTATGCAAAATTGAATGGATCATCTGAAGGAGACATTCATGCTATGAACAGTGCAATCTGTAGGAACCAAACCCATCAAATCTGCGGAAGCACATATGAGGCTGTAGCATAATAGGAATTCATCCAGGCATGTGGGGGGCTACCTGAAGGGCCACCCCCTCATGAGTTCTGAAACATCTCACACACTTGCGAATCACTGGTACAACCTGCTGCATCATTGAACCATCAAGTGTATGGATCACAAACATGAAACAACAAAGTCAAAGGGAAATGATGAGTCCCTTTTCTTGATCTGAGGCACCGAAAAAGAATGGAAGTTGGAACCAAGGTACACCGCCCTCTAGGTCGTTCTTCTGGAATAAATGAGTTGATGTCGACAGAATAGAACCCACGATAGGTGAGGCAATGAGGATCCTCAACTAAGGCACGAGGGAAAATAGTAATGTCACTGATGGACTGACACCAGGGATAATGGAAAAAGTGGGATTGAGGGACAAGAAAATGACTTCCCTTGTCAGATAATAAAGCACATGGTTGACCTGGAAGTAACTGACTCCACTCCAGAGGGGATCAGGATAGTATGACTAGAAGCCAAAATGGGCAACACAAGATGAATGGTATGAAAATATGGATGGAATACTATGACATGATATAATGGGATGTGAAAGAGACTTCAAGGATGCAAGGATGACTCATCACAGATGCTATGAACAAGGGTGACTCGATGACGCTGCCACACAGAATAGGCCCGATGGGGACCATCAAAACATGAGTAAATCATGGTTACTCATGATGAAACTCGACACATGGTACGACAAGTATTAAAAGGAGGGTGGTCCCTAAGGTACAAGTGTTGCATATGAATAAATTTGACTTTGAGAGGTGATGAAGTGACCTTTCTTGGAAAAATGGATTCCTGGCAAAGTGTCAAATCAACAAATGAAATGGTGCAACCTACCTAAATGCATGATAGAAATAAATATGTGCAAATCAATGGGAGATGTTATGGGTAAAATTTCTTAAGGTAGAGTGCATTACGAGGATTAGCAAGGAGTTGGCCTTTGAAATCCTCCAGGAGATATGCCCCCTTGCATAAGTCCTTACAAATGATGTAAGGTCCTAGAGATAATGATTCAAACTTACCATGCCCCAGGGTATCATGGGCTTGGTCATACACCAAAACAAGATCACCTTCGTGGAAGGAATGAGGGTTTAATATTCAGTCATACTGAGCTTTGGTGCACTTTTTGGCCACTTCAATGGTTTACAAAGAAACACGATGGTCTTCAATGGCGCATTCAAGCATGACAAGTCTTTGTTCTAATGGTTGGGTGTCAGGGACAAGTTCGACAGCTAGGTGGAGGGAAGGGATCTCACACTCGATTGGCAAGACTACCTCCTTGCCAAAAACAAGGTGGAAAGGAGTGAACCCAGTGGCGGTTTTGACAGAAGTTATATAGGCCCACCATGTTGGGAAGATCATAAGGTTCCAGTTGGTCTTCTACTTATTCATCATCCGCTCAAGCATCGTTTTAAGAATCTTGTTGACTGCTTCAACCTGTCGATTACATTGGGGTTAATAAGACAATGAATACTGGTGTTGGAAGCCCAACAGTGAGGATAGTTCATGCCATACCTCATCTTCAAAATGTCGGCCATGGTTAGAGACCAATTGTTTGGGAACCTCAAATCGAGCGATAACATGGTTAAAGAAGAACATGGCCATGATAGCCATTGTGTTATTGAACATTGGCATGGCCTCAACCCATTTGGTTTAAAAATAGTCGACCGTGATGATAATATAATTATGGTTATTTAAAGATGGTGGTCAACACTCCATAAAGTCAATGGCCCATTTACAGAAAGGACCAACAAAGATGACAGGATGGAGGGGAGACAGTGGGGCTCTTGCCTTTGGGGAAAAATGTTGGCAATTGGCACATTGTTTGACTGCCTCAATGCAGTCACTAAGGAGAGAAGGGAAAAAGTAAGTAGTGCCATGACTTTATGGGCAGTGGCCATAACATAGAGGTGACCACCACAAGTGCCACTGTGACAGGCATTGAGCACTTTCTTTGCCTCAGGATGGGTGAGACAGTGATGAAGGATAGAATCTACACTGCGACGATAAAGGTCGTCACCAAGGAGGAGCTAGTGAGGGGTCTACTATCGAATTCATCGTCGACCATTAGAAGTAAGATGAGGGGTGAACTTTTGGGTTCGTAAATATGTGAGAATATCTCCATACCAAGGATCATCTGAAGTGATGACAAACAAGTGTTCATCCGAGAGCTCGTCATTAACCGGTTGATCACGTGCACCAATGGGTAATTTAGAAATGAGTTCAGTGAGGGCCAAAACTTTCTTACTCTTAGGAATAACAAATTCAAGATCAAATTCCTGGAGGATGATGATCCAGTGTGCATACTTTCCATTGATGATACATACTCAGTAGGAATGTCACGGGGTTGGTGTTTGTTACAGAGAACACAACAACCAATGCCAATTTCTCTTTCTGATAGTGATTCCCAGGATGACCTACGAGGTTATTACTAACATACAATATAAATTTCTAATTCCGATCATCATCTTCTTGAATAAGAACCCCAACAACTGAATGGGTGGAGCTGAGATGTACAAGATGAAATCCTTAGAGAAGTTAAGGGGACTGATCAATGGTGCAGAAGTGAGAGCATGCTTCAGGGCATCGAAATACTATTGAGAATGGTCATCCCAAACAAATGGAATGGTTGAGAGAAGAAGCCTAAGAAACCCATGTGCGGTGGTCACATAGTTAGGTACAAACCTACGAGGGAAGTTGGCCTTGCCTTGAAGGCTTTGTAACTGGTGCAAGGTATGGGGAGGTGGTAGCTCAAGAATGGCTTGAACTTTCAAGTGGTCAAGAGTAATACTGTCTTTCGACACAACGAAGTGTAACAGACAGCCGACAAGAACACAAAAGAGACATTTCAATGGATTAAGATGATTGTTATACTTGGAAATCAGAGAAAAATGGTGCGCAAATCATGGATATGTTGCAGCCTAGACCTAGAACGAGCGGTGAGATCTTCAAGGTAAGCAAGGATAAGGTGCACCAAGTCATGAAAATAGTATGACATGGCCCGTTGAAATGTGGCTCTACATTTTTTAAGCCAAATGACATGACCTGATATGCAAAGTTTCCCTGCGGACTATTGAACATTGTCTTTAACTGATTGACACAACAGACATTGATCTGGTTGTATCTAGATAATCCATCCATAAATGATATAATTTCATGCCTTGCACACTCATCAATGATCTGGTAAATAAAGGGTGTGGGAAAGTTGTCTTTGGGACAAGATTTGTTCAGGTCATGAAAATCTGTGCAGACATGAATGGTTCCTTGCTTCTTGAGAATGGGAATTGGGTTGGATACCCATGAGGTATATTCAATGGGATAGATGAAATCAGCCTGCTTGGGCTTGTTGATATCAGATTTTATGGTCTCATGATGAGAAGGGAAAATGGGTCTCAACTTCTGACAGATAGGAGTGGCATCGATCCATGTGTCGATATGGTGTTCAACAATGGTGGGATCAAGTTCGGGCATTTCAGAGTAAGACCAAGCGAAAACATCACAAAATTATTTGAAGAGCTTGGTGTAAGATTCAATTTCTTTTGGGGTGCACTGTGCCCCCAAGTTAATGTTTTCTTCGATGCCTATTTTGTTTGAAATGTTGATTTTTATAGTAGGAGAGGTGTTGGCCATATTCCCTTCTTCAAAAGCATCTGGGGAAGGTATGGGATTTCAAAACCAATTGACTTCATCATGGATGAAGTATTTTGATTCCAAAACATATTGGTCATGAGACTGCTATACGAGGAAGTATGCATCATGGTGCATATCATCCCAAGGGTAATCAGAGGTAGACATAGCTTCCATGATGTCCTCATCATAATGGAAGATGGGAAGATGGGAGGAAGACTGACTACATGATGAGGCAGTGGTTCACATAAGCATCATCTTGAGTGGTAGATGACAATATGGTAGATGGAGGATCAACTAATGTTGAGACTTGGGATTCTGTTGAAAGAGGTTTGATAGAAGCGTGCACAAAAAACTCAAAAATGTTTACCTACGAAGAACTCAATGGCGATGACAGGTAAAGGATATGGCCCGTGGTTTCCGTCATATTGACATCGAGGGGAGGGATCATGATGGTGGGACCAGAGTCCCCCCATTCTAGTTTACTAGTTGTTGTGGGGAAAAATTCCTATGCAAGACGATCCTATCCACCTAAGGTGTGACAGTGCCTTAGCAACAAACAGAGACAACTATCTAAGTATTTCTTCCTTTGTGAATTGAAAGAGAGGAGAGATCAATGGACTTACTGATGTCTTCCATTTGTCCCTCGTTCTAGATCCTCTTCTCTTTGGGTGTTCACAACTACTTGCCTCCTCGCTTGCCCAGCTTCAAGAGAACAGCTACTTGATACCTGCGAGATCACAAGAGAACAGCTACTTGTGACAAGAGAAGAACACAACTCAAAGATAGATATTCATATTCACAAATGATTCAAGATTAGATAAATCAAATACACTAATGCAATCATACATCAAGAAAACATCAGCGTATAGGAGAAAACAAGATAGCTTTATTGATGAATAACAAGGGTTTGAGAAGAGATACAACCCAAAGGGCTCCAATCCAGCGCCTCTTCCCAGCAAATGAAATTCCTATCTTCACCCCCTTCAAAGCATTAAGCACCCAATGATTCAGATCTCAAACTAGCAGCAATTCTTTGCAATCACAACATTCCAGCCCCTAGATCTCATGGAGGAGAGATCCATATATAGATTTTTGGAGAGAGGGTGAGTCAGCTTGAGATGTGACTAGTGTCCTCTCCCTCTGTCAGTTCTTGATTCCACTTGGAGGTTCTTGCTTCCACTTGGAGATTTGGAACCTCTTACTCATCACCAGTCGAATTCCCTGAGGCAAGTGTCATTTTGGAAGCTTCCTGGGTTTTGACACCTTGAGGAATGAGCCTTCCACATGTCCAATCTCACTCAACACAGGTAGCCAGTGTTCCATTTGACATTCAACGCAGGTAGCCAGTGTAGCAGTTGACATTCAGCGCAGATGCTCAGTGGAGCAATTGACATGATCCCGATTTGACTTGTTTTGAGTGTTTTTTGGTGGAGAACTTCTGTGAATTGCTGTAGTTTGTTAGCCTTGTTCCTCTAGGGGTAGGAATAACATGTTTAGGGACTTTGGATCCCTTAGATTATGGACATTTCATGCTCAATGCTGTAAGGCACAAAAATGTCTATAACAGTTGCCCCCTAAAGTATGAGGCTGTTTATCGAGCGAAATGCTTTATCAGGGGGATCCGAAGTTCATTCATTGCCGGGAGGAGACCTGTAATACAATACAATACATTATTTTTCATACTGCTTTCATGATCTAGCTGAGTCGGGCATTTCCCATGCTCAGCTTTATAAATTCATTTTTCTGTACATAGAACAGACAATCGTCTGATGGTAGACTGATGATTTTGATGAAATCATCATCCTTTTCTGTAGGATGATTATCTGCTGCAATGTTGTACATGTCGATGTCTTTATTTCCTGAATATATATCACAGCCCGGATGGATGAAACTAGATCCGGGGTCTTCAATCTCGTCCGATCTTCATTCGATGTACAAGTCGATCCATGTGAGAATTTTCTGAAGTCGAACATGGAAAGACATCGCTTGATTACCGGTCAATGATGTAAACCGTTAACAAGCGTGAGAGGAATCACCGATAAGGATGATGACCCTCAAGGTACTGCAGTACAATTCACGTGGTGTGAATAAAGGACTTGGCGTCGAACACCACACAAAGTCTTTCGGTCGAAGGTCATTGATGTATACCTATCGCTGGAAGTGAGAAACTTGCCATTGAGGCATGCAAGCTTCAAAGTACTAAAGGGGTTGTTCCTAGATCAACTTCTTGGATAATGAGCTGATGTCGACAAGAAGCGATCCGTCAAAGGAGGGCCTTAATGAATCCCACATCAATGACATGGAACGAAGCTAATGATTTTGATTAGGTGAAAAACGATCTGTGACATATGATTCAGGGTGGCGGTCATGAATGGATGAAGGATAATGTATGGCAGTGGATGGGACCCGGTTGACTCTTCTGAATGACTTCTCTTGAACATATGGCAACACTGATACGATGGATCGGTATCATTACCCCAAATGGATGGTTTGGCGAGACCATGGTGATGAGACCTGTGAATGAAACAACCCAACCCGATGTACGGAGGAAAAGTGTCATGTTCAAGAGCGACTTGCTACCATCAAAGTTTTCTTGTTTCTCCCAATTTTTCCCCAGTCATTACTGACCAGTACCTCTTTATTTTTGTCAAGCTTGAGGAGGATAACATATGCTTGTTCTATAACCTGCCCTTCGGGCAAGCCCATCACTATATTTTAACGAGCCTAGCGATAGGGAAACTCGTTCTCGTCTAAAGACAAGTTTGTCGCTATTTAATGCATTTAACGAGTCTAACGACAAAGATAACTCGGTCCTTTTCAATTTTAGAGAGTCTAAAAAGGTACATAAAGTTAACTCCAAAGTTCCTTTTTCGTCATCTAATCCCTTAAGTCTGAAAAAGTATAAAACAATACAGAAGGGATGAATTTTCGATAGTTTTAACGAGCCGAACTAAACAAGCGCTCGATCTTTTTGTGCAATAATCCATCAGGTCCAAAAAGATTAAAATCTAGAGGAGGGATAGCTCTTCCGGTCGTTTAACGAGCTGGTAGGCCAAAACTCGGCAATCTTTTCATATTTTATGAGTCAGTTGAAAAGAGCTTAAAGAAGACTCGTCTTTTGAGGAACGAGTGATGAACAGGGAAGTAGCAGATTCCAGGTATAGTTTGGAATATTCCAATCACAACAGTGTCACAAGGATGGCTTAGTGAAATCACTCTTCGCAGTTGTTCCTCAAAATGGGTAAACAATCATATGGAGGCGAATGATCGGCCAAATGAAAAGTGGAGGTGACGGTGCAAACACGACCAAGGCTTTTATGGCTGATAAGGTTACATTCACAATGGTTATTTACCGGACTAGGTTCATTTTTTAACGAGCTTGAATGCGCCAAAACACTGCTCAACCTTATGTTTATTTTTTAACGAGCATGAACTATGTGCTAAAACTGCTCGGATCTTGCGTTTATTTTTTAACGAGCATGAACTGTGTGCAAAAACTGCTCGATTATATGGTCTACTTTTGATTTTTTACCATAACTAGCTTTTCTATTTTCAATGATAGTACTACATTTTCAACTTGCATTTCATTTGAACTTGGTTTGTTGGAGCTTTGGAGGAGCCTCTTTCCCCTTGATTTTCATCAGCTGATTCCGGGAGATTCTGCGGACGATTTTCGGCGCCGTCTGGACCAGGTAGGAGCTAAACCCTAGCTCTTCCTTTTCATGGTTTCCTTTTTCCATTCTGTGCTTGTTTTCATGTTCCTATGAGCCCCTGGGGTTTTGTTAGGGCGTTGTACCTTCAGCGTAGGTAGGACACTAGCCAGCTGCGTTGGGCACAAAAATAGTCCTTTGGCACAGATTTTGATGAAAATTTTGCCAGTTTCTCATCAATTCCAGGATCTTACTCCTTCTCTTGTTTGTTTTGCAGGGACTCTTGAGCAAAATGACCCTTACATGGCGAGAAAAAGAACATGAAGAAGAGGATATGATTGCTCTCCATGACCCTGTCACGGTGAACGCGCTGCGAGACTGTGGCCTGCTGAATTTTTTTCGTATCTCTAGCATGAGAGCACATATCTCCTTACTGCATTATATGCTTGATGCTTGGGATCTTATCAACCCAGTATTTCAGATCAGGAACAAACCCATTCCGTTGACCGTGGTATACATTTACTTCTTGACTGGTTTGTCGAGGCGGGGTGCCCCCATTTCTTTGTCCGGTACGGCCCGAGGGACTGATTTCGTGAGAGATTATGTCCGCTAGTATTGCAGGGAAGGGTCCCAGCCGAGCAGAGACGGCAAGGTTGTTATCCGTGAGATTACTAGTAGGCCTCTCAGGTCCATTCTGTATACTATTTGTAGGATGGTCGGCAGCACATCTCTTCATGTTGCCAACAGATCTTATGTGCAGCACGCCTTGGAGTGTCTCCAACCGAAAATATTCAACTGGTGTGATGCAGTACTTCTTCAGATGAAAATTCAATTGAACAAGGTAAAGGACGGGAAGCTGAAGAACTTTGGATTCGGTTCTATTCTGACTGCCTTCGCCTTGGAGAAAATACCACTGATGCAACCACAGTACATTGATCTCGGCTTGCCTTCTCCCACTGAACCACGCATGTAGCGATGGGTTGATCACATGTCTAGGCATGCTGGTCAATCTCACATTTATTTCACTGCTACCTTCTTCAGGTGGTTCGAGCGTCAGGAGATGGCCTATTCCGAGTATCCATATGTTGGTATGGATTTCCGGGGTGATCCGGATTTGGTACTGCCAGACGGCGAGCAGTGGGATGCTACTGGTAAGAATTTCAACCATATCACTGTTTATTGTTTTTATTCATAATGTTCCTGTGCTTTATTCTATCAAGACTTTAATCAAACTCATGTGTGCTTGTAGATGTTGGTCCTGTTCGTCCAGCAGCTCGCTCGAGAGCGCCAGTCGCTGCCCCAACAGGGGAGACTGCTGGGAGGGTTATTCTCCGCAACCTTGACGTAGCCGAGATCCTTACAGCTGTGCAGGAGCAGGTTCAGAGACTTACTCTCGGCATTCCTAATGTGAGGATCGACGAGTTACCTTTACAGTTGCAGTAGCATACTACTGGTGTGCCTAGACGATGGACTCATCTCTTGTGCATGATTGCATAGGCCGTGACTTGCTATCATGAGCATCACTAGACTAGGGTGCCCCCTAGCATCTTTGAGTTTTTGGGTCATGTGACCAATTTTGTCTTGGTTACAGAACATTATATGTAAACCATAAACAACTTTTATATATATATTTTGATTTTCGGGGTTTTATTCTGGTTGAGTTTTATGATCCATATGTACAACATTGATGATGTTTTTCCTTTTATAAATGTCGCAAATGTTTATCTAACACATAGTTTGCTAATGAGTCGGTTAATGTGTTTAAGTTTCTGGAAATATGTTGGTATTGAATTGAATCAAATTGTCTTTCCAAAATCTTAACCCTTAGGAACATGTGATAAATAGCTGGGTTGCGGACGGAATCTATACCATTGAGCTGTAGTATTACGAGCTGTGAGTCTAGCCTGACAACTAGTCGGCGTATACCATGGGTGATGCCATCAAAGAGTAGTTCTATCAACGCACTATACTCAACGATTTTATTCCTTGATTGACCAATACATACCCCTCTGAAACTTACTAACTCGTCGCTTGGATCAAAAATGGCCCAGGCTGCGGAGGATAGGTTCCGCGAACTACGACTCGCTCCGTCAGCATACCCAACACATGTCTCCAAAAGGTTCGACATCTGCAATGAATGTAAAAGGTGGATTACTTGACCAGAAACAACCACTTTAGCGAAAACAAAATACAACAAAAGCATGTTGGTTACTATTTAAGCATAGTAACGCTTGAGGTACAACCCGTTATGAGGTTGCGCCAGTGGAATTCCGTCATAATCCATTATCTCGTAGGCTCCTTTTGCTAACACTTGTTTGACAATATAGGGGCCCATCCATAAAGAATTAAATTTACCTGCTCCCAATTTATCGGATTCTTGGTCATAAAGCAAAACCAAATCACCTTCTGAGAAGACACGGGGTTTGACATTTTTGTCGAACTGCACCTTGACTCGTTTCTTATGGGATTCGTTAGCCAAAGTGGCATCACGACGGGTTTCATCCAATTGGATTAATTCCAAGAAACGAGCCTCTTCTTCTGAAGTTCCGGGGAGAAGATCAATTGCGAGTTTAAGAGACGAGATTTCGCACTGGATTGGTAAGACTGCTTCCAGACCATACACCAATTTGTAAGGTGTGAATCCGGTTGCATTTCTTACTGATGTTCGGTAAGCCCACAAGGCTGCGTACAGGATTAGGTGCCATCTTCTTTTGTGAACTCCTATCATCCTTTGCAACATACGCTTCAGGACCTTGTTGATTGCTTCAACTTGTCCATTGGCTTGCGGATAATACGGAGTACAGCTGTCGTGAGATAGCCCTAGTTTGGCAGCTAATTCAACCATCATGTGATTGCGGAAATACGATCCATGATCTGTAACTATAGCCTGTGGTACGCCGAACCAAGCGACTACATGATTGAAAAATAAAAGGGCAGTTGTTTCACCAGTATTGTCCAATGTAGGCATCGCCTCGGCCCATCTGGTAAAATAGTCAACTGTGACTATAATATACCCATGCCCCCCGGTCGAGGTGGGGTTACATTGCATGAAATCGATGCCCCATTTGGAAAAAGGCCCAACTGCAACTATCGGCTGCAGAGGTGCGGGTGGTCTTCTGGTTTTGCTATCAAAGATTTGACAAGCATGGCAACTTCTGACTACGGTTATGCAATCTTTGAACATGGTTGGCTAGAAGTATCCTGCTCGTAAGATCTTTTGTGCTGTAGCGAAACCAGATTGATGCCCCCCACACGCGCCTAAATGACACTCATTCAGGGCTTTTTCGGCTTCCTCATGGGTGAGGCACCTCCTCAGAACTGTATCGATACCACGACGGTAAAGTGTATCATCGACGATCATGTAGTCTTTTGCTTGGTATCAGATACGTTTCTGTTCAGAGTGTGAGGTGTTTGGCCGAAATTTTTGGGTTTGGAGATAAATGATTATATCTCCATACCACTCATCGCTTGCAGATATCAGAAACAAAGTCTCATCCACGATTGATTCCTCAGAGGTTTCATCGTTGGACGACGATGGGAGATCGCATGATAATTCTGCGAATACCAGAGCTTTCTTTGATTTGGATTTCACAAATTCCAGATCAAACTCTTGAAGGATTGCTATCCAATTTGAATATTTTCCCCCCAGCAATTGTCGCGACAGTATATAAGTCATGGGGTTGCAATATGATAGAATGGTAGTTTTCCAAAAGAGTATATAATGCTGAAATCTCTGTACCGCTTGAACAACAGCAAGTGCTAGCTTTTCAACGTAAGAATATTTGCTTTCTGTATCATTTAAGTTTCTACTTAAATAATATACCGGATGTTCAACTCCATCGACTTCTTGAACTAAAACCATCGCAATGGTCGTATCTGCTGCAGCCAGATACAGGTTAAAATCCCTAAGATAGTCAGGGGCGTACATTAATGATGCCTTTACTAGAGACTCTTTCAAAGCATCAAAGGAAGCTTGCACAACCTGGTCCCAATCGAAGGGTACATCCTTTTTCAAAAGACGTGTATAACCTTTAGCAAGTTCGGCGTAATTTGGAATGAACCTCCTTAGAAAGTTTGCTTTCCCTTGGAGTTTCTGAATCTGAAGCAAATTTGAAGGTGGAGGCAAATTAATGATTGCCTGAACCTTACACGGGTCGATACGAATCCCATCCTTAGAGACTACAAAGCCAAGTAAACGACCAAAAACGACGCAAAACACACATTTGTGTGGATTGAGTCTTATCTTGTAGTGTCGGAAACGTAGAAATATCGCCCTTAAATGCTGCGGATGATCAGTCCGCTTTCGCGAGTGAGACAGAAGGTCGTCGAGATAAGGTTGAATGATGCTCTTGATGTCATGGAAGGCATAATTCATTGCCCTCTGAAACGTTGCCCCTGCGTTCTTCAAACCAAAGGGTAATTTTCGATAAGCGAATGTGCCCCACGGACAAATGAATGCAGTCTTTGACTGGTCCTGTGGGCGGATATTAATTTGATTATACCTGGAGAATCCATCCATAAATAAAAATATTTCACATCCGGCGCATTCATCAATTATCTGGTCGATGAAGGGTGTAGGGTAGTTGTCCTTTGGACAAGCTTGATTTACATCCCTATAATCGACACACACTCGTATTGTTCCTTGTTTCTTCATAACAGGGACAATATTCAGTACCCAATCGGTTAGAGGAACCGGGTAGATGAAACCAGCATGTAGGAGTTTTTCAACTTCTGCTTTAATGGCAGCGGCTTTCTTGGGGTGCACCTGCCTAAGCCGTTGTCTTACCGGTTTGACATCTGGATACATCCTAATTTCATGTTCAACAATACTCAAGTCAATGCCGGGCATTTCATCATATGACCAAGCAAAGACATCTCTGAATTCGCGAAAAAGAGCGTTATATATTTCCAGTTCTGAAGGAGAACAACCTTTGGCAACATGAATATTCTCTACAACATCTATTTTCGTCGAGATATTTATGGCTATAGTCTCTTCAATATTGGATAGGTTTCGCTCGGAATCCATCGTATTTATAGTATTTGAAAGAAATTCAAAGACTAAAGGGTGATAGAGGTCTTTTTGAGTATCTTCTTCACAATCCGGAAGAAGGGAACGATGGTGGTAATCATTCCATGGTTTTCCTTCAATCATCATCGATTCGATAATTCCTTCATCGGTTTCATCCATTCTCGACGAAGGATCTGAAGGTGTACCATATTCTCTAGACCTATCTACCCAAACACTTGATGGGCGTTGATTTGGGTTCACCTCCCATGCCCGAAACATTGATTGCTACAATACTTCTATGGGGCTTGGTGGTAAAACCATTGCATGATCCATGTTGATATTGTCTTTTGATATCTTTGTAGAAGATATCATATTGCAGGCTCTTACCATTGCTACTTCCCCTATATAAATCGGAGGTGGAAGTGCAAAAGTTCCCATTAAGGTGGGGTCTTTCAGTAGGCCTACTCCAATATCTTGAAACGAATGGTCGATCGCATGGATCATAGGAATGCTTCCTGTAACTTGTGAACCATTAGGGAGGAAGTTTTGTTGGTCAACGATCGTAATCCCTCCTTGAAAAGGGAATGCGATTTTTCTAAAATAGGTCGATACAACAGCTGCCATGGCATATATCCATGGTCTTCCCAGTAGGATGTTGTAATCAAGGTTCCCATCGATGACTTCAACATCTATTTCTACTGTTTTGCGCCCTAGTTCAACCTTCAAGTTATTTAGGATACCATATGGGGTATATGTCCTTCCGTCGAATGCTTTCAATGTTGTCGAGGATCGCGACAAGGTTGGAGATCCTAAGGTTTTCCAGCAACTCATCGACATAATACATGTCGATGCCCCCTCATCAATAATTGTTCGATGAACAGTTTTTTTTAGGGCTTTCACTTGTATAAGGAAAGCTAGTTGAGCTGGTAACTGAGGATCGTATCCTTTGTGATCAAAAGATACAAGATTGGAATCCTTGGGATCAACCCCACCAATGGCCGATAACAACGCCTGCCTTTGGGATGGACAATTTTGTAGTACTTCAAGAGTCGACATAGCGGATGGCGATTGGGCCAAATCTTCCACTATGTTATAATGCTGTGCCGCTCTGGCGCGAGGATTAAATGTCGACTTGTGTACTACTCCCTTTGGCAGTTTTATTGTCAATTCAGGAATGATGGGTGGTACAACTTCTGTCGAAGTTGTTGTCGAACTGCCCGGTTGATCTTTTTCCTTGCCATTCGAGAGCTGCGGATTCCCGTAATCTTTGTTCCTTGTCGAAATCAAAGCATCATTTTGCTGCTTAGATATCGACAACATTAGAACTTGCGATGGGGAAGCATTTCCACTATCAACCATATTTTGGCCTGGGTTTGGGAATGGATCAGTTAACACAGCTGAGGTTTGCGAACTCTTAAAGAATGTTTTAAGCTCAGCTTTGTATGGATAATTTTGTGTCCAGTGATCCTCATCACATATAAAACATGGAGTTTTTTGTTTCCCTTTCCCAGGAGGGTTTGAAGAAGTTTTTTCAGGGGATGACTCTCCTTGTTTCTTCTTCTTCCCTTTGTTTTGCTTCTTCTTGCTTCCTGGTTGATTGGTTTCTTTGCCCTTATCTGCTAATATGGCATTTACTTCCGAAGCAAGAATTTCCTCTTTTGCATCTTGATTTGAATTCTTACGGGCCTTCTTGGAGTTGGCCTTTGTCGATTTCACGTTTGCCGTGCCAATCACACCGTCGCCGGCATGAGAGTCACTATTTGGTTTAGGGGGAGGAGGAATTGAAAATTCCGGTCTAGGGGCGTCAGGTATTTTGTCGTAGAGCGTGCCAGACTGAGTATAAACCAAGTCTAGATATTGCGCACAAGCTATAACTTGCTCTTCTGTTACGACTCCCCCCTTCGCCACATCTTCCGTTATGGCTGGAAGTAACGACTTTATAAACCATTCAGCTAATAGCTGATCAGGAACATATGTTTTCACCATTCTACGATGACGTCGCCACTCATGTATATGATCAGATATATGAGTAGCCGTTGTCTGTTTGAAGTTGGTTAATATTTCTGTTCCCGTTTCATACCTTATTGGTAATTGAAAATGGGTTAAGAATTTCGTGGCGAGGGAGCTAAAATTATCGAACGAAGCTCTAGGCAGTTCTATATACCATTTTGCCGTTGGACCCGTTAACGTCCTCTGAAAGAGGTGAAGTCTTATCGAATCGTCATTTAAGGTATTCGATGAACACCATAGATGAAATTTCATCACATGATTCGACGGATCTTCACCTGGATTTCAATTAAATTTAGGAATGTCCGATGGAAGTTTATGTGGAATCGCCGGCCACCATGGGGCATAGGCAATCGGATCGTTTGTTAACCGGTGTAGATAGGGTAACACTACAGTTGCCATGAATGGTAACTGCTGATTCAGGTTAGGCAAAGCATAGCCAGGATACGATGGAATCGCCTGAACAGTTGGTCTTTGCATACCAGCATAATGGAGTTGATGCTGGTATGACTGATACGGCTGGTGGACTTGACCACTGTAAAGTGGTTGATTTTGACCGTTTTGGATGTACGGCTACCCACTGTTCGCAAAGATTTGTTGTTCAGAGCCTTGGTACACTTGCTGGAATTGTGGTTGTTGGTACTGCACCAGCCACGGTTGTGAGACCATGGGCTGTTGTGCTATACTAACCGTTGGACCAAGATGTGGGGTAATTGTAACCGTTTGTACTTTTGTCACCCCACCAGTAGAAGATTGTGGTTGAGTTGCAGGGTCAAGGGGCTGTTGCATGAGAACCTGAGAAATCTGAGGTTGACATACAACAGGCATCGTTTGAACTTGCGACACGGTTACAATAGCCGGTGTAGTTGGGATGTTCATCACAGGTACACATTGTTGCATAGAATATACAACTCTTGGTTGTTGGGGTAGCATAGGTACCCAACTACTTGTTGCAATTCCAGTATAACCTGAATATGGTTGAGAACTCCTGTATGGGTACCCTCCCGGAGGGGGTAATGAAAGGGCATACTGCCCCCCATACGGTGGTAATCTAGAACTCAAGGGAATTGATTGCCCTTGGGGACTGGATGGCCCAAATTGACCTCCAAATGGATCAATTTGTCGAGTCTCAACATAAGAGGTGCCAGATATTACTCCGGAGGAACAAACAGGAATAGACCACACTGTCGAAATAGTCCCTGGGTGGACTCCTTCTAGCGGTTGAGAGCTAGTTGGGACAGATGGTATGCCGGCAAACATTGTCGGATTAACGACAGGTAATTCTGTTGTCGCTGTGTCATTTGACACAGTCCTAGATGTTGACGGTTGTTCAGACATTTTGAGTCTATCCAATTAATTGCCTAGTGATTCTACAGGAACTTCCACTGGTGATAGACAAACTTCTGCTGTAGCAGGAAATAGAGTGACCCCTACTCCAAAATGAGTTGGAGTACTTGCTTACGGATCTTCTACAATTTCCTCTATCGCAATCAAACTAGGTGGAAGAGGAAGACCGTCAGGTCCGTAAAATATTTTTGGTGCCGAAGAAGGGGTTGAATCGACAGCAACAGATGTTTGAGGAGCAAGACTCTCTGGACCAGTTGCAGATGGAACTGGTTCAGTGACACAAGTGTTTGCTCTCAGACTAGGATCAGTATCGCTGTCCCGCTATGGTTGTTGAACTTCTTCTATAGAGGTAGGGTTTCCAGAAATGTTTGGAGTAACCAGAATCTCAGATGTTGTTGGAACACTTGTTCTAACTTTTAAAGGAGATTTTGAACTGGTTAAATGAGTTCGATTTGTCCGTACTGTTTTCTATTCCGGAGACAAAGACGGTTGACTCGTAAGACTTCGCGAACGACGGGGTTTCAATTGACTTTCTTCCACGATTGCGGATTACTCGATCAACCAAAATACAAAGGGGGAAATGTGTTTCCGAATTGAATGAATTTATTAGACGCTTTTTAGACACAACTTGCTTTTTCAGTTTTAAAGAGTCGAGAAAAAGTTAAAGATGACTCTAGTCTCCTTCGATGTTTTAACGAGCCCGAAGTGACAAATGCTCGGATGGACTTTTTCCATTATAGAGTCTGAAAAAGCCAAAAGGAACTGCTCTGGAGTTCTAGGTAGAGGGTGTGCCAAACTTTTCGCAAAACCGCAGAATACTTTTTAGGGTACGGGCGGTCGATCTTCGTGAATGCTGTGTTCACTGCATTGCGAATCGTAGGGCGGCCGACACGGCTTCCTATGGATAAAGGCTTTATTCCTATAGGGGTCTCCCAATATATATGGGACGGTACGTGGGAGCACAAATCCGTACTGATACTTATCACTTCACCGTGGAGGAATCACCCAACCACTCAACGATAAGATACCAGGTTTTACGATGCCGGAACACGTATCTAGCCTAGACCTCTATGTTGTGCGTTATGTTACAAAGCGTTGTTAAGTTCATTCAGTTTATTTTAAGGTTGATCTTGTTTAGCAGTTTGCCTTTATGGATCACCACGAGATGTATGGATACAACTTCCTAAATGCAGTCTAAAGATGATAAGCAAGCTTTATAATCTTTTCAACAGATGAAAATCCTAACTACAAAGGGAAAAGAAAGACATCATCTTTTCACAATGAGCAATTAGCACACTCTAATGCACTTTTCCTAAATCGAACATGCAAACCATCAAAATGCAATATGCACAATGCAGGTGTTTGTTTTCCGCTTTCTTAGTATTGATGCCTACAAAGAAAGCTTTTTGTACAACTTTGAATTTTCTTTTAAATGAAAAATACAAACAAGTTCACTTTTTAGACATCAGAGAGGGTAGAAGAGATTACAACACTTAACGATTTCTGAAATGAATACTTGTTTTGACAATTTAAAAGAGACAAACTCAAACCATAAACAAAAGCAAATGTATAATCAATCTGCAAAAAGCCAATGAACTCTCTCCTAAGATCACAATCAGATCTGAATCAAGGGCTACAGGATGATTACTTCACTCTTGTAAAGGAAAACTATGAACGAAGTCACAAACACATAAAAACATTCATAATATTTTTGCACAAAAATGATGCGGAATGCAAGCAGAGAAAAGGAGTTTTCGAATCAGTACCTATGCTGGTTAAAGGTTGCAAAAAACAGAGATCAAAATAGGGCAACAGAGAGCAGAGAACCCCAGTAGCACAAGGCCAAACTGGTTCAACGCAACCTCAACACAGTCAGTTTGAAATTCAGCGCAGGTACTCCCTTCGGGAACTGCGTTGAAATGCGGACTGCCTTCACTGGGTCTGCGCTGAGAGGAGAAACTCTCGTTTCCCTCAAGTTCTGGGTCACAGATTGCTCAAACATTCGCTGTTTCAGGCCAAATCAGAAACACAAGCAAGGTAATATCAAAGGGATGCTTTGAGGGGGGTACTAAGATCTATCACAAGGATCATCAAATCATTTGTGAGTCTATTGTTCAGATCATAGACTCATCCAAAGACTGGATCAAGGCAGCACTATCTACTTTGCAAATCTGAGAAACATGTGCAGTTCGATTATTACTGTTGAGTCTATGAAACAAACAAATGATAAAGACACAAATAAAATGACTAGAACAAATGTCCCCAGCGGAGTCACCAATTTTTTGTGGGGAAAAATTCCTATGCAAGATGATCCTATCCACCTAAGGTGTGACAGTGCCTTAGCAACAAACAGAGACAGCTATCTAAGTATTTCTTCCTTTGTGAATTGAAAGAGAGGAGAGATCAATGGACTTACCGATGTCTTCCGTTTGTCCCTCGTTCTAGATCCTCTTCTCTTTGGGTGTTCACAGCTACTTGCTTCCTCGCTTGCCCAGCTTCAAGAGAACAGCTACTTGATACCTGCGAGATCACAAGAGAACAGCTACTTGAGACAAGAGAAGAACACAACTCAAAGATAGATATTCGTATTCACAAATGATTAAGGATTAGATAAATCAAATACACTAATGCAATCATACATCAAGAAAAAATCAGCGTATAGGAGAAAATAAGATAGCTTTATTGATGAATAACAAGGGTTTGAGAAGAGATACAACCCAAAGGGCTCCAATCCAGCGCCTTCTTCCCAGCAAATGAAATTCCTATCTTCACCCCCTTCAAAGCATTAAGCACCCAATGATTCAGATCTCAAACTAGCAGCAATTCTTTGCAATCACAACATTCCAGCCCATAGATCTCATGGAGGAGAGATCCATATATAGATTTTTGGAGACAGGATGAGTCAGCTTAAGATGTGACCTCTCCCTCTGTCAGTTCTTGATTCCACTTGGAGGTTCTTGCTTCCACTTGGATATTTGGAACCTCTTACTCATCACCAGTCGAATTCCCTGAGGCAAGTGTCATTTTGGAAGCTTCCTGGGTTTTGACACCTTGAGGAATGAGTCTGCCACATGTCCAATCTCACTCAGCGCAGGTAGCCAGTGTTCCATTTGACATTCAACGTAGGTAGCCAGTGTAACAGTTGACATTCAGCGCAGATGCTCAGTGGAGCAGTTGACATGATCCTAATTTGACTTGTTTTGAGTGTTTTTTGGTGGAGAACTTATGTGAATTGTTGTAGTTTGTTAGCCTTGTTCCTCTAGGGGTAGGAACAACATGTTTAGGGACTTTGGATCCCTTAGATTATGGACATTTCATGCTCAATGCTGTAAGGCACAAAAATGTCTATAACACTAGTGGTACTAGAATCCATGGGTAGAGGAGTAGATGTTCCACTACGAGTGGCCTCATATTCACGAAGCACTTCAAGGAAGTTTCAAAATTCATCGAGATGAGGGAAAAAATGGGAATAGTGACCATGGCGATCACACAAGGCACAAGGGTGATTTGTGCATAACATTCTAAGTTTCTTCAATGGACCCGGTAAGTTAACATGGACTTTAGGGATATTTGAATCAGGGAATGTTTCATGAACCAAACCTTTGAGACGAGGAAGCTAAGGACAATTATTGGTGGCATGCCCAAAAACTTACACAAAGAGGATGGAGGTGATGTCTTTGGGACCTTGGGGGCTGAAGGAGCTTAGGAAGCCTTGTCCTTAGGTTATTTCCTCTTGCATTTTCCCCCCTATCCAGATGTTTGAACAACAGGAGTGGGTTCCTATTGAGGTTGTGATGGAATTGAAGCCACAACATGGGCCGTAGAGACCAGTGAAGTGGAATGCTTACAGGGGGATCTATGTACCATATTGGGATCCCCAAATTCATGTTACAAAGGACTAGTGAAGCCATGACAAAGACATAGAATACTCCTGAAGGGGGAAATAAGAAAGGTATCTGTCCTGCAGGGTAATGTCTTGGTGTAATAGCTCTTGGATGGTTGAGACCTGGAGGAACAGTTCCTGGTGGAAACATAGGAGAGGACTAAGAAATAGAGGAGGTCATGGGGGGATGGATCCAGAGGGCTCAGCTGGGATGGCAACATCAAGGTATTGAGGAGATGATTTTTGATCAGATGTACCAGACTGCTTGAGAGTAGCCCATGACGCTTGTAACATGCAAACACTCAAAGAGTTAGGCTTTGAGATGAGAGGGGGAGTGTAGGTTTTAACCCCGTACAAAAATTACCTGCATACGAATTCTAAAACACAGAAAATAAATAATGTGAGAGCATAACACATAAAACACATATACACAGAGATTTTCCCATGGTTCCCAAAATCGGGACTACCATGTTGATTTTTCATTATGTTCCTTTCAATGTTAGAATACATATTTATACATGTCGAAGCATCCAATACCATGGACTGAAAACCATCGCGTCCAAAACCATGGACCAAAAACCATCGCATCCAAAACCATGTGCGAAAAATCATGCACAAAACCATAGGTAGGTCCGCCCAACCTAACATAGGGTCCGAAAAAAAAAAAAATTGGGGTGCTACCGCGGACCCCATAGAGTGGGGTTACCTGCACCCCTCAAACCCCCTGTGACTCTCCCCACTATGCAACGAAGGGGGGGCTCCACCCCCCTTCTAACCCTCCGATTAACTACGTGGGCTAGTCGTGGAAGGAAGATAACACGAACCAATAGGGAGGACCAGAGAAAGCACCCAATAATGAAAAATCTTTGTAGACTCGAGGTGAAAAACTGGTGAGAGGAGTTGAGGACTACTTATCTGACATTAACAAGATAATGGACTCATGGGAGGTCATTGATGTCGGCTCGTAATAAGTGAATGGATCGATGGTAACGATCTTCCCTTCATGGGGGAAGAACATCTTGCAGAAAACCACAGATGCAACGGCTGACATGGAATATGTGTAATTACGAACTAAGAGAATGTTGTGATCTAAAGGGGCATCTATAACCTCAATGCCTACATGGAAAGTCTTTCCCACAAGATTCACTAGATAGCTGTAGTATATGCCAAGAGGCTAGGAGGAGTGTCCGTCCCAAGCACGCAAAGTGATGGTGAAGGGGGACAACTCAGTTGAATTAAGTTGTTTCCTAATGGCAGTGGACATCACATAGTGTTATAGACATATTTTGGCACTGCAACCCCAATCTCATATGTCCATAAACCAAGGGCTTATAAGCCCCTAAAAGTGTTTTTTCATACCCTAAAGGAATAAGGTCAACTGATTACATCATCTCCCAGAAGTTCTCCCTGAAAAAATACTTAGAACTGGTCAAAACTTGACCATACAGACTGCTTAGTGCTAAGGGTGTGATGCATCCCACCTGCCACATGCAAAAAGTGTGATGCATACTAAAAAGCCCTTCTGTAGGGTGAGATGAGCGAGAGCAGACAAATGGAAAAGGCAGTTTGCTAGGTGGAAACCCAGAGAATCTTCTAGAAACTGCCCATTTGACACTTGCCTCTCTGAATTCGCCCAGGGATGAGTAAGAGATCATGAAATCTCGAAGTGGAACCAAAAACTATCAGAGAGATGACACTAATCAAAATCCTAGAAGCTAACTCACCCACCTGCAAATATCTATATATGGATCCCTCATCCTAGAGATCCAAATGCTGGAATTTTGTATTTTGTAAGGAAGTGTTGTTGGTTTCTCTGTGCAACATTGTATTGTTGGGTGATCTAAGCTTTTCATGAGGTGAAGAGGGCTTTCATGCTGGGAGGATGGTGCTGGGTCAGACCAATGGGTTGTAATCCTCTCTTCTAGAACTTATATCAATAAAGCTATTTGAGTGTTCCTCCATATTCTTGTATATCTCTGAATCTTGTATTGATATATGCATTTGTATGGTTAATATACATCTGATCCTATATTGTTTATGGTTATAGATCTCTATGCTTTGATGGTATCATGCTGCTTTGACTCTAGAGGTGTTCTTCAAAGAGGGACAAGTAAGGAAGGAGTGGCAAAGCTCTGTCAAAGGAGGGAGGAAACAATCAAGGAGCCAAGTGAAAGACTGAGGTTGGTACTCTCTGCTTCTCTCTCATCTATCTCTCATAAAGGAAAACACAAGTAAATTTAGTTTGTTTGTTTCTAAGATAGCTACCCATCTTAGTGGGATTAGCAACTCTGAATGGACACTAGTTTTCCCGATAACAAAATGGCGACTTCACTGCGGACATAATAGTATGATTTCTTGTTTCTATTTGTTTGCTTTATAAACTACAGACGGAGCCTGAAGTTAAGCCAACTAGCCTTCGAACTGCATTTGCTATGCAAGTGCAAAGTAGATCAACGCTGCTTCAGTCAATCTCCAGGTTTGTTTATGAAGTGAACAACTAACTTGCAAACATCCTAAGAGCCCTGGTGGTAGCTCAAGTAACCTAATTAGATCAGCCCTTGTACTTTGTGTTTACTGTCTATCATTAGCTCAGCCTAAATCCCTGAACAAAGCTGCAAACTGTGAGCAAAAACCAAGATCAGTCTCATCCCTGGACCATCGCACTGTCCCTCATTGCCAGTCTGGATGCATCGCACCTCTCGTGTGCTGAAGGTGAGATGCATCCCTATTTCCCTGTGTTATAGGTGCGATGATTAGGTAAGATTGTTTCTGCCTCCAGATTTTGGTTTTTTCTTCATTGTCTTCAGCTTTATTAAGTAGTTTTGCTATCTGTGATCAGTATATCACTGTTGAAACTCTCTTCCTTTGCATTATTCAGCCTCCATTGATAAAGAATTGTGAATGTTTTTATGTATTTTTCATCATTTACAGTTCTCTTTTGCAAACAGTAGCTTAATCAAAATGTCGTCTTTTGATTTGAAAGTGTCGCAAGTGTCATTTTCAGTCAGAGAAAAGAGTCTTCCTCTTGTTGATAGTCGATTATACTTTTGCTATTGTATTTGATTTGAATTGATAGTATTTCAAGTTTCGAAAGCAATTTTAAATTCGAAATCGTAAAGTGTCGTCTTGGTCTTCCTTTCATTTTTTGAATTCGAAATCGCAAAGTGTCGTCTTAATCTTCCTTTTGTTTTTTGAATTCAAAATCGCAAAGTGTTGTGTTAAGTCTTCCTTTCATTTTTTGAAAAGAAAATTGTTAGTACTGTCGCTTTGAAAGAAAAATAGTTCAAATCTATACTTAGCATTCTTTTTTTCATTCACACATTAAGAAAGCGGAAAACAAATACATGCATGTGCATTTGCATTTAGACTGCATGCGGGAATTGATTTAGGACAATGCATCTTTGTGTGTGCTTTCTACTCTATGTTGAAAGAATTTTACTTCTCTTTCCTTAGTAACTAGGATTTTCATTGCAAAAGGAAAGTAAATGATTGTTTATCATCTTAGATTGCATATTTAGGAAGTGTATATCTACATCACGTGGTGAACCTTAAAGGAAATTTTTTTAAGAAAGATCAACTATCAAATAAATCTCAATGCACATAAAAACGCTTTGGAACCTAACACACAACATCTAGAATTCTAAGCTAGAGACGTATTTCGGCATCGTAAAGCCTGGTAACTATCGTTTTCATCGTAGGTTGGGCGATTCCTCCTCTTTGATACGACAAGTGCTAGTACAGACTTGTGCTCCCACGTACCGTCGAGTATATATTGGGAGACCACAATAGGCTATATCCTTTATCCTTAGGAAGCCGTGTCTGCCGCCCTATCGATCGCAATGCACTGAACACAACATTCGGGAAGATTGACTGCTGTACCGTAAAATGTATTCTGTAGTTTTGCGATTGGTTTGGTAATCCCTCTGTCCAGATTTATAGAGAAGTCACTTTCGTTCCTTTTTAGACTCCTTAAAAGAAAAGGTCCATCTAAGCACTTGTCACTTTAGGCTCATCAAAAATCGAATGTGACTAGAGTCATCTTTAGCTTTTTCTCGACTCTTAAAAATTGAAAAAGCGAGTTGTGTCAAAGCGTCATAAAATTCATTTAATTCAGAATCACATGTTCCCCTTTTTATATTGAGTTGATCAAGTAATCCGCAATTGTGGAAGAAAGTCAATCAAAACCCCGTCATTCGTAGATACTAACGCGTCAACCGTCTTTGACTTCGAAAACGAAACCATTCCGGGCCAAGCGAACTCGTTTAACTAGGTCAAAGTCTCCTGGTTTGTTTGAAACTTGTGTTTCATCATCCTCAGACACTCCAGTTACTCCAACTATTTCTGGTATCCCTGCCTCTACAGAAGAAGTTCCACAGTTACAAGAGGACATTAGAATTGATCCTTGTGTAATGGTAAACACTTCTATTCCTGAACCAGCTCTATCTAGGGCTGATTCGGAAGGTGTCACCCCTCCAAAATCTATCGCTGCAGAGTCTGTACCTTCTTCAGCACCCAAAGATATTTTACGGACCTGACGGTCTACCTCTTCCACCTGGACTGATTGCTATAAAAGAGATTACGTAGGATCTTCCATCCAGTACCCCACTGCATTTTGGAACTGGCATCCACCTATATCCTTCTACTACGGAAGTTAGTCATCCTTCATCACAAGTCCCTGTAGAATCGCTAGGAAATATTTTGGATAGACTCGATATGTCTAAACAACCATCGACATCTAGGACTGTGTCATCTGACACAGCAGCAGCAGAACCTCCTGCTGCTACTCCGACAATGTTCGCTGGTATACCATCTGTCCCAACTAGTTCTCAACCACTAGATGGAGTCCACTCAGGGACTGTTTCGACAGTATGGTTTGTTCCTATTTGTTCGTCCGGAACCTTATCTGGAATCTCTTATGTTGAGTCTCAGCAAATTGATCCTTCACAACAGTATCAATTTGGGCAGTCCAGTCTCCAAAGGCCAATTTTCCCTTTGAACACTAGATTGCAGCCATATGGGGGGCAGTATGCCTTTTCATTGTTCCCTCCAGGAGAACAACCATATGAGAGTTCACAACAGAATTTGGGTTAGGCTGGAATCACATCCAGTGGTTGGGCACCAATACTACCACAACAACCAAGAGTTGTATATTCTATACAACCAAATCAACTTGTGTCGAATGTTCCCACTACACCGGCTATTGTGACAGTGTCGTAAGTACAAGCGCTACCTGTTGTCTGTCAACCTCCAGTCTCTCAGGTCGTAATACAACAGCCTCTTGTCTCCGCAACTCAATCACAACCGCCGATTAGTGGTTCCTTAACTGAAGCGACTCAGGCTCAAACGGGTACTATAACCCCTCATCTTGGTCAAACATCTAGTATTGGGCAACAAAAAATGGTCTCATAGCCATGGCTAGTGCAATATCAACAACCGCAATTCCAGCAAGCTTACAGAGCACCTAAGCAACAAAGCTTTGTGGGTAATGGGCAGTCGTATATTCAAAACGGTCACCATCAATCATATCATAATGGTTATGCCCATCAACCTTATCAAAGTTATCAACATCAAATACATTATGCTGGTATGCAAAGACCCACTTCTCAGGTGATCCCATATTATCCTGGGTATGCTTCACCAAACTTGAATCAACAGTTGGCTTTCATTGCAACTTTAGAATTACCAAATCTGAATCGGCTAACAAATGATCCAATTGCTTACGCCCCTTGGTGGCCGGCGATTCCTCATAAACTTCCGTCAGATATTCCTAAATTTAATGGAAATCCGGGTGAAGATCTATTAAATCATGTGATGACCTTTCATCTGTGGTGTTCATCCAACACTCTCAATGATGATTCGATTAGACTTCGCCTTTTTCAGCAAACGTTAACTGGCTCGGAAGCAAAATGGTACATCGAATTTCCTAGAGCTTCATTCGATAACTTCAGCACCCTCGCCACCACCTTTTTAACCCATTTTTAGTTACCCATAAGGTACGAAACAGGAACAGAGCTTCTTACCAATTTCAAGTAGACGACAGCCACTCACATATCTGATCATATTCATGAGTGGTGACGTCGTCGTAGAATGGTAAAGACATATGTTCCTGATCAGCTATTAGCTGAATGGTGTATTAAGTCACTGTTGCCCTCTATTACAGAAGATGTGGCTAAGGGGGGAGGGGGGTTGTCACTGAAGAGCAAGTCATTGCTCATGCGCAATATCTAGACTTGATCTATACTCAGTCTGACATGCTATATGACAAATCCCTCATGCTCTTAGACCAGAGTTTTCCATTCCTCCTCCTCCAAAACCAAACAAAGACTCTCATGCCAGCGATGGCGTGAAAGGTACAACTAGCACGAAAACTGCAAAGGCTACATCTAAGAAAACCCGTACGGTTTCTGGTCAAAATGCAAATGAAGAACTTCTTGCCTCGGAGGTTAATGTCGTGTCGACCGACAAAGGTAAAGAACCGAAGAAACCAGGGGGCAAGAAGAAAGGGAAAATCAAAAAGAAGAAATAAGATGATTTGTCTCCTGAAAAATCTTCTGCAAACCATTCTGGGCAAAATAAACCCACTCATCCATGCTTTATATGCGATGAGGATCATTGGATGAATGATTTTCCGCATAAAGCTGAGATTAAGAAATTCTTCAAGAACTCAAAAACCTCAGCAGTATTGACTGATCTGTTTCGAAACCCAGAAACCAATCTGGTTGCTAGCGACAATGCTTCTCCATCCTAGGTGTTTATGTTGTACATTTCGAAACAAACTGATGCATTGATATTGACAAGGAATAAATATTACTGGAATCCACAGCTATCGAACAACAAGGCTGCAGATCAACCTAGTAGTTCGACAACAACTTCGACCGAATTTGTGTCACCCATCATTCCTGAGCTAACGATAAAGCCGCCAAAGGGAGTAGTACACAAATCGATGTTTAATCCTCATGCCAGAGAAGCACAAAATTATAATATAGTGGAGGATCTGGCCCAATCGCCATCCGCTATGTCGACACTTGAAGTACTGCAAAATTGTCCCTCCCAAAAGCAGGCTCTATTATTAGCAATAGGTGGGATTGACCCAATGGATTCCAATCTTGTGGCTTTTAATCATAAAGGATATGAACCTTAGTTACCATCTCAACTCACTTTCCTCATCCAAGTGAAAGCCCTCAGCAAAACTGTTCATAGAACAATTATTGATGAGGGGACATCTACCTGCATTATGTCAATGAGTTGCTAGAAAAATTTAGGATCACCACCTTTGTCAAGATCATCAATGACATTAAAAGCATTTGATGGATGAACATACAACCCATACGAGATTTTAAGTAACTTGCAAGTTGAACTAGGGGGCAAAACAGTACAAATTGATGTCGAAGTTATCGATGGAAACCTCGATTACAGCATCCTACTAGGAAGGCCCTGGATTTACGCTATGGCTGCTGTTGTGTCAAAATACTTTAGAAAGATTGCATTTCCTTTTCAAGGAGGAATTACAATCGTTGACCAACAAACCTTTCTCCCCAATAGTTCACAAGTTATGGGAAGCATCCGAATGATCCATGGAAGCTCTCAATTGCTTCAAAATATCAGAGTAGGCCTCCTAAAAGACCCTACATTAATGAGTACTTTTGTTGTACTGCCTCCGAGTAATCTGGTGGAAGTAGCCACGGTGGAGACCTACAACATGGTATCTTCTGTATCTAGAAAGATTCCAAATATTCTCGAACATGATGTTAGCATAGATCATCGACAGGTATTGCCTCCAAGCCTAATATAAATATTGTAGCAATCAATGTTCTCGGCCTGGGCGGAAAACCCAAATCAATTCTCATCGAGTGTTTGGATAGATAGGTCTAAGGAATATGGTACCTCTTCAGATCCTTGGTCACATGTACATTCTACAGACTAAGGAATTGTTCAATCAATGATGATAGGAGAGGCACCATGGGAAGATTGCCACCATCGTTCCCATCTTCCGGGTTACAACGAAGATTGTTCCAACGACCTTAATCATCCTTCAGTTTTTGATTTTCTATCAAATACTGTAAATACGGTGGATTCTGAGCGAAATCTGTCCAATATTGAAGAAACTATCGCCATAAATATCTCGACCAAACCAGATGTTGTAGAGAATATTCATGTCGGCAAATCTTGTTCTTCTTCAGAACTAAAAGTATATTACGCTCTCTTTCGCGAGTTCAGAGATGTCTTTTCATGGTCATATGAAAAAATGCCAGGCATTGACTCAAGCATAGTTGAACACGAAATTAAGATGTATCCAAATGTCAAACCGGTACGACAACGGCTTCGGCAGGTGCACCCAAAGAAAGCCGCTGCCATCAAGGCGGAAGTTGAAAAAGTTTTACATGCTGGTTTAATTTACCTAGTTCCTCTAACTGATTGGGTATCAAACATCGTTCTTGTGACGAAAAAGCAGGGAACGATTAGAGTGTGCGTCGATTACAGGGATGTAAATCAAGCTTGTCCAAAGGACAACTACCCTACACCCTTCATCGACCAGATAATTGATGAATGCGCCGGATGAGAAATCTTTACGTTTATGGATGGATTTTTCGGGTATAATCAAATAAATATCCGCCCACAGGATCAGTTAAAGACTGCATTTATTTGTTTGTGGGGCACATTCACGTATCGTAAGCTACCCTTCGGTTTAAAGAACGTAGGGGAAACTTTGCAGAGGGCTATGAATTATGCCTTCCATGACATCAAGAACATCGTTCAACCATATCTCAACGGTCTTTTGGCTCATTCGCGAAAGCAGACTGATCATCCGTAGCATTTGAGAGCTATATTTCTATGTTGCCGACACTACAAGATACGAGTCAATCCGCACAAATGTGTTTTTTGTGTTGGTTCGGGTCGTTTAAATGGCTTTGTAGTTTCAAAGGATGGGATTCATCTCGACCCATGTAAGGTTCAGGCAATCATCGATATGCCTCCACCTTCAAATTTGCTTTAGATTCAGAAACTCAAAGGGAAAGCAAACTTTCTAAGGAGGTTCATTCGAAATTACGCCGAACTTGCTAAAGGCTATATGTGTCTTTTGAAAAAATAAGTGCCCTTCAACTGGGACCAGGTTGTGCAAGCTTCCTTTGATGCTCTAAAGGAATCCCTAATAAAAGCATCATTAATGTACGCTCCTGACTATCAAAAAGACTTTAACCTGTATCTAGCTGCGTCAGATACGACCATAGCAATGGTTTTAGTTCAAGAAGACAATGGAATCGAACATCCTATCTATTATTTAAGTCAAAACTTAAATGATACAGAAAGCAAGTACTCCTATGTTGAAAAGTTGGCTCTTGCAGTTGTTCAAATAGTACAGAGATTTCAACACTATATCCTCTTTTGCAAAACTACCATTTTGTCAAATTGCAACCCTATGACTTACATATTGTCGCGTCAGTTACTTGGGGGCAAATATTCGAAATGGATAGCCATTTTGCAAGAGTTTGATTTGGAATTTGTAAAATCCAAATCAAAGAAATCCCTAATTTTCACGGAGTTATTATGCGACTTCCCATCATCGTCCAACGATTCAACATCCAGAGCATCAATCATGGATGAATATTTGTTTCTGATATCATCGAGCGATTTGTGGTATGGAGATATAATCATCTATCTCCAAAACTAAAGTTATAGGCCTAATACCTCTCGCTCAGAACAATGACATACTCGATACCAAGAAAAAGAATACATGATCATCGGTGACACACTTTACTGTCATGGTATCGATACAGTTCTGCGAAGGTGCCTCACCCATGAGGAGGCTGAAAAAGTCGTGAATGATTTTCATTCAGAAGCGTGTGGGGGGCATCAATCTAGTTATGCTACGGCACAAACGATTTTACGGGCAGGTTACTTCTAGCCAACAATGTTCAAAGATTGCATAACCGCAGTCAAAAGTTGCCATGCTTGTCAAATCTTCGACCGCAAAACCAAGATACCACCCGCACCTCTACACCCAGTAGTTGTTGTTGGGCCATTCGCCAAATGGGGCATAGATTTCATGACATGTAACCCCACCTCGGCCGGGGGGCATGGGTATATCATAGTCGCAGTTGACTATTTTACGAAATGGGCCGAGGCGATGCCTACATTAAACAACAATGGTGAAATGGCTGCACTTTTCTTTTTCAATCATGTAGTCTCTAGATTCGGTGTTCCACAAGCCATAGTCACAGATCCTGGATCGCATTTACTCAATCATATGATGGTTGAATTGGCTGCCAAATTAGGGCTTTCCAATGACAGCTCTACTCCATATTATCCGCAAGCTAACAGGCAAGTTGAGGCGATCAACAAAGTCCTGAAGCGCATGCTGCAAAGGATGATTGGAGTCCATAAACAGAGTTGGCACCTAATCCTGTACTCAGCCTTGTGGGCATACCGGACATCGGTAAGAAATGCAACCGGATTTACACCCTTTCAGCTGGTGTATGCCCTGGAAGCAGTCTTACCAGTTCAGTGTGAAATTTCATCTCTCAAGCTCGCAATCGACCTTATCCCCGGAACTTTAGAGGAAGAGTCTCGTTTCTTGGAATTAATCCAACTGGATGAAACCCGTCATGACGTTGCCTTGGCTAATGAAGCGCATAAGAAACGAGTCAAGGCACAATTTGACAAGAATGTCAAACCTCGTGTCTTCTCAGAAGGTGACCTGGTCTTACTTTACGACCAGGAATCCGATAAATTTGGAGTAGGTAAGTTCTAGTCTTTGGGTCCCTATATTGTTAAGCGTGTATTAGCCAAAGGAGCCCACAAGCTAGTGGATTACGATGGGATTTCACTGTCACAATCCCGAAATGGGTTGTACCTTAAGCATTAATATGCTTGACTAAGCGTAGCAATCTCTTCATATGCTTTTGTTACATTTTTTCTTTCGTCAAGAGTGATCATTTTGGTTAGGTAATCCACTTTTGCATTTGTTGCAGATGTCGAACCTATTGGAATCATTTGTTGGATACGCCAATGGAGCTAGTCGTAGTACACGAAACCTAACTTCTGTAGCCTGGGCCATTTTTGATCCAAGTGGCAAGTTAGTGAGTTTCAGAGGGGTATGTATTGGTCGGTCAACGAAAAACATCGCTGAATATAGCGCATTGATAGAGCTCCTCTTTGATGCCATCACACATGGCATACGCCGACTTGTCGTCAGGCTAGACTCACAACTTGTCATTCTACAACTTATCAGCATCTATTCCGTTCGGAATCCAGCTATCTATCGTACGTTCCTAAGGGTTAGAATTTTGGAAAGGAAGTTTGATTCTATTCAATATCAACACATTTCAAGAAACTTAAACACATTAATTGATTCATTAGCAAATTATGTGTTAGATAGATATTTGCAACATTTATAAAAGAAAAGAATTTCATCAACATTTGCATCAGGATCATATAACTTAACCAAAATAAAGCTCCGAAAATCAAAAATATATATAACTGTTTATAGTTTTTACATAATGGTCTTTGTCTAGTTCAAAATTAGTCATACGACCCAAAAACTCAAAAATGCAAGGAAGCACCCTAGACTAATGGTGCTGGTGATAACAAGTCACCGCCTGTGCAATCATGCATAAGAGCCTAGTCCATCGACTCGGCATGCCAGTAGTATGGCGTTGTAATCTCAGAGCTAACTCATCGGTCCTCACATCCTGAATACCAAGGGTGAGACCCTCAATCTGATCCTACAATAGTGCAAGGGTCTCGGCTATGTCTAAATTGCGAAGGACAACCCTCCCTACAGCCTCTCCTACTGGAATGACAGCTGCTACTCTCGAACGCACTGCTGGTCGCACTAGTCCAATATCTGCATGAACACATGAGTTTTGATTAGTCTTGATAACATTTAAAAAAGCACAAGAACATTATAAAAGCAATGAATAGAGATATGGTCAGAGATTTTTACCTATGACACCCCACTGCTCGCCAGCCGGCAGCACCAAATCTGGGTCACCTCGGAAATCCATCCGGCATATGGATACTTGGCATAAACCATCTGCTGACGGTTTAACCACTCGAAGAAGGCATCAAAGAATGAAATCTACAACTGACCAACATGTCTGGCCATAAGATCGACCCATCTCTGCATCCGTGGTTCTGTCGGCGCTGGCACTCCGAGTGAAATGTACTGTGGCTGCATCAGTGGGATCTTCTCCAAGGCGAAAGCGGTCAGAATAGAACCATAACCAAATTTCTTGGATCTTCCATTCTTCACCTTGGTAAGTTGTTCTTTTATCACCAAAAGTACTACATCACACCAGTTGAATACCTTTAGTTCAAGGCATTCCAAGGCATACTGCATATAGGACCTGTTGGCCAAGTGAAGAGCCGCGCTGCCAGCCAATCTAGCAAAGGTGAATAAGATAGTCCTCAAGGACTGATCAATGATGTCTCTAATACTGATCTTGCCATCCCTGCTCAGCTGAGATCCATCTCTACAATATCGGCTAATGTAATCCCTCACGGATTTGCCCCCATGGGCGGAACCTGATAGTGAGAGAGGGGCACCACGCCTTGACAAACCAGTCAAAAAGTAAACATCCTCAATAGTCAAAGGGATGGATTTACCTATAATCTGGAACACTTGGTTGGTAGGATCCCATGCATCAAGAAAATATTGCAACAAGTTGATTTGTTGCCTCATGCTAGATATGTGGAAGAGCTTGAGCAAGCCACAGTTCTGCAATGCAGTTACCGTACCCAGATCATGCAAGGCAATCATATCTTCTTCTTCATGCTCGCATTCATGCCATGTAATGACCATCTTTCTCCGATGAATCTCTGAAAAACAAATAAGAGAATAATTACGATCCTGATATGGCAAAAAAGAGGCAACATTTCCATGAAAAATCAGTGCACAAACTTTCCTCCTTGTGCCCATCACACCCTAGCTGTGTATTGGGTGAGATTCATACTGACTAGCCAATGGCCATCTCAGTATGCATTGCACCTTTCGATGTGTACTAGGTGCGATAGGGAGAGAACGAAATGTTAAAACCCCAGAGGCTCAGAAAAGCAGGAAAACATGCTCAGAATCAGAAAAGGAAAGAATGCAATTGAAGAGCTTACGTTTAGCTCCTACCTGGTCTAGATGGCGCTGAAAATCATCCACAGAATCTCTCGAAATCAACTGATGAAAATCGAGGGGGAAAAACACCTCCAGAGCTCCAACAATCCCAAATTTGAATGAAATGGTAAAATGAAAGGTAAAAACTACTTTTATGTTATTACTCACATAATTCAAGTAAGGTTTTGGTTTTTTAACTCATTTTCCAAGCATGTATGTACATTTCTAATCAGTTTAATGGAGCGATTGAATAAGTAGTACGACCATGAAGAGAACGTAGTGTTAATGGTGAATCGAACATCTTTGACTATTATCACGAGCAGTTTTACCCGAAGTTCAAGCTCGTTAAAAAATAAACCTAGCAATGAGCATATGTTCCACTAGAGTTTAAGCTCATTAAAAAATGAACCCACCTTCGGTAAATAACCATTGCGATCGCATAATTATCAGCTTTTGAACCTTCGTCGTGTTCTTACCATCACCTTCACTCTTTTTTAGCCGATCATACGCCTCCATTTGATTTTTTACCCCTTTTGAGGAACATCTGCGACGAGTGATTCTATTAGCCACCTTCTTTACACTATTGTGATTGAAAAGTTCCAAACCTTACCTAGAACGAGCTGTTATCTGAAAACATCACTCGTTCCTCAAAAACGAGTGTACTTTAAGCTCTTTTCATCTGACTCGTAAAATATGAAAATATTGCCGAGAAATTGTCCTCTCCAACTCGTTAAAGGGATAAGAAGTGCCATCCCTCCTCTAGATTTTAATCTTTTTGGACTTGAGGGATCATTAGACAAAAAGATCAAGAATTTGTCTTGTTCGGCTCATTAAAACTATCGAAAAGTCATCCCTTTCATATTATTTTATACTTTTTTCAGACTTAAGGGATTATATTACGAAAAAGGAATACTGGAGTTTCCTTTCTGTCTCTTTTCAGACTCTCTAAAATTGAAAAGGACCGAGTTATCTTTGTCGTTAAAATCATTAAAACAATAGCGACAAACTTGTCCGCGCAGAGAAGAGCGAGTTTCACTGTCGCTAGGCTTGTTAAAACATACCGACAGGTTTTCCCGAAAGGAAAATTATAGAACAAGCATATGTTATCCTCCTCAAGCTTGACAAAAATAAGAGGTACTAGTCAGCAATGACTGGGGAAAAATTGAGAAGAAAACTTAAAGAAACTTTATTGGTAGCAGGTCACTCTTGAACATGACACTTTCACTCCATCACCATGATTGTGTCAGGTTGGGTTATTCTGTTCACCGGTCATATCACCATTGGTCCTCCGTACCATCCATTTTTGGGGTTAATGATACCAATCCATTTCAGTGTCGCCGATATGTTCAAGAGAAGTCACTTAGAGAATTCACCAACCCAGCTTATGTCTCATCCGCTGCAATACCTTCATGCTTCATTCTTTCATGACCGCCACCCTAAACCTTGTATCATCAGATCATTTTCACCTCCACAAAATCATTTGCTCCATTTCGTGTCATAGATGTGGGATTCATTAAGGCCCTCCTACGACGGGTCACTTCTTGTCGACATCAACTTATTATCCAAGAAGTCGACTTAGGAACAACCCATTTAGTACTTTGAAGCTTGCATGCCTCAATGGCAAGTTTCTCCCTTCCGGCAACAGGTTTACATCAAGGGCCTTCGACCGAAATATTTTGCGTGGTGTTCAACATCGACTCATGTGTTCACACCATGTGAATTGTACTGCAGTACCTTGAGGGTCATTATCATTATCAGTGACTCCTCTCGCACTTTTTAACAGCTTACATCATTGGATGGTAATCAGGCAATGTCTTTCCATGTTCGACTTCAGAACATCTTTTCACATGGATCGACTTGTACTTTGAGCGAAGATTGAACGAGTTTGAAGACCCCGGATCTAGTTTCATCCATCCGGGTTACGATATATTCAGGAAAATAAAGACATCAAATGTACATCATAGCTGCACAGATAATCATCCAAGCAAAGGGATGATGACTCTACCAGATCATCAGTCTGCCACATAGACGGTTGTCTATCCTATGTACATGAAAATGAATTTATAAAGCTGAGCATGGGAATGCCCACCTTAGATATATCATGAAAATAGTTTGAAGATAATTTATTGTATTGTATCTTATTACAGGTCACCTTCCAGTTCGAAAAACCTTGGATCCTTGTGATAAAGCATTTCACCCGACACAAGAAGATTTACGACCTCATGCTTTAGGGGGCAACTGTTATAGAAATATTTTGGCACTGCAACCCCAATCTCATATGTCCATAAACCAAGGGCTTCTAAGCCCATAAAAGTGTTGTTTCATACCCTAAAGGAACAAGGTCAGCTGATTACATCATCTCCCAGAAGTTCTCCCTGAAAAACTACTCAGAACTGGTCAAAACTGGACCATACAGACTGCTCAGTGCTAAGGGTGTGATGCATCCCACCTTCCACATGAAAAAAGTGTGATGCATACTGAAAATCCCTTCTGTAGGGTGCGATGAGCGAGAGCAGACAAATGGAAAAGGAAATTTGCTAGGTGGAAACCCAGAGAATCTTCTAGAAACTGCCCATTTGACACTTACCTCTCTGAATTCGCCCAGGGATTAGTAAGAGATCATGAAATCTCCAAGTGGAACCAAGAACTATCAGAGAGATGACACTAATTGAAATCCCAGAAGCTGACTCACCCACCTGCAAATATCTATAAATGGATCCCTCATCTTAGAGATCCAAAGGCTGGAATTTTGTATTTTGTAAGGAAGTGCTGTTGGTTTCTCTATGCAACATTGTATTGTTGGGTGATCTAAGCTTTTCATGAGGTTAAGAGGGCTTTCATGCTGGGAGGATGGTGCTGGGTCAGACCAATGGGTTGTAATCCTCTCTTCTACTACTTATATCAATAAAGCTATTTGACTTTTCTTCCATATTCTTGTATATCTCTAAATCTTGTATTGATATATGCATTTGTATGGTTAATATACATCTGATCCTATATTGTTTATGGTTATATATCTCTATGCTTTGATGGTATCATGCTTCTTTGACTCTACAGGTGTTCTTCGAAGCGAGACAAGTAAGGAAGGAGTGGCGAAGCTCTATCAAAGGAGGGAGGAAATAAGCAAGGAGCCAAGCAAAAGACTGAGGTTGGTACTCTCTGCTTCTCTCTCATCTATCTCTCATAAAGGAAAAAACAAGTAACATTAGTTTGTTTGTTTCTAAGATAGCTACCCGTCTTAGTGGGACTAGCAGCTCTAAATGGACACTAGTTTTCCCGATAACACACAGGTGGATTCACCTTCGTTAATAATACATCAAGAGATGATGGGATTATAGACTCGGACTAGTATCTAGAAAGAAATGGATGAAGGCAATGGGGGATGTTTTGATGTATCAATTGGGAAGACAACCAAATAATCGTCCAAAGGATCTACCATGCCCAAATAAGTTAGTAGATCTTTCTTTTCAGATTGGCACAACATGAGTACTTCCATCGTCGAAATGGTGACAGGTGATTGTGTCAAGTCCTCTACTATATTGTATGTATGGGATGATCGGTTAGAAGTCGCGTTACAATGTAATGGTCCCTTGGGGATCTTAGGAATTGCCTCAACTTGAGGAATCTGTAGTGGATGATTTGGTGTCGTAAGAGTCTCAATAGATGCTTTGGTTTTGGACTCAGTGGCGGATGAAGTCAACGGCTTGTCATATTGACACGAACAAGTTTGCAGTTTGTTATTGGAGGGATTAACCTCATCAAAATTCATCATGAGTATATGGTAGTCACTGGGACCAGAAGGTTGGGGTAGATGGGTTGCTTGACCTAATTGAGGTTGAGCAGCAACAAATACTTGCTAAGGGAAAGGATTTGTAAGCACTACCAGTTGAGATGGCACAAGATTCTAAGGCGATTGTTGACCTCTAGAATCTACTTGAGCTTCCCACATTTGTTGCATCTGGGGTAAGATAGGACACTCATGTGTATAATGACCACATACACCACAACATGCACAAGGCTTATTCATACGACTAGCCTTGTTCTACTTGGGTTGACTGCCCTGTTGCTGGTTATTGGTGTTAGGTTGGTTCCCTTGGGGTTCACTAGGTTGGTTACCTTGATAAACCTGGTTACCCTTGTTACCCTTCCCCTTATTCTTTTTCTTTAAATTTTGGGGATTGGTCACACTCTGCTATGCAAACACTTGACCCTGAGGGAGTGGTGGTTGTTGGGTTTGAGGATACATGGGAGGCTATGGTTCTAATGCTTGAGGGGCTGGAGTGCTCGACTGTGCATGAGGAGGAGCAATGGTTTGGTAGACAGGTTGGGGCCCTGAAAACATGTTGCTAGAAAAAGGGGCATAAGTATTGGAGGAACTAGTGCCCCCTTGCAGATAACCATAAATTTGTTGATTATATGGTGAAGGATGTGAAGGGTTTCCAACGATAGCATTGACATCGTGAGATGCCCCTAGTGCATTGGCACCTCCAGGATGGGGGAGGTCTGGAATGATGGTATAGACATAACCGAATTATGCATAAATCAAGTCATATATCATAGCAGTTTAGAGATCTTTTTCCTCTATTTGAGTAAAATGGGACACGTCATCTTTTCCAATGGGTGATAAAAGGCTCCTAAGAAACCAATCTAGGTCGACACGGCCTTCAAAGGGCGGGGCAAAACATGTGCTCCTCCTTCTACGCCATTCCTGAACATGATCAGAAAGGCGAGTGGTAGAGGATTGAAAAAATGAGCTCAATAGCTTTGTACCAGTGTCGTACCGGAGAGGTAATTGGAAAATCAGAGGAACGCTTTAGCAAGTGTCGCGAAAATGGAATGAGATGCGGTGGGTTGGTCTACATACCATTTTACAGCGTCTCTAGTGAGCATGCGTTGGAGCAACCAAAGACAAATGGAGTCATTGGTAATGGAGTTGAATGAGAACCACATGTGGAAGGAGCGGACGTGATTGGTGGGGTCCTCTCCAGAATTACCATCAAACTTTGGGATCTTTGAGGGAAGCTTTGTCGACATAGCAAGTGAACCAACATCATGGTGTATTGGGTCATTAATCAACTGGCTAAAATCTGGGAGACTTAGCCCAACCATAAAAGGGAGCATGGGGGCTACCGTAATGGTTCCTAAGACTGTTCCGCTAGATGTGATGACCGAGGTAGAAATGGAGCCAACACCAGGTTGGGTTCTTGCACCAATTGTGGGTCCAAACATGATGATGATATGGAGTGAAGGATGCTTAGAATCAGATGAGGAATTGGATAAACCAGGAGAAGAGTCAGTATGGGGACTCAGGGGTCTATGAACTGAAACCCTATGGGGAGGAGTAATATGCCCAAGCAAAAACTGGGGATGAAGGCCTAGGAGTCTCCACGACAAATGCCTTGGTGGTGCAATGGTGGTAAGACACATGTGACATAGAAATGGTGAAGGGAGATCAACAATTTTCCTTTGTCTTTGTTAGGGGAGATAAATTTATTATGTTAAGTCTTGGGTTGGTGATGTAAACCAAGTGCCCTTTGCTTAAGGTGTGATTGTGTGTGCAAGTGTTTTTATTTATGAAGCCCATATCGTGTTTGAAAAAAGAAAAAATCTTATTGAAAATAAAATGAAATTAAAAACATAAAATGAATAGAAAAACAATTAAGTAATCCCCACCCAAACTGGGTTTGCAAACACTGTGCTGGTTGGTGGAAAAATCAACTGATAAACACACTAAAAATGTCAAGAGATATATTTTTCAGTGTGACTGGGATCAAATTACACTAGGTTGCTGGAAAGTGGTGCAGCTACAACAAAAAACTAGAGAGGAAGATCGTTGCAAAAAGATAGGGAGTTGGGTGAAAAACCTAGTTCAATCGATGGGACCCTAAGGCCAATGACCAAACAAGGTTTAATATGAAACTATGGATCAAAACAACCTATATTTATAGATCTAAAACATAAGGGTACATATCTAGAAAATATGGTTGAAAGTGCTATAGAAACTTAAACTTCTTACTCAGCTAAACTCCTCCTATAAAGGTGGAAGCGTACCTGATGCCCTGAGGGGATAAATTGAACTTCTAAGAGTAAATCAGAGTAGATCGAGGCCTAAGTGAGATGAGACAGAGGTCAAACAACCCAACAACAGCTCTCGCAAAACCTAGAAGCAGATCTCATAAAGACCCAAAAACCCTAAAATCGCAAGTATTGGCCTGTTTTTAGGGGGGATCGTACTTTTTGGGCTAAAAGGTGTGATATGGACTCCAGATCATACTTTCTGGGCTAAAAACTATGATTTCTGCTCCTTGATTCCTGGTCGGCAAATCTCGGAAAAAAATTTCATCTTTGTCGTAGCTGGTTCCTGTGACCTACGGAAAAGACCAGAAAACTTGGGGAAGTCAGAAATTTAATAGATGTAGGGTTAAAAAGCTAGAAAAAAGCATTAAGAGACTGAAAAAAGAAGAAACCTTAAGCTGAAAACTGAAGGTCACTTAGGTTTTTGGATCTCAAGTAAAAACCCAGCTGAGTCGCCAATTTTGTTGTAGTATTTTCCTCTCAAAGATGTACGAAAAGAAAACACTTAGGACTTTGGATGAAAAATAGTCTCAACAATATAAATGGCTCCTAAACATTGTAGATCTGCAGCAACTGATAGAAACCAAACCTGCCAAAGTCCTGATCTATGCCACAATCATAGTTAAAACAACAAAAAGAAACAGTAATAACTCCAATCATCTAATGGAAGCCAGATATACAAAGAATATATTATATTAAAAACCCTGTGAAGGGAACAAATAAATGTTACCAACCCCCCTCTACAGGATGGGTTCTTGGCTATCCTCAAACATCTTCAACTTTTTGATAGAGTCTCTCTCCTCTATAATGTGTAAACCCAACAAATAAAATGTTTAAGCTCAATGGGAACTTAAATGGAAGAAAAGTGGTGTGCGACAATGAAAATAACCAGAGTTACAACAGTGAGTGCAACAATGAAAATAATCAAAAGTGAATCATGAATGAAAAAACCTTCTATTTATAAAAAAATATTGAGTTGTCCTTGAATAATGAGTAATAATAAGATATTATTAACCCCATTCTTGGAATAACCACTTGTAATATTTTATTTTATTTGGTTAGGAAGGAAAAAGTATTTAAACTTTTATTTAGAAATAATAAATAAATAAATGATTTATTTATCATCTCAAGAAATTGGTCAAGGAATAATAAACAAATAATGATTTATTTAATTATTCCTAAGGGATTTAGTCAAATTTGGCAAGGAATAATAATTAATTAATGATTAGTTAATTATTCCTGGAGAAACATAAGATAATTAATAATTTATCTGTTGATTTTTCATAGTTGGGTCAAATATGAAATGGAATACTAATTGAATAAATGTTTAATTAATTATTCCTAGAAGAAAATCAAATAAATAGTGATTTATTTAATTATTCTTCATGGGTTTAATTATAAATTACTTAACAAAGGCGGTTTATTAAGTAATTTCTCACAGTGAAAGCAATTTTACTATGGTAAAATTTTCTTTAGATGGTGTACTTCGATCCATCTAGTAAATTAGGCTAGATGATCAATTTTTTTATGATAACAAACATCACCTAGAAGCTTTCAGTTGGGATATATTCAACCAACTATGTTTCTAGAATGTAATTTTTTATTTTTTCTTTCTTTGATTCACGTGCACAGTCCACAGTGGTAGACAAAGCATAGTTCTACACTATTCTAAGGGATAAATTCAGTAAATGCATAGGAAATTCTAGGGAAAAGCATGCGAGACCTACTTAACAAAGTATATAAGCTATTTTCCCCAAATTTGTCATCTTCTTCAAGGTATTTTTGGTTGTTTGACCTCTAAGGGAGTTCAATGAAACATGTTCACGGATGGTGAGAAATCCATTTATATCAATCAAGTGTCATGATGACAAAATGATGTGTAACAAGCACCGCCTCTACTCTACACAAATACTCACATTGTCAGACCTGCAAAAACTATTTGAAATTGAGACAGACACCTCTGAATATGCTATTAGTGTAGTCCTAACCTAGCATGGACATCCAATGACCTATCATAGTGAGAAACTTTCTGATATAATTCAGAAGTACCCCAGCTATGATAAAGAGATGCATTCCATCATGCAATCTTTCCAACAATGGAAGCATCACATTATGGGGAAGGAGACAGTTATCCACATCGACCACCAACCTCTTTAGTTTATACAGACAAAAGGGAAGTTCTAGAATGATTGCCATCAGAAGTGGTCTACATATCTGCAACAATTCCACTTGAACATTAAATACAAAAAGGGAAACACCAATCATGTTGTAGACTACATCAGTCGGCCCCAATTTCATCACTGACTACTATTCTCAACTCTTGTGGCCACGAGACCTCTGGGTGGCTGAAACTATACAAAAATGATCTAGAGTTCACCTCCACATACCAGATTCTAGTAGATGGAAATCAAGTTCCAGATTTCCACCTCTAGGACGCATTATTAAGCTACCTAGGCCACTTTTGTTTTCCTTCAAGCAAGTGTGCCAAGCTGATTTGGGAGGAAAACTATAGTCGGGTTGCAGGACACTTTGGTGTGGATAAAACTGTGGTTGTACTAAAAAAGTACTTTTATTGGCCAAAACTCCGACTAGATGTTTTTAAATATATGGGGTCCTACATTTCCTATGTCATCGCTAACATAACCATCAAGAAGAAAGGCTTGTATGCTCCTCTTCCTACTCCCAACCAGCCATGGGAATCCATCTCCTTGTACTATATTTATTGCCTCCCTTATACCAAGCATGGTAATGACTGCATATTTGTGGCTGTGGACACATTTTCTAAGATGGCTATATTGGCGGCCTACAAGAAGAGTATCACAGTAGAGGACACTGCCAAACTCTTCTTTGAACGAGTGTCGGTATGTTTGTGGATCTCCTAGACCATTATATCATATTGGGATAGCAGGTTCCTAAGCAAATTCTAGCCAAGCCTCTAGACATTATTAGACACCAAGCTCACCAAGTCGATTACCTTACATCCCCAAACTGATGGCTAGATGGAGGTCGTCAAAAGGATGATAGTGCACATACTACACATGTACAACTCCAAGAATAAAAAAACCTAGGATGAGAGTCTTCCCTATGTGTAACGCATCTATAACAGAGCTCTCTATAGATCGACTGGTCACAGTCCATTTCAAGTGGGTCTAGGATTTTAACCATTGTGTCTAATTGATGTTGTCCTGCCTCATGCGACTACACAGGTAACATCCAAACATGTACTATGCAAGGCTAATAAAGTGACTAGATTTATTGAATGCATCCAACACATGCACCAGTAGGTTCATGACATCTTGGGGAAGTCAAATTCCAAGTACAAGTAGCAAAATGATCAACATCAAGTTCCACACAAGTTTCATGTGGGTGACAAAGTTTGGTTGCATTTGCAGAAAGAACACCTTACCGATGCCAATCGGAAGCTCACACCACTCTGATATGGTCCTTACACAATTACCAAGGTTATGGGAGACAATTATTTTGAGCTCAGCATTCCCCCATTCCCTGGCTTACACCCAGTGTTCTATGTGGACTGCCTTTGACCATACTTCCCACCATTACTAGACACATCAAAGATTGCATAATAGCTCACACCAATAGAGTTAAACCCATACTGCATGGAACATGCCACAACTAATTGGATTATGGACAAACTAATCAATAACACTCCCAAGTAGAAGATCCAACTATATGGGGTTGTCAAAGCTGGCCAACTCCTGCACTAAGGCAAGTGGCTCACCAGGGACCAAGCTCAACAGAAGTTTCCCCATCTCATGGAGGCACCCAACGCAATGGCGACCATTGCATCCTAAAGGGGGAGGACTGATCCAAGTGGATGTTGGGGGCCACCCACCTATTCCACTTGGACCCCCACCACTATCTCTTTTAGTTTTTTGGGTCTTGAACTTCTTTAGCCATTTTGAGGCCCTAAACAATGTATTTTGGGAAAATTAGGGAAAATGTGAGTTTTTGTCTAGTGTTCTCCATTATAAAGTTTTAGTCCTCAGATATATATTTCTAACAAGGTATTTTTCATTTCAAATGGAGATCACATACCAAAGTTACGACCCCGAGAAGTTGATGTACCAATTTACCCAAACAGAGCCCATAGTTTTGGCGCTTCATCTACTAGGGTTAGGTTTTTTGATATTTATGGTTTTCCATTGTTTCTCAATAATAAATTGGATTTGAACCTCATTTTAACATATTTTAGAGGCATGTAGTCCCCACATCTCTTCTCAGAGATAAGCTATCATCACCGAGCTAGTTTACTTTCATTTTGTTTGTAAGTTTATTTCAATATTAAATATTAATGAAGTGAAGTTTTATTTCTGTTGCATCTCAGTATTTATGTTTATATATGTATTTTTTTCTTTCTTGCTTAAGTTGTACCAATAGTCTAGCAGAGGAAGAAGCCACAAGATGAAAGTAGGTCCTATTGTTATGAAAGAAACTTTAGAAAATGAGGTAGCGAAGAAAAAAAGTATGTAAAGATAAGAACAAAGGAAGAGGGCAGAGCAACAGAGGATATTGGAGGAAGAAAAGTGGAAGTAAGAACAAGAAGAGAAGAAATAGAAGGAATAAGAATAGAGGAAACTCACAATAGTAGAAGAAACAATCCATAAACAAGATGAAGAGAAATAACAAAACTAGTAGCCAACAGAGGAGGAGAGTGGATAGATGCAGGATCAAAAGATTTCTCAACAGATTGAACATATGATAAATATCAATCACATAGAGGTGGAAATAGAGCCATAGAATCAGGATGTCGACTTGACGCCTAACACATAGTAGGTCGCTATTCAGTCTCCACACCTCTAGTAGCAGAGTCAGATCTAGACGAGGAAGAGGAAGTTATTCCTCTTAACAAGGATCTGGTTATAGAAGAATACCATATATCATACGATGAACTCCAAAATAACATTGTACAAGCGCATAGGAAGAATTTTTCGGATGATCTCGTATCTACTACTTTTACAAGAGAAAGGGTTGACGACACCTAATCATCAAGATTGGGTGAATATAATGTAAATAAATAATAATTAATATGAACAGTCATCGGGAGATGAAGTGAACAGTCTCTCCCTCATGCATATAATAAAGACCAACCCGAAGGAATAATATATGAATCAATTTGTTTTTAGAAGTTACTACCTGGCCTGACATGGTATCAGAGACAACTCCCAAAATTAGTTGTAACTCCCTTCTGCCAGTTTCTTGCACTCTGTCCACTGCCCCTATGGAGCCTGCCTATTACGCACTTTGTCCACTGTATACTGTGCTCTCTGTCTACTGTGCAGTCTATCTACTACCTCTCTGCATGCCTACTATGCAGTTTATCCACTGTTTTCTTGCTGCCTAAATTCAGAAACCATTACTCCGTGGCAGGATGGTTGGCTACATGGTTTTCCACAGTTGATCTTGACCACCTGTCTTCCTCACCTGGGCAGCACTCTCTCCCGAAGGAGACTGGAACTTCAACTCCATCTGGAAATCGATGCCAAGCCCCTAAATATTTCATGACAAATATAGAATGTGCCTACACAATTGGATTCGAACTCACGACCGAGGAGTGAGCATTTCGCTGTGTTAATCTCCATGACCATGAGTGTTTCAGAGATGCATTCTCTAGGCGTCCAAGGAGCTGCAATTTGAAAATCCAGACTGCACCGCATGCACCAATTTTTTGAAGCCTCTCGCCAATTTCGTGGTGTGGAGCTCATAATTCTATATCCACGAAATTTATGACTAAAGATCTAGGGGAATGGAAATGTTGGTAGCCATCATAGATATTATATAACACTTATATCATTACATTGTATTTACGCTGCTGATATCATTACATTGTATGTACGCTGGAAGCGCTGCCTTTGTGTTTGCGTTGAAGTTTGTTTTCATATCATTACATTGTATGTACTCTAGAAGCGCTGCCTTTGTGTTTGCATTAAAGTTTTTTGGCATATCATTACATTGTATGTACGCTGGAAGCACTGCCTTTGTGTATGCATTGAATTTTTTTGGCATGTAAAATGTGTCGAATGCCATGTGTCGAATAGAGTTTTTTAAAAACTAGGTCGTGGGTCAAAGCACTGTGGCATGAAGTGTTGAATGCGTTGTACAGATTTGTGTATTTACAGTCTTGGGTATTGGCATTTGCTGTCGAGTTGAGTTTGCTATCCAGTCATATCAGAACTATATTTTTTTCCCATTAAGAGTAAAAGTTTTGCAGCAAAAGTTTTTGTTACAGTATGCATTCAATCATATCCATTGTGGGAATAGTTCTCACTGGCAAGGAGAACTATCCTGAGTGGTCCCGAATGATAAAACACACCATCATTTTCAATGAGTTGTGGAAAGGAGTGTGCATTGGAGACGGAGACAAACATCCAGAACAACCTACATCAAACAAAGAGCTCGCCATTTGGGAAAACAAGAACAACAAAACCTATGCATTAATTGTAGCATCTGTAAGTGAAGAGGTGAGTCACCATATTACACCATTTTCAACTGCTTTCGAAGCCTTACAAAAGGTGAAAGAACTCTATGACTCACATTATGCACTTGAAGTTGTTCAACTCATGATTAAACTCTTCACTCTTGAACTACAAAATAATGATCCTCTTGCTCTTGCATCTGAAGTGAAGTCTATAATGCATGATATCCAAGCCACTAAAATTGATTTGGATATTCCTCTTATCGCTTTTCTCAAGGCACTTTATACTACTTAATCCAATTATCTTGAGTCATTGCAAGCAAATGGAAATCTTAAAGACATTACCTTTGACTCTCTTGTGAAAAAATTTGCTGAAAGAGAGAAAGCTTTTGGAAAGAAGACAACCCCTGAATCTTTTGAAGAGGTTGTGTGCCTTGCTCATAAAGAAAAGCATCCCGCTCAAGATTCTTCAAGAGGAAGAGGTGGTTGAAGAGGAAGAGGAAGATATTTCAAAGGCAGGGGGGGCAGACACTCTCAAGGATAAAAGGAAGATTTGCACTGCATACGCTACGAAAGAAATGGATCACATGATGCCTCTACATGCAAGTTACCATGGGGAAAAATTGAGCAGCAAAGAAACCAATAGAAAGGTAAAACTGATGATACAGACAAAGGTAAAGCACCTGAATCCGCTCACTATGTTGTGGCACAATGTAATATTGGAGTAAATGAAGATTTATTTAATGCTTCACTTGCTTCTTGGAAAAATGATTGGTTTCTTGATTCAGAAGCAAACTACCACATGACTCATAGAAGATATTTTTTTTAAGAATTTACTGACAATGTTGATGGAGCAGTATACTTTGCAGACCAATCAAAAATCAAGCCATTAGGGCTTGGCACAATCAGGCTTAAACTGCTTGGTCTTCCAGTCATGTTCTATATCTCCCATAGCTCAAGATAAACTTGCTATCCTTGGTCCACATCCGCCAGCAAGGTCACTCCATTCATATGTTTGATGGCAAGCTTGAGGTAAGAAAAGCATCTGACCACTCACTTGTCATGAGGGGAATAGAAGAAGAAAGGCTTCTCAAGCTGCAAGGAACCTCTGCTCGTGCACACCATTTCTCATACAATTCTCATTGTGAAGAAGGTACACTTCCATCAAGTTTATTATGGCATACTAGATTTGGACATTTGAACTATGACAGCCTCCGCTTGTTGAAGAAAAACGGTGTTGCTAGTTTGCCTACAATTCCTAGGAAACTTAAGCAATGTGATGCTTGCATTCTAGGAAAGCATAGAAAACAGTCTTTTCATGATTCACATTCAAGAGCACATAGAAAACTTGAACTCATTCATTCAGATTTATGTGGTCCAATGCCTGTTCCTTCTGCAAATGGAAATAAATATATGATGACATTTATTGATGACTACAACAGAATGTGTTGGGTTTATTTATTGAAGAACAAATCTGATGCTTTTCAAACATTCAATAACTTTTATAAATGGATTGAAAATGATGCACAATCTCATATTGGGTCTATTCGCATTGATAATGGAAAAGAATACACATCAAATGAATTTGAAAACTATCTTCACCAACATGGGATCAAACATCAAACAATTGTGCCTTATAATCCCCAACATAATGGTGTAGCTAAAAGAATGAATAGGAAAATCTTAAATATGGTACGATCCATGCTCTTCTTCAAAAATGTAAAGATAATTTTTTGGGTTGATGTTGTTCTATGTGCTGCATATATAAAGAATAGATGTCCATCTAATGCTATTAGAAACAAGACTCCATATGAAATGTGGTATGGACATGTTCCTTCGGTAAAGCATCTTAGGGTCTTTGGTTCCACCTGTTATGCCTTCATACCAAAGGTACATAGAAACAAACTTGGTGCTAGAAGTCGTAAATGTATCTTCTTGGGCTATTCAAACACCTCCAAAGCATACCATCTCTATGATGAAGTCAATAAAAAGTTTGTTGTATCTAGCGATGTATTTTTTCTTGAATCATCCAAAACTGACAATGTTGTTGAGCGGCAACTTGATCGCTTGGATAGATTCGCAAATGTAAAATCATTTCAAGAATTTGATAATCAGATTCCACATCTTGAAGGGGCATCCCTATACTAGATCAACATGTGGAATCTTCTTCTAAAGAACACTCTCCCCTGCATGAAACTCCAACAATGGATGATGCTTTAAGTGATGTGATTGATAGAATTGGGAGACTCAACCTTGATTCAATCCCAACTCAATCAATGGAGAAGCCTAGAACATCTGAGAAAGGTCCCCCAAAGTGGTTGACAAAGACACTTGAAAGTGTTCATCTTGATGAGGTTGGAAAGACAGGAACCAGAAATTCAAACCGACAAAATGGAGGTGATGTAGATGACTCTAATTCACCTGTTGATATGGATGTTTCTTATGATTGTGAATTAAACTTGTCTACAGATTTTGAACCAACTTCCTTCAAAGAAGTTGATTCTCATGATGAATGGAAAGACGTGATGCAAAAGGAGTATGATGCCCTCATAAAGAATGGCACTTGGAAGCTGGTTGATCCTCCATTAGGAACCAAACCAATTGGCTGCAAGTGGGTCTGCAAGAACAAGTATAAAGCTGATGGCTCACATGACAAGCATAAAGCCAGGATTGTGGCAAAAGGTTTTGCACAGAAGGAAGGGGTCGATTATGAGGATACTTTTTCCCCCACAACAAAATGGGCTACCATATGGACACTCTTTGCCCTAGCAGCTTAGAATGGTTGGAAAGTCCATCAAATGGATGTAAAAACTACTTTCTTGAATGGAGATCTAAAAGAGAATGTTTTTATGTCCTAGCCTAAAGGATTTGTTGTGAAAGGACATGAACATAAAGTATGCAAACTTGTGAAGTCCTTGTATGGCATCAAACACGCACCGCAAGCCTGGTATGAAAAACTAAGTCAGCATCTTCTGAAACTCAATTTCAAACATTATGATCTTGATGATGCAACTTTATTTGTTAAGAAAGTTGGCAAAACAGTTGTATATCTTGTGGTATATGTAGATGATCTTTTGATGACAGGGAACAATGAAAGCTACATTGCATCCATAAAGAAGGAATTGGGGAAAAGTTTTGAAATGACTGATTTGGGTTATGTTCATTACTATGTTGGTATTGAAGTAACCCAACATCTGAATTCCATACTTCTTTCTCAAAAGAAGTACATTAGAGATTTGTTGAACAACTTTGGCATGACAGAATGCAATCCTCTTACTACTCCAATGGAACAAAACTTAAAGCTCACATCTATTGAAGGAAAATAATTTGAGGATGCAACAAAGTATAGATAGCTTGTAGGAAGTCTCAACTACCTAACTACTACGAGACCAGACATTTCGTTTGATGTTGGAATCCTATCCAGGTTTATGCAAAAGCCTTGTGAGGGACATTGGTTTTCTATAAAAAGAGTTCTAAGGTACTTGAAGGGAACTCAAGACTTTGGAATCAAGTATACATAGATGGACGACTTCAGCATGATTGGATACTCTGATTCAGACTTCGATGGAGACAAAGAAACTGGGGTATCTACTTTAGGATATGCTATGAGTCTTGGATCAGGAGTTGTCTCCTGGAGATCATGCAAACAATCAGTTCTAGTAGATTCCACAACAGAATCAGAATACATGGCAGCAGCTAAAGCAACAAAAGAATTTGTGTGGCTCAGGAAAATTCTTGAATATTTGTAGGTAAAACAAGTACAATCAACTCCACTCATGATTGACAGTAGCCCTGCAATAAAGTTGGCCGAGAACCTAAAGTTCCATGATCGCAAAAAGCACATCAATAATAAATATCATCTAATTCAACATCATGTTGAGGCCAAAACAATCCATCTCCTTCATTGTTCCACTAATGAGCAAATTGCAGACATCTTCACCGAAGCACTTGGAAGAGAAAAGCTTGAACGATTCGGAATGATGCTTGGACTCACCAACATCCCTTCAGATTAAGGGGGGGAATGTTGACACCTAAACATTAGGATTGGGTGAATATAATGTAAATAAATAATAAGTAATATGAACAGTCATCGGGAAATGAAGTGAACAATCTCTCCCTCATGTATATAATAAAGACCAACCTGAAGGAATAATATACGAATCAATTTGTTTTGAGGAGTTACTGCCTGGCCTGATAAGGGTGATTATGGTCGACACTAGGAGAGATCCTAGGGCCATTTCCTTGGCCAAATTAGTCTTCACAAGTGTATCAAAGTTGAACACTTAGTGTTTGATGGATGAGAATAAGAAATTGGAATAGAACTTGCAAGCTTCCAGGAAAGAGGTTGAACAACTTTGCATAGTAGCTCGGAATGCAACTTCCTGACAGGTCCACTTGGAGGAATGAAGGCAATGATACTTCATAAAGTATCGACACTTGGAGAGACCATGTGGGACCTCTAAAAGGAGATGGTTATAGTGCATAAGGTAGTTGTGCGCATGCTTGGCTTGCAACAAAAGTGTAAATACTTCATCAAAACTCTTAAAAATGTGCACGTTGAAATCATTGCATTAATGAATGGAAAATGCGATACAAAGGGGCAGCGCTTGAATTAGGTAAGAAGATGAAGCCATAGGAAGAGATGGAGAAAGTAAGAGTGTGAATGTTGATCCAAAATAGCAAGAAACTCCCCTCATTAATTGGAAACATTTAGGCCTCATATGCACGGATATACAATAGTTTGGATTCCTTGGTGAAGACCCAAAAGATCCAATTAGTTGGCTCATTCGCTGAAGAAAAACACATGAACTAGGTTAGAAAGGAGGTAAAGGATTACTTAGAGCAGGTGAGACAAATTTCCACTAAGGAGGACTTGGAGGTGAATAGAAAAAACATGCACAACAACATTGGTTATCCTATCCAAGTACAGACCATGTTGATCATGCTTCGGAAGGAAGTAGAGAGTAGTTCCAAAACATTGTACCTAGATTCCATGTGGGCTAGAGTCCACTTCCAGCAAGACATCATTACCTAGTTTGGGGATGTAATTGCACAGTACCGAGCTTGACACCAATACGCGACCGAGAAGCATCAAGTGGAAGTTTCTAAGCTAGAGTTTCCCTAAATTCAAGCATCATATTGTTTTGTCTTATTAGGCTATCAAGTTGTATCTACCATATTTTGTCTTATATGGGGATGAGTGTAAAATGTAATATTATTTGTAATTAATTATAAAGTGGAATTCCAAGTGTAAATATTGGAATGTGAAGAGTCACGATGTAATGTAATGACTTATTTTGTAAAGAAGTTGAAGAGTCATGAGGGTTGTCCAAAGGTCACAAAGGCGGAGTTGAAGAGTCACCCCCTCTTTTTATAAATATAACCTCATAACTCATGTAAAGGGGTTTTTGGAGCCAATATTTTCACTAGACTTAGGCTTAGAAAGATCTTGGGAGTTTTGGGAGAGCCTTGTCTTCTCTGCATCATAGAGGGCATATACCTCTTTAGAGGAGCAGGTGTTGTTGACTTCACATTCAACTATTGGGTCTAGTGATTCGTCAATGGTGTATGTATGATTGGAACTTTCACTTTTAGTAAACGCTCAAATTCGGCATAGTTTCATGCATATACTGTGAATATAGTAGGACCAGGGAAAATTTTAGGGCCTAATATTCGCAGGTCTGCTAATTTTCCATTTTTTTTCCAAAAAACAGATTCGCAAATTTCCATTTTTTTTAAATATTCGCCCACATTTTACAGTATAAAATTATTTTACCTTAAAAATCACCAAAATTTTAAATAGACTAATATAAAATCATTAGAAATCTGAATATTTTTACAAAAATATTGTGAAACATTTTACAATTTTCATATTAGGGACTAGTAAGATTTGCCAAGGTTTCTAAACTTTAAGATAAACTTCCATCCTTAAAATTTTCCTTAAGTAGGACTATTATTTTTGTATTTGCAATGTATGTTATTTAACTTACTCTTATGCTTATGGACTATTTCGTTTGCATTTCTATGAATGTTGTTGAATGTGTGTTGTTCTATTAATTCATTGCTCTTAACTTGTGGACTATTCCACATATTATCTGGTGATGTGATTTTTCTTGTGGGTTCCTTTCAAGTTGTGTACTATGTTATGATTTTAAGGGGTTCACCTCCTTTTCCCTTCATTTTTTGGAACCTTCATGCATCCAACTTGACCTTTCGCAATGTCACTCACTTGTTCTCACTAAAGACATCGTGCACCACTCTATCTGTTTTTGCAACCAAGGCATATCATTAACACCCCACCACTGGGATTCCTACTTCAAATGGTGTTAGGTCTAGTTTTGAATTCATATCAGGGAGATCCCCTAAATATTTATGGGTCCAACACCGTCAACATTTCTGGCATTAGAAGGAGGGCCAGATGAGAAGTTGAGCACATGAAGTATGTTTGAATTTTCTGCACTCATTAATTTATTATTCCCATATCTTAGAACCAACATGTTTTTCCAGAACTTCAAAATTAAAAGTGTCGGTGGAAAGAATTAATGTATTATCAAATCTCAATTCAATGGCAAGGGTGAAATAACTTTCTTTGAGCGCACCACTCGTTTCCTTGAATTTTACACAAAGCACAATATTAATTGTGAGGAGGGTGCGTGTACATCCTTCACTCTTACGTTTGAAGGGCACGTAAGGGAATGGTGTTACATATTTCCTATCGTTTCCATACACATTTTCAAACATCTTCCCTCAAAATAAAGTTGCGCCTTTGATATGTATGATCACAAATTTTTGTTCAAGAAAATTATGCAATTGAGAAAAGCACCTAATGAATCTCTCAATGATTTTCATGATTGTTTCATTCATTTTTTATTCGAATTTTCTGAATATGATGTGGATTGGCATTTAATGAAAGAGATTTTTGAATTTCTTGTTCACATTTCGATGAATCCAAACAAATATCAATATTTCGAAAGTCTCCCAACATACTTCAGTATTAGAGCTTCAAAATCTCTAACAGACAAAGTTGTTGTTCCGAGTGACTTTCTGTTTCCTTCCAATCACACAACCATAGTTTCGTAGGTTCAGGTGGGAAAAATTTAAAATTCATTTGTTGGTTTACCACCATCTTCTCCCACCCCACATACTCATAATTTCAGTCCAAGTTTGGAATGCAAGATTTATGTTTGCGATGAAGTGTTATCTCTTCATCCTTCATCCTTTGGAGCTCTGGATTGTGAGTTATTGTGTTCACCTGTTTCAAATATTTCTCTGAATTTTCAAGAGGATCAAGTTTTGGATGGATTTGGTGTTCCATAGAAAACTTGTGATATAATTTACGATGACTATGTGGGGGAGTCCACATCTGAGGAAGAATCTGCGATGAAGGTTGATTTTTATCCTTCCGCACCTCTCCCTTATTATCCTAATATTTTCTGTGGTTCTATCATTCTTGTAGAATCTTGTGAAAATTTATTTTCTAATGATATTATTACTTCCGATCATTTTTCAGAACTCGTGGAATTTTAGTTTTTCATTCGAATGTGGAGAGGAAAAAACTTCTCTTTTAAATCTCCCCAATCTATCATCTCATCATTCTGAAAAATTAGACAATGAAATATATTGTTTTTCCTCTTCCCGTCTCTATGATTCGTTAAATCATAAGGATGCCTCTATGTTGTATCTTGAAATTTCTGATCATGGCTAGCATGATATTTTCACTAATTCATTCAATCACGATTTTGATTTTACCATTATTAATTTTTCTAAACCACCGATCTTCGAAGATCTACCATCTGATGATTTGGAACTTTCACAAGTTGTCGAGGCACTTTAACCTTACCTGATGGTTATGTCAGGTTGTCGTATTCTTGAGAGTAGTTCTAATTTATATGAGACCAATGATGTGTCTTTCAAGTCCCTTCATCACTCTATCGTGCACATTGAAAATCAATCTCTCTTGCAATTTTCACATCCTCCATCTATATTGTACAATCCTATCACTCAATCATTGGAGGAGTCATACCTGGCGAGAATGGTTTCAAAATGATTTTTTTCTTATTTCTTTATATTCTCACTTTCCATAGTTCAAAAGTTTTTTGTTATGTATCTTAAAGTCACAGTGTATCCAAACACCATAATCCATCTATATATTGTCTTTCGTGCACGTTTCTTTCATACTTATCTACATGCATTTTCAAACTTCAAATGTTTTTGTTTGCAATGTCCTATCTTTCTTGTTTATTTTTATTATTGAACATATTTATTGATGTGAATTCCCTTGCATACATAGTGCAACGAATGCACCAACGGTTACACTCGAAGTTTCATTTTACGTGAGTCTAGCCTATTCTATGATTAGGTTAGAAGTAGGAGTAGTTTTTTTTCTTGTCATTTTTTTTATTGCTGCTTCAATTTACTTTCCACTCCACTCCTTTATTTTGTTTATTTTCTTTCGGTCATAGAATAACTTCTGGATGAGAAAATGTTTGGTTTCCAAAGAAAGCATAGTGAATTCCATGAGGAAGTTGTGATAATTTCAATGCTTGGTTATTTGTTTATTCTGTCTCTTTGCATGAGTCTTGCATTATTTCAATTGACGATACTTTTATGGAAAACACACTCCTTTTGGAGAAAAACATTGTGGAATCATGATGCTTGAAGCTTATAACAAGTACCACCTACTCTAATTAGCATTTTATGTTCAGTTAATCCTTGTTAGTTAAGTTGAGTAGAGTAAGGAGGGAAGGAAAACCTTAACACGTGTGTCAAAGGTATAAATAAATATCCTTCTCTCAAGGAAAAACCTCTTCTACTATCAATAAGTTGGGATCCCTCTTCCACCTCGTTAAATAAATAAGTTCCTATGTAAATTCCGTTGAAAAAAATAAAAATAAAAATGAAAAGATAAGATAAAGGCGAAAGAAGATAAAGGCTTCCTGTGCAAAGAGGTGAAGCAATCAACTTCATCGGGGTACTATCAAGGCTCACTAGAAGTGGAGCAATGTTTGTGTTACTAAAGTGACTCTTCCAGGGTATTGTCCAGGCCTGCTGGAAGTAGAGCAAGGGCTAGAGATGAAAACTAAGACTCTGAAATTTATTTTCACATATGCATCTATATACTCCTCATCCCTAATCAAAACAAATTAGTCTGACTTAGCTTGGTTTAGTGTGTCGTTGATGAAGAGAATGGTAGGGACTATATCCTTAACACAAGCTAAGTGAAGAAGTTATGGTAATCAATGAACTAAATAATACTTCCTAAGGATTTAGGCCTATCTGGAATGAGACAAGAACACACAGAGAGTTGGAGTTCTACCAGTATGTCACCAAGTGTTGTAGAGGCTACAACCACCCTCCAAAAATTTTCCTATGCTTTGATTTTGGAGCCTTCCTATTTATTGACATGAGATTACCTTGGGTAGTCATAAAATATTCATGTTTTGATTGAGACTCATCCCTTTAATATGTATTTTTGTTTTCTTGTTTTTAGATGATCTTTCTAAGTCACAAGCTAACTGTTATAGGCATATTTGGGCACTACAACCCCAAACTCATATGTCCATAAACTAAAGGCTCCTTGAGTCCCTAGAAGTGTTGCTTCATACCCTAAAGGATCATGGTCAACTGATTATACTCAGAACTAGCCGAAACTGGACCAAATAGACTGCTCCATAGGCAAGGTGCGATGCATACTGACTGCCTAACTGGCCAGGTGTGATGCATACTCAAATGGCCTTTTGTGGGGTGTGATGAGCAAGAATAGACAAACGGAAAAGATAGTTTGCAAGGTGGATGATCATGGAATCTTCCAGAAGCTTCTCCTATGACACTTGCCTCTCTGAATTCGCCCAGGGATGAGTAAGAGATCATGAAATCTCCAAGTGGAACCAAGAACTATCAGTGGAATGACACTAATCAAAAACCCAGAGTTGACTCACACCCTTCCAAGACATATATAAATGGATCCCTCATTTGCAAGATCTAGAGAGGTTGGAATTTTGTGTTTTGTAAGGAAGTGTTGTTGGTTTGTTGGTGAGAAGAGACATTGCATTGTTGGGTGATTTTCTTGTTCATGAGGTGAAGAGGGATTCTACAACTGGGAGGATGATGCTGGATCAGATAGCTAGGTTGTAATCGTCTCTGACATTACTATTAATAAATTTCTTTGAGTTTTCCTCCATATGATCTTGTATTTGTGAATCTTAATGTTTATGAATGCAATTGTATGGTCAATGTGCTTTTGATTCCACATTTTTTATGATGTTTTAGATAGAGATGCTTTGATAGTTTGCTGTTACTTTGACTCTACAGGTACTCTTTGAAGCGGGACAAGTAGGAGAGGAGTGGAAAATTCTATCAAGGAAAGGAGAAATAAAGCTAGGATCAAAGCGGAAGATCCAGGTTGGTCCTCGTTTCTTCTCTTCCATCTACCACACTTAAAGGAACTCTTGAAAAGCTTTCATTGTTTGTTTCTAAGATATCTACCCATCTTAGTGGGACTAGCAGTTCAAATCGACACTAGTTTTCCCTGAAACAAAATCGCGACTCCACTAGGGAACGAATAGTTTGTTTTGTTTGTTTATTTCTTGATTTATAAACTACAGACGGAGCCTGAAGTTAGCCAGCTAACCTTTGAAACACCTTTGCTATGCAATTGCGAAGTAGATAAACGCTGCTTCAGTCAATCTTCGGGTTGGTTTATGAATTGAACATCTGACTTACAAAGCATTCTAAGTGCCCTTGTGGTAGCTTAGAACCTCATCAGATCTTACCCTTATGCTTTGTGTTTACTGTCCAGCATTACTCAGCCTAAATCACTAAACTTAGCTGCACGTTTTGAGAAAAAACCAAGCTCAGTTTCGCTCCCTGGCCCATCGCACTATCTGTAACTGTGCAACCTAGATGCATCGCACCTCCCATGTGTTGCAGGTGAGATGCATTCTTGTTTCCCTGTGTTGCAGGTGCGATGATTGAGTGAACTATTTTTCTTCTCTGAAATTTGGTTTTTTCTCCTTGGTAGTTTTGTTGTTCATGATCAGTACCTTCTTGGTGAAACCATCTTCCTTCACATTATTTCAGCCTCCATCAGTTAGGAATTGTAAATGTTTTTGTGTATTTGTCAATCATTTACAGTCTTCCTTTGTCGAAAGTAGCCTAATCGAGCTGTCGTTTTTGATACAAATTTCGTAATTGCCATTTTAAATAAAAAGAAGAGTGTTGTAAAGTATTCCTCTTCTAGATAGTTGATTGTGCTTTTGTCATTGTACTTGATTTTGAAATTATTAGTATTTCAAGTGTTGAAAACAGTTTTAAATTCAAAATTGAAAAGTGTCATCTTAGTCTTCCTTTCGTTTTGAAAAGAAAAATTGTTAGTACTATCGCTTTGAAAGAAAAAAGTTTAGATCTCTACTTAGCTTTCTTTTTGTCATTCACACATTAAGAAAGAGGAAAACAAATACATTCATGTGCATCTGCATTTTGACTGCATGCGAAATTTCATTTAGGAAAGTGCATTTAGTGTGTGCTCTATGCTCTCTGCTGAAAGAAAATCATCATCTTCTTTCCTTTGTAGCTAGGATTTTCATTGCTAAAAGAACATAAATGATTGTTTATCATTTTATATTGCATATTTAGGAATTTCACATTTACATCACGCGGTGAACCTTGAAAGGCAAACTTCTAAGAAAGATCAACTCTAAAATAAACCTCAATGAACATAAAAACGCTTTGGAATCTAATGCAACACATCTAGAATTCTAGGCTAGAGACGTGTTCAGGCATCATAAAACCTGGTAACTATCATTTTCATCGACGGTTGGGTGATTCCTCCTCTTTGATACGACAAGTGCCAGTACGGCCTTGTGCTCCTTGTACCGTCGAGTATATATTGGGAGACCACAATAGGCTGATATCCTTTATCCTTAGGAAGCTGTTTCTATCACCCTATTGATCGTAATGCACTAAACATAGCATTCAGGAAGATTTATTGCCGTACATAAGTCCTTGGTAATTTCTCTATCATTTATCACCAAGGTGTATTTTGCAGTTTTACAATTGATTTGGTAAACCCTCTGTCTAGACTTCCAAAGCAGTCACTTTCGTTCCTTTTCGACTCCTTAAAAGAAAAGGTCCATCTGAGCACTTGTCACTTCAGGCTCATTAAAAATCGAAGGCAACTAGAGTCACCTTTAGATTTTTCTCGACTCTTAAAAATTGAAAAATCAAGTTGCGTCAAAGCGTCTTAAAATTTATTTTAAACGGAATAACATCCCTATTCCTTCGTTGATCTAAGGTTGAGATAATGGAGTCTACCAATCAAGGAATCCCTCCTAGCGAGAATTCTAGTCCTTTCTCCTCTTGGGTAGATATTGGTTCTCCATATATGGCTACATTGTCCCTTCCAGGAATCACAATCAGCCTGCCAGTATGGCTTTTCTCGACCTCTGTCATTCAAAACACCGCAATTCCTCAACAATCTAATCAACAACTAGATGATACTAAAGTTACCCCTTCGCCTTATACTTCATTTGTTTCTCCTTCCCCTTCTTCCTCTTCGCTTGGTGAAACTAGTGACACTAAAAACCAAGTAGCTGAGAAGAAAAAGAAAGGGAAGGAGAAGAATAAGAAGCCAGCTAAACAAGGGAACAACAATGCATCATCTGGCGAAAATCCGCACACTAAAGTTTCCAAACCAAAAACTCCATGTGCAATTTGCAAGGAGAACCATTACCATTGAGATTTCCCTTGCATCCTGTGGATCTTGAGAGAATGGTCTCCCCAGTTGCACCATTTGGTGTCATCAACCCCTGACAGTCAAGTTGACAGCGCGCCATCAACTAGTGAAAATGAAGTCAGCAGACAAAAAGGGAAAGTCAAAGTTCCATGTAGGTTATGTGAAGGTGATCATACTCTTCACCGTTGTCCTTTTTTGGACGAAGCCAAAAGCATTTTGGATAACTGTCCTACTTCACTGCAGCAGCTTCCACCTAGATACAAGAAACTCTTGCCAAATCCTTCACTAGTTGAAAACCTGATTGACATAACTCAATTGTCGTTCGAACCACTTATCATTGAAAGTGAACCTTCGGAGTCCATACCGGAAAAAAGTCAACCGGTCGAGATGGTAGTTGACCCAGTCTTGTCTTCAGAAAATCCACCTTCAGATGATATAGTTTCCAAAGAGGATGAGAACAAAATCGTTCAAATTCTTTTTGTCGATACAAAGTCTAATGAACTTTAGGGCAATCCTCCCATTCCTTCACAATAGGAAGAGACCCCTCCAGTTCATGAAACTTATCTGTACATTTATCCAGTACCTCCTCCAAGTAGTCTAGTCATTTTCTTTGATTGGAATCAACTAGCAAAACCTCGCCTACCATCTAATGTACCATTCTGAATCATAGTACAAGTTTACAAAATGATCGTGTTTGGCACAATCATAGATGAAGGGGCTCCGGTGAGTATGCTTTCCTCAAAATATTGGAAAGCGCTTGGTTCGCCATCGCTTTTGCCTGAAAAACAAAATTTGTTGGGCTTCAACAAAGGAACTAGTCGACCATTAGGGATCCTTCCAAAGTTACCGATAACTTTGAGAAATAAAACCATTCATTTTAATGCTATGGTAGTCCAAGGTCCACTAGATTACAATCTGCTCCTTGGGTGCGATTATATATATAGCATGGAAGCTATTGTTTCCACATTCTTTCGAAGGATGTGTCTTCCACATGAAGGTAGATTGGTATAGCTCATCGACTAGCTTTCATTTCCTAGTTCAAACATAGCTATGAATCAACCATCATCCCTAAACGGTCTCTTCACATCAACAATGTCTCTTCAACCTTCATGCCATCCACCTAATTACAGAGAGTAGTTCGGTGAGTTTTTTGAAGGTTAGGGGGCATGCACCCTAGTCTGCTTCAGCAATCGAACCCAGAGGAAAAGAGAGATTTTATTGAAAGGTCATAATACTTGGACTGAATAACATTCCCTTACAGGTTATGTAATCGGTCTGATGCAATTATTTCCTTTGTACGATTTTGAATGGAAGCTCACAGCATCCACCTTCATACGTTATATTATTGGAAGCTCACAACAATCACCTTCATCTATTTTGATGGACAAAGCAAAGGAAGAGTTTTTGTCTGTCGACAAAAACAATCCTGCCTAACCGCAGGAACTTCCATTTGGTAACCTAGAAAATCTCCTTTTACTGAAAGACCTAGGGGCATGCATGTTGGCATTATGATGCATGTGTTGTACTTGATGGAAACCCACTCGTAGAAGAACAACTCACTTATATATAACTAGATGAATCTACAAAAGATATATCAGATGTGACATAATACATGGGATGTAGGACACCTCAAATGAATCAGATGATAGTTCTCAGTATGACAAGTTAGCTTTGCCATCAAGTCCAAAGGGGGAGATTGTTGGAATTATGATACAAGTGTTTTCCTTGATGGCAACTCACACAAATGACAGATCATAGTGTAGCAGGTCAGTAGCAAAGAATTGATGATCAGACTACAAAGAATGAAGAAAGACGAGTATACACGTAGGTTCACTATATACCAAGTCGCGTATATATGTAGGTTCGCTATATACCAAGTCGTGTATACATGCAGGTTATACACACAGGTTCGCTATATACAAAGGCGCGTATACACGCGGGATTTCTGATCAAAAGTCACGTATGTGTATGCACGCACTTTCATGCACGGAAAAGCGTGTACATGTGGGAAAGCTTATTTTTGGGTCCGTGGTATTTAGACCTATGGTTTTGAACCTTGGTATTACGTCTGAAGTGTTGCACACAGGTATTGGGTCCCTAGTATTGGTTCTAAATGGTTTTGGACAATGGTATTGAGTAAGGCCTAAGACTATAAAAGGAGAAGAAGATCATTAGGCAAGGGGATGGAGAAAGTCTTGAGTATCTGATGAAGTATGAGATCCAGTATGTAGGTTATAGGTTCATGATGCTTTGCTTGATCTAAGCTAAGGAGGAATCTAAATGGTTGATAGAGAACAAGATCTAAGGATATATCGGGATCTAATGGCTTCGAATGAATCATCTCTATACAGTTTGATCTTGTTTAGTCTAGATCTGTATACTGACGCATGTGATGTTTTGTAAATGTTATGATCTGGGTATAACTCAAGTTTGGAATAGCTACAAATCATGAATGAATATTTACAGACATATACGCTGGTTGACTATGATAAAAGTGTGTACATACACAGGTTAGATACATCTAAGTAGCGTATATCATTTGAGCTATGATGTTTGAAGTTACAGGTGTTTCTGGTTGTTGATGAGTTCTGATGACAGTTTACTGGTGTCAGTATTTTGCATATTCAGTTGGTTGATTGTGTTTAGCTTCAGTGTTGATGAATGAGATCTATAATGGATTAGGATCATAATGACTTATCTTTATGTGATCTGATGGACTAGATCTGGTTGCTAACTTATGTATTATCCTTGTATATGTAATGATCTAGGTATGTCTAAAGTCAGGAAGTGCAGCGAAGTTATAAGTAAGTAATTGATGACATATACGCTGGTTCGCTTTGGTGAAGTTGCATATACACGTTGGTTCGGCTCTTCCAAGTAGCGTATGCACTTTGATGCATGATTTTTTATGATATAGTTAGATCTGAATGTTGTTGCAGAGTTCTGTGTTCTGCTCTATGTTATGGTGACTGCAGTTTGTTGACAGGGTTTCAGTGATTCAGTATTGGGTGATTCAGAGATCGATGATGCTAGTGTTGATTGATTGTGTGGTTCAATGATATTAATGGGTCCAGTATGAAAATTGGATGAAACGTGGCCTTCAGATTATGGTGTTGTGCTTCAGGAGTATCCAGTCTAAAAATTTATGAAACGTGGTACCTGGAGGAAGAAAGAGAAGGTTGTTTCCTTCTGTAGGTCGGCACCTATGTACTAGTACATCAACTAGTACAAGAGCAAAGGGGGTGGTAGCTCCCTTCCAGTAGCAGCTGGAAAACGAGTAAAGGTTGGAGCATTTTTGTAGGTCAGCACCTATGTACTAGTACCTCAGCTAGTACAAGAGCTAAGGGGGTTGTAGCTCCCTTCCAGGAGAAGCTGTAGAATGAGAGAAGGTTGTAGCCTTCTACAGGTAGCAGCCTGCGTACTAGTATAAGACTTTACTAGTAGAGAAACATTGTAAAAAGAAGTATCTAATTGAAAGAAGATAGAGACGAATTGCAGTAGGTGGTTTTCACCCACATTGGATTTCCACCTTACATCATGGTGTTCATGTGTGCTTCTTGTGTGTGATGATCTATTCTATTTTACTGCTCCTGTTTACTGTTCATATGATTAATAATGTTTTGATGCACTCATTAAGAAGAAACTAACTAAATCATAAGTTTGCTGGATATACGCTTGTTGCATTACACACAGTTGCATATACACGCAGTTTTCCTTAACTAAAGTAGCGTATATGAATCTTAATATGGAAATGAAAAAGTTATATTGATTTGATAATACTGATTCATCCGCCCCCTCTCAGTATTATTTCCAACAATTGGTATCAGAGTAGGTCCTTTGGTAGAAGCTTGATCGCTTGAAGGTGATCCATAGATCAATGGGAAAGAATCTTAAGAAGAAAGCACCTAAGAAGAAGAAGACATATCAAAAGAGCTATGACAGTGGGGGAATCAATTGGGGAATATGTGGAAGAAGCACTTCAGATTCAGAATCACTTCAGAATGAAGCTGAAGAAGAAAAAGAACTATCAGGTATGAATTTGTTATCCTCTGGTGATACATTTATCCATCCATTTGAAGATGATGAAAGTGATAGTGAAACAACTAAATTTTCTCTTATGGGTGAGCAAGAAAGACATCAAATAGAGGCAGAATTTAAAAGGCTCACAGAAAAAATTAGAGATCAACAAGATCTATTGAACAAAAGGGAATGTGCCTTCAAAGGAGAAGCTACCAAACTAAAAGCTCAACTAGAGGAAGGAAACAAGGAAGATCAATGTCAAAAGTTGCAAGAAGAAGTGACATCATTAAGAAATGAAGTCAATGAAAGGAGCACAA